>OZ014523.1:186729691-187929691 GCA_963966055.1 Lathyrus aphaca | reverse complement strand
TCACTATAAATACCATATAATAAAGTTCCAAGATAAAAAAAACTTAATAATTTCACTATAAAAACCATAAAAGAAAGTTCCAAGTTAAAAAACTAAACAATTTTACTAAAAAAACCATAAAAAGTAGTTCCAAGTTATAAAACTCAATAATTTCACTATAAAAATAAATAAAAAAGGTTCCAAATTAAAAAAAAACTCAACAATTTCACTATAAAAACCATTTAAATAAGTTGCAATTTAGAAAACTCAATAATTTCACTATAAAAACCATTAAAAAAAGTTTCAAGTTAAAAAAACTCAACAATTTCACTATAAAAACCATTTAAATAAGTTCCATGTTAGAAAACTCAACAATTTCACTATAAAAACCATAAAAAAAGTTCCAAGTTAAAAATACTCAACAATTTCAATATAAAAACCATTTAAATAAGTTCCAAGTTAGAAAACTCAACAATTTCACTATAAAAACCATTAAAAAAGTTCCAAGTTAAAACAACTCAACAATTTCACTAATCCATAAAAAAATCTCCAAGTTAAAAAATTCAACAAATTCACTATAAAATTAATAAATTATTTCCATGTTAAAAAACTCTACATTTTGACTATAAATACCATAAAATAAAGTTCCAAGTTAAAAAACTCAACAATTTCACTATAAAAACCATACAAAAAACTTCTAATTTAAAAAACCCAATAATTTCACAATAAAAAAATATTCCAAGTTAATAAAAACTCAATAATTTCACTATAAAAACAATTTAAATAAGTTCCAAGTTAGAAAACTCAATAATTTCACTATAAAAACCATAAAAAAGATCCAAGTTAAAAAAACTTAACAATTTCATTAATCCATAAAAAATATCCGAGTTAAAAGACTCAACAAATTCACCATAAAAACCATAAAATATTTCCAAGTTTAAAAATCTCTACAATTCCACTATAAATACCATAAAATAAAGTTCCAAGTTAAAAAAACTCCACAATTTCACTATAAAAACCATAAGAATAGTTCGAAGTTTAAAACTCAATAATTTCACTATAAAAATAAAATAAAAGTTCCAAGTTAAAAAAACTCAACAATTTCACTATTAAAACCATTTAAATAAGTTTCATGTTAAAAAAAAACTCAACAATTTCACTATAAAAACCAGAAAAAAGTTCCAAATTTAAAAACTCAATAATTTCACTATCAAAATCAAAAAAAAGTTCCAAGTTAAAAAAACTCAACAATTTCATTATATAAACCATTTAAATAATTTCCAAGTTAGGAAATTCAACAATTTCACTATAATAACCATAAAAAAAGTTCCAAGTAAAAAAAACTCAACATTTCACTATAAAAACCATTTAAATAAGTTTCAAGTTAGAAAAATCAACAATTTCACTATAAAAACCATAAAAAAAAGTTCCAAGTTAAAAAAACTCAACAATTTCACTAATCCATAAAAAATCTCCAAGTTAAAAAAACTCAACAAATTCACTATACAAATCTTAAATTATTCCCATGTTAAAAAACTCTATAATTTCACTATAAATAGCATAAAATAAAAGTTCCAAGTTAAAAAAACTCAACAATTTCACTATAAAAACCATAAGAAAAGTTCCAGGTTATAAAACACAATAATTTCACTATAAAAATAAAAAAAAGGTTCCAAGTTAAAAAAAAACTCAACAATTTCACTATAAAAACCATTTAAATAAGTTCAAGTTTGATAAACTCAACAATTTCACTATAAAAACAAAAAAAAAAGTTCCAAGTTAAAAAACTCCACAAATTCATTATAAAAATCATAAATTATTTCCATGTTAAAAAACTCTACAATTTAACTATAAATACCATAAAATAAAGTTCCAAATTAAAAAACTCAACAATTTCACTATAAAAACCATACAAAAAAGTTCCAAGTTAAAAAACTCAATAATTTCACTATTAAAAAAAATTCTAAATTAAAAAAAACTCAACAATTTCACTATAAAACCATTTAAATAAGTTCCAAGTTAGAAAACTCAACAATTTCACTATAAAAACCATAAAAAAGATCCAAGTTAAAAAAACTTAACAATTTCATTAATCCATAAAAAATCTCCGAGTTAAAAGACTCAACAAATTCACTATAAAAACCATAAAATATTTCCAAGTTTAAAAATCTCTACAATTCCACTATAAATACCATAAAATAAAGTTCCAAGTTAAAAAACTCCACAATTTCATTATAAAAACCATAAGAAAAGTTCGAAGTTGAAAAACTCAATAATTTCACTATAAAAATAAAATAAAAGTTCCAAGTTAAAAAAACTCAACATTTTCACTATTAAAACCATTTAAATAAGTTCCAAGTTAAAAAACTCCACAATTTCATTATAAAAACCATAAGAAAAGTTCGAAGTTGAAAAACTCAATAATTTCACTATAAAAATAAAATAAAAGTTCCAAGTTAAAAAAACTCAACATTTTCACTATTAAAACCATGTAAATAAGTTCCAAGTTAAAAAAAACTCAACAATTTCACTATAAAAACCCAAAAAAAGTTCCAAATTTAAAAACTCAATAATTTCACTATCAAAATCAAAAAAAATTCCAAGTTAAAAACTCAACAATTTCATTATAAAAACCATTTAAATAATTTCCAAGTTAGAAAATTCAACAATTTCACTATAAAAACCATAAAAAAAGTTCCAAGTTAAAAAAACTCAACATTTCACTATAAAAACCATTTAAATAAGTTTCAAGTTAGAAAACTCAACAATTTCACTATATAAACCATAAAAAAAGTTCTTAGCTCAAAAAAACTCAACATTTCACTATAAAAACCATTTAAATAAGTTCCAAGTTAGAAAACTCAACAATTTCACTATAAAAACCATAAAAAAAAGTTCCAAGTTAAAAAAAATCAACAATTTCACTAATCCATAAAAAATTTCCAAGTTAAAAAACTCAACAAATTCACTATAAAAATCATAAATTATTCCCATGTTAAAAAAACAATATAATTTCACTATAAATACCATATAATAAAGTTCCAAGATAAAAAAACTCAATAATTTCACTATAAAAACCATAAAAGAAAGTTCCAAGTTAAAAAACTAAACAATTTTACTAAAAAAACCATAAAAAGTAGTTCCAAGTTATAAAACTCAATAATTTCACTATAAAAATAAATAAAAAAGGTTCCAAGTTAAAAAAAAACTCAACAATTTCACTATAAAAACCATTTAAATAAGTTGCAATTTAGAAAACTCAATAATTTCACTATAAAAACCATTAAAAAAAGTTTCAAGTTAAAAAAACTCAACAATTTCACTATAAAAACCATTTAAATAAGTTCCATGTTAGAAAACTCAACAATTTCACTATAAAAACCATAAAAAAAAGTTCCAAGTTAAAAATACTCAACAATTTCAATATAAAAACCATTTAAATAAGTTCCAAGTTAGAAAACTCAACAATTTCACTATAAAAACCATTAAAAAAGTTCCAAGTTAAAACAACTCAACAATTTCACTAATCCATAAAAAAATCTCCAAGTTAAAAAATTCAACAAATTCACTATAAAATTAATAAATTATTTCCATGTTAAAAAACTCTACATTTTGACTATAAATACCATAAAATAAAGTTCCAAGTTAAAAAACTCAACAATTTCACTATAAAAACCATACAAAAAATTTCTAATTTAAAAAACCCAATAATTTCACAATAAAAAAAAATTCCAAGTTAATAAAAACTCAATAATTTCACTATAAAAACAATTTAAATAAGTTCCAAGTTAGAAAACTCAATAATTTCACTATAAAAACCATAAAAAAGATCCAAGTTAAAAAAACTTAACAATTTCATTAATCCATAAAAAATATCCGAGTTAAAAGACTCAACAAATTCACCATAAAAACCATAAAATATTTCCAAGTTTAAAAATCTCTACAATTCCACTATAAATACCATAAAATAAAGTTCCAAGTTAAAAAAACTCCACAATTTCACTATAAAAACCATAAGAAAAGTTCGAAGTTTAAAACTCAATAATTTCACTATAAAAATAAAATAAAAGTTCCAAGTTAAAAAAACTCAATAATTTCACTATCAAAATCAAAAAAAAATTCCAAGTTAAAAACTCAACAATTTCATTATAAAAACCATTTAAATAATTTCCAAGTTAGAAAATTCAACAATTTCACTATAAAAACCATAAAAAAAGTTCCAAGTTAAAAAAACTCAACATTTCACTATAAAAACCATTTAAATAAGTTTCAAGTTAGAAAACTCAACAATTTCACTATAAAAACCATAAAAAAAGTTCTTAGCTCAAAAAAACTCAACATTTCACTATAAAAACCATTTAAATAAGTTCCAAGTTAGAAAACTCAACAATTTCACTATAAAAACCATAAAAAAAAGTTCCATGTTAAAAAAACTCAACAATTTCACTAATCCATAAAAAATTTCCAAGTTAAAAAACTTAACAAATTCACTATAAAAATCATAAATTATTCCCATGTTAAAAAAACAATATAATTTCACTATAAATACCATATAATAAAGTTCCAAGATAAAAAAACTCAATAATTTCACTATAAAAACCATAAAAGAAAGTTCCAAGTTAAAAAACTAAACAATTTTACTAAAAAAACCATAAAAAGTAGTTCCAAGTTATAAAACTCAATAATTTCACTATAAAAATAAATAAAAAAGGTTCCAAGTTAAAAAAAAACTCAACAATTTCACTATAAAAACCATTTAAATAAGTTGCAATTTAGAAAACTCAATAATTTCACTATAAAAACCATTAAAAAAAAGTTTCAAGTTAAAAAAACTCAACAATTTCACTATAAAAACCATTTAAATAAGTTCCATGTTAGAAAACTCAACAATTTCACTATAAAAACCATAAAAAAAAGTTCCAAGTTAAAAATACTCAACAATTTCAATATAAAAACCATTTAAATAAGTTCCAAGTTAGAAAACTCAACAATTTCACTATAAAAACCATTAAAAAAGTTCCAAGTTAAACAACTCAACAATTTCACTAATCCATAAAAAAATATCCAAGTTAAAAAATTCAACAAATTCACTATAAAATTAATAAATTATTTCCATGTTAAAAAACTCTACATTTTGACTATAAATACCATAAAATAAAGTTCCAAGTTAAAAAACTCAACAATTTCACTATAAAAACCATACAAAAAACTTCTAATTTAAAAAACCCAATAATTTCACAATAAAAAAAAATTCCAAGTTAATAAAAACTCAATAATTTCACTATAAAAACAATTTAAATAAGTTCCAAGTTAGAAAACTCAATAATTTCATTATAAAAACCATAAAAAAGATCCAAGTTAAAAAAACTTAACAATTTCATTAATCCATAAAAAATATCCGAGTTAAAAGACTCAACAAATTCACCATAAAAACCATAAAATATTTCCAAGTTTAAAAATCTCTACAATTCCACTATAAATACCATAAAATAAAGTTCCAAGTTAAAAAAACTCCACAATTTCACTATAAAAACCATAAGAAAAGTTCGAAGTTTAAAACTCAATAATTTCACTATAAAAATAAAATAAAATTCCAAGTTAAAAAAACTCAACAATTTCACTATTAAAACCATTTAAATAAGTTTCATGTTAAATAAAAACTCAACAATTTCACTATAAAAACCAGAAAAAAGTTCCAAATTTAAAAACTCAATAATTTCACTATCAAAATCAAAAAAAAGTTCCAAGTTAAAAAAACTCAACAATTTCATTATATAAACCATTTAAATAATTTCCAAGTTAGGAAATTCAACAATTTCACTATAATAACCATAAAAAAAGTTCCAAGTAAAAAAACTCAACATTACACTATAAAAACCATTTAAATAAGTTTCAAGTTAGAAAAATCAACAATTTCACTATAAAAACCATAAAAAAAAGTTCCAAGTTAAAAAAACTCAACAATTTCACTAATCCATAAAAAATCTCCAAGTTAAAAAAACTCAACAAATTCACTATACAAATCATAAATTATTCCCATGTTAAAAAACTCTATAATTTCACTATAAATACCATAAAATAAAAGTTCCAAGTTAAAAAACTCAACAATTTCACTATAAAAACCATAAAAAAAAGTTCCAGGTTATAAAACACAATAATTTCACTATAAAAATAAAAAAAAGGTTCCAAGTTAAAAAAAACTCAAAAATTTCACTATAAAAACCATTTAAATAAGTTCAAGTTTGATAAACTCAACAATTTCACTATAAAAACAAAAAAAAAAGTTCCAAGTTAAAAAACTCCACAAATTCATTATAAAAATCATAAATTATTTCCATGTTAAAAAACTCTACAATTTAACTATAAATACCATAAAATAAAGTTCCAAATTAAAAAACTCAACAATTTCACTATAAAAACCATACAAAAAAGTTCCAAGTTAAAAAACTCAATAATTTCACTATTAAAAAAAATTCCAAATTAAAAAAAAACTCAACAATTTCACTATAAAACCATTTAAATAAGTTCCAAGTTAGAAAACTCAAGAATTTCACTATAAAAACCATAAAAAAGATCCAAGTTAAAAAAACTTAACAATTTCATTAATCCATAAAAAATCTCCGAGTTAAAAGACTCAACAAATTTACTATAAAAACCATAAAATATTTCCAAGTTTAAAAATCTCTACAATTCCACTATAAATACCATAAAATAAAGTTCCAAGTTAAAAAACTCCACAATATCACTAAAAAAACCATAAGAAAAGTTCGAAGTTGAAAAACTCAATAATTTCACTATAAAAATAAAATAAAAGTTCCAAGTTAAAAAAACTCAACAATTTCACTATTAAAACCATTTAAATAAGTTCCAAGTTAAAAAAAAGCTCAACAATTTCACTATAAAAACCCAAAAAAAGTTCCAAATTTAAAAACTCCATAATTTCACTATCAAAATCAAAAAATATTCCAAGTTAAAAACTCAACAATTTCATTATAAAAAACATTTAAATAATTTCCAAGTTAGAAAATTCAAAAATTTCACTATAAAAACCATAAAAAAAGTTCCAAGTTAAAAAAACTCAACATTTCACTATAAAAACCATTTAAATAAGTTTCAAGTTAGAAAAATCAACAATTTCACTATAAAAACCATAAAAAAAGTTCCAAGTTAAAAAAACTCAACAATTTCACTATTCCATAAAAAATCTCCAAGTTAAAAAAACTCAACAAATTCACTATAAAAATCATAAATTATTCCCATGTTAAGAAAACTCTACAATTTCACTAAAAATACCATTAAATAAAGTTCATAGTTAAAAAACTCAACAATTTCACTAAAAAACAATAAAAAAAGTTCCAAGTTATAAAACTCAATAATTTAACTATAAAAATAAATAAAAAAAGGTTCCAAGTTAAAAAACACAACAATTTCACTATAAAAACCATTTAAATAAGTTGCAATATAGAAAACTCAACAATTTCACTATAAAAACCATAAAAAAAAAGGTTCCAAGTTAAAAAAAACTCAACAATTTCACTATAAAAACCATTTAAATAAGTTCCAAGTTAGAAAACTCAACAATTTCACAATAAAAACCATAAAAAAAAAGTTCCAAGTTAAAAAAACTACACAATTTCACTATAAAAACCATTTAAATAAGTTCCAAGTTAGAAAACTCAAGAATTTCACTATAAAAACCATTAAAAAAGTTCCAAGTTAAAAAACTCAACAATTTCACTATAAAAACCATAAAAAAAAAGTTTCAAGTTATAAAACACAATAATTTCACTATAAAAATAAAAAAAAAAGGTTCCAAGTTAAAAAAAACTCAACAATTTCACTATAAAAACCATTTAAATAAGTTCCAAGTTTGATTAACTCAACAATTTCACTATAAAAACCATAAAAAAAAGGTTCCAAGTTAAAAAAACTCAACAATTTCATTATAAAAACCATTTAAATAAGTTCCATGTTAGGAAACTCAACAATTTCACTATAAAAACCATTAAAAAAGTTCCAAGTTAAAACAACTCAACAATTTCACTAATCCATAAAAAAATCTCCAAGTTAAAAAACTCAACAAATTCATTATAAAAATCATAAATTATTTCCATGTTAAAAAACTCTACAATTTAACTAAAAATACCATAAAATAAAGTTCCAAATTAAAAAACTCAACAATTTCACTATAAAAACCATACAAAAAAGTTCCAAGTTAAAAAACTCAATAATTTCACTATAAAAAAATTCCAAATTAAAAAAAACTCAACAATTTCACTATATAAACCATTTAAATAAGTTCCAAGTTAGAAAACTCAACAATTTCACTATAAAAACCATAAAAAAGATCCAAGTTAAAAAAACTTAACAATTTCATTAATCCATAAAAAATCTCCGAGTTAAAAGACTCAACAAATTCACTATAAAAACCATAAAATAGTTCCATGTTTAGAAAACTCTACAATTCCACTATAAATACCATAAAATAAAGTTCCAATTTAAAAAACTCCACAATTTCACTATAAAAACCATAAGAAAAGTTCGAAGTTGAAAAACTCAATAATTTCACTAAAAATAAAATAAAAGTTCCAAGTTAAAAAAACTCAACAATTTCACTATTAAAACCATTTAAATAATTTTCAAGTTAAAAACTCAACAATTTCACTATAAAAACAAAAAAAAATTCCAAATTTAAAAACTTAATAATTTCACTATCAAAATCAAAAAAAAGTTCCAAGTTAAAAAAACTCAACAATTTTATTATAAAAACCATTTAAATAATTTCCAAGTTAGGAAATTCAACAATTTCACTATAATAACCATAAAAAAAAGTTCCAAGTAAAAAAAACTCAACATTTCACTATAAAAACCATTTAAATAAGTTTCAAGTTAGAAAAATCAACAATTTCACTATAAAAATTATAAATAAAAGTTCCAAGTTAAAAAAACTCAACAATTTCACTAATCCATAAAAAATCTCCAAGTTAAAAAAACTCAACAAATTCACTATACAAATCATAAATTATTCCCATGTTAAAAAACTCTATAATTTCACTATAAATACCATAAAATAAAGTTCCAAGTTAAAAAACTCAACAATTTCAATATAAAAACCATAAAAAAAAGTTCCAGGTTATAAAACACAATAATTTCACTATAAAAATAAAAAAAAGGTTCCAAGTTAAAAAAATACTCAACAATTTCACTATTAAAACCATTTAAATAAGTTCCAAGTTTGATAGACTCAACAATTTCACTATAAAAACAAAAAAAAAGGTTTCAAGTTAAAAAAAACTCAACAATTTCATTATAAAAACCATTTAAATAAGTTCCATGTTAGAAAACTCAACAATTTCACTATAAAAACCATAAAAAAGGTTCCAAGTTAAAAAAACTCAACAATTTCACAAATCAATAAAAAAATCTCCAAGTTAAAAAACTCAACAAATTAATTATAAAAATCATAAATTATTTCCATGTTAAAAAACTCTACAATTTAACTAAAGATACCATAAAATAAAGTTCCAAAATAAAAAACTCAACAATTTCACTATAAAAACCATACAAAAAAGTTCCAAGTTAAAAAACTCAATAATTTCACTGTAAAAAAAAATTCCAAGTTAAAAAAAACTCAACAATTTCACTATAAAAACCATTTAAATAAGTTCCAAGTTAGAAAACTCAACAATTTCAATATAAAAACCATAAAAAAGATCCAAGTTAAAAAAACTTAACAATTTCATTAATCCATAAAAAATCTCCGAGTTAAAAGACTCAACAAATTCACTATAAAAACCATAAAATATTTCCAAGTTTAAAAATCTCTACAATTCCACTATAAATACCATAAAATAAAGTTCCTAGTTAAAAAACTCCACAATTTCACTATAAAAACCATAAGAAAAGTTCGAAGTAGAAAAACTCAATAATTTCACTATAAAAATAAAATAAAAGTTCCAAGTTAAAAAAACTCAACAATTTCACTATTAAAACCATTTAAAAAAGTTCCAAGTTTAAAAAAAACTCAACAATTTCACTATAAAAACCAAAAAAAAGTTCCAAATTCAAAAACTCAATAATTTCACTATCAAAATCAAAAAAAAGTTCCAAGTTAAAAAAACTCAACAATTTCATTATAAAAACCATTTAAATAATTTCCAAGTTAGGAAATTCAAAAATTTCACTATAATAACCATAAAAAAAGTTCCAAGTAAAAAAAACTCAACATTTCACTATAAAAACCATTTAAATAAGTTTCAAGTTAGAAAAATCAACAATTTCACTATAAAAACCATAAAAAAAAGTTCCAAGTTAAAAAAACTCAACAATTTCACTAATCCATAAAAAATCTCCAAGTTAAAAAAACTCAACAAATTCACTATACAAATCATAAATTATTCCCATGTTAAAAAACTCTATAATTTCACTATAAATACCATAAAATAAAGTTCCAAGTTAAAAAACTCAACAATTTCACTATAAAAACCATAAAAAAAGTTCCAGGTTATAAAACACAATAATTTCACTATAAAAATCAAAAAAAGGTTCCAAGTTAAAAAAAAAACTCAACAATTTCACTATAAAAACCATTTATATAATTTCCAAGTTTGATAAACTCAACAATTTCACTATAAAAACAAAAAAAAAGGTTCCAAGTTAAAAAAACTCAACAATTTCATTATAAAAACCATTTAAATAAGTTCCATGTTAGCAAACTCAACAATTTCACTATAAAAACCATAAAAAGTTCCAAGTTAAAAAACTCAATAATTTCACAAATCAATAAAAAAATGTCCAAGTTAAAAAACTCAACAAATTCATTATAAAAATCATAAATTATTTCCATGTTAAAAAACTCTACAATTTAACTGTAAATACCATAAAATAAAGTTTCAAATTAAAAAACTCAACAATTTCACTATAAAAACCATACAAAAAAGTTCCAAGTTAAAAAACTCAATAATTTCACTATAAAAAAAAATTCCAAATTAAAAAAAACTCAACAATTTCACTATAAAAACCATTTAAATAAGTTCCAAGTTAGAAAACTAAACAATTTCAATATAAAAACCATAAAAAAGATCCAAGTTAAAAAAACTTAACAATTTCATTAATCCATAAAAAATCTCCGAGTTAAAAGACTCAACAAATTCACTATAAAAACCATAAAATATTTCCAAGTTTAAAAATCTCTACAATTCCACTATAAATACCATTAAATAAAGTTCCTAGTTAAAAAACTCCACAATTTCACTATAAAAACCATAAGAAAAGTTCGAAATAGAAAAACTCAATAATTTCACTATAAAAATAAAATAAAAGTTCCAAGTTAAAAAAACTCAACAATTTCACTATTAAAACCATTTAAATAAGTTCCAAGTTAAAAAAAAAAAACTCAACAATTTCACTATAAAAACCCAAAAAAAGTTCCCAATTTAAAAACTCAATAATTTCACTATCAAAATCAGAAAAAAAAAAATTCCAAGTTAACAACTCAACAATTTCATTATAAAAACCATTTAAATAATTTCCAAGTTAGAAAATTCAATAATTTCACTATAAAAACCATAAAAAAAGTTCCAAGTTAAAAAAACTCAACATTTCAATATAAAAACCATTTAAATAAGTTTCAAGTTAGAAAAATCAACAATTTCACTATAAAAACCATAAAAAAAAGTTCCAAGTTAAAAAAACTCAACAATTTCACTAATCCATAAAAAATCTCCAAGTTAAAAAAACTCAACAAATTCACTATACAAATCATAAATTATTCCCATGTTAAAAAACTCTATAATTTCACTATAAATACCATAAAATAAAGTTCCAAGTTAAAAAACTCAACAATTTCACTATAAAAACCATAAAAAAAAAGTTTCAAGTTATAAAACACAATAATTTCACTATAAAAATAAAAAAAAGGTTCCAAGTTAAAAAAAACTCAACAATTTCACTATAAAAACCATTTAAATAAGTTCCAAGTTTGATTAACTCAACAATTTCACTATAAAAACCATAAAAAAAAGGTTCCAAGTTAAAAAAACTCAACAATTTCATTATAAAAACCATTTAAATAAGTTCCATGTTAGGAAACTCAACAATTTCACTATAAAAACCATAAAACAAGTTCCAAGTTAAAAAAACTCAACAATTTCACAAATCAATAAAAAAATCTCCAAGTTAAAAAACTCAACAAATTCATTATAAAAATCATAAATTATTTCCATGTTAAAAAACTCTACAATTTAACTAAAAATACCATAAAATAAAGTTCCAAATTAAAAAACTCAACAATTTCACTATAAAAACCATACAAAAAAGTTCCAAGTTAAAAAACTCAATAATTTCACTGTAAAAAAAAATTCCAAGTTAAAAAAAACTCAACAATTTCACTATAAAAACCATTTAAATAAGTTCCAAGTTAGAAAACTAAACAATTTCAATATAAAAACCATAAAAAAGATCCAAGTTAAAAAAACTTAACAATTTCATTAATCCATAAAAAATCTCCGAGTTAAAAGACTCAACAAATTCACTATAAAAACCATAAAATATTTCCAAGTTTAAAAATCTCTACAATTCCACTATAAATACCATAAAATAAAGTTCCTAGTTAAAAAACTCCACAATTTCACTATAAAAACCATAAGAAAAGTTCGAAGTAGAAAAACTCAATAATTTCACTATAAAAATAAAATAAAAGTTCCAAGTTAAAAAAACTCAACAATTTCACTATTAAAACCATTTAAATAAGTTCCAAGTTTAAAAAAAACTCAACAATTTCACTATAAAAACCAAAAAAAAAGTTCCAAATTCAAAAACACAATAATTTCACTATCAAAATCAAAAAAAAAGTTCCAAGTTAAAAAAACTCAACAATTTCATTATAAAAACCATTTAAATAATTTCCAAATTAGGAAATTCAAAAATTTCACTATAATAACCATAAAAAAAGTTCCAAGTAAAAAAAACTCAACATTTCACTATAAAAACCATTTAAATAAGTTTCAAGTTAGAAAAATCAACAATTTCACTATAAAAACCATAAAAAAAAGTTCCAAGTTAAAAAAACTCAACAATTTCACTAATCCATAAAAAATCTCCAAGTTAAAAAAACTCAACAAATTCACTATACAAATCATAAATTATTCCCATGTTAAAAAACTCTATAATTTCACTATAAATACCATAAAATAAAGTTCCAAGTTAAAAAACTCAACAATTTCACTATAAAAACCATAAAAAAAGTTCCAGGTTATAAAACACAATAATTTCACTATAAAAATCAAAAAAAGGTTCCAAGTTAAAAAAAAAACTCAACAATTTCACTATAAAAACCATTTATATAATTTCCAAGTTTGATAAACTCAACAATTTCACTATAAAAACAAAAAAAAAGGTTCCAAGTTAAAAAAACTCAACAATTTCATTATAAAAACCATTTAAATAAGTTCCATGTTAGCAAACTCAACAATTTCACTATAAAAACCATAAAAAGTTCCAAGTTAAAAAACTCAATAATTTCACAAATCAATAAAAAAATGTCCAAGTTAAAAAACTCAACAAATTCATTATAAAAATCATAAATTATTTCCATGTTAAAAAACTCTACAATTTAACTGTAAATACCATAAAATAAAGTTCCAAATTAAAAAACTCAACAATTTCACTATAAAAACCATACAAAAAAGTTCCAAGTTAAAAAACTCAATAATTTCACTGTAAAAAAAAATTCCAAGTTAAAAAAAACTCAACAATTTCACTATAAAAACCATTTAAATAAGTTCCAAGTTAGAAAACTAAACAATTTCAATATAAAAACCATAAAAAAGATCCAAGTTAAAAAAACTTAACAATTTCATTAATCCATAAAAAATCTCCGAGTTAAAAGACTCAACAAATTCACTATAAAAACCATAAAATATTTCCAAGTTTAAAAATCTCTACAATTCCACTATAAATACCATAAAATAAAGTTCCTAGTTAAAAAACTCCACAATTTCACTATAAAAACCATAAGAAAAGTTCGAAGTAGAAAAACTCAATAATTTCACTATAAAAATAAAATAAAAGTTCCAAGTTAAAAAAACTCAACAATTTCACTATTAAAACCATTTAAATAAGTTCCAAGTTAAAAAAAAAAAAACTCAACAATTTCACTATAAAAACCCAAAAAAAGTTCCCAATTTAAAAACTCAATAATTTCACTATCAAAATCAGAAAAAAAAAATTCCAAGTTAACAACTCAACAATTTCATTATAAAAACCATTTAAATAATTTCCAAGTTAGAAAATTCAATAATTTCCCTATAAAAACCATAAAAAAAGTTCCAAGTTAAAAAAACTCAACATTTCAATATAAAAACCATTTAAATAAGTTTCAAGTTAGAAAAATCAACAATTTCACTATAAAAACCATAAAAAAAAGTTCCAAGTTAAAAAAAACTCAACAATTTCACTAATCCATAAAAAATCTCCAATTTAAAAAAACTCAACAAATTCACAATACAAATCATAAATTATTCCCATGTTAAAAAACTCTACAATTTCACTATAAATACCATAAAATAAAGTTCCAAGTTAAAAAACTCAACAATTTCACTATAAAAACCATAAAAAAAAGTTCCAGGTTATAAAACACAATAATTTCTCTATAAAAATAAAAAAAAAGGTTCCAAGTTAAAAAAAACTCAACAATTTCACTATAAAAACCATTTAAATAAGTTCCAAGTTTGATTAACTCAACAATTTCACTATAAAAACCATAAAAAAAAGGTTCCAAGTTAAAAAAACTCAACAATTTCATTATAAAAACCATTTAAATAAGTTCCATGTTAGGAAACTCAACAATTTCACTATAAAAACCATAAAACAAGTTCCAAGTTAAAAAAAACTCAACAATTTCACAAATCAATAAAAAAATCTCCAAGTTAAAAAACTCAACAAATTCATTATAAAAATCATAAATTATTTCCATGTTAAAAAACTCTACAATTTAACTAAAAATACCATAAAATAAAGTTCCAAATTAAAAAACTCAACAATTTCACTATAAAAACCATACAAAAAAGTTCCAAGTTAAAAAACTCAATAATTTCACTATTAAAAAAAATTCCAAATTAAAAAAAACTCAACAATTTCACTATAAAAACCATTTAAATAAGTTCCAAGTTAGAAAACTCAACAATTTCACTATAAAAACCATAAAAAAGATCCAAGTTAAAAAAACTTAACAATTTCATTAATCCATAAAAAATCTCCGAGTTAAGAGACTCAACAAATTCACTATAAAAACCATAAAATAGTTCCAAGTTTAGAAAACTCTACAATTCCACTATAAATACCATAAAATAAAGTTCCAATTTAAAAAACTCCACAATTTCACTATAAAAACCATAAGAAAAGTTCGAAGTTGAAAAACTCAATAATTTCACTAAAAATAAAATAAAAGTTCCAAGTTAAAAAAACTCAACAATTTCACTATTAAAACCATTTAAATAATTTTCAAGTTAAAAACTCAACAATTTCACTATAAAAACAAAAAAAAAGTTCCAAATTTAAAAACTTAATAATTTCACTATCAAAATCAAAAAAAAGTTCCAAGTTAAAAAAACTCAACAATTTTATTATAAAAACCATTTAAATAATTTCCAAGTTTGGAAATTCAACAATTTCACTATAATAACCATAAAAAAAGTTCCAAGTAAAAAAAACTCAACATTTCACTATAAAAACCATTTAAATAAGTTTCAAGTTAGAAAAATCAACAATTTCACTATAAAAATTATAAATAAAAGTTCCAAGTTAAAAAAACTCAACAATTTCACTAATCCATAAAAAATCTCCAAGTTAAAAAAACTCAACAAATTCACTATACAAATCATAAATTATTCCCATGTTAAAAAACTCTATAATTTCACTATAAATACCATAAAATAAAGTTCCAAGTTAAAAAACTCAACAATTTCAATATAAAAACCATAAAAAAAGTTCCAGGTTATAAAACACAATAATTTCACTATAAAAATAAAAAAAAGGTTCCAAGTTAAAAAAATACTCAACAATTTCACTATTAAAACCATTTAAATAAGTTCCAAGTTTGATAAACTCAACAATTTCACTATAAAAACAAAAAAAAAAGGTTTCAAGTTAAAAAAAACTCAACAATTTCATTATAAAAACCATTTAAATAAGTTCCATGTTAGCAAACTCAACAATTTCACTATAAAAACCATAAAAAAAGGTTCCAAGTTAAAAAAACTCAACAATTTCACAAATCAATAAAAAAATCTCCAAGTTAAAAAACTCAACAAATTCATTATAAAAATCATAAATTATTTCCATGTTAAAAAACTCTACAATTTAACTAAAAATACCATAAAATAAAGTTCCAAATTAAAAAACTCAACAATTTCACTATAAAAACCATACAAAAAAGTTCCAAGTTAAAAAACTCAATAATTTCACTGTAAAAAAAAATTCCAAGTTAAAAAAAACTCAACAATTTCACTATAAAAACCATTTAAATAAGTTCCAAGTTAGAAAACTAAACAATTTCAATATAAAAACCATAAAAAAGATCCAAGTTAAAAAAACTTAACAATTTCATTAATCCATAAAAAATCTCCGAGTTAAAAGACTCAACAAATTCACTATAAAAACCATAAAATATTTCCAAGTTTAAAAATCTCTACAATTCCACTATAAATACCATAAAATAAAGTTCCTAGTTAAAAAACTCCACAATTTCACTATAAAAACCATAAGAAAAGTTCGAAGTAGAAAAACTCAATAATTTCACTATAAAAATAAAATAAAAGTTCCAAGTTAAAAAAACTCAACAATTTCACTATTAAAACCATTTAAATAAGTTCCAAGTTAAAAAAAAAAACTCAACAATTTCACTATAAAAACCCAAAAAAAGTTCCCAATTTAAAAACTCAATAATTTCACTATCAAAATCAGAAAAAAAAAATTCCAAGTTAACAACTCAACAATTTCATTATAAAAACCATTTAAATAATTTCCAAGTTAGAAAATTCAATAATTTCCCTATAAAAACCATAAAAAAAGTTCCAAGTTAAAAAAACTCAACATTTCAATATAAAAACCATTTAAATAAGTTTCAAGTTAGAAAAATCAACAATTTCACTATAAAAACCATAAAAAAAAGTTCCAAGTTAAAAAAACTCAACAATTTCACTAATCCATAAAAAATCTCCAATTTAAAAAAACTCAACAAATTCACAATACAAATCATAAATTATTCCCATGTTAAAAAACTCTACAATTTCACTATAAATACCATAAAATAAAGTTCCAAGTTAAAAAACTCAACAATTTCACTATAAAAACCATAAAAAAAAAGTTTCAAGTTATAAAACACAATAATTTCACTATAAAAATAAAAAAAAAGATTCCAAGTTAAAAAAAACTCAACAATTTCACTATAAAAACCATTTAAATAAGTTCCAAGTTTGATTAACTCAACAATTTCACTATAAAAACCATAAAAAAAAGGTTCCAAGTTAAAAAAACTCAACAATTTCATTATAAAAACCATTTAAATAAGTTCCATGTTAGGAAACTCAACAATTTCACTATAAAAACCATAAAACAAGTTCCAAGTTAAAAAAAACTCAACAATTTCACAAATCAATAAAAAAATCTCCAAGTTAAAAAACTCAACAAATTCATTATAAAAATCATAAATTATTTCCATGTTAAAAAACTCTACAATTTAACTCAAAATACCATAAAATAAAGTTCCAAATTAAAAAACTCAACAATTTCACTATAAAAACCATACAAAAAAGTTCCAAGTTAAAAAACTCAATAATTTCACTATTAAAAAAAATTCCAAATTAAAAAAAACTCAACAATTTCACTATAAAAACCATTTAAATAAGTTCCAAGTTAGAAAACTCAACAATTTCACTATAAAAACCATAAAAAAGATCCAAGTTAAAAAAACTTAACAATTTCATTAATCCATAAAAAATCTCTGAGTTAAGAGACTCAACAAATTCACTATAAAAACCATAAAATAGTTCCAAGTTTAGAAAACTCTACAATTCCACTATAAATACCATAAAATAAAGTTCCAATTTAAAAAACTCCACAATTTCACTATAAAAACCATAAGAAAAGTTCGAAGTTGAAAAACTCAATAATTTCACTAAAAATAAAATAAAAGTTCCAAGTTAAAAAAACTCAACAATTTCACTATTAAAACCATTTAAATAATTTTCAAGTTAAAAACTCAACAATTTCACTATAAAAACAAAAAAAAAGTTCCAAATTTAAAAACTTAATAATTTCACTATCAAAATCAAAAAAAATTTCCAAGTTAAAAAAACTCAACAATTTTATTATAAAAACCATTTAAATAATTTCCAAGTTAGGAAATTCAACAATTTCACTATAATAACCATAAAAAAAAGTTCCAAGTAAAAAAAACTCAACATTTCACTATAAAAACCATTTAAATAAGTTTCAAGTTAGAAAAATCAACAATTTCACTATAAAAATTATAAATAAAAGTTCCAAGTTAAAAAAACTCAACAATTTCACTAATCCATAAAAAATCTCCAAGTTAAAAAAACTCAACAAATTCACTATACAAATCATAAATTATTCCCATGTTAAAAAACTCTATAATTTCACTATAAATACCATAAAATAAAGTTCCAAGTTAAAAAACTCAACAATTTCAATATAAAACCCATAAAAAAAGTTCCAGGTTATAAAACACAATAATTTCACTATAAAAATAAAAAAAAGGTTCCAAGTTAAAAAAATACTCAACAATTTCACTATTAAAACCATTTAAATAAGTTCCAAGTTTGATAAACTCAACAATTTCACTATAAAAACAAAAAAAAAAGGTTTCAAGTTAAAAAAAACTCAACAATTTCATTATAAAAACCATTTAAATAAGTTCCATGTTAGCAAACTCAACAATTTCACTATAAAAACCATAAAAAAAGGTTCCAAGTTAAAAAAACTCAACAATTTCACAAATCAATAAAAAAATCTCCAAGTTAAAAAACTCAACAAATTCATTATAAAAATCATAAATTATTTCCATGTTAAAAAACTCTACAATTTAACTAAAAATACCATAAAATAAAGTTCCAAATTAAAAAACTCAACAATTTCACTATAAAAACCATACAAAAAAGTTCCAAGTTAAAAAACTCAATAATTTCACTGTAAAAAAAAATTCCAAGTTAAAAAAAACTCAACAATTTCACTATAAAAACCATTTAAATAAGTTCCAAGTTAGAAAACTAAACAATTTCAATATAAAAACCATAAAAAAGATCCAAGTTAAAAAAACTTAACAATTTCATTAATCCATAAAAAATCTCCGAGTTAAAAGACTCAACAAATTCACTATAAAAACCATAAAAAAGATCCAAGTTAAAAAAACTTAACAATTTCATTAATCCATAAAAAATCTCTGAGTTAAGAGACTCAACAAATTCACTATAAAAACCATAAAATAGTTCCAAGTTTAGAAAACTCTACAATTCCACTATAAATACCATAAAATAAAGTTCCAATTTAAAAAACTCCACAATTTCACTATAAAAACCATAAGAAAAGTTCGAAGTTGAAAAACTCAATAATTTCACTAAAAATAAAATAAAAGTTCCAAGTTAAAAAAACTCAACAATTTCACTATTAAAACCATTTAAATAATTTTCAAGTTAAAAACTCAACAATTTCACTATAAAAACAAAAAAAAAGTTCCAAATTTAAAAACTTAATAATTTCACTATCAAAATCAAAAAAAATTTCCAAGTTAAAAAAACTCAACAATTTTATTATAAAAACCATTTAAATAATTTCCAAGTTAGGAAATTCAACAATTTCACTATAATAACCATAAAAAAAAGTTCCAAGTAAAAAAAACTCAACATTTCACTATAAAAACCATTTAAATAAGTTTCAAGTTAGAAAAATCAACAATTTCACTATAAAAATTATAAATAAAAGTTCCAAGTTAAAAAAACTCAACAATTTCACTAATCCATAAAAAATCTCCAAGTTAAAAAAACTCAACAAATTCACTATACAAATCATAAATTATTCCCATGTTAAAAAACTCTATAATTTCACTATAAATACCATAAAATAAAGTTCCAAGTTAAAAAACTCAACAATTTCAATATAAAACCCATAAAAAAAGTTCCAGGTTATAAAACACAATAATTTCACTATAAAAATAAAAAAAAGGTTCCAAGTTAAAAAAATACTCAACAATTTCACTATTAAAACCATTTAAATAAGTTCCAAGTTTGATAAACTCAACAATTTTACTATAAAAACAAAAAAAAAGGTTTCAAGTTAAAAAAAACTCAACAATTTCATTATAAAAACCATTTAAATAAGTTCCATGTTAGCAAACTCAACAATTTCAGTATAAAAACCATAAAAAAAGGTTCCAAGTTAAAAAAACTCAACAATTTCACAAATCAATAAAAAAATCTCCAAGTTAAAAAACTCAACAAATTCATTATAAAAATCATAAATTATTTCCATGTTAAAAAACTCTACAATTTAACTAAAAATACCATAAAATAAAGTTCCAAATTAAAAAACTCAACAATTTCACTATAAAAACCATACAAAAAAGTTCCAAGTTAAAAAACTCAATAATTTCACTGTAAAAAAAAATTCCAAGTTAAAAAAAACTCAACAATTTCACTATAAAAACCATTTAAATAAGTTCCAAGTTAGAAAACTAAACAATTTCAATATAAAAACCATAAAAAAGATCCAAGTTAAAAAAACTTAACAATTTCATTAATCCATAAAAAATCTCCGAGTTAAAAGACTCAACAAATTCATTATAAAAACCATAAAAAAGATCCAAGTTAAAAAAACTTAACAATTTCATTAATCCATAAAAAATCTCTGAGTTAAGAGACTCAACAAATTCACTATAAAAACCATAAAATAGTTCCAAGTTTAGAAAACTCTACAATTCCACTATAAATACCATAAAATAAAGTTCCAATTTAAAAAACTCCACAATCTCACTATAAAAACCATAAGAAAAGTTCGAAGTTGAAAAACTCAATAATTTCACTAAAAATAAAATAAAAGTTCCAAGTTAAAAAAACTCAACAATTTCACTATTAAAACCATTTAAATAATTTTCAAGTTAAAAACTCAACAATTTCACTATAAAAACAAAAAAAAAGTTCCAAATTTAAAAACTTAATAATTTCACTATCAAAATCAAAAAAAATTTCCAAGTTAAAAAAACTCAACAATTTTATTATAAAAACCATTTAAATAATTTCCAAGTTAGGAAATTCAACAATTTCACTATAATAACCATAAAAAAAAGTTCCAAGTAAAAAAAACTCAACATTTCACTATAAAAACCATTTAAATAAGTTTCAAGTTAGAAAAATCAACAATTTCACTATAAAAATTATAAATAAAAGTTCCAAGTTAAAAAAACTCAACAATTTCACTAATCCATAAAAAATCTCCAAGTTAAAAAAACTCAACAAATTCACTATACAAATCATAAATTATTCCCATGTTAAAAAACTCTATAATTTCACTATAAATACCATAAAATAAAGTTCCAAGTTAAAAAACTCAACAATTTCAATATAAAACCCATAAAAAAAGTTCCAGGTTATAAAACACAATAATGTCACTATAAAAATAAAAAAAGGTTCCAAGTTAAAAAAATACTCAACAATTTCACTATTAAAACCATTTAAATAAGTTCCAAGTTTGATAAACTCAACAATTTCACTATAAAAACAAAAAAAAAAGGTTTCAAGTTAAAAAAAACTCAACAATTTCATTATAAAAACCATTTAAATAAGTTCCATGTTAGCAAACTCAACAATTTCACTATAAAAACCATAAAAAAAGGTTCCAAGTTAAAAAAACTCAACAATTTCACAAATCAATAAAAAAATCTCCAAGTTAAAAAACTCAACAAATTCATTATAAAAATCATAAATTATTTCCATGTTAAAAAACTCTACAATTTAACTAAAAATACCATAAAATAAAGTTCCAAATTAAAAAACTCAACAATTTCACTATAAAAACCATACAAAAAAGTTCCAAGTTAAAAAACTCAATAATTTCACTGTAAAAAAAAATTCCAAGTTAAAAAAAACTCAACAATTTCACTATAAAAACCATTTAAATAAGTTCCAAGTTAGAAAACTAAACAATTTCAATATAAAAACCATAAAAAAGATCCAAGTTAAAAAAACTTAACAATTTCATTAATCCATAAAAAATCTCCGAGTTAAAAGACTCAACAAATTCACTATAAAAACCATAAAATATTTCCAAGTTTAAAAATCTCTACAATTCCACTATAAATACCATAAAATAAAGTTCCTAGTTAAAAAACTCCACAATTTCACTATAAAAACCATAAGAAAAGTTCGAAGTAGAAAAACTCAATAATTTCACTATAAAAATAAAATAAAAGTTCCAAGTTAAAAAAACTCAACAATTTCACTATTAAAACCAATTAAATAAGTTCCAAGTTAAAAAAAAAACTCAACAATTTCACTATAAAAACCCAAAAAAAGTTCCCAATTTAAAAACTCAATAATTTCACTATCAAAATCAGAAAAAAAAAATTCCAAGTTAACAACTCAACAATTTCATTATAAAAACCTTTTAAATAATTTCCAAGTTAGAAAATTCAATAATTTCACTATAAAAACCATAAAAAAAGTTCCAAGTTAAAAAAACTCAACATTTCAATATAAAAACCATTTAAATAAGTTTCAAGTTAGAAAAATCAACAATTTCACTATAAAAACCATAAAAAAAAGTTCCAAGTTAAAAAAACTCAACAATTTCACTAATCCATAAAAAATCTTCAATTTAAAAAAACTCAACAAATTCACAATACAAATCATAAATTATTTCCATGTTAAAAAACTCTACAATTTCACTATAAATACCATAAAATAAAGTTCCAAGTTAAAAAACTCAACAATTTCACTATAAAAACCATAAAAAAAGTTTCAAGTTATAAAACACAATAATTTCACTATAAAAATTAAAAAAAAAAGGTTCCAAGTTAAAAAAAACTCAACAATTTCACTATAAAAACCATTTAAATAAGTTCCAAGTTTGATTAACTCAACAATTTCACTATAAAAACCATAAAAAAAAGGTTCCAAGTTAAAAAAACTCAACAATTTCATTATAAAAACCATTTAAATAAGTTCCATGTTAGGAAACTCAACAATTTCACTATAAAAACCATAAAACAAGTTCCAAGTTAAAAAAACTCAACAATTTCACAAATCAATAAAAAAATCTCCAAGTTAAAAAACTCAACAAATTCATTATAAAAATCATAAATTATTTCCATGTTAAAAAACTCTACAATTTAACTAAAAATACCATAAAATAAAGTTCCAAATTAAAAAACTCAACAATTTCACTATAAAAACCATACAAAAAAGTTCCAAGTTAAAAAACTCAATAATTTCACTATTAAAAAACAATTCCAAATTAAAAAAAAACTCAACAATTTCACTATAAAAACCATTTAAATAAGTTCCAAGTTAGAAAACTCAACAATTTCACTATAAAAACCATAAAAAAGATCCAAGTTAAAAAAACTTAACAATTTCATTAATCCATAAAAAATCTCCGAGTTAAAAGACTCAACAAATTCACTATAAAAACCATAAAATAGTTCCAAGTTTAGAAAACTCTACAATTCCACTATAAATACCATAAAATAGAGTTCCAATTTAAAAAACTCCACAATTTCACTATAACCATAAGAAAAGTTCGAAGTTGAAAAACTCAATAATTTCACTAAAAATAAAATAAAAGTTCCAAGTTAAAAAAACTCAACAATTTCACTATTAAAACCATTTAAATAATTTTCAAGTTAAAAACTCAACAATTTCACTATAAAAACAAAAAAAAAGTTCCAAATTTAAAAACTTAATAATTTCACTATCAAAATCAAAAAAAAGTTCCAAGTTAAAAAAACTCAACAATTTTATTATAAAAACCATTTAAATAATTTCCAAGTTAGGAAATTCAACAATTTCACTATAATAACCATAAAAAAAAGTTCCAAGTAAAAAAAACTCAACATTTCACTATAAAAACCATTTAAATAAGTTTCAAGTTAGAAAAATCAACAATTTCACTATAAAAATTATAAATAAAAGTTCCAAGTTAAAAAAACTCAACAATTTCACTAATCCATAAAAAATCTCCAAGTTAAAAAAACTCAACAAATTCACTATACAAATCATAAATTATTCCCATGTTAAAAAACTCTATAATTTCACTATAAATACCATAAAATAAAGTTCCAAGTTAAAAAACTCAACAATTTCAATATACAAACCATAAAAAAAGTTTCAGGTTATAAAACACAATAATTTCACTATAAAAATAAAAAAAAAGGTTCCAAGTTAAAAAAATACTCAACAATTTCACTATTAAAACCATTTAAATAAGTTCCAAGTTTGATAAACTCAACAATTTCACTATAAAAACAAAAAAAAAAGGTTTCAAGTTAAAAAAAACTCAACAATTTCATTATAAAAACCATTTAAATAAGTTCCATGTTAGCAAACTCAACAATTTCACTATAAAAACCATAAAAAAAGGTTCCAAGTTAAAAAAACTCAACAATTTCACAAATCAATAAAAAAATCTCCAAGTTAAAAAACTCAACAAATTCATTATAAAAATCATAAATTATTTCCATGTTAAAAAACTCTACAATTTAACTAAAAATACCATAAAATAAAGTTCCAAATTAAAAAACTCAACAATTTCACTATAAAAACCATACAAAAAAGTTCCAAGTTAAAAAACTCAATAATTTCACTGTAAAAAAAATTCCAATTTAAAAAAAACTCAACAATTTCACTATAAAAACCATTTAAATAAGTTCCAAGTTAGAAAACTAAACAATTTCAATATAAAAACCATAAATAAGATCCAAGTTAAAAAAACTTAACAATTTCATTAATCCATAAAAAATCTCCGAGTTAAAAGACTCAACAAATTCACTATAAAAACCATAAAATATTTCCAAGTTTAAAAATCTCTACAATTCCACTATAAATACCATAAAATAAAGTTCCTAGTTAAAAAACTCCACAATTTCACTATAAAAACCATAAGAAAAGTTTCAAGTTATAAAACACAATAATTTCACTATAAAAATAAAATAAAAGTTCCAAGTTAAAAAAACTCAACAATTTCACTATTAAAACCATTTAAATAAGTTCCAAGTTAAAAAAAAACTCAACAATTTCACTATAAAAACCCAAAAAAAGTTCCCAATTTAAAAACTCAATAATTTCACTATCAAAATCAGAAAAAAAAAATTCCAAGTTAACAACTCAACAATTTCATTATAAAATCCATTTAAATAATTTCCAAGTTAGAAAATTCAACAATTTCACTATAAAAACCATAAAAAAAGTTCCAAGTTAAAAAAACTCAACATTTCAATATAAAAACCATTTAAATAAGTTTCAAGTTAGAAAAATCAACAATTTCACTATAAAAACCATAAAAAAAAGTTCCACGTTAAAAAAACTCAACAATTTCACTAATCCATAAAAAATCTCCAATTTAAAAAAACTCAACAAATTCACAATACAAATCATAAATTATTCCCATGTTAAAAAACTCTACAATTTCACTATAAATACCATAAAATAAAGTTCCAAGTTAAAAAACTCAACAATTTCACTATAAAAACCATAAAAAAAAGTTTCAAGTTATAAAACACAATAATTTCACTATAAAAATAAAAAAAAAGGTTCCAAGTTAAAAAAAACTCAACAATTTCACTATAAAAACCATTTAAATAAGTTCCAAGTTTGATTAACTCAACAATTTCACTATAAAAACCATAAAAAAAAGGTTCCAAGTTAAAAAAACTCAACAATTTCATTATAAAAACCATTTAAATAAGTTCCATGTTAGGAAACTCAACAATTTCACTATAAAAACCATAAAACAAGTTCCAAGTTAAAAAAACTCAACAATTTCACAAATCAATAAAAAAATCTCCAAGTTAAAAAACTCAACAAATTCATTATAAAAATCATAAATTATTTCCATGTTAAAAAACTCTACAATTTAACAAAAAATACCATAAAATAAAGTTCCAAATTAAAAAACTCAACAATTTCACTATAAAAACCATACAAAAAAGTTCCAAGTTAAAAAACTCAATAATTTCACTATAAAAAAAAATTCCAAATTAAAAAAAACTCAACAATTTCACTATAAAAACCATTTAAATAAGTTCCAAGTTAGAAAACTCAACAATTTCACTATAAAAACCATAAAAAAGATCCAAGTTAAAAAAACTTAACAATTTCATTAATCCATAAAAAATCTCCGAGTTAAAAGACTCAACAAATTCACTATAAAAACCATAAAATAGTTCCAAGTTTAGAAAACTCTACAATTCCACTATAAATACCATAAAATAAAGTTCCAATTTAAAAAACTCCACAATTTCACTATAAAAACCATAAGAAAAGTTCGAAGTTGAAAAACTCAATAATTTCACTAAAAATAAAATAAAAGTTCCAAGTTAAAAAAACTCAACAATTTCACTATTAAAACCATTTAAATAATTTTCAAGTTAAAAACTCAACAATTTCACTATAAAAACAAAAAAAAAGTTCCAAATTTAAAAACTTAATAATTTCACTATCAAAATCAAAAAAAAGTTCCAAGTTAAAAAAACTCAACAATTTTATTATAAAAACCATTTAAATAATTTCCAAGTTAGGAAATTCAACAATTTCACTATAATAACCATAAAAAAAAGTTCCAAGTAAAAAAAAACTCAACATTTCACTATAAAAACCATTTAAATAAGTTTCAAGTTAGAAAAATCAACAATTTCACTATAAAAACTATAAATAAAAGTTCCAAGTTAAAAAAACTCAACAATTTCACTAATCCATAAAAAATCTCCAAGTTAAAAAAACTCAACAAATTCACTATACAAATCATAAATTATTCCCATGTTAAAAAACTCTATAATTTCACTATAAATACCATAAAATAAAGTTCCAAGTTAAAACACTCAACAATTTCAATATAAAAACCATAAAAAAAGTTCCAGGTTATAAAACACAATAATTTCACTATAAAAATAAAAAAAAGGTTCCAAGTTAAAAAAATACTCAACAATTTCACTATTAAAACCATTTAAATAAGTTCCAAGTTTGATAAACTCAACAATTTCACTATAAAAACAAAAAAAAAAAGGTTTCAAGGTAAAAAAAACTCAACAATTTCATTATAAAAACCATTTAAATAAGTTCCATGTTAGGAAACTCAACAATTTCACTATAAAAACCATAAAAAAAGGTTCCAAGTTAAAAAAACTCAACAATTTCACAAATCAAAAAAAAAATCTCCAAGTTAAAAAACTCAACAAATTCATTATAAAAATCATAAATTATTTCCATGTTAAAAAACTCTACAATTTAACTAAAAATACCATAAAATAAAGTTCCAAATTAAAAAATTCAACAATTTCACTATAAAAACCATACAAAAAAGTTCCAAGTTAAAAAACTCAATAATTTCACTGTAAAAAAATTTTCCAATTTAAAAAAAACTCAACAATTTCACTATAAAAACCATTTAAATAAGTTCCAAGTTAGAAAACTAAACAATTTCAATATAAAAACCATAAAAAAGATCCAAGTTAAAAAAACTTAACAATTTCATTAATCCATAAAAAATCTCCGAGTTAAAAGACTCAACAAATTCACTATAAAAACCATAAAATATTTCCAAGTTTAAAAATCTCTACAATTCCACTATAAATACCATAAAATAAAGTTCCTAGTTAAAAAACTCCACAATTTCACTATAAAAACCATAAGAAAAGTTCGAAGTAGAAAAACTCAATAATTTCACTATAAAAATAAAATAAAAGTTCCAAGTTAAAAAAACTCAACAATTTCACTATTAAAACCATTTAAATAAGTTCCAAGTTAAAAAAAAAAACTCAACAATTTCACTATAAAAACCCAAAAAAAGTTCCCAATTTAAAAACTCAATAATTTCACTATCAAAATCAGAAAAAAAAAGTCCAAGTTAACAACTCAACAATTTCATTATAAAAACCATTTAAATAATTTCCAAGTTAGAAAATTCAACAATTTCACTATAAAAACCATAAAAAAAGTTCCAAGTTAAAAAAACTCAACATTTCAATATAAAAACCATTTAAATAAGTTTCAAGTTAGAAAAATCAACAATTTCACTATAAAAACCATAAAAAAAAGTTCCAAGTTAAAAAAACTCAACAATTTCACTAATCCATAAAAAATCTCCAATTTAAAAAAACTCAACAAATTCACAATACAAATCATAAATTATTCCCATGTTAAAAAACTCTACAATTTCACTATAAATACCATAAAATAAAGTTCCAAGTTAAAAAACTCAACAATTTCACTATAAAAACCATAAAAAAAAAGTTTCAAGTTATAAAACACAATAATTTGACTATAAAAATAAAAAAAAAGGTTCCAAGTTAAAAAAAAACTCAACAATTTCACTATAAAAACCATTTAAATAAGTTCCAAGTTTGATTAACTCAACAATTTCACTATAAAAACCATAAAAAAAGGTTCCAAGTTAAAAAAACTCAACAATTTCATTATAAAAACCATTTAAATAAGTTCCATGTTAGGAAACTCAACAATTTCACTATAAAAACCATAAAACAAGTTCCAAGTTAAAAAAACTCAACAATTTCACAAATCAATAAAAAAATCTCCAAGTTAAAAAACTCAACAAATTCATTATAAAAATCATAAATTATTTCCATGTTAAAAAACTCTACAATTTAACAAAAAATACCATAAAATAAAGTTCCAAATTAAAAAACTCAACAATTTCACTATAAAAACCATACAAAAAAGTTCCAAGTTAAAAAACTCAATAATTTCACTATAAAAAAAAATTCCAAATTAAAAAAAACTCAACAATTTCACTATAAAAACCATTTAAATAAGTTCCAAGTTAGAAAACTCAACAATTTCACTATAAAAACCATAAAAAAGATCCAAGTTAAAAAAACTTAACAATTTCATTAATCCATAAAAAATCTCCGAGTTAAAAGACTCAACAAATTCACTATAAAAACCATAAAATAGTTCCAAGTTTAGAAAACTCTACAATTCCACTATAAATACCATAAAATAAAGTTCCAATTTAAAAAACTCCACAATTTCACTATAAAAACCATAAGAAAAGTTCGAAGTTGAAAAACTCAATAATTTCACTACAAATAAAATAAAAGTTCCAAGTTAAAAAAACTCAACAATTTCACTATTAAAACCATTTAAATAATTTTCAAGATAAAACTCAACAATTTCACTATAAAAACAAAAAAAAAGTTCCAAATTTAAAAACTTAATAATTTCACTATCAAAATCAAAAAAAAGTTCCAAGTTAAAAAAACTCAACAATTTTATTATAAAAACCATTTAAATAATTTCCAAGTTAGGAAATTCAACAATTTCACTATAATAACCATAAAAAAAAGTTCCAAGTAAAAAAAAACTCAACATTTCACTATAAAAACCATTTAAATAAGTTTCAAGTTAGAAAAATCAACAATTTCACTATAAAAACTATAAATAAAAGTTCCAAGTTAAAAAAACTGAACAATTTCACTAATCCATAAAAAATCTCCAAGTTAAAAAAACTCAACAAATTCACTATACAAATCATAAATTATTCCCATGTTAAAAAACTCTATAATTTCACTATAAATACCATAAAATAAAGTTCCAAGTTAAAACACTCAACAATTTCAATATAAAAACCATAAAAAAAGTTCCAGGTTATAAAACACAATAATTTCACTATAAAAATAAAAAAAAGGTTCCAAGTTAAAAAAATACTCAAGAATTTCACTATTAAAACCATTTAAATAAGTTCCAAGTTTGATAAACTCAACAATTTCACTATAAAAACAAAAAAAAAAAAGGTTTCAAGGTAAAAAAAACTCAACAATTTCATTATAAAAACCATTTAAATAAGTTTCATGTTAGCAAACTCAACAATTTCACTATAAAAACCATAAAAAAAGGTTCCAAGTTAAAAAAACTCAACAATTTCACAAATCAATAAAAAAATCTCCAAGTTAAAAAACTCAACAAATTCATTATAAAAATCATAAATTATTTCCATGTTAAAAAACTCTACAATTTAACTAAAAATACCATAAAATAAAGTTCCAAATTAAAAAACTCAACAATTTCACTATAAAAACCATACAAAAAAGTTCCAAGTTAAAAAACTCAATAATTTCACTGTAAAAAAAAATTCCAAGTTAAAAAAAACTCAACAATTTCACTATAAAAACCATTTAAATAAGTTCCAAGTTAGAAAACTAAACAATTTCAATATAAAAACCATAAAAAAGATCCAAGTTAAAAAAACTTAACAATTTCATTAATCCATAAAACATCTCCGAGTTAAAAGACTCAACAAATTCACTATAAAAACCATAAAATATTTCCAAGTTTAAAAATCTCTACAATTCCACTATAAATACCATAAAATAAAGTTCCTAGTTAAAAAACTCCACAATTTCACTATAAAAACCATAAGAAAAGTTCGAAGTAGAAAAACTCAATAATTTCACTATAAAAATAAAATAAAAGTTCCAAGTTAAAAAAACTCAACAATTTCACTATTAAAACCATTTAAATAAGTTCCAAGTTAAAAAAAAAACTCAACAATTTCACTATAAAAACCCAAAAAAAGTTCCCAATTTAAAAACTCAATAATTTCACTATCAAAATCAGAAAAAAAAAATTCCAAGTTAACAACTCAACAATTTCATTATAAAAACCTTTTAAATAATTTCCAAGTTAGAAAATTCAATAATTTCACTATAAAAACCATAAAAAAAGTTCCAAGTTAAAAAAACTCAACATTTCAATATAAAAACCATTTAAATAAGTTTCAAGTTAGAAAAATCAACAATTTCACTATAAAAACCATAAAAAAAAGTTCCAAGTTAAAAAAACTCAACAATTTCACTAATCCATAAAAAATCTCCAATTTAAAAAAACTCAACAAATTCACAATACAAATCATAAATTATTCCCATGTTAAAAAACTCTACAATTTCACTATAAATACCATAAAATAAAGTTCCAAGTTAAAAAACTCAACAATTTCACTATAAAAACCATAAAAAAAGTTTCAAGTTATAAAACACAATAATTTCACTATAAAAATTAAAAAAAAAAAGGTTCCAAGTTAAAAAAAACTCAACAATTTCACTATAAAAACCATTTAAATAAGTTCCAAGTTTGATTAACTCAACAATTTCACTATAAAAACCATAAAAAAACGGTTCCAAGTTAAAAAAACTCAACAATTTCATTATAAAAACCATTTAAATAAGTTCCATGTTAGGAAACTCAACAATTTCACTATAAAAACCATAAAACAAGTTCCAAGTTAAAAAAACTCAACAATTTCACAAATCAATAAAAAAATCTCCAAGTTAAAAAACTCAACAAATTCATTATAAAAATCATAAATTATTTCCATGTTAAAAAACTCTACAATTTAACTAAAAATACCATAAAATAAAGTTCCAAATTAAAAAACTCAACAATTTCACTATAAAAACCATACAAAAAAGTTCCAAGTTAAAAAACTCAATAATTTCACTATTAAAAAAAATTCCAAATTAAAAAAAACTCAACAATTTCACTATAAAAACCATTTAAATAAGTTCCAAGTTAGAAAACTCAACAATTTCACTATAAAAACCATAAAAAAGATCCAAGTTAAAAAAACTTAACAATTTCATTAATCCATAAAAAATCTCCGAGTTAAAAGACTCAACAAATTCACTATAAAAACCATAAAATAGTTCCAAGTTTAGAAAACTCTACAATTCCACTATAAATACCATAAAATAGAGTTCCAATTTAAAAAACTCCACAATTTTCCTATAACCATAAGAAAAGTTCGAAGTTGAAAAACTCAATAATTTCACTAAAAATAAAATAAAAGTTCCAAGTTAAAAAAACTCAACAATTTCACTATTAAAACCATTTAAATAATTTTCAAGTTAAAAACTCAACAATTTCACTATAAAAACAAAAAAAAAAGTTCCAAATTTAAAAACTTAATAATTTCACTATCAAAATCAAAAAAAAGTTCCAAGTTAAAAAAACTCAACAATTTTATTATAAAAACCATTTAAATAATTTCCAAGTTAGGAAATTCAACAATTTCACTATAATAACCATAAAAAAAAGTTCCAAGTAAAAAAAACTCAACATTTCACTATAAAAACCATTTAAATAAGTTTCAAGTTAGAAAAATCAACAATTTCACTATAAAAATTATAAATAAAAGTTCCAAGTTAAAAAAACTCAACAATTTCACTAATCCATAAAAAATCTCCAAGTTAAAAAAACTCAACAAATTCACTATACAAATCATAAATTATTCCCATGTTAAAAAACTCTATAATTTCACTATAAATACCATAAAATAAAGTTCCAAGTTAAAAAACTCAACAATTTCAATATACAAACCATAAAAAAAGTTTCAGGTTATAAAACACAATAATTTCACTATAAAAATAAAAAAAAGGTTCCAAGTTAAAAAAATACTCAACAATTTCACTATTAAAACCATTTAAATAAGTTCCAAGTTTGATAAACTCAACAATTTCACTATAAAAACAAAAAAAAAAGGTTTCAAGGTAAAAAAAACTCAACAATTTCATTATAAAAACCATTTAAATAAGTTCCATGTTAGCAAACTCAACAATTTCACTATAAAAACCATAAAAAAAGGTTCCAAGTTAAAAAAACTCAACAATTTCACAAATCAATAAAAAAATCTCCAAGTTAAAAAACTCAACAAATTCATTATAAAAATCATAAATTATTTCCATGTTAAAAAACTCTACAATTTAACTAAAAATACCATAAAATAAAGTTCCAAATTAAAAAACTCAACAATTTCACTATAAAAACCATACAAAAAAGTTCCAAGTTAAAAAACTCAATAATTTCACTGTAAAAAAATATTCCAATTTAAAAAAAACTCAACAATTTCACTATAAAAACCATTTAAATAAGTTCCAAGTTAGAAAACTAAACAATTTCAATATAAAAACCATAAAAAAGATCCAAGTTAAAAAAACTTAACAATTTCATTAATCCATAAAAAATCTCCGAGTTAAAAGACTCAACAAATTCACTATAAAAACCATAAAATATTTCCAAGTTTAAAAATCTCTACAATTCCACTATAAATACCATAAAATAAAGTTCCTAGTTAAAAAACTCCACAATTTCACTATAAAAACCATAAGAAAAGTTCGAAGTAGAAAAACTCAATAATTTCACTATAAAAATAAAATAAAAGTTCCAAGTTAAAAAAACTCAACAATTTCACTATTAAAACCATTTAAATAAGTTCCAAGTTAAAAAAAAAAAAACTCAACAATTTCACTATAAAAACCCAAAAAAAGTTCCCAATTTAAAAACTCAATAATTTCACTATCAAAATCAGAAAAAAAAAGTCCAAGTTAACAACTCAACAATTTCATTATAAAAACCATTTAAATAATTTCCAAGTTAGAAAATTCAACAATTTCACTATAAAAACCATAAAAAAAGTTCCAAGTTAAAAAAACTCAACATTTCAATATAAAAACCATTTAAATAAGTTTCAAGTTAGAAAAATCAACAATTTCACTATAAAAACCATAAAAAAAAGTTCCAAGTTAAAAAAACTCAACAATTTCACTAATCCATAAAAAATCTCCAATTTAAAAAAACTCAACAAATTCACAATACAAATCATAAATTATTCCCATGTTAAAAAACTCTACAATTTCACTATAAATACCATAAAATAAAGTTCCAAGTTAAAAAACTCAACAATTTCACTATAAAAACCATAAAAAAAAAGTTTCAAGTTATAAAACACAATAATTTGACTATAAAAATAAAAAAAAAGGTTCCAAGTTAAAAAAAAACTCAACAATTTCACTATAAAAACCATTTAAATAAGTTCCAAGTTTGATTAACTCAACAATTTCACTATAAAAACCATAAAAAAAAGGTTCCAAGTTAAAAAAACTCAACAATTTCATTATAAAAACCATTTAAATAAGTTCCATGTTAGGAAACTCAACAATTTCACTATAAAAACCATAAAACAAGTTCCAAGTTAAAAAAACTCAACAATTTCACAAATCAATAAAAAAATCTCCAAGTTAAAAAACTCAACAAATTCATTATAAAAATCATAAATTATTTCCATGTTAAAAAACTCTACAATTTAACAAAAAATACCATAAAATAAAGTTCCAAATTAAAAAACTCAACAATTTCACTATAAAAACCATACAAAAAAGTTCCAAGTTAAAAAACTCAATAATTTCACTATAAAAAAAAATTCCAAATTAAAAAAAACTCAACAATTTCACTATAAAAACCATTTAAATAAGTTCCAAGTTAGAAAACTCAACAATTTCACTATAAAAACCATAAAAAAGATCCAAGTTAAAAAAACTTAACAATTTCATTAATCCATAAAAAATCTCCGAGTTAAAAGACTCAACAAATTCACTATAAAAACCATAAAATAGTTCCAAGTTTAGAAAACTCTACAATTCCACTATAAATACCATAAAATAAAGTTCCAATTTAAAAAACTCCACAATTTCACTATAAAAACCATAAGAAAAGTTCGAAGTTGAAAAACTCAATAATTTCACTAAAAATAAAATAAAAGTTCCAAGTTAAAAAAACTCAACAATTTCACTATTAAAACCATTTAAATAATTTTCAAGTTAAAAACTCAACAATTTCACTATAAAAACAAAAAAAAAGTTCCAAATTTAAAAACTTAATAATTTCACTATCAAAATAAAAAAAAAGTTCCAAGTTAAAAAAACTCAACAATTTTATTATAAAAACCATTTAAATAATTTCCAAGTTAGGAAATTCAACAATTTCACTATAATAACCATAAAAAAAAGTTCCAAGTAAAAAAAAACTCAACATTTCACTATAAAAACCATTTAAATAAGTTTCAAGTTAGAAAAATCAACAATTTCACTATAAAAACTATAAATAAAAGTTCCAAGTTAAAAAAACTCAACAATTTCACTAATCCATAAAAAATCTCCAAGTTAAAAAAACTCAACAAATTCACTATACAAATCATAAATTATTCCCATGTTAAAAAACTCTATAATTTCACTATAAATACCATAAAATAAAGTTCCAAGTTAAAACACTCAACAATTTCAATATAAAAACCATAAAAAAAGTTCCAGGTTATAAAACACAATAATTTCACTATAAAAATAAAAAAAGGTTCCAAGTTAAAAAAATACTCAAGAATTTCACTATTAAAACCATTTAAATAAGTTCCAAGTTTGATAAACTCAACAATTTCACTATAAAAACAAAAAAAAAAGGTTTCAAGGTAAAAAAAACTCAACAATTTCATTATAAAAACCATTTAAATAAGTTTCATGTTAGCAAACTCAACAATTTCACTATAAAAACCATAAAAAAAGGTTCCAAGTTAAAAAAACTCAACAATTTCACAAATCAATAAAAAAATCTCCAAGTTAAAAAACTCAACAAATTCATTATAAAAATCATAAATTATTTCCATGTTAAAAAACTCTACAATTTAACTAAAAATACAATAAAATAAAGTTCCAAATTAAAAAACTCAACAATTTCACTATAAAAACCATACAAAAAAGTTCCAAGTTAAAAAACTCAATAATTTCACTGTAAAAAAATATTCCAAGTTAAAAAAAACTCAACAATTTCACTATAAAAACCATTTAAATAAGTTCCAAGTTAGAAAACTAAACAATTTCAATATAAAAACCATAAAAAAGATCCAAGTTAAAAAAACTTAACAATTTCATTAATCCATAAAAAATCTCCGAGTTAAAAGACTCAACAAATTCACTATAAAAACCATAAAATATTTCCAAGTTTAAAAATCTCTACAATTCCACTATAAATACCATAAAATAAAGTTCCTAGTTAAAAAACTCCACAATTTCACTATAAAAACCATAAGAAAAGTTCGAAGGAGAAAAACTCAATAATTTCACTATAAAAATAAAATAAAAGTTCCAAGTTAAAAAAACTCAACAATTTCACTATTAAAACCATTTAAATTAGTTCCAAGTTAAAAAAAAAAACTCAACAATTTCACTATAAAAACCCAAAAAAAGTTCCCAATTTAAAAACTCAATAATTTCACTATCGAATCAGAAAAAAAAAATTCCAAGTTAACAACTCAACAATTTCATTATAAAAACCATTTAAATAATTTCCAAGTTAGAAAATTCAACAATTTCACTATAAAAACCATAAAAAAAGTTCCAAGTTAAAAAAACTCAACATTTCAATATAAAAACCATTTAAATAAGTTTCAAGTTAGAAAAATCAACAATTTCACTATAAAAACCATAAAAAAAAAGTTCCAAGTTAAAAAAACTCAACAATTTCACTAATCCATAAAAAATCTCCAATTTAAAAAAACTCAACAAATTCACAATACAAATAATAAATTATTCCCATGTTAAAAAAACTCTACAATTTCACTATAAATACCATAAAATAAAGTTCCAAGTTAAAAAACTCAACAATTTCACTATAAAAACCATAAAAAAAAGTTTCAAGTTATAAAACACAATAATTTCACTATAAAAATAAAAAAAAAGGTTCCAAGTTAAAAAAAACTCAACAATTTCACTATAAAAACCATTTAAATAAGTTCCAAATTTGATTAACTCAACAATTTCACTATAAAAACCATAAAAAAAAGGTTCCAAGTTAAAAAAACTCAACAATTTCATTATAAAAACCATTTAAATAAGTTCCATGTTAGGAAACTCAACAATTTCACTATAAAAACCATAAAACAAGTTCCAAGTTAAAAAAACTCAACAATTTCACAAATCAATAAAAAAATCTCCAAGTTAAAAAACTCAACAAATTCATTATAAAAATCATAAATTATTTCCATGTTAAAAAACTCTACAATTTAACTAAAAATACCATAAAATAAAGTTCCAAATTAAAAAACTCAACAATTTCACTATAAAAACCATACAAAAAAGTTCCAAGTTAAAAAACTCAATAATTTCACTATAAAAAAAAATTCCAAATTAAAAAAAACTCAACAATTTCACTATAAAAACCATTTAAATAAATTCCAAGTTAGAAAACTCAACAATTTCACTATAAAAACCATAAAAAAGATCCAAGTTAAAAAAACTTAACAATTTCATTAATCCATAAAAAATCTCCGAGTTAAAAGACTCAACAAATTCACTATAAAAACCATAAAATAGTTCCAAGTTTAGAAAACTCTACAATTCCACTATAAATACCATAAAATAAAGTTCCAATTTAAAAAACTCCACAATTTCACTATAAAAACCATAAGAAAAGTTCGAAGTTGAAAAACTCAATAATTTCACTAAAAATAAAATAAAAGTTCCAAGTTAAAAAAACTCAACAATTTCACTATTAAAACCATTTAAATAATTTTGAAGTTAAAAACTCAACAATTTCACTATAAAAACAAAAAAAAAAGTTCCAAATTTAAAAACTCAATAATTTCACTATCAAAATCAAAAAAAAGTTCCAAGTTAAAAAAACTCAACAATTTTATTATAAAAACCATTTAAATAATTTCCAAGTTAGGAAATTCAACAATTTCACTATAAAAACCATAAAAAAAGTTCCAAGTTAAAAAAACTCAACATTTCAATATAAAAACCATTTAAATAAGTTTCAAGTTAGAAAAATCAACAATTTCACTATAAAAACCATAAAAAAAAAGTTCCAAGTTAAAAAAACTCAACAATTTCACTAATCCATAAAAAATCTCCAATTTTAAAAAACTCAACAAATTCACAATACAAATCATAAATTATTCCCATGTTAAAAAACTCTACAATTTCACTATAAATACCATAAAATAAAGTTCCAAGTTAAAAAACTCAACAATTTCACTATAAAAACCATAAAAAAAAGTTTCAAGTTATAAAACACAATAATTTCACTATAAAAATAAAAAAAAAGGTTCCAAGTTAAAAAAAACTCAACAATTTCAATATAAAAACCATTTAAATAAGTTCCAAATTTGATTAACTCAACAATTTCACTATAAAAACAAAAAAAAAGGTTTCAAGTTAAAAAAAACTCAACAATTTCATTATAAAAACCATTTAAATAAGTTCCATGTTAGCAAACTCAACAATTTCACTATAAAAACCATAAAAAAAGGTTCCAAGTTAAAAAAACTCATCAATTCCACAAATCAATAAAAAAATCTCCAAGTTAAAAAACTCAACAAATTCATTATAAAAATCATAAATTATTTCCATGTTAAAAAAATCTACAATTTAACTAAAAATACCATAAAATAAAGTTCCAAATTAAAAAAACTCAACAATTTCACTATAAAAACCATACAAAAAAGTTCCAAGTTAAAAAACTCAATAATTTCACTGTAAAAAAAAATTCCAAGTTAAAAAAAACTCAACAATTTCACTATAAAAACCATTTAAATAAGTTCCAAGTTAGAAAACTAAACAATTTCAATATAAAAACCATAAAAAAGATCCAAGTTAAAAAAACTTAACAATTTCATTAATCCATAAAAAATCTCCGAGTTAAAAGACTCAACAAATTCACTATAAAAACCATAAAATAGTTCCAAGTTTAGAAAACTCTACAATTCCACTATAAATACCATAAAATAAAGTTCCTAGTTAAAAAACTCCACAATTTCACTATAAAAACCATAAGTAAAGTTCGAAGTAGAAAAACTCAATAATTTCACTATAAAAATAAAATAAAAGTTCCAAGTTAAAAAAACTCAACAATTTCACTATTAAAACCATTTAAATAAGTTCCAAGTTAAAAAAAAAAAACTCAACAATTTCACTATAAAAACCCAAAAAAAGTTCCCAATTTAAAAACTCAATAATTTCACTATCAAAATCAGAAAAAAAAAATTCCAAGTTAACAACTCAACAATTTCATTATAAAAACCATTTAAATAATTTCCAAGTTAGAAAATTCAACAATTTCACTATAAAAACCATAAAAAAAAGTTCTAAGTTAAAAAAACTCAACATTTTAATATTAAAAACCATTTAAATAAGTTTCAAGTTAGAAAAATCAATAATTTCACTATAAAAACCATAAAAAAAAGTTCCAAGTTAAAAAAACTCAACAATTTCACTAATCCATAAAAAATCTCCAATTTAAAAAGACTCAACAAATTCACAATACAAATCATAAATTAAGCCCATGTTAAGAAAACTCTACAATTTCACTATAAATACCATAAAATAAAGTTCATAGTTAAAAAACTCAACAATTTCACTAAAAAAACCATAAAAAAAAAGTTCCAAGTTAAAAAACTCAATAATTTCATTATAAAAATAAAAAAGTTCTAAGTTAAAAAAAACTCAACAATTTCACTATAAAAACCATTTAAATAAATTCCAAGTTAGAAAACTCAACAATTTCACTATAAAAACTATTAAAAAAAACAAGTTCCAAGTTAAAAAAACACCACATTTCACTATAAAAACCATTTAAATAAGTTCCAAGTTAGAAAACTCAATAATTTCGTTATAAAAACCATAAAAAAGTACAAAGTTAAAAAAACTCAACAATTTCACTAATCCATAAAAAATCTCCAAGTTAAAAAACTCAACAAATTCACTATAAAAACCATTTAAATAAGTTCCAAGTTAAAAAACACAACAATTCCACTAAAAAAATCATAAAATAAAGTTCCAAGTTAAAAAAATCAATAATTTCACTATAAAAATAAAAAAGTTCTAAGTTAAAAAAAAACTCAACAATTTAAATAATTTCCAAGTTAGAAAATTCAACAATTTCACTATAAAAACCATAAAAAAAATTCCAAGTTAAAAAAACTCAACATTTCACTATAAAACCCATTTAAATAAGTTTCAAGTTAGAAAAATCAATAATTTAACTATAAAAACCATAAAAAAAAGTTCCAAGTTTGATAAACTCAACAATTTCACTATAAAAACAAAAAAAAAAGGTTTCAAGTTAAAAAAACTCAACAATTTCATTATAAAAACCATTTAAATAAGTTCCATGTTAGCAAACTCAACAATTTCACAAATCAATAAAAAAATCTCCAAGTTAAAAAACTCAACAAATTCATTATAAAAATCATAAATTATTTCCATGTTAAAAAACTCTACAATTTAACTATAAATACCATAAAATAAAGTTCCAAATTAAAAACTCAACAATTTCACTATAAAAACCTTACAAAAAAGATCCAAGTTAAAAAACTCAATAATTTCACTATAAAAAAAAATTCCAAATTAAAAAAAACTCAACAATTTCACTATAAAAACTATTTAAATAAGTTCCAAGTTAGAAAACTCAACAATTTCACTATAAAAACCATAAAAAAGATCCAAGTTAAAAAAACTTAACAATTTCATTAATCCATAAAAAATCTCCGAGTTAAAAGACTCAACAAATTCACTATAAAAACCATAAAATAGTTCCAAGTTTAGAAAACTCTACAATTCCACTTTAAATACCATAAAATAAAGTTCCAAGTTAAAAAACTCCACAATTTCACTATAAAAACCATAAGAAAAGTTCGAAGTTGAAAAACTCAATAATTTCACTATAAAAAAATAATAAAAGTTCCAAGTTAAAAAAACTCAGCATTTTCACTATTAAAACCATTTAAATAAGTTCCAAGTTAAAAAAAAACTCAAAAATTTCACTATAAAAACCCAAAAAAAGTTCCAAATTTAAAAACTCAATAATTTCACTATCAAAATAAATAAAAAGTACCATGTGAAAAACTCAACAATTTCATTATAAAAACCATTTAAATAATTTCCAAGTTAGAAAATTCAACAATTTCACTATAAAAACCATAAAAAAGTTCCGAGTTAAAAAAACTCAACGTTTCACTATAAAAACCATTTAAATAAGTTTCAAGTTAGAAAACTCAACAATTTCACTATAAAAACCATAAAAAAAGTTCCAAGTTAAAAAAACTCAACATTTTCACTAATCCATAAAAAATCTCCAAGTTAAAAAAACTCAACAAATTCACTATAAAAATCATAAATTATTCCCATGTTAAGAAAACTCTACAATTTCACAATAAATACCATTAAATAAAGTTCATAGTTAAAAAACTCAACAATTTCACTAAAAAACCATAAAAAAAAGTTCCAAGTTAAAAAACTCAATAATTTCATTATAAAAATAAAAAAAGTTCTAAGTTAAAAAAAACTCAACAATTTCACTATAAAAACCATTTAAATAAATTCCAAGTTAGAAAACTCAACAATTTCACTATAAAAACTATAAAAAAACAAGTTCCAAGTTAAAAAAACACCACATTTCACTATAAAAACCATTTAAATAAGTTCCAAGTTAGAAAACTCAATAATTTCATTATAAAAACCATAAAAAAGTACAAAGTTAAAAAAACTCAACAATTTCACTAATCCATAAAAAATCTCCAAGTTAAAAAACTCAACAAATTCACTATAAAAACCATTTAAATATGTTCCAAGTTAAAAAACACACAATTCCACTAAAAAAACCATAAAATAAAGTTCCAAGTTAAAAAACTCAATAATTTCACCATAAAAATAAAAAAGTTCTAGGTTAAAAAAAAACTCAACAATTTCACTATAAAAACCATTTAAATAAATTCCAAGTTAGAAAACTCAACAATTTCACTAATCTATAATAAATCTCCAAATTAAAAAAACTCTACAATTTCACTATAAATCCATTAAAATAATGTTCCAAGTTAAAAAACTCAACAATTTAACTATAAAAACCATAAAAAAAGTTCCAAGTTATAAAATTCAATAATTTCACTATAAAAATAAATAAAAAAAATTTCAAGATAAAAAAACTCAACAATTTCACTATAAAAACCATTTAAATAAATTCCAAGTTAGAAAACTCAACAATTTCACAATAAAAACCATAAAAAAAAGTTCCAAGTTAAAAAAACTCAACAATTTCACTACAAAACCATATAAATAAGTTTCAAGTTAGAAAACTCAACAATTTCACTATAAAAACCATTAAAAAAGTTCCAAGTTAAAAAAAATCAACAATTTCACTAATCCATAAAAAAATCTCCAAGTTAAAAAACTCAACAAATTCACTATAAAAATCATAAATTATTTCCATGTTAAAAAACTCTACAATTTGACTATAAATACCCTAAAATAAATTTCCATGTTAAAAAACTCACCAATTTCACTATAAAAACCATACAAAAAAGTTCTAATTTAAAAAACTCAATAATTTCACTATAAAAAAAAATTCCAAGTTAAAATAAACTCAACAATTTCACTATAAAAACCATTTAAATAAGTTCCAAGTTAGAAAACTAAACAATTTCAATATAAAAACCATAAAAAAGATCCAAGTTAAAAAAACTTAACAATTTCATTAATCCATAAAAAATCTCCGAGTTAAAAGACTCAACAAATTCACTATAAAAACCATAAAATATTTCCAAGTTTAAAAATCTCTACAAATCCACTATAAATACCATAAAATAAAGTTCCAAGTTAAAAAAACTCCACAATTTTACTATAAAAACCATAAGAAAAGTTCGAAGTTGAAAAACTCAATAATTTCTCTATAAAAATAAAATAAAAGTTCCAAGTTAAAAAAACTCAACAATTTCACTAATAAAACCATTTAAATAAGTTTCAATTTAAAAACTCAACAATTTCACTATATAAACCAAAAAAAAGTTCCAAATTTAAAAACTCAATTATTTCACTATCAAAATCAAAAAAAAGTTCCAAGTTAAAAAAACTCAACAATTTTATTATAAAAACCATTTAAATAATTTCCAAGTTAGAAAATTCAACAATTTCACTATAATAACCATAAAAAAAGTTCCAAGTTAAAAAAACTCAACATTTCACTATAAAAATCATTTAAATAAGTTCCAAGTTAGAAAATTCAACAATTTCACTATAAAAACCATAAAAAAAAGTTCCAAGTTAAAAAAAACTCAACAATTTCACTATTCCATAAAAAATCTCCAAGTTAAAAAAACTCAACAAATTCACTATGCAAATCATAAATTATTCCCATGTTAAAAAACTCTACAATTTCACTATAAATACCATAAAATAAAGTTCCAAGTTAAAAAACTCAACAATTTCACTATAAAAACCATAAAAAAATTTCCAAGTTATAAAACACAATAATTTCACTATAAAAATAAAAAAAAAAAAGTTCCAAGTTAAAAATAACTCAACAATTTCACTATAAAAACCATTTAAATAAGTTCCAAGTTTGATAAACTCAACAATTTCACTATAAAAACCATAAAAAAAGGTTCCAAGTTAAAAAAAAACTCAACAATTTCATTATAAAAACCATTTAAATTAAGTTCCATGTTAGCAAACTCAACAAATTCACTATAAAAACCATAAAAAAAAGTTCCAAGTTAAAAAATCTCAACAATTTCACAAATCGATAAAAAAAATCTCCAAGTTAAAAAACTCAACAAATTCATTATAAAAATCATAAATTATTTCCATGTTAAGAAACTCTACAATTTAACTATAAATACCATAAAATAAAGTTCCAAATTAAAAAACTCAACAATTTCACTATAAAAACCATACAAAAAAGTTCAAAGTTAAAAAACTCAATAATTTCTCTATAAAAAAAATTCCAAATTAAAAAAAAACTCAACAATTTCACTATAAAAACCATTTAAATAAGTTCCAAGTTAGAAAACTCAACAATTTCACTATAAAAACCATAAAAAAGATCCAAGTTAAAAAAACTTAGCTATTTCATTAATCCATAAAAAATCTCCGAGTTAAAAGACTCAACAAATTCACTATAAAAACCATAAAATAGTTCCAAGTTTAGAAAACTCTACAATTCCACTATAAATACCATAAAATAAAGTTCCAAGTTAAAAAAACTCCACAATTTCACTATAAAAACCATTAGAAAAGTTCGAAGTTGAAAAACTCAATAATTTCACTATAAAAATAAAATAAAAGTTCCAAGTTAAAAAAACTCAACATTTTCACTATTAAAACCATTTAAATAAGTTCCAAGTTAAAAAAAACTCAACAATTTCACTATAAAAACCCAAAAAAAGTTCCAAATTTAAAAACTCAATAATTTCACTATCAAAATCAAAAAAAAATTCCAAGTTAAAAACTCAACAATTTCATAATAAAAACCATTTAAATAATTTCCAAGTTAGAAAGTTCAACAATTTCACTATAAAAACCATAAAAAAAAGTTCCAAGTTAAAAAAACTCAACATTTCACTATAAAAACCATTTAAATAAGTTTCAAGTTAGAAAACTAAACAATTTCACTATAAAAACCATAAAAAAAGTTCCAAGTTAAAAAAACTCAACATTTCACTTTAAAAACCATTTAAATAAGTTTCAAGTTAGAAAACTCAACAATTTCACTATAAAAGCCATAAAAAAAGTTCCAAGTTAAAAAAACTCAACAATTTCACTAATCCATAAAAAATCTCCAAGTTAAAAAAACTCAACAAATTCACTATAAAAATCATAAATTATTCCCATGTTAAGAAAACTCTACAATTTCACTATAAATACCATTAAATAAAGTTCATAGTTAAAAAACTCAACAATTTCACTAAAAAAACCATAAAAAAAAGTTCAGAGTTAAAAAACTCAATAATTTCATTATAAAAATAAAAAAGTTCTAAGATAAAAAAAACTCAACAATTTCACTATAAAAACCATTTAAATAAATTCCAAGTTAGAAAACTCAACAATTTCACTATAAAAACTATAAAAAAAAGTTCCAAGTTAAAAAAACTCAACAATTTCACTAATCTATAAAAAATCTCCAAGTTAAAAAAACTCTACAATTTCACTATAAATCCCATAAAATAAAGTTCCAAGTTAAAAAACTCAACAATTTCACTATAAAAACCATAAAAAAAGTTCCAAGTTATAAAATTCAATAATTTTACTATAAAAAAAAGTTTCAAGATAAAAAAACTCAACAATTTCACAATAAAAACCATTTAAATAAGTCCCAAGTTAGAAAACTCAACAATTTCACAATAAAAACCATAAAAAAAAAGTTTCAAGTTAAAAAAACTAAACAATTTCACCAATCCATAAAAAAATCTCCAGTTAAAAAACAACAAATTCACTATAAAAATCATATATTATTTCCATGTTAAAAAACTCTACAATTTGACTATAATTACCATAAAATAAAGTTCCAAGTTAAAAAACTCAACAATTTCACTATAAAAACCATACAAAAAAGTTCTAATTTAAAAAACTCAATAATTTCACTATAAAAAAAATTCCAAATTAAAAAAAAACTCAACAATTTCACTATAAAAACCATTTAAATAAGTTCCAAGTTAGAAAACTCAACAATTTCACTATAAAAACCATAAAAAAGATCCAAGTTAAAAAAACTTAGCTATTTCATTAATCCATAAAAAATCTCCGAGTTAAAAGACTCAACAAATTCACTATAAAAACCATAAAATAGTTCCAAGTTTAGAAAACTCTACAATTCCACTATAAATACCATAAAATAAAGTTCCAAGTTAAAAAACTCCACAATTTCACTATAAAAACCATAAGAAAAGTTCGAAGTTGAAAAACTCAATAATTTCACTATAAAAATAAAATAAAAGTTCCAAGTTAAAAAAACTCAACATTTTCACTATTAAAACCATTTAAATAAGTTCCAAGTTAAAAAAAACTCAACAATTTCACTATAAAAACCCAAAAAAAGTTCCAAATTTAAAAACTCAATAATTTCACTATCAAAATCAAAAAAAAATTCCAAGTTAAAAACTCAACAATTTCATAATAAAAACCATTTAAATAATTTCCAAGTTAGAAAGTTCAACAATTTCACTATAAAAACCATAAAAAAAAAGTTCCAAGTTAAAAAAACTCAACATTTCACTATAAAAACCATTTAAATAAGTTTCAAGTTAGAAAACTAAACAATTTCACTATAAAAACCATAAAAAAGTTCCAAGTTAAAAAAACTCAACATTTCACTTTAAAAACCATTTAAATAAGTTTCAAGTTAGAAAACTCAACAATTTCACTATAAAAGCCATAAAAAAAGTTCCAAGTTAAAAAAACTCAACAATTTCACTAATCCATAAAAAATCTCCAAGTTAAAAAAAACTCAACAAATTCACTATAAAAATCATAAATTATTCCCATGTTAAGAAAACTCTACAATTTCACTATAAATACCATTAAATAAAGTTCATAGTTAAAAAACTCAACAATTTCACTAAAAAACCATAAAAAAAAGTTCAGAGTTAAAAAACTCAATAATTTCATTATAAAAATAAAAAAGTTCTAAGATAAAAAAAACTCAACAATTTCACTATAAAAACCATTTAAATAAATTCCAAGTTAGAAAACTCAACAATTTCACTATAAAAACTATAAAAAAAAGTTCCAAGTTAAAAAAACTCAACAATTTCACTAATCTATAAAAAATCTCCAAGTTAAAAAAACTCTACAATTTCACTATAAATCCCATAAAATAAAGTTCCAAGTTAAAAAACTCAACAATTTCACTATAAAAACCATAAAAAAAGTTCCAAGTTATAAAATTCAATAATTTTACTATAAAAAAAAGTTTCAAGATAAAAAAACTCAACAATTTCACAATAAAAACCATTTAAATAAGTCCCAAGTTAGAAAACTCAACAATTTCACAATAAAAACCATAACAAAAAAGTTTCAAGTTAAAAAAACTAAACAATTTCACCAATCCATAAAAAAATCTCCAGTTAAAAAACAACAAATTCACTATAAAAATCATATATTATTTCCATGTTAAAAAACTCTACAATTTGACTATAATTACCATAAAATAAAGTTCCAAGTTAAAAAACTCAACAATTTCACTATAAAAACCATACAAAAAAGTTCTAATTTAAAAAACTCAATAATTTCACTATAAAAAAAATTCCAAATTAAAAAAAAAAACTCAACAATTTCACTATAAAAACCATTTAAATAAGTTCCAAGTTAGAAAACTCAACAATTTCACTATAAAAACCATAAAAAAGATCCAAGTTAAAAAAACTTAGCTATTTCATTAATCCATAAAAAATCTCCGAGTTAAAAGACTCAACAAATTCACTATAAAAACCATAAAATAGTTCCAAGTTTAGAAAACTCTACAATTCCACTATAAATACCATAAAATAAAGTTCCAAGTTAAAAAACTCCACAATTTCACTATAAAAACCATAAGAAAAGTTCGTTGTTGAAAAACTCAATAATTTCACTATAAAAATAAAATAAAAGTTCCAAGTTAAAAAAACTCAGCATTTTCACTATTAAAACCATTTAAATAAGTTCCAAGTTAAAAAAAAAACTCAACAATTTCACTATAAAAACCCAAAATAAGTTCCAAATTTAAAAACTCAATAATTTCACTATCAAAATCAAAAAAAAATTCCAAGTTAAAAACTCAACAATTTAATTATAAAAACCATTTAAATAATTTCCAAGTTAGAAAATTCAACAATTTCACTATAAAAACCATAAAAAAAAGTTCCAAGTTAAAAAAACTCAACATTTCACTATAAAAACCATTTAAATAAGTTTCAAGTTAGAAAACTCAACAATTTCACTATAAAAACCATAAAAAAAGTTCCAAGTTAAAAAAACTCAACATTTTCACTAATCCATAAAAAATCTCCAAGTTAAAAAAACTCAACAAATTCACTATAAAAATCATAAATTATTCCCATGTTAAGAAAACTCTACAATTTCACTATAAATACCATTAAATAAAGTTCATAGTTAAAAAACTCAACAATTTCACTAAAAAACCATAAAAAAAAGTTCCAAGTTAAAAAACTAAATAATTTCATTATAAAAATAAAAAGTTCTAAGTTAAAAAAAACTCAACAATTTCACTATAAAAACCATTTAAATAAATTCCAAGTTAGAAAACTCAACAATTTCACTATAAAAACTATAAAAAAAACAAGTTCCAAGTTAAAAAAACACCACATTTCACTATAAAAACCATTTAAATAAGTTCCAAGTTAGAAAACTCAATAATTTCATTATAAAAACCATAAAAAAGTACAAAGTTAAAAAAACTCAACAATTTCACTAATCCATAAAAAATCTCCAAGTTAAAAAACTCAACAAATTCACTATAAAAACCATTTAAATATGTTCCAAGTTAAAAAACACACAATTCCACTAAAAAAACCATAAAATAAAGTTCCAAGTTAAAAAACTCAATAATTTCACTATAAAAATAAAAAAGTTCTAAGTTAAAAAAAAACTCAACAATTTCACTATAAAAACCATTTAAATAAATTCCAAGTTAGAAAACTCAACAATTTCACTATAAAAATTATTAAAAAAAAAAGTTCCAAGTTAAAAAAACTCAACAATTTCACTAATCTATAATAAATCTCCAAGTTAAAAAAACTCTACAATTTCACTATAAATCCCATAAAATAAAGTTCCAAGTTAAAAAACACAACAATTTCACTATAAAAACCATAAAAAAAGTTCCAAGTTATAAAATTCAATAATTTCACTATAAAAATAAATAAAAAAAGTTTCAAGATAAAAAAAATCAACAATTTCACAATAAAAACCATTTAAATAAGTCCCAAGTTAGAAAACTCAACAATTTCACAATAAAAACCATAAAAAAAAGTTCCAAGTTAAGAAAACTCAACAATTTCACTACAAAACCATATAAATAAGTTCCAAGTTAGAAAACTCAACAATTTCACTATAAAAACCATTAAAAAAGTTCCAAGTTAAAAAAATTCAACAATTTCACTAATCCATAAAAAAATCTCCAAATTTATAAAACTCAACAAATTCACTATAAAAATCATAAATTATTTCCATGTTAAAAAACTCTACAATTTGACTATAAATACCATAAAATAAATTTCCATGTTAAAAAACTCACTAATTTCACAATAAAAACCATACAAAAAAGTTCTAATTTAAAAAACTCAATAATTTCACTATAAAAAAAAATTCCAAGTTAAAATAAACTCAACAATTTCAATATAAAAACCATTTAAATAAGTTCCAAGTTAGAAAACTAAACAATTTCAATATAAAAACCATAAAAAAGATCCAAGTTAAAAAAACTTAACAATTTAATTAATCCATAAAAAATCTCCGAGTTAAAAGACTCAACAAATTCACTATAAAAACCATAAAATATTTCCAAGTTTAAAAATCTCTACAAATCCACTATAAATACCATAAAATAAAGTTCCAAGTTAAGAAAACTCCACAATTTTACTATAAAAACCATAAGAAAAGTTCGAAGTTGAAAAACTCAATAATTTCTCTATAAAAATAAAATAAAAGTTCCAAGTTAAAAAAACTCAACAATTTCACTATTAAAACCATTTAAATAAGTTTCAATTTAAAAACTCAACAATTTCACTATAAAAACCAAAAAAAAGTTCCAAATTTAAAAACTCAATAATTTCACTATCAAAATCAAAAAAAAGTTCCAAGTTAAAAAAACTCAACAATTTTATTATAAAAACCATTTAAATAATTTCCAAGTTAGAAAATTCAACAATTTCACTATAATAACCATAAAAAAAGTTCCAAGTTAAAAAAAACTCAACATTTCACTATAAAAACCATTTAAATAAGTTCCAAGTTAGAAAAATTAACAATTTTACTATAAAAACCATAAAAAAAAGTTCCAAGTTAAAAAAACTCAACAATTTCACTATTCCATAAAAAATCTCCAAGTTAAAAAAACTCAACAAATTCACTATGCAAATCATAAATTATTCCCATGTTAAAAAACTCTACAATTTCACTATAAATACCATAAAATAAAGTTCCAAGATAAAAAACTCAACAATTTCACTATAAAAACCATAAAAAAAGTTCCAAGTTATAAAACACAATAATTTCACTATAAAAAAAAAAGGTTCCAAGTTAAAAATAACTCAACAATTTCACTATGAAAACCATTTAAATAAGTTCCAAGTTTGATAAACTCAACAATTTCACTATAAAAACCATAAAAAAAAGGTTCCAAGTTAAAAAAACTCAACAATTTCATTATAAAAACCATTTAAATTAAGTTCCATGTTAGCAAACTCAACAATTTCACTATAAAAACCATAAAAAAAGTTCCAAGTTAAAAAATCTCAACAATTTCACAAATCGATAAAAAAAATCTCCAAGTTAAAAAACTCAACAAATTCATTATAAAAATCATAAATTATTTCCATGTTAAGAAACTCTACAATTTAACTATAAATACCATAAAATAAAGTTCCAAATTAAAAAACTCAACAATTTCACTATAAAAACCATACAAAAAAGTTCAAAGTAAAAAAAACTCAATAATTTCACTATAAAAAAAATTCCAAATTAAAAAAAACTCAACAATTTCACTATAAAAACCATTTAAATAAGTTCCAAGTTAGAAAACTCAACAATTTCGTTATAAAAACCATAAAAAAGATCCAAGTTAAAAAAACTTAGCTATTTCATTAATCCATAAAAAATCTCCGAGTTAAAAGACTCAACAAATTCACTATAAAAACCATAAAATAGTTCCAAGTTTAGAAAACTCTACAATTCCACTATAAATACCATAAAATAAAGTTCCAAGTTAAAAAACTCCACAATTTCACTATAAAAACCATAAGAAAAGTTCGAAGTTGAAAAACTCAATAATTTCACTATAAAAATAAAATAAAAGTTCCAAGTTAAAAAAACTCAACATTTTCACTATTAAAACCATTTAAATAAGTTCCAAGTTAAAAAAAACTCAACAATTTCACTATAAAAACCCAAAAAAAGTTCCAAATTTAAAAACTCAATAATTTCACTATCAAAATCAAAAAAAAATTCCAAGTTAAAAACTCAACAATTTCATAATAAAAGCCATTTAAATAATTTCCAAGTTAGAAAGTTCAACAATTTCACTATTAAAACAATAAAAAAAGTTCCAAGTTAAAAAAACTCAACATTTCACTATAAAAACCATTTAAATAAGTTTCAAGTTAGAAAACTCAACAATTTCACTATAAAAACCATAAAAAAAGTTCCAAGTTAAAAAAACTCAACATTTCACTTTAAAAACCATTTAAATAAGTTTCAAGTTAGAAAACTCAACAATTTCACTATAAAAGCCATAAAAAAAGTTCCAAGTTAAAAAAACTCAACAATTTCACTAATCCATAAAAAATCTCCAAGTTAAAAAAACTCAACAAATTCACTATAAAAATCATAAATTATTCCCATGTTAAGAAAACTCTACAATTTCACTATAAATACCATTAAATAAAGTTCATAGTTACAAAACTCAGCAATTTCACTAAAAAAACCAAAAAAAAAAAGTTCAGAGTTAAAAAACTCAATAATTTCATTATAAAAATAAAAAAGTTCTAAGATAAAAAAAAAACTCAACAATTTCACAATAAAAACCATTTAAATAAATTCCAAGTTAGAAAACTCAACAATTTCACTATAAAAACTATAAAAAAAAGTTCCAAGTTAAAAAAACTCAACAATTTCACTAATCTATAAAAAATCTCCAAGATAAAAAAACTCTACAATTTCACTATAAATCCCATAAAATAAAGTTCCAAGTTAAAAAACTCAACAATTTTACTATAAAAACCATAAAAAAAGTTCCAAGTTATAAAATTCAATAATTTTACTATAAAAAAAAAGTTTCAAGATAAAAAAACTCAACAATTTCACAATAAAAACCATTTAAATAAGTCCCAAGTTAGAAAACTCAACAATTTCACAATAAAAACCATAAAAAAAAAGTTCCAAGTTAAAAAAACTAAACAATTTCACCAATCCATAAAAAAATCTCCAGTTAAAAAACAACAAATTCACTATAAAAATCATAAATTATTTCCATGTTAAAAAACTCTACAATTTGACTATAATTACCATAAAATAAAGTTCCAAGTTAAAAAACTCAACAATTTCACTATAAAAACCATACAAAAAAGTTCTAATTTAAAAAACTCAATAATTACACTATAAAAAAAAATTCCAAGTTAAAAAAAACTCAACAATTTCACTATAAAAACCATTTAAATAAGTTCCAAGTTAGAAAACTAAACAATTTCAATATAAAAACCATAAAAAAGATCCAAGTTAAAAAAACTTAACAATTTCATTAATCCATAAAAAATCTCCGAGTTAAAAGACTCAACAAGTTCACTATAAAAACCATAAAATATTTCCAAGTTTAAAAATCTCTACAATTCCACTATAAATACCATAAAATAAAGTTCCAAGTTAAAAAAACTCCACAATTTTACTATAAAAACCATAAGAAAGTTCGAAGTTGAAAAACTCAATAATTTCTCTATAAAAATAAAATAAAAGTTCCAAGTTAAAAAAACTCAACAACTTCACTATTAAAACCATTTAAATAAGTTTCAATTTAAAAACTCAACAATTTCACTATAAAAACCAAAAAAAAGTTCCAAATTCAAAAACTCAATAATTTCACTATCAAAATAAAAAAAAAAGTTCCAAGTTAAAAAAACTCAACAATTTTATTATAAAAACCATTTAAATAATTTCCAAGTTAGAAAATTCAACATTTTCACTATAATAACCATGAAAAAAGTTCCAAGTTAAAAAAACTCAACATTTCACTATAAAAACCATTTAAATAAGTTCCAAGTTAGAAAAATCAACAATTTCACTATAAAAACCATATAAAAAAGTTCCAAGTTAAAAAAACTCAACAATTTCACTATTCCATAAAAAATCTCCAAGTTAAAAAAACTCAACAAATTCACTATACAAATCATAAATTATTCCCATGTTAAAAAAAACTCTACAATTTCACTATAAATACCATAAAATAAAGTTCCAAGTTAAAAAACTCAACAATTTCACTATAAAAACCATAAAAAAAGTTCCAAGTTATAAAACACAATAATTTCACTATAAAAATAATAAAAAAAGGTTCCAAGTTAAAAATAACTCAACAATTTCACTATGAAAACCATTTAAATAAGTTCCAAGTTTGATAAACTCAACAATTTCACTATAAAAACCATAAAAAAAAGGTTCCAAGTTAAAAAAACTCAACAATTTCATTATAAAAACCATTTAAATTAAGTTCCATGTTAGCAAACTCAACAATTTCACTATAAAAACCATAAAAAAAGTTCCAAGTTAAAAAATCTCAACAATTTCACAAATCGATAAAAAAAATCTCCAAGTTAAAAAACTCAACAAATTCATTATAAAAATCATAAATTATTTCCATGTTAAGAAACTCTACAATTTAACTATAAATACCATAAAATAAAGTTCCAAATTAAAAAACTCAACAATTTCACTATAAAAACCATACAAAAAAGTTCAAAGTAAAAAAAACTCAATAATTTCACTATAAAAAAAATTCCAAATTAAAAAAAACTCAACAATTTCACTATAAAAACCATTTAAATAAGTTCCAAGTTAGAAAACTCAACAATTTCGTTATAAAAACCATAAAAAAGATCCAAGTTAAAAAAACTTAGCTATTTCATTAATCCATAAAAAATCTCCGAGTTAAAAGACTCAACAAATTCACTATAAAAACCATAAAATAGTTCCAAGTTTAGAAAACTCTACAATTCCACTATAAATACCATAAAATAAAGTTCCAAGTTAAAAAACTCCACAATTTCACTATAAAAACCATAAGAAAAGTTCGAAGTTGAAAAACTCAATAATTTCACTATAAAAATAAAATAAAAGTTCCAAGTTAAAAAAACTCAACATTTTCACTATTAAAACCATTTAAATAAGTTCCAAGTTAAAAAAAACTCAACAATTTCACTATAAAAACCCAAAAAAAGTTCCAAATTTAAAAACTCAATAATTTCACTATCAAAATCAAAAAAAAATTCCAAGTTAAAAACTCAACAATTTCATAATAAAAGCCATTTAAATAATTTCCAAGTTAGAAAGTTCAACAATTTCACTATTAAAACAATAAAAAAAGTTCCAAGTTAAAAAAACTCAACATTTCACTATAAAAACCATTTAAATAAGTTTCAAGTTAGAAAACTCAACAATTTCACTATAAAAACCATAAAAAAAGTTCCAAGTTAAAAAAACTCAACATTTCACTTTAAAAACCATTTAAATAAGTTTCAAGTTAGAAAACTCAACAATTTCACTATAAAAGCCATAAAAAAAGTTCCAAGTTAAAAAAACTCAACAATTTCACTAATCCATAAAAAATCTCCAAGTTAAAAAAACTCAACAAATTCACTATAAAAATCATAAATTATTCCCATGTTAAGAAAACTCTACAATTTCACTATAAATACCATTAAATAAAGTTCATAGTTACAAAACTCAGCAATTTCACTAAAAAAACCAAAAAAAAAAAGTTCAGAGTTAAAAAACTCAATAATTTCATTATAAAAATAAAAAAGTTCTAAGATAAAAAAAAAACTCAACAATTTCACAATAAAAACCATTTAAATAAATTCCAAGTTAGAAAACTCAACAATTTCACTATAAAAACTATAAAAAAAAGTTCCAAGTTAAAAAAACTCAACAATTTCACTAATCTATAAAAAATCTCCAAGATAAAAAAACTCTACAATTTCACTATAAATCCCATAAAATAAAGTTCCAAGTTAAAAAACTCAACAATTTTACTATAAAAACCATAAAAAAAGTTCCAAGTTATAAAATTCAATAATTTTACTATAAAAAAAAAGTTTCAAGATAAAAAAACTCAACAATTTCACAATAAAAACCATTTAAATAAGTCCCAAGTTAGAAAACTCAACAATTTCACAATAAAAACCATAAAAAAAAAGTTCCAAGTTAAAAAAAACTAAACAATTTCACCAATCCATAAAAAAATCTCCAGTTAAAAAACAACAAATTCACTATAAAAATCATAAATTATTTCCATGTTAAAAAACTCTACAATTTGACTATAATTACCATAAAATAAAGTTCCAAGTTAAAAAACTCAACAATTTCACTATAAAAACCATACAAAAAAGTTCTAATTTAAAAAACTCAATAATTACACTATAAAAAAAAATTCCAAGTTAAAAAAAACTCAACAATTTCACTATAAAAACCATTTAAATAAGTTCCAAGTTAGAAAACTAAACAATTTCAATATAAAAACCATAAAAAAGATCCAAGTTAAAAAAACTTAACAATTTCATTAATCCATAAAAAATCTCCGAGTTAAAAGACTCAACAAGTTCACTATAAAAACCATAAAATATTTCCAAGTTTAAAAATCTCTACAATTCCACTATAAATACCATAAAATAAAGTTCCAAGTTAAAAAAACTCCACAATTTTACTATAAAAACCATAAGAAAGTTCGAAGTTGAAAAACTCAATAATTTCTCTATAAAAATAAAATAAAAGTTCCAAGTTAAAAAAACTCAACAACTTCACTATTAAAACCATTTAAATAAGTTTCAATTTAAAAACTCAACAATTTCACTATAAAAACCAAAAAAAAGTTCCAAATTCAAAAACTCAATAATTTCACTATCAAAATAAAAAAAAAGTTCCAAGTTAAAAAAACTCAACAATTTTATTATAAAAACCATTTAAATAATTTCCAAGTTAGAAAATTCAACATTTTCACTATAATAACCATGAAAAAAGTTCCAAGTTAAAAAAACTCAACATTTCACTATAAAAACCATTTAAATAAGTTCCAAGTTAGAAAAATCAACAATTTCACTATAAAAACCATATAAAAAAGTTCCAAGTTAAAAAAACTCAACAATTTCACTATTCCATAAAAAATCTCCAAGTTAAAAAAACTCAACAAATTCACTATACAAATCATAAATTATTCCCATGTTAAAAAAAACTCTACAATTTCACTATAAATACCATAAAATAAAGTTCCAAGTTAAAAAACTCAACAATTTCACTATAAAAACCATAAAAAAAGTTCCAAGTTATAAAACACAATAATTTCACTATAAAAATAATAAAAAAAGGTTCCAAGTTAAAAATAACTCAACAATTTCACTATGAAAACCATTTAAATAAGTTCCAAGTTTGATAAACTCAACAATTTCACTATAAAAACCATAAAAAAAAGGTTCCAAGTTAAAAAAACTCAACAATTTCATTATAAAAACCATTTAAATTAAGTTCCATGTTAGCAAACTCAACAATTTCACTATAAAAACCATAAAAAAAGTTCCAAGTTAAAAAATCTCAACAATTTCACAAATCGATAAAAAAAATCTCCAAGTTAAAAAACTCAACAAATTCATTATAAAAATCATAAATTATTTCCATGTTAAGAAACTCTACAATTTAACTATAAATACCATAAAATAAAGTTCCAAATTAAAAAACTCAACAATTTCACTATAAAAACCATACAAAAAAGTTCAAAGTAAAAAAAACTCAATAATTTCACTATAAAAAAAATTCCAAATTAAAAAAAACTCAACAATTTCACTATAAAAACCATTTAAATAAGTTCCAAGTTAGAAAACTCAACAATTTCGTTATAAAAACCATAAAAAAGATCCAAGTTAAAAAAACTTAGCTATTTCATTAATCCATAAAAAATCTCCGAGTTAAAAGACTCAACAAATTCACTATAAAAACCATAAAATAGTTCCAAGTTTAGAAAACTCTACAATTCCACTATAAATACCATAAAATAAAGTTCCAAGTTAAAAAACTCCACAATTTCACTATAAAAACCATAAGAAAAGTTCGAAGTTGAAAAACTCAATAATTTCACTATAAAAATAAAATAAAAGTTCCAAGTTAAAAAAACTCAACATTTTCACTATTAAAACCATTTAAATAAGTTCCAAGTTAAAAAAAACTCAACAATTTCACTATAAAAACCCAAAAAAAGTTCCAAATTTAAAAACTCAATAATTTCACTATCAAAATCAAAAAAAAATTCCAAGTTAAAAACTCAACAATTTCATAATAAAAACCATTTAAATAATTTCCAAGTTAGAAAGTTCAACAATTTCACTATAAAAACAATAAAAAAAGTTCCAAGTTAAAAAAACTCAACATTTCACTATAAAAACCATTTAAATAAGTTTCAAGTTAGAAAACTCAACAATTTCACTATAAAAACCATAAAAAAAAAGTTCCAAGTTAAAAAAACTCAACATTTCACTTTAAAAACCATTTAAATAAGTTTCAAGTTAGAAAACTCAACAATTTCACTATAAAAGCCATAAAAAAAGTTCCAAGTTAAAAAAACTCAACAATTTCACTAATCCATAAAAAATCTCCAAGTTAAAAAAACTCAACAAATTCACTATAAAAATCATAAATTATTCCCATGTTAAGAAAACTCTACAATTTCACTATAAATACCATTAAATAAAGTTCATAGTTACAAAACTCAACAATTTCACTAAAAAAACCAAAAAAAAAAGTTCAGAGTTAAAAAACTCAATAATTTCATTATAAAAATAAAAAAGTTCTAAGATAAAAAAAAACTCAACAATTTCACAATAAAAACCATTTAAATAAATTCCAAGTTAGAAAACTCAACAATTTCACTATAAAAACTATAAAAAAAAGTTCCAAGTTAAAAAAACTCAACAATTTCACTAATCTATAAAAAATCTCCAAGTTAAAAAAACTCTACAATTTCACTATAAATCCCATAAAATAAAGTTCCAAGTTAAAAAACTCAACAATTTTACTATAAAAACCATAAAAAAAGTTCCAAGTTATAAAATTCAATAATTTTACTATAAAAAAAAAGTTTCAAGATAAAAAAACTCAACAATTTCACAATAAAAACCATTTAAATAAGTCCCAAGTTAGAAAACTCAACAATTTCACAATAAAAACCATAAAAAAAAAGTTCCAAGTTAAAAAAACTAAACAATTTCACCAATCAATAAAAAAATCTCCAGTTAAAAAACAACAAATTCACTATAAAAATCATAAATTATTTCCATGTTAAAAAACTCTACAATTTGACTATAATTACCATAAAATAAAGTTCCAAGTTAAAAAACTCAACAATTTCACTATAAAAACCATACAAAAAAGTACTAATTTAAAAAACTCACTAATTTCACTATAAAAAAAATTTCCAAGTTAAAAAAAACTCAACAATTTCACTATAAAAACCATTTAAATAAGTTCCAAGTTAGAAAACTAAACAATTTCAATATAAAAACCATAAAAAAGATCCAAGTTAAAAAAACTTAACAATTTCATTAATCCATAAAAAATCTCCGAGTTAAAAGACTCAACAAGTTCACTATAAAAACCATAAAATATTTCCAAGTTTAAAAATCTCTACAATTCCACTATAAATACCATAAAATAAAGTTCCAAGTTAAAAAAACTCCACAATTTTACTATAAAAACCATAAGAAAGTTCGAAGTTGAAAAACTCAATAATTTCTCTATAAAAATAAAATAAAAGTTCCAAGTTAAAAAAACTCAACAACTTCACTATTAAAACCATTTAAATAAGTTTCAATTTAAAAACTCAACAATTTCACTATAAAAACCAAAAAAAAGTTCCAAATTCAAAAACTCAATAATTTCACTATCAAAATAAAAAAAAAGTTCCAAGTTAAAAAAACTCAACAATTTTATTATAAAAACCATTTAAATAATTTCCAAGTTAGAAAATTCAACATTTTCACTATAATAACCATGAAAAAAGTTCCAAGTTAAAAAAACTCAACATTTCACTATAAAAACCATTTAAATAAGTTCCAAGTTAGAAAAATCAACAATTTCACTATAAAAACCATATAAAAAAGTTCCAAGTTAAAAAAACTCAACAATTTCACTATTCCATAAAAAATCTCCAAGTTAAAAAAACTCAACAAATTCACTATACAAATCATAAATTATTCCCATGTTAAAAAAAACTCTACAATTTCACTATAAATACCATAAAATAAAGTTCCAAGTTAAAAAACTCAACAATTTCACTATAAAAACCATAAAAAAAGTTCCAAGTTATAAAACACAATAATTTCACTATAAAAATAATAAAAAAAAGGTTCCAAGTTAAAAATAACTCAACAATTTCACTATAAAAACCATTTAAATAAGTTCCAAGTTTGATAAACTCAACAATTTCACTATAAAAACCATAAAAAAAAGGTTCCAAGTTAAAAAAACTCAACAATTTCATTATAAAAACCATTTAAATTAAGTTCCATGTTAGCAAACTCAACAATTTCACTATAAAAACCATAAAAAAAGTTCCAGGTTAAAAAATCTCAACAATTTCACAAATCGATAAAAAAAATCTCCAAGTTAAAAAACTCAACAAATTCATTATAAAAATCATAAATTATTTCCATGTTAAGAAACTCTACAATTTAACTATAAATACCATAAAATAAAGTTCCAAATTAAAAAACTCAACAATTTCACTATAAAAACCATACAAAAAAGTTCAAAGTAAAAAAAACTCAATAATTTCACTATAAAAAAAATTCCAAATTAAAAAAAACTCAACAATTTCACTATAAAAACCATTTAAATAAGTTCCAAGTTAGAAAACTCAACAATTTCGTTATAAAAACCATAAAAAAGATCCAAGTTAAAAAAACTTAGCTATTTCATTAATCCATAAAAAATCTCCGAGTTAAAAGACTCAACAAATTCACTATAAAAACCATAAAATAGTTCCAAGTTTAGAAAACTCTACAATTCCACTATAAATACCATAAAATAAAGTTCCAAGTTAAAAAACTCCACAATTTCACTATAAAAACCATAAGAAAAGTTCGAAGTTGAAAAACTCAATAATTTCACTGTAAAAATAAAATAAAAGTTCCAAGTTAAAAAAACTCAACATTTTCACTATTAAAACCATTTAAATAAGTTCCAAGTTAAAAAAAACTCAACAATTTCACTATAAAAACCCAAAAAAAGTTCCAAATTTAAAAACTCAATAATTTCACTATCAAAATAAAAAAAAATTCCAAGTTAAAAACTCAACAATTTCATAATAAAAACCATTTAAATAATTTCCAAGTTAGAAAGTTCAACAATTTCACTATAAAAACAATAAAAAAAGTTCCAAGTTAAAAAAACTCAACATTTCACTATAAAAACCATTTAAATAAGTTTCAAGTTAGAAAACTCAACAATTTCACTATAAAAACCATAAAAAAAGTTCCAAGTTAAAAAAACTCAACATTTCACTTTAAAAACCATTTAAATAAGTTTCAAGTTAGAAAACTCAACAATTTCACTATAAAAGCCATAAAAAAAGTTCCAAGTTAAAAAAACTCAACAATTTCACTAATCCATAAAAAATCTCCAAGTTAAAAAAACTCAACAAATTCACTATAAAAATCATAAATTATTCCCATGTTAAGAAAACTCTACAATTTCACTATAAATACCATTAAATAAAGTTCATAGTTACAAAACTCAACAATTTCACTAAAAAAACCAAAAAAAAAAGTTCGGAGTTAAAAAACTCAATAATTTCATTATAAAAATAAAAAAGTTCTAAGATAAAAAAAACTCAACAATTTCACAATAAAAACCATTTAAATAAATTCCAAGTTAGAAAACTCAACAATTTCACTATAAAAACTATAAAAAAAAGTTCCAAGTTAAAAAAACTCAACAATTTCACTAATCTATAAAAAATCTCCAAGTTAAAAAAACTCTACAATTTCACTATAAATCCCATAAAATAAAGTTCCAAGTTAAAAAACTCAACAATTTTACTATAAAAACCATAAAAAAAGTTCCAAGTTATAAAATTCAATAATTTTACTATAAAAAAAAAGTTTCAAGATAAAAAAACTCAACAATTTCACAATAAAAACCATTTAAATAAGTCCCAAGTTAGAAAACTCAACAATTTCACAATAAAAACCATAAAAAAAAGTTCCAAGTTAAAAAAACTAAACAATTTCACCAATCCATAAAAAAATCTCCAGTTAAAAAACAACAAATTCACTATAAAAATCATAAATTATTTCCATGTTAAAAAACTCTACAATTTGACTATAATTACCATAAAATAAAGTTCCAAGTTAAAAAACTCAACAATTTCACTATAAAAACCATACAAAAAAGTTCTAATTTAAAAAACTCAATAATTTCACTATAAAAAAAAATTCCAAGTTAAAAAAAACTCAACAATTTCACTATAAAAACCATTTAAATAAGTTCCAAGTTAGAAAACTAAACAATTTCAATATAAAAACCATAAAAAAGATCCAAGTTAAAAAAACATAACAATTTCATTAATCCATAAAAAATCTCCGAGTTAAAAGACTCAACAAGTTCACTATAAAAACCATAAAATATTTCCAAGTTTAAAAATCTCTACAATTCCACTATAAATACCATAAAATAAAGTTCCAAGTTAAAAAAACTCCACAATTTTACTATAAAAACCATAAGAAAGTTCGAAGTTGAAAAACTCAATAATTTCTCTATAAAAATAAAATAAAAGTTCCAAGTTAAAAAAAACTCAACAATTTCACTATTAAAACCATTTAAATAAGTTTCAATTTAAAAACTCAACAATTTCACTATAAAAACCAAAAAAAAGTTCCAAATTTAAAAACTCAATAATTTCACTATCAAAATCAAAAAAAAGTTCCAAGTTAAAAAAACTCAACAATTTTATTATAAAAACCATTTAAATAATTTCCATGTTTGAAAATTCAACAATTTCACTATAATAACCATGAAAAAAGTTCCAAGTTAAAAAAACTCAACATTTCACTATAAAAACCATTTAAATAAGTTCCAAGTTAGAAAAATCAACAATTTCACTATAAAAACCATATAAAAAAGTTCCAAGTTAAAAAAACTCAACAATTTCACTATTCCATAAAAAATCTCCAAGTTAAAAAAACTCAACAAATTCACTATACAAATCATAAATTATTCCCATGTTAAAAAAAACTCTACAATTTCACTATAAATACCATAAAATAAAGTTCCAAGTTAAAAAACTCAACAATTTCACTATAAAAACCATAAAAAAAGTTCCAAGTTATAAAACACAATAATTTCACTATAAAAATAATAAAAAAAGGTTCCAAGTTAAAAATAACTCAACAATTTCACTATAAAAACCATTTAAATAAGTTCCAAGTTTGATAAACTCAACAATTTCACTATAAAAACCATAAAAAAAAGGTTCCAAGTTAAAAAACTCAACAATTTCATTATAAAAACCATTTAAATTAAGTTCCATGTTAGCAAACTCAACAATTTCACTATAAAAACCATAAAAAAAGTTCCAAGTTAAAAAATCTCAACAATTTCACAAATCGATAAAAAAAATCTCCAAGTTAAAAAACTCAACAAATTCATTATAAAAATCATAAATTATTTCCATGTTAAGAAACTCTACAATTTAACTATAAATACCATAAAATAAAGTTCCAAATTAAAAAACTCAACAATTTCACTATAAAAACCATACAAAAAAGTTCAAAGTAAAAAAAACTCAATAATTTCACTATAAAAAAAATTACAAATTAAAAAAAACTCAACAATTTCACTATAAAAACCATTTAAATAAGTTCCAAGTTAGAAAACTCAACAATTTCGTTATAAAAACCATAAAAAAGATCCAAGTTAAAAAAACTTAGCTATTTCATTAATCCATAAAAAATCTCCGAGTTAAAAGACTCAACAAATTCACTCTAAAAACCATAAAATAGTTCCAAGTTTAGAAAACTCTACAATTCCACTATAAATACCATAAAATAAAGTTCCAAGTTAAAAAACTCCACAATTTCACTATAAAAACCATAAGAAAAGTTCGAAGTTGAAAAACTCAATAATTTCACTATAAAAATAAAATAAAAGTTCCAAGTTAAAAAAACTCAACATTTTCACTATTAAAACCATTTAAATAAGTTCCAAGTTAAAAAAAACTCAACAATTTCACTATAAAAACCCAAAAAAAGTTCCAAATTTAAAAACTCAATAATTTCACTATCAAAATAAAAAAAAATTCCAAGTTAAAAACTCAACAATTTCATAATAAAAACCATTTAAATAATTTCCAAGTTAGAAAGTTCAACAATTTCACTATAAAAACAATAAAAAAAGTTCCAAGTTAAAAAAACTCAACATTTCACTATAAAAACCATTTAAATAAGTTTCAAGTTAGAAAACTCAACAATTTCACTATAAAAACCATAAAAAAAAAGTTCCAAGTTAAAAAAACTCAACATTTCACTTTAAAAACCATTTAAATAAGTTTCAAGTTAGAAAACTCAACAATTTCACTATAAAAGCCATAAAAAAAGTTCCAAGTTAAAAAAACTCAACAATTTCACTAATCCATAAAAAATCTCCAAGTTAAAAAAACTCAACAAATTCACTATAAAAATCATAAATTATTCCCATGTTAAGAAAACTCTACAATTTCACTATAAATACCATTAAATAAAGTTCATAGTTACAAAACTCAACAATTTCACTAAAAAAACCAAAAAAAAAAGTTCAGAGTTAAAAAACTCAATAATTTCATTATAAAAATAAAAAAGTTCTAAGATAAAAAAAACTCAACAATTTCACAATAAAAACCATTTAAATAAATTCCAAGTTAGAAAACTCAACAATTTCACTATAAAAACTATAAAAAAAAGTTCCAAGTTAAAAAAACTCAACAATTTCACTAATCTATAAAAAATCTCCAAGTTAAAAAAACTCTACAATTTCACTATAAATCCCATAAAATAAAGTTCCAAGTTAAAAAACTCAACAATTTTACTATAAAAACCATAAAAAAAGTTCCAAGTTATAAAATTCAATAATTTTACTATAAAAAAAAGTTTCAAGATAAAAAAACTCAACAATTTCACAATAAAAACCATTTAAATAAGTCCCAAGTTAGAAAACTCAACAATTTCACAATAAAAACCATAAAAAAAAAGTTCCAAGTTAAAAAAACTAAACAATTTCACCAATCCATAAAAAAATCTCCAGTTAAAAAACAACAAATTCACTATAAAAATCATAAATTATTTCCATGTTAAAAAACTCTACAATTTGAATATAATTACCATAAAATAAAGTTCCAAGTTAAAAAACTCAACAATTTCACTATAAAAACCATACAAAAAAGTTCTAATTTAAAAAACTCAATAATTTCACTATAAAAAAAAATTCCAAGTTAAAAAAAACTCAACAATTTCACTATAAAAACCATTTAAATAAGTTCCAAGTTAGAAAACTAAACAATTTCAATATAAAAACCATAAAAAAGATCCAAGTTAAAAAAACTTAACAATTTCATTAATCCATAAAAAATCTCCGAGTTAAAAGACTCAACAAGTTCACTATAAAAACCATAAAATATTTCCAAGTTTAAAAATCTCTACAATTCCACTATAAATACCATAAAATAAAGTTCCAAGTTAAAAAAACTCCACAATTTTACTATAAAAACCATAAGAAAGTTCGAAGTTGAAAAACTCAATAATTTCTCTATAAAAATAAAATAAAAGTTCCAAGTTAAAAAAAACTCAACAATTTCACTATTAAAACCATTTAAATAAGTTTCAATTTAAAAACTCAACAATTTCACTATAAAAACCAAAAAAAAGTTCCAAATTTAAAAACTCAATAATTTCACTATCAAAATCAAAAAAAAGTTCCAAGTTAAAAAAACTCAACAATTTTATTATAAAAACCATTTAAATAATTTCCAAGTTAGAAAATTCAACAATTTCACTATAATAACCATGAAAAAAGTTCCAAGTTAAAAAAACTCAACATTTCACTATAAAAACCATTTAAATAAGTTCCAAGTTAGAAAAATCAACAATTTCACTATAAAAACCATATAAAAAAGTTCCAAGTTAAAAAAACTCAACAATTTCACTATTCCATAAAAAATCTCCAAGTTAAAAAAACTCAACAAATTCACTATACAAATCATAAATTATTCCCATGTTAAAAAAAAACTCTACAATTTCACTATAAATACCATAAAATAAAGTTCCAAGTTAAAAAACTCAACAATTTCACTATAAAAACCATAAAAAAAGTTCCAAGTTATAAAACACAATAATTTCACTATAAAAATAATAAAAAAAGGTTCCAAGTTAAAAATAACTCAACAATTTCACTATAAAAACCATTTAAATAAGTTCCAAGTTTGATAAACTCAACAATTTCACTATAAAAACCATAAAAAAAAGGTTCCAAGTTAAAAAACTCAACAATTTCATTATAAAAACCATTTAAATTAAGTTCCATGTTAGCAAACTCAACAATTTCACTATAAAAACCATAAAAAAAGTTCCAAGTTAAAAAATCTCAACAATTTCACAAATCGATAAAAAAAATCTCCAAGTTAAAAAACTCAACAAATTCATTATAAAAATCATAAATTATTTCCATGTTAAGAAACTCTACAATTTAACTATAAATACCATAAAATAAAGTTCCAAATTAAAAAACTCAACAATTTCACTATAAAAACCATACAAAAAAGTTCAAAGTAAAAAAAACTCAATAATTTCACTATAAAAAAAATTCCAAATTAAAAAAAACTCAACAATTTCACTATAAAAACCATTTAAATAAGTTCCAAGTTAGAAAACTCAACAATTTCGTTATAAAAACCATAAAAAAGATCCAAGTTAAAAAAACTTAGCTATTTCATTAATCCATAAAAAATCTCCGAGTTAAAAGACTCAACAAATTCACTATAAAAACCATAAAATAGTTCCAAGTTTAGAAAACTCTACAATTCCACTATAAATACCATAAAATAAAGTTCCAAGTTAAAAAACTCCACAATTTCACTATAAAAACCATAAGAAAAGTTCGAAGTTGAAAAACTCAATAATTTCACTATAAAAATAAAATAAAAGTTCCAAGTTAAAAAAACTCAACATTTTCACTATTAAAACCATTTAAATAAGTTCCAAGTTAAAAAAAACTCAACAATTTCACTATAAAAACCCAAAAAAAGTTCCAAATTTAAAAACTCAATAATTTCACTATCAAAATCAAAAAAAAATTCCAAGTTAAAAACTCAACAATTTCATAATAAAAACCATTTAAATAATTTCCAAGTTAGAAAGTTCAACAATTTCACTATAAAAACAATAAAAAAAGTTCCAAGTTAAAAAAACTCAACATTTCACTATAAAAACCATTTAAATAAGTTTCAAGTTAGAAAACTCAACAATTTCACTATAAAAACCATAAAAAAAGTTCCATGTTAAAAAAACTCAACATTTCACTTTAAAAACCATTTAAATAAGTTTCAAGTTAGAAAACTCAACAATTTCACTATAAAAGCCATAAAAAAAGTTCCAAGTTAAAAAAACTCAACAATTTCACTAATCAATAAAAAATCTCCAAGTTAAAAAAACTCAACAAATTCACTATAAAAATCATAAATTATTCCCATGTTAAGAAAACTCTACAATTTCACTATAAATACCATTAAATAAAGTTCATAGTTACAAAACTCAACAATTTCACTAAAAAAACCAAAAAAAAAAGTTCAGAGTTAAAAAACTCAATAATTTCATTATAAAAATAAAAAATTTCTAAGATAAAAAAAAACTCAACAATTTCACAATAAAAACCATTTAAATAAATTCCAAGTTAGAAAACTCAACAATTTCACTATAAAAACTATAAAAAAAAGTTCCAAGTTAAAAAAACTCAACAATTTCACTAATCTATAAAAAATCTCCAAGTTAAAAAAACTCTACAATTTCACTATAAATCCCATAAAATAAAGTTCCAAGTTAAAAAACTCAACAATTTTACTATAAAAACCATAAAAAAAGTTCCAAGTTATAAAATTCAATAATTTTACTAAAAAAAAAAAGTTTCAAGATAAAAAAACTCAACAATTTCACAATAAAAACCATTTAAATAAGTCCCAAGTTAGAAAACTCAACAATTTCACAATAAAAACCATAAAAAAAAAGTTCCAAGTTAAAAAAACTAAACAATTTCACCAATCCATAAAAAAATCTCCAGTTAAAAAACAACAAATTCACTATAAAAATCATAAATTATTTCCATGTTAAAAAACTCTACAATTTGACTATAATTACCATAAAATAAAGTTCCAAGTTAAAAAACTCAACAATTTCACTATAAAAACCATACAAAAAAGTTCTAATTTAAAAAACTCAATAATTTCACTATAAAAAAAAATTCCAAGTTAAAAAAAACTCAACAATTTCACTATAAAAACCATTTAAATAAGTTCCAAGTTAGAAAACTAAACAATTTCAATATAAAAACCATAAAAAAGATCCAAGTTAAAAAAACTTAACAATTTCATTAATCCATAAAAAATCTCCGAGTTAAAAGACTCAACAAGTTCACTATAAAAACCATAAAATATTTCCAAGTTTAAAAATCTCTACAATTCCACTATAAATACCATAAAATAAAGTTCCAAGTTAAAAAAACTCCACAATTTTACTATAAAAACCATAAGAAAGTTCGAAGTTGAAAAACTCAATAATTTCTCTATAAAAATAAAATAAAAGTTCCAAGTTAAAAAAACTCAACAATTTCACTATTAAAACCATTTAAATAAGTTTCAATTTAAAAACTCAACAATTTCACTATAAAAACCAAAAAAAAGTTCCAAATGTAAAAACTCAATAATTTCACTATCAAAATCAAAAAAAAGTTCCAAGTTAAAAAAACTCAACAATTTTATTATAAAAACCATTTAAATAATTTCCAAGTTAGAAAATTCAACAATTTCACTATAATAACCATGAAAAAAGTTCCAAGTTAAAAAAACTCAACATTTCACTATAAAAACCATTTAAATAAGTTCCAAGTTAGAAAAATCAACAATTTCACTATAAAAAGCATATAAAAAAGTTCCAAGTTAAAAAAACTCAACAATTTCACTATTCCATAAAAAATCTTCAAGTTAAAAAAACTCAACAAATTCACTATACAAATCATAAATTATTCCCATGTTAAAAAAAACTCTACAATTTCACAATAAATACCATAAAATAAAGTTCCAAGTTAAAAAACTCAACAATTTCACTATAAAAACCATAAAAAAAGTTCCAAGTTATAAAACACAATAATTTCACTATAAAAATAATAAAAAAAGGTTCCAAGTTAAAAATATCTCAACAATTTCACTATAAAAACCATTTAAATAAGTTCCAAGTTTGATAAACTCAACAATTTCACTATAAAAACCATAAAAAAAAGGTTCCAAGTTAAAAAAACTCAACAATTTCATTATAAAAACCATTTAAATTAAGTTCCATGTTAGCAGACTCAACAATTTCACTATAAAAACCATAAAAAAAGTTCCAAGTTAAAAAATCTCAACAATTTCACAAATCGATAAAAAAAATCTCCAAGTTAAAAAACTCAACAAATTCATTATAAAAATCATAAATTATTTCCATGTTAAGAAACTCTACAATTTAACTATAAATACCATAAAATAAAGTTCCAAATTAAAAAACTCAACAATTTCACTATAAAAACCATACAAAAAAGTTCAAAGTAAAAAAAACTCAATAATTTCACTATAAAAAAAATTCCAAATTAAAAAAAACTCAACAATTTCACTATAAAAACCATTTAAATAAGTTCCAAGTTAGAAAACTCAACAATTTCGTTATAAAAACCATAAAAAAGATCCAAGTTAAAAAAACTTAGCTATTTCATTAATCCATAAAAAATCTTCGAGTTAAAAGACTCAACAAATTCACTATAAAAACCATAAAATAGTTCCAAGTTTAGAAAACTCTACAATTCCACTATAAATACCATAAAATAAAGTTCCAAGTTAAAAAACTCCACAATTTCACTATAAAAACCATAAGAAAAGTTCGAAGTTGAAAAACTCAATAATTTCACTATAAAAATAAAATAAAAGTTCCAAGTTAAAAAAACTCAACATTTTCACTATTAAAACCATTTAAATAAGTTCCAAGTTAAAAAAAACTCAACAATTTCACTATAAAAACCCAAAAAAAGTTCCAAATTTAAAAACTCAATAATTTCACTATCAAAATCAAAAAAAAATTCCAAGTTAAAAACTCAACAATTTCATTATAAAAACCATTTAAATAATTTCCAAGTTAGAAAGTTCAACAATTTCACTATAAATACCATAAAAAAAGTTCCAAGTTAAAATAACTCAACATTTCAATATAAAAACCATTTAAATAAGTTTCAAGTTAGAAAACTCAACAATTTCACTATAAAAACCATAAAAAAAAGTTCCAAGTTAAAAAAACTCAACATTTCACTATAAAAACCATTTAAATAAGTTTCAAGTTAGAAAACTCAACAATTTCACTATAAAAGCCATAAAAAAAGTTCCAAGTTAAAAAAACTCAACAATTTCACTAATCCATAAAAAATCTCCAAGTTAAAAAAACTCAACAAATTCACTATAAAAATCATAAATTATTCCCATGTTAAGAAAACTCTACAATTTCACTATAAATACCATTAAATAAAGTTCATAGTTACAAAACTCAACAATTTCACTAAAAAAACCAAAAAAAAAAGTTCAGAGTTAAAAAACTCAATAATTTCATTATAAAAATAAAAAAGTTCTAAGATAAAAAAAACTCAACAATTTCACAATAAAAACCATTTAAATAAATTCCAAGTTAGAAAACTCAACAATTTCACTATAAAAACTATAAAAAAAAGTTCCAAGTTAAAAAAACTCAACAATTTCACTAATCTATAAAAAATCTCCAAGTTAAAAAAACTCTACAATTTCACTATAAATCCCATAAAATAAAGTTCCAAGTTAAAAAACTCAACAATTTTACTATAAAAACCATAAAAAAAGTTCCAAGTTATAAAATTCAATAATTTTACTATAAAAAAAAGTTTCAAGATAAAAAAACTCAACAATTTCACAATAAAAACCATTTAAATAAGTCCCAAGTTAGAAAACTCAACAATTTCACAATAAAAACCATAAAAAAAAAGTTCCAAGTTAAAAAAACTAAACAATTTCACCAATCCATAAAAAAATCTCCAGTTAAAAAACAACAAATTCACTATAAAAATCATAAATTATTTCCATGTTAAAAAACTCTACAATTTGACTATAATTACCATAAAATAAAGTTCCAAGTTAAAAAACTCAACAATTTCACTATAAAAACCATACAAAAAAGTTCTAATTTAAAAAACTCAAAAATTTCACTATAAAAAAAAATTCCAAGTTAAAAAAAACTCAACAATTTCACTATAAAAACCATTTAAATAAGTTCCAAGTTAGAAAACTAAACAATTTCAATATAAAAACCATAAAAAAGATCCAAGTTAAAAAAACTTAACAATTTCATTAATCCATAAAAAATCTCCGAGTTAAAAGACTCAACAAGTTCACTATAAAAACCATAAAATATTTCCAAGTTTAAAAATCTCTACAATTCCACTATAAATACCATAAAATAAAGTTCCAAGTTAAAAAAACTCCACAATTTTACTATAAAAACCATAAGAAAGTTCGAAGTTGAAAAACTCAATAATTTCTCTATAAAAATAAAATAAAAGTTCCAAGTTAAAAAAACTCAACAATTTCACTATTAAAACCATTTAAATAAGTTTCAATTTAAAAACTCAACAATTTCACTATAAAAACCAAAAAAAAGTTCCAAATTTAAAAACTCAATAATTTCACTATCAAAATCAAAAAAAAGTTCCAAGTTAAAAAAACTCAACAATTTTATTATAAAAACCATTTAAATAATTTCCAAGTTAGAAAATTCAACAATTTCACTATAATAACCATGAAAAAAGTTCCAAGTTAAAAAAACTCAACATTTCACTATAAAAACCATTTAAATAAGTTCCAAGTTAGAAAAATCAACAATTTCACTATAAAAACCATATAAAAAAGTTCCAAGTTAAAAAAACTCAACAATTTCACTATTCCATAAAAAATCTCCAAGTTAAAAAAACTCAACAAATTCACTATACAAATCATAAATTATTCCCATGTTAAAAAAAACTCTACAATTTCACTATAAATACCATAAAATAAAGTTCCAAGTTAAAAAACTCAACAATTTCACTATAAAAACCATAAAAAAAGTTCCAAGTTATAAAACACAATAATTTCACTATAAAAATAATAAAAAAAGGTTCCAAGTTAAAAATAACTCAACAATTTCACTATAAAAACCATTTAAATAAGTTCCAAGTTTGATAAACTCAACAATTTCACTATAAAAACCATAAAAAAAAGGTTCCAAGTTAAAAAACTCAACAATTTCATTATAAAAACCATTTAAATTAAGTTCCATGTTAGCAAACTCAACAATTTCACTATAAAAACCATAAAAAAAGTTCCAAGTTAAAAAATCTCAACAATTTCACAAATCGATAAAAAAAATCTCCAAGTTAAAAAACTCAACAAATTCATTATAAAAATCATAAATTATTTCCATGTTAAGAAACTCTACAATTTAACTATAAATACCATAAAATAAAGTTCCAAATTAAAAAACTCAACAATTTCACTATAAAAACCATACAAAAAAGTTCAAAGTAAAAAAAACTCAATAATTTCACTATAAAAAAAATTACAAATTAAAAAAAACTCAACAATTTCACTATAAAAACCATTTAAATAAGTTCCAAGTTAGAAAACTCAACAATTTCGTTATAAAAACCATAAAAAAGATCCAAGTTAAAAAAACTTAGCTATTTCATTAATCCATAAAAAATCTCCGAGTTAAAAGACTCAACAAATTCACTCTAAAAACCATAAAATAGTTCCAAGTTTAGAAAACTCTACAATTCCACTATAAATACCATAAAATAAAGTTCCAAGTTAAAAAACTCCACAATTTCACTATAAAAACCATAAGAAAAGTTCGAAGTTGAAAAACTCAATAATTTCACTATAAAAATAAAATAAAAGTTCCAAGTTAAAAAAACTCAACATTTTCACTATTAAAACCATTTAAATAAGTTCCAAGTTAAAAAAAACTCAACAATTTCACTATAAAAACCCAAAAAAAGTTCCAAATTTAAAAACTCAATAATTTCACTATCAAAATAAAAAAAAATTCCAAGTTAAAAACTCAACAATTTCATAATAAAAACCATTTAAATAATTTCCAAGTTAGAAAGTTCAACAATTTCACTATAAAAACAATAAAAAAAGTTCCAAGTTAAAAAAACTCAACATTTCACTATAAAAACCATTTAAATAAGTTTCAAGTTAGAAAACTCAACAATTTCACTATAAAAACCATAAAAAAAAAGTTCCAAGTTAAAAAAACTCAACATTTCACTTTAAAAACCATTTAAATAAGTTTCAAGTTAGAAAACTCAACAATTTCACTATAAAAGCCATAAAAAAAGTTCCAAGTTAAAAAAACTCAACAATTTCACTAATCCATAAAAAATCTCCAAGTTAAAAAAACTCAACAAATTCACTATAAAAATCATAAATTATTCCCATGTTAAGAAAACTCTACAATTTCACTATAAATACCATTAAATAAAGTTCATAGTTACAAAACTCAACAATTTCACTAAAAAAACCAAAAAAAAAAGTTCAGAGTTAAAAAACTCAATAATTTCATTATAAAAATAAAAAAGTTCTAAGATAAAAAAAACTCAACAATTTCACAATAAAAACCATTTAAATAAATTCCAAGTTAGAAAACTCAACAATTTCACTATAAAAACTATAAAAAAAAGTTCCAAGTTAAAAAAACTCAACAATTTCACTAATCTATAAAAAATCTCCAAGTTAAAAAAACTCTACAATTTCACTATAAATCCCATAAAATAAAGTTCCAAGTTAAAAAACTCAACAATTTTACTATAAAAACCATAAAAAAAGTTCCAAGTTATAAAATTCAATAATTTTACTATAAAAAAAAGTTTCAAGATAAAAAAACTCAACAATTTCACAATAAAAACCATTTAAATAAGTCCCAAGTTAGAAAACTCAACAATTTCACAATAAAAACCATAAAAAAAAAGTTCCAAGTTAAAAAAACTAAACAATTTCACCAATCCATAAAAAAATCTCCAGTTAAAAAACAACAAATTCACTATAAAAATCATAAATTATTTCCATGTTAAAAAACTCTACAATTTGAATATAATTACCATAAAATAAAGTTCCAAGTTAAAAAACTCAACAATTTCACTATAAAAACCATACAAAAAAGTTCTAATTTAAAAAACTCAATAATTTCACTATAAAAAAAAATTCCAAGTTAAAAAAAACTCAACAATTTCACTATAAAAACCATTTAAATAAGTTCCAAGTTAGAAAACTAAACAATTTCAATATAAAAACCATAAAAAAGATCCAAGTTAAAAAAACTTAACAATTTCATTAATCCATAAAAAATCTCCGAGTTAAAAGACTCAACAAGTTCACTATAAAAACCATAAAATATTTCCAAGTTTAAAAATCTCTACAATTCCACTATAAATACCATAAAATAAAGTTCCAAGTTAAAAAAACTCCACAATTTTACTATAAAAACCATAAGAAAGTTCGAAGTTGAAAAACTCAATAATTTCTCTATAAAAATAAAATAAAAGTTCCAAGTTAAAAAAACTCAACAATTTCACTATTAAAACCATTTAAATAAGTTTCAATTTAAAAACTCAACAATTTCACTATAAAAACCAAAAAAAAGTTCCAAATTTAAAAACTCAATAATTTCACTATCAAAATCAAAAAAAAGTTCCAAGTTAAAAAAACTCAACAATTTTATTATAAAAACCATTTAAATAATTTCCAAGTTAGAAAATTCAACAATTTCACTATAATAACCATGAAAAAAGTTCCAAGTTAAAAAAACTCAACATTTCACTATAAAAACCATTTAAATAAGTTCCAAGTTAGAAAAATCAACAATTTCACTATAAAAACCATATAAAAAAGTTCCAAGTTAAAAAAACTCAACAATTTCACTATTCCATAAAAAATCTCCAAGTTAAAAAAACTCAACAAATTCACTATACAAATCATAAATTATTCCCATGTTAAAAAAAACTCTACAATTTCACTATAAATACCATAAAATAAAGTTCCAAGTTAAAAAACTCAACAATTTCACTATAAAAACCATAAAAAAAGTTCCAAGTTATAAAACACAATAATTTCACTATAAAAATAATAAAAAAAGGTTCCAAGTTAAAAATAACTCAACAATTTCACTATAAAAACCATTTAAATAAGTTCCAAGTTTGATAAACTCAACAATTTCACTATAAAAACCATAAAAAAAAGGTTCCAAGTTAAAAAACTCAACAATTTCATTATAAAAACCATTTAAATTAAGTTCCATGTTAGCAAACTCAACAATTTCACTATAAAAACCATAAAAAAAGTTCCAAGTTAAAAAATCTCAACAATTTCACAAATCGATAAAAAAAATCTCCAAGTTAAAAAACTCAACAAATTCATTATAAAAATCATAAATTATTTCCATGTTAAGAAACTCTACAATTTAACTATAAATACCATAAAATAAAGTTCCAAATTAAAAAACTCAACAATTTCACTATAAAAACCATACAAAAAAGTTCAAAGTAAAAAAAACTCAATAATTTCACTATAAAAAAAATTCCAAATTAAAAAAAACTCAACAATTTAACTATAAAAACCATTTAAATAAGTTCCAAGTTAGAAAACTCAACAATTTCGTTATAAAAACCATAAAAAAGATCCAAGTTAAAAAAACTTAGCTATTTCATTAATCCATAAAAAATCTCCGAGTTAAAAGACTCAACAAATTCACTATAAAAACCATAAAATAGTTCCAAGTTTAGAAAACTCTACAATTCCACTATAAATACCATAAAATAAAGTTCCAAGTTAAAAAACTCCACAATTTCACTATAAAAACCATAAGAAAAGTTCGAAGTTGAAAAACTCAATAATTTCACTATAAAAATAAAATAAAAGTTCCAAGTTAAAAAAACTCAACATTTTCACTATTAAAACCATTTAAATAAGTTCCAAGTTAAAAAAAACTCAACAATTTCACTATAAAAACCCAAAAAAAGTTCCAAATTTAAAAACTCAATAATTTCACTATCAAAATCAAAAAAAAATTCCAAGTTAAAAACTCAACAATTTCATAATAAAAACCATTTAAATAATTTCCAAGTTAGAAAGTTCAACAATTTCACTATAAAAACAATAAAAAAAGTTCCAAGTTAAAAAAACTCAACATTTCACTATAAAAACCATTTAAATAAGTTTCAAGTTAGAAAACTCAACAATTTCACTATAAAAACCATAAAAAAAGTTCCATGTTAAAAAAACTCAACATTTCACTTTAAAAACCATTTAAATAAGTTTCAAGTTAGAAAACTCAACAATTTCACTATAAAAGCCATAAAAAAAGTTCCAAGTTAAAAAAACTCAACAATTTCACTAATCAATAAAAAATCTCCAAGTTAAAAAAACTCAACAAATTCACTATAAAAATCATAAATTATTCCCATGTTAAGAAAACTCTACAATTTCACTACAAATACCATTAAATAAAGTTCATAGTTACAAAACTCAACAATTTCACTAAAAAAACCAAAAAAAAAAGTTCAGAGTTAAAAAACTCAATAATTTCATTATAAAAATAAAAAAGTTCTAAGATAAAAAAAAACTCAACAATTTCACAATAAAAACCATTTAAATAAATTCCAAGTTAAAAAACTCAACAATTTCACTATAAAAACTATAAAAAAAAGTTCCAAGTTAAAAAAACTCAACAATTTCACTAATCTATAAAAAATCTCCAAGTTAAAAAAACTCTACAATTTCACTATAAATCCCATAAAATAAAGTTCCAAGTTAAAAAACTCAACAATTTTACTATAAAAACCATAAAAAAAGTTCCAAGTTATAAAATTCAATAATTTTACTAAAAAAAAAAAGTTTCAAGATAAAAAAACTCAACAATTTCACAATAAAAACCATTTAAATAAGTCCCAAGTTAGAAAACTCAACAATTTCACAATAAAACCCATAAAAAAAAAGTTCCAAGTTAAAAAAACTAAACAATTTCACCAATCCATAAAAAAATCTCCAGTTAAAAAACAACAAATTCACTATAAAAATCATAAATTATTTCCATGTTAAAAAACTCTACAATTTGACTATAATTACCATAAAATAAAGTTCCAAGTTAAAAAACTCAACAATTTCACTATAAAAACCATACAAAAAAGTTCTAATTTAAAAAACTCAATAATTTCACTATAAAAAAAAATTCCAAGTTAAAAAAAACTCAACAATTTCACTATAAAAACCATTTAAATAAGTTCCAAGTTAGAAAACTAAACAATTTCAATATAAAAACCATAAAAAAGATCCAAGTTAAAAAAACTTAACAATTTCATTAATCCATAAAAAATCTCCGAGTTAAAAGACTCAACAAGTTCACTATAAAAACCATAAAATATTTCCAAGTTTAAAAATCTCTACAATTCCACTATAAATACCATAAAATAAAGTTCCAAGTTAAAAAAACTCCACAATTTTACTATAAAAACCATAAGAAAGTTCGAAGTTGAAAAACTCAATAATTTCTCTATAAAAATAAAATAAAAGTTCCAAGTTAAAAAAACTCAACAATTTCACTATTAAAACCATTTAAATAAGTTTCAATTTAAAAACTCAACAATTTCACTATAAAAACCAAAAAAAAGTTCCATATGTAAAAACTCAATAATTTCACTATCAAAATCAAAAAAAAGTTCCAAGTTAAAAAAACTCAACAATTTTATTATAAAAACCATTTAAATAATTTCCAAGTTAGAAAATTCAACAATTTCACTATAATAACCATGAAAAAAGTTCCAAGTTAAAAAAACTCAACATTTCACTATAAAAACCATTTAAATAAGTTCCAAGTTAGAAAAATCAACAATTTCACTATAAAAAGCATATAAAAAAGTTCCAAGTTAAAAAAACTCAACAATTTCACTATTCCATAAAAAATCTTCAAGTTAAAAAAACTCAACAAATTCACTATACAAATCATAAATTATTCCCATGTTAAAAAAAACTCTACAATTTCACAATAAATACCATAAAATAAAGTTCCAAGTTAAAAAACTCAACAATTTCACTATAAAAACCATAAAAAAAGTTCCAAGTTATAAAACACAATAATTTCACTATAAAAATAATAAAAAAAGGTTCCAAGTTAAAAATAACTCAACAATTTCACTATAAAAACCATTTAAATAAGTTCCAAGTTTGATAAACTCAACAATTTCACTATAAAAACCATAAAAAAAAGGTTCCAAGTTAAAAAAACTCAACAATTTCATTATAAAAACCATTTAAATTAAGTTCCATGTTAGCAGACTCAACAATTTCACTATAAAAACCATAAAAAAAGTTCCAAGTTAAAAAATCTCAACAATTTCACAAATCGATAAAAAAAATCTCCAAGTTAAAAAACTCAACAAATTCATTATAAAAATCATAAATTATTTCCATGTTAAGAAACTCTACAATCTAACTATAAATACCATAAAATAAAGTTCCAAATTAAAAAACTCAACAATTTCACTATAAAAACCATACAAAAAAGTTCAAAGTAAAAAAAACTCAATAATTTCACTATAAAAAAAAATTCCAAATTAAAAAAAACTCAACAATTTCACTATAAAAACCATTTAAATAAGTTCCAAGTTAGAAAACTCAACAATTTCGTTATAAAAACCATAAAAAAGATCCAAGTTAAAAAAACTTAGCTATTTCATTAATCCATAAAAAATCTCCGAGTTAAAAGACTCAACAAATTCACTATAAAAACCATAAAATAGTTCCAAGTTTAGAAAACTCTACAATTCCACTATAAATACCATAAAATAAAGTTCCAAGTTAAAAAACTCCACAATTTCACTATAAAAACCATAAGAAAAGTTCGAAGTTGAAAAACTCAATAATTTCACTATAAAAATAAAATAAAAGTTCCAAGTTAAAAAAACTCAACATTTTCACTATTAAAACCATTTAAATAAGTTCCAAGTTAAAAAAAACTCAACAATTTCACTATAAAAACCCAAAAAAAGTTCCAAATTTAAAAACTCAATAATTTCACTATCAAAATCAAAAAAAAATTCCAAGTTAAAAACTCAACAATTTCATTATAAAAACCATTTAAATAATTTCCAAGTTAGAAAGTTCAACAATTTCACTATAAATACCATAAAAAAAGTTCCAAGTTAAAATAACTCAACATTTCAATATAAAAACCATTTAAATAAGTTTCAAGTTAGAAAACTCAACAATTTCACTATAAAAACCATAAAAAAAGTTCCAAGTTAAAAAAACTCAACATTTCACTATAAAAACCATTTAAATAAGTTTCAAGTTAGAAAACTCAACAATTTCACTATAAAAGCCATAAAAAAAGTTCCAAGTTAAAAAAACTCAACAATTTCACTAATCCATAAAAAATCTCCAAGTTAAAAAAACTCAACAAATTCACTATAAAAATCATAAATTATTCCCATGTTAAGAAAACTCTACAATTTCACTATAAATACCATTAAATAAAGTTCATAGTTACAAAACTCAACAATTTCACTAAAAAAACCAAAAAAAAAAGTTCAGAGTTAAAAAACTCAATAATTTCATTATAAAAATAAAAAAGTTCTAAGATAAAAAAAAACTCAACAATTTCACAATAAAAACCATTTAAATAAATTCCAAGTTAGAAAACTCAACAATTTCACTATAAAAACTATAAAAAAAAGTTCCAAGTTAAAAAAACTCAACAATTTCACTAATCTATAAAAAATCACCAAGTTAAAAAAACTCTACAATTTCACTATAAATCTCATAAAATAAAGTTCCAAGTTAAAAAACTCAACAATTTTACTATAAAAACCATAAAAAAAGTTCCAAGTTATAAAATTCAATAATTTTACTATAAAAAAAGTTTCAAGATAAAAAAACTCAACAATTTCACAATAAAAACCATTTAAATAAGTCCCAAGTTAGAAAACTCAACAATTTCACAATAAAAACCATAAAAAAAAAGTTCCAAGTTAAAAAAACTAAACAATTTCACCAATCCATAAAAAAATCTCCAGTTAAAAAACAACAAATTCACTATAAAAATCATAAATTATTTCCATGTTAAAAAACTCTACAATTTGACTATAATTACCATAAAATAAAGTTCCAAGTTAAAAAACTCAACAATTTCACTATAAAAACCATACAAAAAAGTTCTAATTTAAAAAACTCAATAATTTCACTATAAAAAAAAATTCCAAGTTAAAAAAAACTCAACAATTTCACTATAAAAACCATTTAAATAAGTTCCAAGTTAGAAAACTAAACAATTTCAATATAAAAACCATAAAAAAGATCCAAGTTAAAAAAACTTAACAATTTCATTAATCCATAAAAAATCTCCGAGTTAAAAGACTCAACAAGTTCACTATAAAAACCATAAAATATTTCTAAGTTTAAAAATCTCTACAATTCCACTATAAATACCATAAAATAAAGTTCCAAGTTAAAAAAACTCCACAATTTTACTATAAAAACCATAAGAAAGTTCGAAGTTGAAAAACTCAATAATTTCTCTATAAAAATAAAATAAAAGTTCCAAGTTAAAAAAACTCAACAATTTCACTATTAAAACCATTTAAATAAGTTTCAATTTAAAAACTCAACAATTTCACTATAAAAACCAAAAAAAAGTTCCAAATTTAAAAACTCAATAATTTCACTATCAAAATCAAAAAAAAGTTCCAAGTTAAAAAAACTCAACAATTTTATTATAAAAACCATTTAAATAATTTCCAAGTTAGAAAATTCAACAATTTCACTATAATAACCATGAAAAAAGTTCCAAGTTAAAAAAACTCAACATTTCACTATAAAAACCATTTAAATAAGTTCCAAGTTAGAAAAATCAACAATTTCACTATAAAAACCATATAAAAAAGTTCCAAGTTAAAAAAACTCAACAATTTCACTATTCCATAAAAAATCTCCAAGTTAAAAAAACTCAACAAATTCACTATACAAATCATAAATTATTCCCATGTTAAAAAAAACTCTACAATTTCACTATAAATACCATAAAATAAAGTTCCAAGTTAAAAAACTCAACAATTTCACTATAAAAACCATAAAAAAAGTTCCAAGTTATAAAACACAATAATTTCACTATAAAAAAAATTCCAAATTAAAAAAAATTCAACAATTTCACTATAAAAACCATTTAAATAAGTTCCAAGTTAGAAAACTCAACAATTTCAATATAAAAACCATAAAAAAGATCCAAGTTAAAAAAACTTACCTATTTCATTAATCCATAAAAAATCTCCGAGTTAAAAGACTCAACAAATTCACTATAAAAACAATAAAATATTTCCAAGTTTAGAAAACTCTACAATTCCACTATAAATACCATAAAATAAAGTTCCAAGTTAAAAAACTCCACAATTTCACTATAAAAACCATACAAAAAAGTTCCAAGTTAAAAAACTCAATAATTTCACTATAAAAAAAAAATCCAAATTAAAAAAATACTCAACAATTTCAATATAAAAACCATTTAAATAAGTTCCAAGTTAGAAAACTCAACAATTTCACTATAAAAACCATAAAAAAGATCCAAGTTAAAAAAACATAGCTATTTCATTAATCCATAAAAAATCTCCGAGTTAAAAGACTCAACAAATTCACTATAAAAACCATAAAATAGTTCCAAGTTTAGAAAACTCTACAATTCCACTATAAATACCATAAAATAAAGTTCCAAGTTAAAAAACTCCACAATTTCACTATAAAAACCATAAGAAAAGTTTGAGGTTGAAAAACTCAATAATTTCACTATAAAAATAAAATAAAAGTTCTAAGTTAAAAAAACTCAACATTTTCACTATTAAAACCATTTAAATAAGTTTCAAGTTAGAAAACTCAACAATTTCACTATAAAAACCATAAAAAAAGTTCCAAGTTAAAAAAACTCAACATTTCACTATAAAAACCATTTAAATAAGTTTCAAGTTAGAAAACTCAACAATTTCACTATAAAAGCCATAAAAAAAGTTCCAAGTTAAAAAAACTCAACAATTTCACTAATCCATAAAAAATCTCCAAGTTAAAAAAACTCAACAAATTCACTATAAAAATCATAAATTATTCCCATGTTAAGAAAACTCTACAATTTCACTATAAATACCATTAAATAAAGTTCATAGTTAAAAAACTCAACAATTTCACTAAAAAAACCATAAAAAAAAGTTCCAAGTTAAAAAACTCAATAATTTCATTATAAAAATAAAAAAGTTCTAAGTTAAAAAAAAACTCAACAATTTCACTATAAAAACCATTTAAATAAATTCCAAGTTAGAAAACTCAACAATTTCACTATAAAAACTATAAAAAAAAAACAAGTTCCAGGTTAAAAAAACACCACATTTCACTATAAAAACCATTTAAAAAAAGTTCCAAGTTAGAAAACTCAATAATTTCATTATAAAAACCATAAAAAAGTACCAAGTTAAAAAAACTCAACAATTTCACTAATCCATAAAAAATCTCCAAGTTAAAAAACTCAACAAATTCACTATAAAAACCATTTAAATAAGTTCCAAGTTAAAAAACACAACAATTCCACTAAAAAACCATAAAATAAAGTTCCAAGTTAAAAAACTCAATAATATCACTATAAAAATAAAAAAGTTCTAAGTTAAAAAAAAACTCAACAATTTCACTATAAAAACCATTTAAATAAATTCCAAGTTAGAAAACTCAACAATTTCACTATAAAAACTATACAAAAAAAAGTTCCAAGTTAAAAAAAACTCAACAATTTCACTAATCTATAAAAAATCTCCAAGTTAAAAAAACTCTACAATTTCACTATAAATCCTATAAAATAAAGTTCCAAGTTAAAAAACTCAACAATTTCACTATAAAAACCATAAAAAAAGTTCCAAGTTATAAAATTCAATAATTTCACTATAAAAAAAACGTTTCAAGATAAAAAAACTCAACAATTTCACAATAAAAAACATTTAAATAAGTTCCAAGTTAGAAAACTCAACAATTTCACAATAAAAACAATAAAAAAAAGTTCCAAGTTAAAAAAACTCAACAATTTCACTATAAAAACCATTTAAATAAGTTCCAAGTTAGAAAACTCAACAATTTAACTATAAAAACCATTAAAAAAGTTCCAAGTTAAAAAAAATCAACAATTTCACCAATCCATAAAAAAATCTCCAGTTAAAAAACTCAACAAATTCACTATAAAAATCATAAATTATTTCCATGTTAAAAAACTCTACAATTTGAATATAAATACCATAAAATATAGTTCCAAGTTAAAAAACTCAACAATTTCACTATAAAAATCATACAAAAAAGTTCTAATTTAAAAAACTCAATAATTTCACTATAAAAAAAAATTCCAAGTTAAAAAAAACTCAACAATTTCACTATAAAAACCATTTAAATAAGTTCCAATTTAGAAAACTAAACAATTTCAATATAAAAACTATAAAAAAGATCCAAGTTAAAAAAACTTAACAATTTCATTAAACCATAAAAAATCTCCGAGTTAAAAGACTCAACAAATTCACTATAAAAACCATAAGATATTTCCAAGTTTAAAAATCTCTACAATTCCACTATAAAAACCATAAAATAGTTCCAAGTTTAGAAAACTCTACAATTCCACTATAAATACCATAAAATAAAGTTCCAAGTTAAAAAACTCCACAATTTCACTATAAAAACCATAAGAAAAGTTCGAAGTTGAAAAACTCAATAATTTCAATGTAAAAATAAAATAAAAGTTTTAAGTTAAAAAAACTCAACAATTTCACTATTAAAACCATTTAAATAAGTTTCAAGTTAAAAACTCAACAATATCACTATAAAAACCAAAAAAAAAAAGTTCCAAATTTAAAAACTCAATAATTTCACTATCAAAATCAAAAAAAAGTTCCAAGTTAAAAAAACTCAACAATTTTATTATAAAAACCATTTAAATAATTTCCAAGTTAGAAAATTCAACAATTTCACTTAATAACCATAAAAAAAGTTCCAAGTTAAAAAAAACTCAACATTACACTATAAAAACCATTTAAATAAGTTCCAAGTTAAAAAACACAACAATTCCACTAAAAAACCATAAAATAAAGTTCCAAGTTAAAAAACTCAATAATATCACTATAAAAATAAAAAAGTTCTAAGTTAAAAAAAAACTCAACAATTTCACTATAAAAACCATTTAAATAAATTCCAAGTTAGAATACTAAACAATTTCACTATAAAAACTATACAAAAAAAAGTTCCAAGTTAAAAAAAACTCAACAATTTCACTAATCTATAAAAAATCTCCAAGTTAAAAAAACTCTACAATTTCACTATAAATCCTATAAAATAAAGTTCCAAGTTAAAAAACTCAACAATTTCACTATAAAAACCATAAAAAAAGTTCCAAGTTATAAAATTCAATAATTTCACTATAAAAAAAACGTTTCAAGATAAAAAAACTCAACAATTTCACAATAAAAAACATTTAAATAAGTTCCAAGTTAGAAAACTCAACAATTTCACAATAAAAACAATAAAAAAAAGTTCCAAGTTAAAAAAACTCAACAATTTCACTATAAAAACCATTTAAATAAGTTCCAAGTTAGAAAACTCAACAATTTAACTATAAAAACCATTAAAAAAGTTCCAAGTTAAAAAAAATCAACAATTTCACCAATCCATAAAAAAAATCTCCAATTAAAAAACTCAACAAATTCACTATAAAAATCATAAATTATTTCCATGTTAAAAAACTCTACAATTTGAATATAAATACCATAAAATATAGTTCCAAGTTAAAAAACTCAACAATTTCACTATAAAAATCATACAAAAAAGTTCTAATTTAAAAAACTCAATAATTTCACTATAAAAAAAAATTCCAAGTTAAAAAAAACTCAACAATTTCACTATAAAAACCATTTAAATAAGTTCCAATTTAGAAAACTAAACAATTTCAATATAAAAACTATAAAAAAGATCCAAGTTAAAAAAACTTAACAATTTCATTAAACCATAAAAAATCTCCGAGTTAAAAGACTCAACAAATTCACTATAAAAACCATAAAATATTTCCAAGTTTAAAAATCTCTACAATTCCACTATAAAAACCATAAAATAGTTCCAAGTTTAGAAAACTCTACAATTCCACTATAAATACCATAAAATAAAGTTCCAAGTTAACAAAACTCCACAATTTCACTATAAGAACCATAAGAAAAGTTCGAAGTTGAAAAACTCAATAATTTCAATGTAAAAATAAAATAAAAGTTTTAAGTTAAAAAAACTCAACAATTTCACTATTAAAACCATTTAAATAAGTTTCAAGTTAAAAACTCAACAATATCACTATAAAAACCAAAAAAAAAGTTCAAAATTTAAAAACTCAATAATTTCACTATCAAAATCAAAAAAAAGTTCCAAGTTAAAAAAACTCAACAATTTTATTATAAAAACCATTTAAATAATTTCCAAGTTAGAAAATTCAACAATTTCACTTAATAACCATAAAAAAAGTTCCAAGTTAAAAAAACTCAACATTACACTATAAAAACCATTTAAATAAGTTTCAAGTTAGAAAAATCAACAATTTCACTATAAAAACCATAAAAAAAAGTTCCAAGTTAAAAAAACTCAACAATTTTACTAATCCATAAAAAATCTCCAAGTTAAAAAAACTCAACAAATTCACTATACAAATCATAAATTATTCCCATGTTAAAAACCTCTACAATTTCACTATACATACCATAAAATAAAGTTCCAAGTTAAAAAACTCAACAATTTCACTATAAAAACCATAAAAAAAAAGTTCCAAGTTATAAAACACAATAATTTCACTATAAAAATAAAAAAAAGGTTCTAAGTTAAAAAAAACTCAACAATTTCACTATAAAAACCATTTAAATAAGTTCCAAGTGTGATAAAATCAACAATTTCACTATAAAAACCATAAAATAAAGGTTCCAAGTTAAAAAAACTCAACAATGTCACTATAAAAACCATTTAAATAAGTTCCAAGTTAAAAAACTCAACAATTTCACTATAAAAACCATAAAAAAGCTACAAGTTAAAAAAAAACTCAACAATTTCACTATAATATCTATAAAAAAATCTCCAAGTTAAAAAACTCAACAAATTCATTATAAAAATCATAAATTATTTCCATGTTAAAAAACTCTACAATTCCACTATAAATACCATAAAATAAAGTTCCAAGTTAAAAAACTCTACAATTTCACTATAAAAACCATACAAAAAAGTTCCAAGTTAAAAAACTCAATAATTTCACTATAAAAAAAATTCCAAATTAAAAAAAAAACTCAACAATTTCACTATAAAAACCATTTAAATAAGTTCCAAGTTAGAAAACTCAACAATTTCACTATAAAAACCATAAAAAAGATCCAAGTTAAAAAAACATAACAAATTCACTATAAAAACCATAAAATATTTCCAAGTTAAAAAACTCGTCAATTTCACTATAAATCCCATAAAATAAAGTTCCAAGTTAAAAAAACTCAACAATTTCACTATAAGAACCATAAAAAAAGTTCCAAGTTAAAAAACTCCACAATTTCACTATAAAAACCATAAGAAAAGTTCGAAGTTGAAAAACTCAATAATTTCACTAATAAAAAAAAAGGTCCAATTTAAAAATACTCAAAAAGTTCACTATAAAAACTACTTAAATAAGTTCCATGTTAGAAAACTCAACGATTTCACTATAAAACCCATAAAAAAAAGTTCCAAGTTAAAAAAAACTCAACAATGTCACTATAAAAACCATTTAAATAAGTTCCAAGTTAAAAAACTCAACAATTTCACTATAAAAACCATAAAAAAGCTACAAGTTAAAAAAAAACTCAACAATTTCACTATCATATAAAAAAAAAACTCCGAGTTAAAGAACTAAACAAATTCACTATAAAAACCATAAAATATTTACAAGTTAAAAAACTCTTCAATTTCACTATAAATACCATAAAATAAAGTTACAAGTTAAAAAACTCAACAATTTCACTATATAAACCATAAAAAAAGTTCTAAGTTAAAAAACTCAATATTTTCACTATAAAAAAAGGTCCAAGTTAAAAAAACTCAACAACTTCACTATAAAAACCATTTAAATAAGTTCCAAGTTAGAAAACTCAACAATTTCACTTTAAAACCATAAAAAAGATCCAAGTTAAAAAAACTTAACAATTTCATTAATCCATAAAAAATCTCCGAGTTAAAAGACTCAACAAATTCACTATAAAAACCATAAAATATTTCCAAGTTTAAAAAACTCTACAATTCCACTATAAATACCATAAAATAAAGTTCCAAGTTAAAAAACTCCACAATTTCACTATAAAAACCATAAGAAAAGTTCGAAGTTGAAAAACTCAATAATTTCACTAATAAAAAAAAAGGTCCAATTTAAAAATCCTCAACAAGTTCACTATAAAAACTATTTAAATAAGTTCCATGTTAGAAAACTCAACGATTTCACTATAAAACCAATAAAAAAAAGTTACAAGTTAAAAAAAAAACTCAACAATGTCACTATAAAAACCATTTAAATAAGTTCCAAGTTAGAAAACTCAACAAATTCACTATAAAAACCATAAAAAAGCTACAAGTGACAAAAAAAACTCAACAATTTCACTATCATATCCAAAAAAAACTCCGAGTTAAAGAACTCAACAAATTCACTATAAAAACCATAAAATATTTACAAGTTAAAAAACTCTTCAATTTCACTATAAATACCATAAAATAAAGTTCCAAGTTAAAAAACTCAATAATTTCACTATAAAAATCAAAAAAAGTTCTAAGTTAAAAAAAAACTCAACAATTTCACTATAAAAACCATTTAAATAAGTTCCAAGTTAGAAAACTCAACAATTTCACTATAAAAACCATTTTAAAAAGTTCCATGTTAGAAAACTCAACGATTTCACTATAAAATCCATTAAAAAAAAGTTCCAAGTTAAAAAAACTCAACAATTTCACTATAAAAACCATTTAAATAAGTTCCAAGTTAGACAACTCAACAATTTCACTATAAAAACCATAAAAAAGCTCCAAGTTAAAAAAAGTCAACAATTTCACTATAATATCCAAAAAAAATCTCCGAGTTAAAGAACTCAACAAATTCACTATAAAAACCATAAAATATTTTCAAGTTAAAAAACTCTTCAATTTCACTATAAATATCATAAAATAAAGTTACAAGTTAAAAAACTCAACAATTTCACTATATAAACCATAAAAAAAAGTTCTAAGATAAAAAACTCAATAATTTCACTATAAAAATAAAAAAAGTTCTAAGTTAAAAAAAACTCAACAATTTCACTATATAAACCATTTAAATAAGTTCCAAGTTAGAAAACTAAACAATTTCACTATAAAAACCATAAAAAAGTTCCAAGTTAAAAAAACTCAACAATTTCATAAATCCATAAAAAATCTCCGAGTTAAAAAACACAACAAATTCACTATATATACCATAAAATAAAGTTCCAAGTTAAAAAACTCAACAATTTCACTATAAAAACCATAATAAAGGTTCAAAGTTAAAAAAACTCAATAATTTCACTATAAAAATAAAAATGAAAGTTCCAAGTTAAAAAAACTCAACAATTTCATTATTAAAACCATTTAAATAAGTTCCAAGTTAAAAAAACTCAACAATTTCACAATAAAAACAAAAAAAAAGTTCCAAATTAAAAAACTCAATAATTTCACTATAAAAAAAAAAGTTCCTAGTTAAAAAAAACTCAACAATTTCACATTAAAACCATTTAAATAAGTTCCAATTTAAATAAATTAGCAATGTCACTATAAAAACCATAAAAAAAAGTTCCAAATTAAAAAACTCAATAGTCCGCTATAAAAATAAAAAAAAATTCCAAGTTAAAAAAACTCAACAACTTCATTATAAAAACCATTTAAATAAGTTCCAAGTTAGAAAACTCAAAACATTTCACTACAAAAGCCATAAAAAAAGCTCCAAGTTAAAAAAAACTCAACAATTTCACTATAATATCTATAAAAAAATCTCTGAGTTAAAGAACTCAACAAATTCACTATAAAAACCATAAAATATTTCCAAGTTAAAAAACTCTTCAATTTCTCTATAAATACCATAAAATAAAGTTCCAAGTTAAAAAAACTCAACAATTTCACTATAAAAAACATAAAAACCATAAAAAAAGTTCCAAGTTAAAAAACACAATAATTTCACTATAAAAAAAAGGTCCAAGTTAAAAAAACTCAACAACTTCACTATAAAAACCATTTAAATAAGTTCCAAGTTAGAAAACTCAACAATTTCACTTTAAAACCATAAAAAAGATCCAAGTTAAAAAAACTTAACAATTTCATTAATCCATAAAAAATCTCCGAGTTAAAAGACTCAACAAATTCACTATAAAAACCATAAAATATTTCCAAGTTTAAAAAACTCTACAATTCCACTATAAATACCATAAAATAAAGTTCCAAGTTAAAAAACTCCACAATTTCACTATAAAAACCATAAGAAAAGTTCGAAGTTGAAAAACTCAATAATTTCACTAATAAAAAAAAGGTCCAATTTAAAAATCCTCAACAAGTTCACTATAAAAACTATTTAAATAAGTTCCATGTTAGAAAACTCAACGATTTCACTATAAAACCAATAAAAAAAAGTTCCAAGTTAAAAAAAAACTCAACAATGTCACTATAAAAACCATTTAAATAAGTTCCAAGTTAGAAAACTCAACAATTTCACTATAAAAACCATAAAAAAGCTACAAGTGAAAAAAAAAACTCAACAATTTCACTATCATATCCAAAAAAAACTCCGAGTTAAAGAACTCAACAAATTCACTATAAAAACCATAAAATATTTACAAGTTAAAAAACTCTTCAATTTCACTATAAATACCATAAAATAAAGTTCCAAGTTAAAAAACTCAATAATTTCACTATAAAAATCAAAAAAAGTTCTAAGTTAAAAAAAAACTCAACAATTTCACTATAAAAACCATTTAAATAAGTTCCAAGTTAGAAAACTCAACAATTTCACTATAAAAACCATTTTAAAAAGTTCCATGTTAGAAAACTCAACGATTTCACTATAAAATCCATTAAAAAAAAGTTCCAAGTTAAAAAAACTCAACAATTTCACTATAAAAACCATTTAAATAAGTTCCAAGTTAGACAACTCAACAATTTCACTATAAAAACCATAAAAAAGCTCCAAGTTAAAAAAAGTCAACAATTTCACTATAATATCCAAAAAAAATCTCCGAGTTAAAGAACTCAACAAATTCACTATAAAAACCATAAAATATTTACAAGTTAAAAAACTCTTCAATTTCACTATAAATATCATAAAATAAAGTTACAAGTTAAAAAACTCAACAATTTCACTATATAAACCATAAAAAAAGTTCTAAGTTAAAAAACTCAATAATTTCACTATAAAAATAAAAAAAGTTCTAAGTTAAAAAAAAACTCAACAATTTCACTATATAAACCATTTAAATAAGTTCCAAGTTAGAAAACTAAACAATTTCACTATAAAAACCATAAAAAAGTTCCAAGTTAAAAAAACTCAACTATTTCATAAATCCATAAAAAATCTCCGAGTTAAAAAACTCAACAAATTCACTATATATACCATAAAATAAAGTTCCAAGTTAAAAAACTCAACAATTTCACTATAAAAACCATAATAAAGGTTCAAAGTTAAAAAACTCAATAATTTCACTATAAAAATAAAAATGAAAAATCCAAGTTAAAAAAACTCAACAATTTCACTATTAAAACCATTTAAATAAGTTCCAAGTTAAAAAAACTCAACAATTTCACAATAAAAACCAAAAAAAAGTTCCAAATTAAAAAACTCAATAATTTCACTATAAAAAAAAAGTTCCTAGTTAAAAAAAACTCAACAATTTCACATTAAAACCATTTAAATAAGTTCCAATTTAAATAAATTAGCAATGTCACTATAAAAACCATAAAAAAAGTTCCAAATTAAAAAACTCAATAGTCCACTATAAAAATAAAAAAAAGTTCCAAGTTAAAAAAACTCAACAACTTCATTATAAAAACCATTTAAATAAGTTCCAAGTTAGAAAACTCAAAACATTTCACTACAAAAGCCATAAAAAAAGCTCCAAGTTAAAAAAAACTCAACAATTTCACTATAATATCTATAAAAAAATCTCTGAGTTAAAGAACTCAACAAATTCACTATAAAAACCATAAAATATTTCCAAGTTAAAAAACTCTTCAATTTCTCTATAAATACCATAAAATAAAGTTCCAAGTTAAAAAAACTCAACAATTTCACTATAAAAACCATAAAAACCTTAAAAAAAGTTCCAAGTTAAAAAACACAATAATTTCACTATAAAAAAAAGGTCCAAGTTAAAAAAACTCAACAACTTCACTATAAAAACCATTTAAATAAGTTCCAAGTTAGAAAACTCAACAATTTCACTTTAAAACCATAAAAAAGATCCAAGTTAAAAAAACTTAACAATTTCATTAATCCATAAAAAATCTCCGAGTTAAAAGACTCAACAAATTCACTATAAAAACCATAAAATATTTCCAAGTTTAAAAAACTCTACAATTCCACTATAAATACCATAAAATAAAGTTCCAAGTTAAAAAACTCCACAATTTCACTATAAAAACCATAAGAAAAGTTCGAAGTTGAAAAACTCAATAATTTCACTAATAAAAAAAAGGTCCAATTTAAAAATCCTCAACAAGTTCACTATAAAAACTATTTAAATAAGTTCCATGTTAGAAAACTCAACGATTTCACTATAAAACCAATAAAAAAAAGTTCCAAGTTAAAAAAAGACTCAACAATGTCACTATAAAAACCATTTAAATAAGTTCCAAGTTAGAAAACTCAACAATTTCACTATAAAAACCATAAAAAAGCTACAAGTGACAAAAAAAACTCAACAATTTCACTATCATATCCAAAAAAAACTCCGAGTTAAAGAACTCAACAAATTCACTATAAAAACCATAAAATATTTACAAGTTAAAAAACTCTTCAATTTCACTATAAATACCATAAAATAAAGTTCCAAGTTAAAAAACTCAATAATTTCACTATAAAAATCAAAAAAAGTTCTAAGTTAAAAAAAAACTCAACAATTTCACTATAAAAACCATTTAAATAAGTTCCAAGTTAGAAAACTCAACAATTTCACTATAAAAACCATTTTAAAAAGTTCCATGTTAGAAAACTCAACGATTTCACTATAAAATCCATTAAAAAAAAGTTCCAAGTTAAAAAAACTCAACAATTTCACTATAAAAACCATTTAAATAAGTTCCAAGTTAGACAACTCAACAATTTCACTATAAAAACCATAAAAAAGCTCCAAGTTAAAAAAAGTCAACAATTTCACTATAATATCCAAAAAAAATCTCCGAGTTAAAAAACTCAACAAATTCACTATAAAAACCATAAAATATTTACAAGTTAAAAAACTCTTCAATTTCACTATAAATACCATAAAATAAAGTTCCAAGTTAAAAAACTCAATAATTTCACTATAAAAATCAAAAAAAGTTCTAAGTTAAAAAAAAAACTCAACAATTTCACTATAAAAACCATTTAAATAAGTTCCAAGTTAGAAAACTCAACAATTTCACTATAAAAACCATTTTAAAAAGTTCCATGTTAGAAAACTCAACGATTTCACTATAAAATCCATAAAAAGAAAGTTCCAAGTTAAAAAAACTCAACAATTTCACTATAAAAACCATTTAAATAAGTTCCAAGTTAGACAACTCAACAATTTCACTATAAAAACCATAAAAAAGCTCCAAGTTAAAAAAAGTCAACAATTTCACTATAATATCCAAAAAAAATCTCCGAGTTAAAGAACTCAACAAATTCACTATAAAAACCATAAAATATTTACAAGTTAAAAAACTCTTCATTTTAACTATAAATATCATAAAATAAAGTTACAAGTTAAAAAACTCAACAATTTCACTATATAAACCATAAAAAAAGTTCTAAGTTAAAAAACTCAATAATTTCACTATAAAAATAAAAAAAGTTCTAAGTTAAAAAAAAAAACTCAACAATTTCACTATATAAACCATTTAAATAAGTTCCAAGTTAGAAAACTAAACAATTTCACTATAAAAACCATAAAAAAGTTCCAAGTTAAAAAAACTCAACAATTTCATAAATCCATAAAAAATCTCCGAGTTAAAAAATTAACAAATTCACTATATATACCATAAAATAAAGTTCCAAGTTAAAAAACTCAACAATTTCACTATAAAAACCATAATAAAGGTTCAAAGTTAAAAAACTCAATAATTTCACTATAAAAATAAAAATGAAAAATCCAAGTTAAAAAAACTCAACAATTTCACTATTAAAACCATTTAAATAAGTTCCAAGTTAAAAAAACTCAACAATTTCACAATAAAAACCAAAAAAAAGTTCCAAATTAAAAAACTCAATAATTTCACTATAAAAAAAAAGTTCCTAGTTAAAAAAAACTCAACAATTTCACATTAAAACCATTTAAATAAGTTCCAATTTAAATAAATTAGCAATGTCACTATAAAAACCATAAAAAAAGTTCCAAATTAAAAAACTCAATAGTCCACTATAAAAATAAAAAAAAGTTCCAAGTTAAAAAAACTCAACAACTTCATTATAAAAACCATTTAAATAAGTTCCAAGTTAGAAAACTCAAAAAATTTCACTACAAAAGCCATAAAAAAAGCTCCAAGTTAAAAAAAACTCAACAATTTCACTATAATATCTAAAAAAAAAACTCTGAGTTAAAGAACTCAACAAATTCACTATAAAAACCATAAAATATTTCCAAGTTAAAAAACTCTTCAATTTCACTATAAATACCATAAAATAAAGTTCCAAGTTAAAAAAACTCAACAATTTCACTATAAAAACCATAAAAAAAGTTCCAAGTTAAAAAACTCAATAATTTCACTATAAAAAAAAGGTCCAAGTTAAAAAAACTCAACAACTTCACTATAAAAACCATTTAAATAAGTTCCAAGTTAGAAAACTCAACAATTTCACTTTAAAACCATAAAAAAGATCCAAGTTAATAAAACTTCACAATTTCATTAATCCATAAAAAATCTCCGAGTTAAAAGACTCAACAAATTCACTATAAAAACCATAAAATATTTCCAAGTTTAAAAAACTCTACAATTCCACTATAAATACCATAAAATAAAGTTCCAAGTTAAAAAACTCCACAATTTCACTATAAAAACCATAAGAAAAGTTCGAAGTTGAAAAACTCAATAATTTCACAAATAAAAAAAAAGGTCCAATTTAAAAATCCTCAACAAGTTCACTATAAAAACTATTTAAATAAGTTCCATGTTAGAAAACTCAACGATTTCACTATAAAACCCATAAAAAAAAAAGTTCCAAGTTAAAAAAAACTCAACAATGTCACTATAAAAACCATTTAAATAAGTTCCAAGTTAAAAAACTCAACAATTTCACTATAAAAACCATAAAAAAGCTACAAGTTAAAAAAAAAACTCAACAATTTCACTATCATATCCAAAAAAAAACTCCGAGTTAAAGAACTCAACAAATTAACTATAAAAACCATAAAATATTTACAAGTTAAAAAACACTTCAATTTCACTATAAATACCATAAAATAAAGTTACAAGTTAAAAAACTCAACAATTTCACTATATAAACCATAAAAAAAGTTCTAAGTTAAAAAACTCAATATTTTCACTATAAAAAAAAGGTCCAAGTTAAAAAAACTCAACAACTTCACTATAAAAACCATTTAAATAAGTTCCAAGTTAGAAAACTCAACAATTTCACTATAAAAACCATAAAAAAGATCCAAGTTAAAAAAAACTTAACAATTACATTAATCCATAAAAAATCTCCGAGTTAAAAGACTCAACAAATTCACTATAAAAACCATAAAATATTTCCAAGTTTAAAAAACTCTACAATTCCACTATAAATACCATAAAATAAAGTTCCAAGTTAAAAAACTCCACAATTTCACTATAAAAACCATAAGAAAAGTTCGAAGTTGAAAAACTCAATAATTTCACTAATAAAAAAAAAGGTCCAATTTAAAAATCCTCAACAAGTTCACTATAAAAACTATTTAAATAAGTTCCATGTTAGAAAACTCAACGATTTCACTATAAAACCAATAAAAAAAAGTTCCAAGTTAAAAAAAAACTCAACAATGTCACTATAAAAACCATTTAAATAAGTTCCAAGTTAGAAAACTCAACAATTTCACTATAAAAACCATAAAAAAGCTACAAGTGAAAAAAAACTCAACAATTTCACTATCATATCCAAAAACAAATCCGAGTTAAAGAACTCAACAAATTCACTATAAAAACCATAAAATATTTACAAGTTAAAAAACTCTTCAATTTCACTATAAATACCATAAAATAAAGTTCCAAGTTAAAAAACTCAAAAATTTCACTATATAAACCATAAAAAAAAGTTCTAAGTTAAAAAACTAGATAATTTCACTATAAAAATAAAAAAAAGTTCTAAGTTAAAAAAAACTCAACAATTTCACTATAAAAACCATTTAAATAAGTTCCAAGTTAGAAAACTAAACAATTTCACTTAAAAACCATAAAAAAGTTCCAAGTTAAAAAAACTCAACAATTTCATAAATCCATAAAAAATCTCCGAGTTAAAAAACTCAACAAATTCACTATATATACCATAAAATAAAGTTCCAAGTTAAAAAACTCAACAATTTCACTATAAAAACCATAATAAAGGTTCAAAGTTAAAAAACTCAATAATTTCACTATAAAAATAAAAATGAAAGTTCCAAGTTAAAAAAACTCAACAATTTCACTATTAAAACCATTTAAATAAGTTCCAAGTTAAAAAAACTCAACAATTTCACAATAAAAACCAAAAAAAAGTTCCAAATTAAAAAACTCAATAATTTCACTATAAAAAAAAAGTTCCTAGTTAAAAAAAACTCAACAATTTCACATTAAAACCATTTAAATAAGTTCCAATTTAAATAAATTAGCAATGTCACTATAAAAACCATAAAAAAAGTTCCAAATTAAAAAACTCAATAGTCCACTATAAAAATAAAAAAAAGTTCCAAGTTAAAAAAACTCAACAACTTCATTATAAAAACCATTTAAATAAGTTCCAAGTTAGAAAACTCAAAAAATTTCACTACAAAAGCCATAAAAAAAGCTCCAAGTTAAAAAAAACTCAACAATTTCACTATAATATCTAAAAAAAAACTCTGAGTTAAAGAACTCAACAAATTCACTATAAAAACCATAAAATATTTCCAAGTTAAAAAACTCTTCAATTTCACTATAAATACCATAAAATAAAGTTCCAAGTTAAAAAAACTCAACAATTTCACTATAAAAACCATAAAAAAAGTTCCAAGTTAAAAAACTCAATAATTTCACTATAAAAAAAAGGTCCAAGTTAAAAAAACTCAACAACTTCACTATAAAAACCATTTAAATAAGTTCCAAGTTAGAAAACTCAACAATTTCACTTTAAAACCATAAAAAAGATCCAAGTTAATAAAACTTCACAATTTCATTAATCCATAAAAAATCTCCGAGTTAAAAGACTCAACAAATTCACTATAAAAACCATAAAATATTTCCAAGTTTAAAAAACTCTACAATTCCACTATAAATACCATAAAATAAAGTTCCAAGTTAAAAAACTCCACAATTTCACTATAAAAACCATAAGAAAAGTTCGAAGTTGAAAAACTCAATAATTTCACAAATAAAAAAAAAGGTCCAATTTAAAAATCCTCAACAAGTTCACTATAAAAACTATTTAAATAAGTTCCATGTTAGAAAACTCAACGATTTCACTATAAAACCCATAAAAAAAAAAGTTCCAAGTTAAAAAAAACTCAACAATGTCACTATAAAAACCATTTAAATAAGTTCCAAGTTAAAAAACTCAACAATTTCACTATAAAAACCATAAAAAAGCTACAAGTTAAAAAAAAAACTCAACAATTTCACTATCATATCCAAAAAAAAACTCCGAGTTAAAGAACTCAACAAATTAACTATAAAAACCATAAAATATTTACAAGTTAAAAAACTCTTCAATTTCACTATAAATACCATAAAATAAAGTTACAAGTTAAAAAACTCAACAATTTCACTATATAAACCATAAAAAAAGTTCTAAGTTAAAAAACTCAATATTTTCACTATAAAAAAAAGGTCCAAGTTAAAAAAACTCAACAACTTCACTATAAAAACCATTTAAATAAGTTCCAAGTTAGAAAACTCAACAATTTCACTATAAAAACCATAAAAAAGATCCAAGTTAAAAAAAACTTAACAATTTCATTAATCCATAAAAAATCTCCGAGTTAAAAGACTCAACAAATTCACTATAAAAACCATAAAATATTTCCAAGTTTAAAAAACTCTACAATTCCACTATAAATACCATAAAATAAAGTTCCAAGTTAAAAAACTCCACAATTTCACTATAAAAACCATAAGAAAAGTTCGAAGTTGAAAAACTCAATAATTTCACTAATAAAAAAAAAGGTCCAATTTAAATATCCTCAACAAGTTCACTATAAAAACTATTTAAATAAGTTCCATGTTAGAAAACTCAACGATTTCACTATAAAACCAATAAAAAAAAGTTCCAAGTTAAAAAAAAACTCAACAATGTCACTATAAAAACCATTTAAATAAGTTCCAAGTTAGAAAACTCAACAATTTCACTATAAAAACCATAAAAAAGCTACAAGTGAAAAAAAACTCAACAATTTCACTATCATATCCAAAAACAAATCCGAGTTAAAGAACTCAACAAATTCACTATAAAAACCATAAAATATTTACAAGTTAAAAAACTCTTCAATTTCACTATAAATACCATAAAATAAAGTTCCAAGTTAAAAAACTCAAAAATTTCACTATATAAACCATAAAAAAAAGTTCTAAGTTAAAAAACTAGATAATTTCACTATAAAAATAAAAAAAAGTTCTAAGTTAAAAAAAACTCAACAATTTCACTATAAAAACCATTTAAATAAGTTCCAAGTTAGAAAACTAAACAATTTCACTTAAAAACCATAAAAAAGTTCCAAGTTAAAAAAACTCAACAATTTCATAAATCCATAAAAAATCTCCGAGTTAAAAAACTCAACAAATTCACTATATATACCATAAAATAAAGTTCCAAGTTAAAAAACTCAACAATTTCACTATAAAAACCATAATAAAGGTTCAAAGTTAAAAAACTCAATAATTTCACTATAAAAATAAAAATGAAAGTTCCAAGTTAAAAAAACTCAACAATTTCACTATTAAAACCATTTAAATAAGTTCCAAGTTAAAAAAACTCAACAATTTCACTATAAAAACCAAAAAAAAGTTCCAAATTAAAAAAATCAATAATTTCACTATAAAAAAAAGTTCCTAGTTAAAAAAAACTCAACAATTTCACATTAAAACCATTTAATAAGTTCCAATTTAAATAAATTAGCAATGTCACTATAAAAACCATTAAAAAAGTTCCAAATTAAAAAACTCAATAGTCCACTATAAAAATAAAAAAAAGTTCCAAGTTAAGAAAACTCAACAACTTCATTAAAAAAACCATTTAAATAAGTTCCAAGTTAGAAAACTCAAAAAATTTCACTACAAAACCAAAAAAAAAGCTCCAAGTTAAAAAAAAACTCAACAATTTCACTATAATATCTAAAAAAAAATCTCTGAGTTAAAGAACTCAACAAATTCACTATAAAAACCATAAAATATTTCCAAGTTAAAAAACTCTTCAATTTCACTATAAATACCATAAAATAAAGTTCCAAGTTAAAAAAACTCAACAATTTCACTATAAAAACCATAAAAAAAGTTCCAAGTTAAAAAACTCAATAATTTCACTATAAAAAAAAGGTCCAAGTTAAAAAAACTCAACAACTTCACTATAAAAACCATTAAATAAGTTCCAAGTTAGAAAACTCAACAATTTCACTTTAAAACCATAAAAAAGATCCAAGTTAATAAAACTTCACAATTTCATTAATCCATAAAAAATCTCCGAGTTAAAAGACTCAACAAATTCACTATAAAAACCATAAAATATTTCCAAGTTTAAAAAACTCTACAATTCCACTATAAATACCATAAAATAAAGTTCCAAGTTAAAAAACTCCACAATTTCACTATAAAAACCATAAGAAAAGTTCGAAGTTGAAAAACTCAATAATTTCACAAATAAAAAAAAAGGTCCAATTTAAAAATCCTCAACAAGTTCACTATAAAAACTATTTAAATAAGTTCCATGTTAGAAAACTCAACGATTTCACTATAAAACCCATAAAAAAAAAAGTTCCAAGTTAAAAAAAACTCAACAATGTCACTATAAAAACCATTTAAATAAGTTCCAAGTTAAAAAACTCAACAATTTCACTATAAAAACCATAAAAAAGCTACAAGTTAAAAAAAAAACTCAACAATTTCACTATAAAAACCATAAAAAAGCTATAAGTTAAAAAAAAAACTCAACAATTTCACTATCATATCCAAAAAAAACTCCGAGTTAAAGAACTCAACAAATTAACTATAAAAACCATAAAATATATACAAGTTAAAAAACTCTTCAATTTCACTATAAATACCATAAAATAAAGTTACAAGTTAAAAAACTCAACAATTTCACTATATAAACCATAAAAAAAGTTCTAAGTTAAAAAACTCAATATTTTCACTATAAAAAAAAGGTCCAAGTTAAAAAAACTCAACAACTTCACTATAAAAACCATTTAAATAAGTTCCAAGTTAGAAAACTCAACAATTTCACTATAAAAAGCATAAAAAAGATCCAAGTTAAAAAAACTTAACAATTTCATTAATCCATAAAAAATCTCCGAGTTAAAAGACTCAACAAATTCACTATAAAAACCATAAAATATTTCCAAGTTTAAAAAACTCTACAATTCCACTATAAATACCATAAAATAAAGTTCCAAGTTAAAAAACTCCACAATTTCACTATAAAAACCATAAGAAAAGTTCGAAGTTGAAAAACTCAATAATTTCACTAATAAAAAAAAAGGTCCAATTTAAAAATCCTCAACAAGTTCACTATAAAAACTATTTAAATAAGCTCCATGTTAGAAAACTCAACGATTTCACTATAAAACCAATAAAAAAAAGTTCCAAGTTAAAAAAAAACTCAACAATGTCACTATAAAAACCATTTAAATAAGTTCCAAGTTAGAAAACTCAACAATTTCACTATAAAAACCATAAAAAAGCTACAAGTGAAAAAAAACTCAACAATTTCACTATCATATCCAAAAAAAACTCCGAGTTAAAGAACTCAACAAATTCACTATAAAAACCATAAAATATTTACAAGTTAAAAAACTCTTCAATTTCACTATAAATACCATAAAATAAAGTTCCAAGTTAAAAAACTCAATAATTTCACTATAAAAATCAAAAAAAGTTCTAAGATAAAAAAAAACTCAACAATTTCACTATAAAAACCATTTAAATAAGTTCCAAGTTAGAAAACTCAACAATTTCACTATAAAAACCATTTTAAAAAGTTCCATGTTAGAAAACTCAACGATTTCACTATAAAATGCATAAAAAAAAGTTCCAAGTTAAAAAAACTCAACAATTTCACTATAAAAACCATTTAAATAAGTTCCAAGTTAGACAACTCAACAATTTCACTATAAAAACCATAAAAAAGCTCCAAGTTAAAAAAAGTCAACAATTTCACTATAATATCCAAAAAAAAATCTCCGAGTTAAAGAACTCAACAAATTCACTATAAAAACCATAAAATATTTACAAGTTAAAAAACTCTTCAATTTCACTATAAATACCATAAAATAAAGTTACAAGTTAAAAAACTCAACAATTTCACTATATAAACCATAAAAAAAAAGTTCTAAGTTAAAAAACTAGATAATTTCACTATAAAAATAAAAAAAGTTCTAAGTTAAAATAAAACTCAACAATTTCACTATAAAAACCATTTAAATAAGTTCCAAGTTAGAAAACTAAACAATTTCACTATAAAAACCATAAAAAAGTTCCAAGTTAAAAAACTCAACAATTTCATAAATCCATAAAAAATCTCCGAGTTAAAAAACTCAACAAATTCACTATATATACCATAAAATAAAGTTCCAAGTTAAAAAAACTCAACAATTTCACTATAAAAACCATAATAAAGGTTCAAAGTTAAAAAACTCAATAATTTCACTATAAAAATAAAAATGAAAGTTCCAAGTTAAAAAAACTCAACAATTTCACTATTAAAACCATTTAAATAAGTTCCAAGTTAAAAAAACTCAACAATTTCACTATAAAAACCAAAAAAAAGTTCCAAATTAAAAAAATCAATAATTTCACTATAAAAAAAAGTTCCTAGTTAAAAAAAACTCAACAATTTCACATTAAAACCATTTAATAAGTTCCAATTTAAATAAATTAGCAATGTCACTATAAAAACCATAAAAAAAGTTCCAAATTAAAAAACTCAATAGTCCACTATAAAAATAAAAAAAAGTTCCAAGTTAAGAAAACTCAACAACTTCATTATAAAAACCATTTAAATAAGTTCCAAGTTAGAAAACTCAAAAAATTTCACTACAAAATCCATAAAAAAAGCTCCAAGTTAAAAAAAAACTCAACAATTTCACTATAATATCTAAAAAAAAATCTCTGAGTTAAAGAACTCAACAAATTCACTATAAAAACCATAAAATATTTCCAAGTTAAAAAACTCTTCAATTTAACTATAAATACCATAAAATAAAGTTCCAAGTTAAAAAAACTCAACAATTTCACTATAAAAACCATAAAAAAAGTTCCAAGTTAAAAAACTCAATAATTTCACTATAAAAAAAAGGTCCAATTTAAAAAACTCAACAACTTCACTATAAAAACCATTTAAATAAGTTCCAAGTTAGAAAACTCAACAATTTCACTTTAAAACCATAAAAAAGATCCAAGTTAATAAAACTTCACAATTTCATTAATCCATAAAAAATCTCCGAGTTAAAAACCTCAACAAATTCACTATAAAAACCATAAAATATTTCCAAGTTTAAAAAACTCTACAATTCCACTATAAATACCATAAAATAAAGTTCCAAGTTAAAAAACTCCACAATTTCGCTATAAAAACCATAAGAAAAGTTCGAAGTTGAAAAACTCAATAATTTCACAAATAAAAAAAAAGGTCCAATTTAAAAATCCTCAACAAGTTCACTATAAAAACTTCCATGTTAGAAAACTCAACGATTTCACTATAAAACCCATAAAAAAAAAAGTTCCAAGTTAAAAAAAACTCAACAATGTCACTATAAAAACCATTTAAATAAGTTCCAAGTTAAAAAACTCAACAATTTCACTATAAAAACCATAAAAAAGCTACAAGTTAAAAAAAAAACTCAACAATTTCACTATCATATCCAAAAAAAACTCCGAGTTAAAGAACTCAACAAATTAACTATAAAAACCATAAAATATTTACAAGTTAAAAAACTCTTCAATATCACTATAAATACCATAAAATAAAGTTACAAGTTAAAAAACTCAACAATTTCACTATATAAACCATAAAAAAAAGTTCTAAGTTAAAAAACTCAATATTTTCACTATAAAAAAAAGGTCCAAGTTAAAAAAACTCAACAACTTCACTATAAAAACCATTTAAATAAGTTCCAAGTTAGAAAACTCAACAATTTCACTATAAAAACCATAAAAAAGATCCAAATTAAAAAAACTTAACAATTTCATTAATCCATAAAAAATCTCCGAGTTAAAAGACTCAACAAATTCACTATAAAAACCATAAAATATTTCCAAGTTTAAAAAACTCTACAATTCCACTATAAATACCATAAAATAAAGTTCCAAGTTAAAAAACTCCACAATTTCACTATAAAAACCATAAGAAAAGTTCGAAGTTGAAAAACTCAATAATTTCACTAATAAAAAAAAAGGTCCAATTTAAAAATCCTCAACAAGTTCACTATAAAAACTATTTAAATAAGCTCCATGTTAGAAAACTCAACGATTTCACTATAAAACCAATAAAAAAAAGTTCCAAGTTAAAAAAAAACTCAACAATGTCACTATAAAAACCATTTAAATAAGTTCCAAGTTAGAAAACTCAACAATTTCACTATAAAAACCATAAAAAAGCTACAAGTGAAAAAAAACTCAACAATTTCACTATCATATCCAAAAAAAACTCCGAGTTAAAGAACTCAACAAATTCACTATAAAAACCATAAAATATTTACAAGTTAAAAAACTCTTCAATTTCACTATAAATACCATAAAATAAAGTTCCAAGTTAAAAAACTCAATAATTTCACTATAAAAATCAAAAAAAGTTCTAAGTTAAAAAAAAACTCAACAATTTCACTATAAAAACCATTTAAATAAGTTCCAAGTTAGAAAACTCAACAATTTCACTATAAAAACCATTTTAAAAAGTTCCATGTTAGAAAACTCAACGATTTCACTATAAAATGCATAAAAAAAAGTTCCAAGTTAAAAAAACTCAACAATTTCACTATAAAAACCATTTAAATAAGTTCCAAGTTAGACAACTCAACAATTTCACTATAAAAACCATAAAAAAGCTCCAAGTTAAAAAAAGTCAACAATTTCACTATAATATCCAAAAAAAAATCTCCGAGTTAAAGAACTCAACAAATTCACTATAAAAACCATAAAATATTTACAAGTTAAAAAACTCTTCAATTTCACTATAAATACCATAAAATAAAGTTACAAGTTAAAAAACTCAACAATTTCACTATATAAACCATAAAAAAAAGTTCTAAGTTAAAAAACTAGATAATTTCACTATAAAAATAAAAAAAGTTCTAAGTTAAAATAAAACTCAACAATTTCACTATAAAAACCATTTAAATAAGTTCCAAGTTAGAAAACTAAACAATTTCACTATAAAAACCATAAAAAAGTTCCAAGTTAAAAAACTCAACAATTTCATAAATCCATAAAAAATCTCCGAGTTAAAAAACTCAACAAATTCACTATATATACCATAAAATAAAGTTCCAAGTTAAAAAAACTCAACAATTTCACTATAAAAACCATAATAAAGGTTCAAAGTTAAAAAACTCAATAATTTCACTATAAAAATAAAAATGAAAGTTCCAAGTTAAAAAAACTCAACAATTTCACTATTAAAACCATTTAAATAAGTTCCAAGTTAAAAAAACTCAACAATTTCACTATAAAAACCAAAAAAAAGTTCCAAATTAAAAAACTCAATAATTTCACTATAAAAAAAAAGTTCCTAGTTAAAAAAAACTCAACAATTTCACATTAAAACCATTTAAATAAGTTCCAATTTAAATAAATTAGCAATGTCACTATAAAAACCATAAGAAAAAGTTCCAAATTAAAAAACTCAATAGTCCACTATAAAAATAAAAAAAAGTTCCAAGTTAAAAAAACTCAACAACTTCATTATAAAAACCATTTAAATAAGTTCCAAGTTAGAAAACTCAAAAAATTTCACTACAAAAGCCATAAAAAAAGCTCCAAGTTAAAAAAAACTCAACAATTTCACTATAATATCTATAAAAAAAAACTCTGAGTTAAAGAACTCAACAAATTCACTATAAAAACCATAAAATATTTCCAAGTTAAAAAACTCTTCAATTTCACTATAAATACCATAAAATAAAGTTCCAAGTTAAAAAAACTCAACAATTTCACTATAAAAACCATAAAAAAAGTTCCAAGTTAAAAAACTCAATAATTTCACTATAAAAAAAAGGTCCAAGTTAAAAAAACTCAACAACTTCACTATAAAAAACATTTAAATAAGTTCCAAGTTAGAAAACTCAACAATTTCACTTTAAAACCATAAAAAAGATCCAAGTTAATAAAACTTCACAATTTCATTAATCCATAAAAAATCTCCGAGTTAAAAGACTCAACAAATTCACTATAAAAACCATAAAATATTTCCAAGTTTAAAAAACTCTACAATTCCACTATAAATACCATAAAATAAAGTTCCAAGTTAAAAAACTCCACAATTTCACTATAAAAACCATAAGAAAAGTTCGAAGTTGAAAAACTCAATAATTTCACAAATAAAAAAAAAAGGTCCAATTTAAAAATCCTCAACAAGTTCACTATAAAAACTATTTAAATAAGTTCCATGTTAGAAAACTCAACGATTTCACTATAAAACCCATAAAAAAAAAAGTTCCAAGTTAAAAAAAACTCAACAATGTCACTATAAAAACCATTTAAATAAGTTCCAAGTTAAAAAAACTCAACAATTTCACTATAAAAACCATAAAAAAGCTACAAGTTAAAAAAAAAACTCAACAATTTCACTATCATATCCAAAAAAAAACTCCGAGTTAAAGAACTCAACAAATTAACTATAAAAACCATAAAATATTTACAAGTTAAAAAACTCTTCAATATCACTATAAATACCATAAAATAAAGTTACAAGTTAAAAAACTCAACAATTTCACTATATAAACCATAAAAAAAGTTCCAAGTTAAAAAACTCAATATTTTCACTATAAAAAAAAGGTCCAAGTTAAAAAAACTCAACAACTTCACTATAAAAACCATTTAAATAAGTTTCAAGTTAGAAAACTCAACAATTTCACTTTAAAACCATAAAAAAGATCCAAGTTAAAAAAACTTCACAATTTCATTAATCCATAAAAAATCTCCGAGTTAAAAACCTCAACAAATTCACTATAAAAACCATAAAATATTTCCAAGTTTAAAAAACTCTACAATTCCACTATAAATACCATAAAATAAAGTTCCAAGTTAAAAAACTCCACAATTTCGCTATAAAAACCATAAGAAAAGTTCGAAGTTGAAAAACTCAATAATTTCACAAATAAAAAAAAAGGTCCAATTTAAAAATCCTCAACAAGTTCACTATAAAAACTATTTAAATAAGCTCCATGTTAGAAAACTCAACGATTTCACTATAAAACCAATAAAAAAAAGTTCCAAGTTAAAAAAAAACTCAACAATGTCACTATAAAAACCATTTAAATAAGTTCCAAGTTAGAAAACTCAACAATTTCACTATAAAAACCATAAAAAAAGCTACAAGTGAAAAAAAACTCAACAATTTCACTATCATATCCAAAAAAAACTCCGAGTTAAAGAACTCAACAAATTCACTATAAAAACCATAAAATATTTACAAGTTAAAAAACTCTTCAATTTCACTATAAATACCATAAAATAAAGTTCCAAGTTAAAAAACTCAATAATTTCACTATAAAAATCAAAAAAAGTTCTAAGTTAAAAAAAAACTCAACAATTTCACTATAAAAACCATTTAAATAAGTTCCAAGTTAGAAAACTCAACAATTTCACTATAAAAACCATTTTAAAAAGTTCCATGTTAGAAAACTCAACGATTTCACTATAAAATGCATAAAAAAAAGTTCCAAGTTAAAAAAACTCAACAATTTCACTATAAAAACCATTTAAATAAGTTCCAAGTTAGACAACTCAACAATTTCACTATAAAAACCATAAAAAAGCTCCAAGTTAAAAAAAGTCAACAATTTCACTATAATATCCAAAAAAAAATCTCCGAGTTAAAGAACTCAACAAATTCACTATAAAAACCATAAAATATTTACAAGTTAAAAAACTCTTCAATTTCACTATAAATACCATAAAATAAAGTTACAAGTTAAAAAACTCAACAATTTCACTATATAAACCATAAAAAAAAAGTTCTAAGTTAAAAAACTAGATAATTTCACTATAAAAATAAAAAAAGTTCTAAGTTAAAATAAAACTCAACAATTTCACTATAAAAACCATTTAAATAAGTTCCAAGTTAGAAAACTAAACAATTTCACTATAAAAACCATAAAAAAGTTCCAAGTTAAAAAACTCAACAATTTCATAAATCCATAAAAAATCTCCGAGTTAAAAAACTCAACAAATTCACTATATATACCATAAAATAAAGTTCCAAGTTAAAAAAACTCAACAATTTCACTATAAAAACCATAATAAAGGTTCAAAGTTAAAAAACTCAATAATTTCACTATAAAAATAAAAATGAAAGTTCCAAGTTAAAAAAACTCAACAATTTCACTATTAAAACCATTTAAATAAGTTCCAAGTTAAAAAAACTCAACAATTTCACTATAAAAACCAAAAAAAAGTTCCAAATTAAAAAACTCAATAATTTCACTATAAAAAAAAAGTTCCTAGTTAAAAAAAACTCAACAATTTCACATTAAAACCATTTAAATAAGTTCCAATTTAAATAAATTAGCAATGTCACTATAAAAACCATAAGAAAAAGTTCCAAATTAAAAAACTCAATAGTCCACTATAAAAATAAAAAAAAGTTCCAAGTTAAAAAAACTCAACAACTTCATTATAAAAACCATTTAAATAAGTTCCAAGTTAGAAAACTCAAAAAATTTCACTACAAAAGCCATAAAAAAAGCTCCAAGTTAAAAAAAACTCAACAATTTCACTATAATATCTATAAAAAAAAACTCTGAGTTAAAGAACTCAACAAATTCACTATAAAAACCATAAATATTTCCAAGTTAAAAAACTCTTCAATTTCACTATAAATACCATAAAATAAAGTTCCAAGTTAAAAAAACTCAACAATTTCACTATAAAAACCATAAAAAAAGTTCCAAGTTAAAAAACTCAATAATTTCACTATAAAAAAAAGGTCCAAGTTAAAAAAACTCAACAACTTCACTATAAAAACCATTTAAATAAGTTCCAAGTTAGAAAACTCAACAATTTCACTTTAAAACCATAAAAAAGATCCAAGTTAATAAAACTTCACAATTTCATTAATCCATAAAAAATCTCCGAGTTAAAAGACTCAACAAATTCACTATAAAAACCATAAAATATTTCCAAGTTTAAAAAACTCTACAATTCCACTATAAATACCATAAAATAAAGTTCCAAGTTAAAAAACTCCACAATTTCACTATAAAAACCATAAGAAAAGTTCGAAGTTGAAAAACTCAATAATTTCACAAATAAAAAAAAAAGGTCCAATTTAAAAATCCTCAACAAGTTCACTATAAAAACTATTTAAATAAGTTCCATGTTAGAAAACTCAACGATTTCACTATAAAACCCATAAAAAAAAAAAAGTTCCAAGTTAAAAAAAACTCAACAATGTCACTATAAAAACCATTTAAATAAGTTCCAAGTTAAAAAACTCAACAATTTCACTATAAAAACCATAAAAAAGCTACAAGTTAAAAAAAAAACTCAACAATTTCACTATCATATCCAAAAAAAAACTCCGAGTTAAAGAACTCAACAAATTAACTATAAAAACCATTAAATATTTACAAGTTAAAAAACTCTTCAATTTCACTATAAATACCATAAAATAAAGTTACAAGTTAAAAAACTCAACAATTTCACTATATAAACCATAAAAAAAGTTCCAAGTTAAAAAACTCAATATTTTCACTATAAAAAAAAGGTCCAAGTTAAAAAAACTCAACAACTTCACTATAAAAACCATTTAAATAAGTTTCAAGTTAGAAAACTCAACAATTTCACTTTAAAACCATAAAAAAGATCCAAGTTAATAAAACTTCACAATTTCATTAATCCATAAAAAATCTCCGAGTTAAAAACCTCAACAAATTCACTATAAAAACCATAAAATATTTCCAAGTTTAAAAAACTCTACAATTCCACTATAAATACCATAAAATAAAGTTCCAAGTTAAAAAACTCCACAATTTCGCTATAAAAACCATAAGAAAAGTTCGAAGTTGAAAAACTCAATAATTTCACAAATAAAAAAAAAGGTCCAATTTAAAAATCCTCAACAAGTTCACTATAAAAACTATTTAAATAAGCTCCATGTTAGAAAACTCAACGATTTCACTATAAAACCAATAAAAAAAAGTTCCAAGTTAAAAAAAAACTCAACAATGTCACTATAAAAACCATTTAAATAAGTTCCAAGTTAGAAAACTCAACAATTTCACTATAAAAACCATAAAAAAAGCTACAAGTGAAAAAAAACTCAACAATTTCACTATCATATCCAAAAAAAACTCCGAGTTAAAGAACTCAACAAATTCACTATAAAAACCATAAAATATTTACAAGTTAAAAAACTCTTCAATTTCACTATAAATACCATAAAATAAAGTTCCAAGTTAAAAAACTCAATAATTTCACTATAAAAATCAAAAAAAGTTCTAAGTTAAAAAAAAACTCAACAATTTCACTATAAAAACCATTTAAATAAGTTCCAAGTTAGAAAACTCAACAATTTCACTATAAAAACCATTTTAAAAAGTTCCATGTTAGAAAACTCAACGATTTCACTATAAAATGCATAAAAAAAAGTTCCAAGTTAAAAAAACTCAACAATTTCACTATAAAAACCATTTAAATAAGTTCCAAGTTAGACAACTCAACAATTTCACTATAAAAACCATAAAAAAGCTCCAAGTTAAAAAAAGTCAACAATTTCACTATAATATCCAAAAAAAAATCTCCGAGTTAAAGAACTCAACAAATTCACTATAAAAACCATAAAATATTTACAAGTTAAAAAACTCTTCAATTTCACTATAAATACCATAAAATAAAGTTACAAGTTAAAAAACTCAACAATTTCACTATATAAACCATAAAAAAAAAGTTCTAAGTTAAAAAACTAGATAATTTCACTATAAAAATAAAAAAAGTTCTAAGTTAAAATAAAACTCAACAATTTCACTATAAAAACCATTTAAATAAGTTCCAAGTTAGAAAACTAAACAATTTCACTATAAAAACCATAAAAAAGTTCCAAGTTAAAAAACTCAACAATTTCATAAATCCATAAAAAATCTCCGAGTTAAAAAACTCAACAAATTCACTATATATACCATAAAATAAAGTTCCAAGTTAAAAAAACTCAACAATTTCACTATAAAAACCATAATAAAGGTTCAAAGTTAAAAAACTCAATAATTTCACTATAAAAATAAAAATGAAAGTTCCAAGTTAAAAAAACTCAACAATTTCACTATTAAAACCATTTAAATAAGTTCCAAGTTAAAAAAACTCAACAATTTCACTATAAAAACCAAAAAAAAGTTCCAAATTAAAAAACTCAATAATTTCACTATAAAAAAAAAGTTCCTAGTTAAAAAAAACTCAACAATTTCACATTAAAACCATTTAAATAAGTTCCAATTTAAATAAATTAGCAATGTCACTATAAAAACCATAAGAAAAAGTTCCAAATTAAAAAACTCAATAGTCCACTATAAAAATAAAAAAAAGTTCCAAGTTAAAAAAACTCAACAACTTCATTATAAAAACCATTTAAATAAGTTCCAAGTTAGAAAACTCAAAAAATTTCACTACAAAAGCCATAAAAAAAGCTCCAAGTTAAAAAAAACTCAACAATTTCACTATAATATCTATAAAAAAAAACTCTGAGTTAAAGAACTCAACAAATTCACTATAAAAACCATAAAATATTTCCAAGTTAAAAAACTCTTCAATTTCACTATAAATACCATAAAATAAAGTTCCAAGTTAAAAAAACTCAACAATTTCACTATAAAAACCATAAAAAAAGTTCCAAGTTAAAAAACTCAATAATTTCACTATAAAAAAAAGGTCCAAGTTAAAAAAACTCAACAACTTCACTATAAAAACCATTTAAATAAGTTCCAAGTTAGAAAACTCAACAATTTCACTTTAAAACCATAAAAAAGATCCAAGTTAATAAAACTTCACAATTTCATTAATCCATAAAAAATCTCCGAGTTAAAAGACTCAACAAATTCACTATAAAAACCATAAAATATTTCCAAGTTTAAAAAACTCTACAATTCCACTATAAATACCATAAAATAAAGTTCCAAGTTAAAAAACTCCACAATTTCACTATAAAAACCATAAGAAAAGTTCGAAGTTGAAAAACTCAATAATTTCACAAATAAAAAAAAAGGTCCAATTTAAAAATCCTCAACAAGTTCACTATAAAAACTATTTAAATAAGTTCCATGTTAGAAAACTCAACGATTTCACTATAAAACCCATAAAAAAAAAAGTTCCAAGTTAAAAAAAACTCAACAATGTCACTATAAAAACCATTTAAATAAGTTCCAAGTTAAAAAACTCAACAATTTCACTATAAAAACCATAAAAAAGCTACAAGTTAAAAAAAAAACTCAACAATTTCACTATCATATCCAAAAAAAAACTCCGAGTTAAAGAACTCAACAAATTAACTATAAAAACCATAAAATATTTACAAGTTAAAAAACTCTTCAATTTCACTATAAATACCATAAAATAAAGTTACAAGTTAAAAAACTCAACAATTTCACTATATAAACCATAAAAAAAGTTCTAAGTTAAAAAACTCAATATTTTCACTATAAAAAAAAGGTCCAAGTTAAAAAAACTCAACAACTTCACTATAAAAACCATTTAAATAAGTTCCAAGTTAGAAAACTCAACAATTTCACTATAAAAACCATAAAAAAGATCCAAGTTAAAAAAAACTTAACAATTTCATTAATCCATAAAAAATCTCCGAGTTAAAAGACTCAACAAATTCACTATAAAAACCATAAAATATTTCCAAGTTTAAAAAACTCTACAATTCCACTATAAATACCATAAAATAATGTTCCAAGTTAAAAAACTCCACAATTTCACTATAAAAACCATAAGAAAAGTTCGAAGTTGAAAAACTCAATAATTTCACTAATAAAAAAAAAGGTCCAATTTAAAAATCCTCAACAAGTTCACTATAAAAACTATTTAAATAAGCTCCATGTTAGAAAACTCAACGATTTCACTATAAAACCAATAAAAAAAAGTTCCAAGTTAAAAAAAAACTCAACAATGTCACTATAAAAACCATTTAAATAAGTTCCAAGTTAGAAAACTCAACAATTTCACTATAAAAACCATAAAAAAGCTACAAGTGAAAAAAAACTCAACAATTTCACTATCATATCCAAAAAAAACTCCGAGTTAAAGAACTCAACAAATTCACTATAAAAACCATAAAATATTTACAAGTTAAAAAACTCTTCAATTTCACTATAAATACCATAAAATAAAGTTCCAAGTTAAAAAACTCAATAATTTCACTATAAAAATCAAAAAAAGTTCTAAGTTAAAAAAAAACTCAACAATTTCACTATAAAAACCATTTAAATAAGTTCCAAGTTAGAAAACTCAACAATTTCACTATAAAAACCATTTTAAAAAGTTCCATGTTAGAAAACTCAACGATTTCACTATAAAATGCATAAAAAAATGTTCCAAGTTAAAAAAACTCAACAATTTCACTATAAAAACCATTTAAATAAGTTCCAAGTTAGACAACTCAACAATTTCACTATAAAAACCATAAAAAAGCTCCAAGTTAAAAAAAGTCAACAATTTCACTATAATATCCAAAAAAAAATCTCCGAGTTAAAGAACTCAACAAATTCACTATAAAAACCATAAAATATTTATAAGTTAAAAAACTCTTCAATTTCACTATAAATACCATAAAATAAAGTTACAAGTTAAAAAACTCAACAATTTCACTATATAAACCATAAAAAAAAAGTTCTAAGTTAAAAAACTAGATAATTTCACTATAAAAATAAAAAAAATTCTAAGTTAAAATAAAACTCAACAATTTCACTATAAAAACTATTTAAATAAGTTCCAAGTTAGAAAACTAAACAATTTCACTATAAAAACCATAAAAAAGTTCCAAGTTAAAAAACTCAACAATTTCATAAATCCATAAAAAATCTCCGAGTTAAAAAACTCAACAAATTCACTATATATACCATAAAATAAAGTTCCAAGTTAAAAAAACTCAACAATTTCACTATAAAAACCATAATAAAGGTTCAAAGTTAAAAAACTCAATAATTTCACTATAAAAATAAAAATGAAAGTTCCAAGTTAAAAAAACTCAACAATTTCACTATTAAAACCATTTAAATAAGTTCCAAGTTAAAAAAACTCAACAATTTCACTATAAAAACCAAAAAAAAGTTCCAAATTAAAAAACTCAATAATTTCACTATAAAAAAAAAGTTCCTAGTTAAAAAAAACTCAACAATTTCACATTAAAACCATTTAAATAAGTTCCAATTTAAATAAATTTGCAATGTCACTATAAAAACCATAAGAAAAAGTTCCAAATTAAAAAACTCAATAGTCCACTATAAAAATAAAAAAAAGTTCCAAGTTAAAAAAACTCAACAACTTCATTATAAAAACCATTTAAATAAGTTCCAAGTTAGAAAACTCAAAAAATTTCACTACAAAAGCCATAAAAAAAGCTCCAAGTTAAAAAAAACTCAACAATTTCACTATAATATCTAAAAAAAAAAACTCTGAGTTAAAGAACTCAACAAATTCACTATAAAAACCATAAAATATTTCCAAGTTAAAAAACTCTTCAATTTCACTATAAATACCATAAAATAAAGTTCCAAGTTAAAAAAACTCAACAATTTCACTATAAAAACCATAAAAAAAGTTCCAAGTTAAAAAACTCAATAATTTCACTATAAAAAAAAGGTCCAAGTTAAAAAAACTCAACAACTTCACTATAAAAACCATTTAAATAAGTTCCAAGTTAGAAAACTCAACAATTTCACTTTAAAACCATAAAAAAGATCCAAGTTAATAAAACTTCACAATTTCATTAATCCATAAAAAATCTCCGAGTTAAAAGACTCAACAAATTCACTATAAAAACCATAAAATATTTCCAAGTTTAAAAAACTCTACAATTCCACTATAAATACCATAAAATAAAGTTCCAAGTTAAAAAAATCCACAATTTCACTATAAAAACCATAAGAAAAGTTCGAAGTTGAAAAACTCAATAATTTCACAAATATAAAAAAAGGTCCAATTTTAAAATCCTCAACAAGTTCACTATAAAAACTATTTAAATAAGTTCCATGTTAGAAAACTCAACGATTTCACTATAAAACCCATAAAAAAAAAAAGTTCCAAGTTAAAAAAAACTCAACAATGTCACTATAAAAACCATTTAAATAAGTTCCAAGTTAAAAAACTCAACAATTTCACTATAAAAACCATAAAAAAGCTACAAGTTAAAAAAAAAACTCAACAATTTCACTATCATATCCAAAAAAAACTCCGAGTTAAAGAACTCAACAAATTAACTATAAAAACCATAAAATATTTACAAGTTAAAAAACTCTTCAATTTCACTATAAATACCATAAAATAAAGTTACAAGTTAAAAAACTCAACAATTTCACTATATAAACCATAAAAAAAGTTCTAAGTTAAAAAACTCAATATTTTCACTATAAAAAAAAGGTCCAAGTTAAAAAAACTCAACAACTTCACTATAAAAACCATTTAAATAAGTTCCAAGTTAGAAAACTCAACAATTTCACTATAAAAACCATAAAAAAGATCCAAGTTAAAAAAACTTAACAATTTCATTAATCCATAAAAAATCTCCGAGTTAAAAGACTCAACAAATTCACTATAAAAACCATAAAATATTTCTAAGTTTAAAAAACTCTACAATTCCACTATAAATACCATAAAATAATGTTCCAAGTTAAAAAACTCCACAATTTCACTATAAAAACCATAAGAAAAGTTCGAAGTTGAAAAACTCAATAATTTCACTAATAAAAAAAAAGGTCCAATTTAAAAATCCTCAACAAGTTCACTATAAAAACTATTTAAATAAGCTCCATGTTAGAAAACTCAACGATTTCACTATAAAACCAATAAAAAAAAGTTCCAAGTTAAAAAAAAACTCAACAATGTCACTATAAAAACCATTTAAATAAGTTCCAAGTTAGAAAACTCAACAATTTCACTATAAAAACCATAAAAAAGCTACAAGTGAAAAAAAACTCAACAATTTCACTATCATATCCAAAAAAAACTCCGAGTTAAAGAACTCAACAAATTCACTATAAAAACCATAAAATATTTACAAGTTAAAAAACTCTTCAATTTCACTATAAATACCATAAAATAAAGTTCCAAGTTAAAAAACTCAATAATTTCACTATAAAAATCAAAAAAAGTTCTAAGTTAAAAAAAAACTCAACAATTTCACTATAAAAACCATTTAAATAAGTTCCAAGTTAGAAAACTCAACAATTTCACTATAAAAACCATTTTAAAAAGTTCCATGTTAGAAAACTCAACGATTTCACTATAAAATGCATAAAAAAATGTTCCAAGTTAAAAAAACTCAACAATTTCACTATAAAAACCATTTAAATAAGTTCCAAGTTAGACAACTCAACAATTTCACTATAAAAACCATAAAAAAGCTCCAAGTTAAAAAAAGTCAACAATTTCACTATAATATCCAAAAAAAAATCTCCGAGTTAAAGAACTCAACAAATTCACTATAAAAACCATAAAATATTTACAAGTTAAAAAACTCTTCAATTTCACTATAAATACCATAAAATAAAGTTACAAGTTAAAAAACTCAACAATTTCACTATATAAACCATAAAAAAAAAGTTCTAAGTTAAAAAACTAGATAATTTCACTATAAAAATAAAAAAAATTCTAAGTTAAAATAAAACTCAACAATTTCACTATAAAAACTATTTAAATAAGTTCCAAGTTAGAAAACTAAACAATTTCACTATAAAAACCATAAAAAAGTTCCAAGTTAAAAAACTCAACAATTTCATAAATCCATAAAAAATCTCCGAGTTAAAAAACTCAACAAATTCACTATATATACCATAAAATAAAGTTCCAAGTTAAAAAAACTCAACAATTTCACTATAAAAACCATAATAAAGGTTCAAAGTTAAAAAACTCAATAATTTCACTATAAAAATAAAAATGAAAGTTCCAAGTTAAAAAAACTCAACAATTTCACTATTAAAACCATTTAAATAAGTTCCAAGTTAAAAAAACTCAACAATTTCACTATAAAAACCAAAAAAAAGTTCCAAATTAAAAAACTCAATAATTTCACTATAAAAAAAAAGTTCCTAGTTAAAAAAAACTCAACAATTTCACATTAAAACCATTTAAATAAGTTCCAATTTAAATAAATTTGCAATGTCACTATAAAAACCATAAGAAAAAGTTCCAAATTAAAAAACTCAATAGTCCACTATAAAAATAAAAAAAAGTTCCAAGTTAAAAAAACTCAACAACTTCATTATAAAAACCATTTAAATAAGTTCCAAGTTAGAAAACTCAAAAAATTTCACTACAAAAGCCATAAAAAAAGCTCCAAGTTAAAAAAAACTCAACAATTTCACTATAATATCTAAAAAAAAAAACTCTGAGTTAAAGAACTCAACAAATTCACTATAAAAACCATAAAATATTTCCAAGTTAAAAAACTCTTCAATTTCACTATAAATACCATAAAATAAAGTTCCAAGTTAAAAAAACTCAACAATTTCACTATAAAAACCATAAAAAAAGTTCCAAGTTAAAAAACTCAATAATTTCACTATAAAAAAAAGGTCCAAGTTAAAAAAACTCAACAACTTCACTATAAAAACCATTTAAATAAGTTCCAAGTTAGAAAACTCAACAATTTCACTTTAAAACCATAAAAAAGATCCAAGTTAATAAAACTTCACAATTTCATTAATCCATAAAAAATCTCCGAGTTAAAATACTCAACAAATTCACTATAAAAACCATAAAATATTTCCAAGTTTAAAAAACTCTACAATTCCACTATAAATACCATAAAATAAAGTTCCAAGTTAAAAAAATCCACAATTTCACTATAAAAACCATAAGAAAAGTTCGAAGTTGAAAAACTCAATAATTTCACAAATATAAAAAAAGGTCCAATTTAAAAATCCTCAACAAGTTCACTATAAAAACTATTTAAATAAGTTCCATGTTAGAAAACTCAACGATTTCACTATAAAACCCATAAAAAAAAAAAGTTCCAAGTTAAAAAAAACTCAACAATGTCACTATAAAAACCATTTAAATAAGTTCCAAGTTAAAAAACTCAACAATTTCACTATAAAAACCATAAAAAAGCTACAAGTTAAAAAAAAAACTCAACAATTTCACTATCATATCCAAAAAAAAACTCCGAGTTAAAGAACTCAACAAATTAACTATAAAAACCATAAAATATTTACAAGTTAAAAAACTCTTCAATTTCACTATAAATACCATAAAATAAAGTTACAAGTTAAAAAACTCAACAATTTCACTATATAAACCATAAAAAAAGTTCTAAGTTAAAAAACTCAATATTTTCACTATAAAAAAAAGGTCCAAGTTAAAAAAACTCAACAACTTCACTATAAAAACCATTTAAATAAGTTCCAAGTTAGAAAACTCAACAATTTCACTATAAAAACCATAAAAAGGATCCAAGTTAAAAAAAACTTAACAATTTCATTAATCCATAAAAAAAATCCGAGTTAAAAGACTCAACAAATTCACTATAAAAACCATAAAATATTTCCAAGTTTAAAAAACTCTACAATTCCACTATAAATACCATAAAATAAAGTTCCAAGTTAAAAAACTCCACAATTTCACTATAAAAACCATAAGAAAAGTTCGAAGTTGAAAAACTCAATAATTTCACTAATAAAAAAAAAGGTCCAATTTAAAAATCCTCAACAAGTTCACTATAAAAACTATTTAAATAAGTTCCATGTTAGAAAACTCAACGATTTCACTATAAAACCAATAAAAAAAAGTTCCAAGTTAAAAAAAAACTCAACAATGTCACTATAAAAACCATTTAAATAAGTTCCAAGTTAGAAAACTCAACAATTTCACTATAAAAACCATAAAAAAGCTACAAGTGAAAAAAAACTCAACAATTTCACTATCATATCCAAAAACAAATCCGAGTTAAAGAACTCAACAAATTCACTATAAAAACCATAAAATATTTACAAGTTAAAAAACTCTTCAATTTCACTATAAATACCATAAAATAAAGTTCCAAGTTAAAAAACTCAAAAATTTCACTATATAAACCATAAAAAAAAGTTCTAAGTTAAAAAACTAGATAATTTCACTATAAAAATAAAAAAAAGTTCTAAGTTAAAAAAAACTCAACAATTTCACTATAAAAACCATTTAAATAAGTTCCAAGTTAGAAAACTAAACAATTTCACTTAAAAACCATAAAAAAGTTCCAAGTTAAAAAAACTCAACAATTTCATAAATCCATAAAAAATCTCCGAGTTAAAAAACTCAACAAATTCACTATATATACCATAAAATAAAGTTCCAAGTTAAAAAACTCAACAATTTCACTATAAAAACCATAATAAAGGTTCAAAGTTAAAAAACTCAATAATTTCACTATAAAAATAAAAATGAAAGTTCCAAGTTAAAAAAACTCAACAATTTCACTATTAAAACCATTTAAATAAGTTCCAAGTTAAAAAAACTCAACAATTTCACTATAAAAACCAAAAAAAAGTTCCAAATTAAAAAAATCAATAATTTCACTATAAAAAAAAGTTCCTAGTTAAAAAAAACTCAACAATTTCACATTAAAACCATTTAATAAGTTCCAATTTAAATAAATTAGCAATGTCACTATAAAAACCATAAAAAAAGTTCCAAATTAAAAAACTCAATAGTCCACTATAAAAATAAAAAAAAGTTCCAAGTTAAGAAAACTCAACAACTTCATTATAAAAACCATTTAAATAAGTTCCAAGTTAGAAAACTCAAAAAATTTCACTACAAAATCCATAAAAAAAGCTCCAAGTTAAAAAAAAACTCAACAATTTCACTATAATATCTAAAAAAAAAAACTCTGAGTTAAAGAACTCAACAAATTCACTATAAAAACCATAAAATATTTCCAAGTTAAAAAACTCTTCAATTTCACTATAAATACCATAAAATAAAGTTCCAAGTTAAAAAAACTCAACAATTTCACTATAAAAACCATAAAAAAAGTTCCAAGTTAAAAAACTCAATAATTTCACTATAAAAAAAAGGTCCAAGTTAAAAAAACTCAACAACTTCACTATAAAAACCATTTAAATAAGTTCCAAGTTAGAAAACTCAACAATTTCACTTTAAAACCATAAAAAAGATCCAAGTTAATAAAACTTCACAATTTCATTAATCCATAAAAAATCTCCGAGTTAAAAGACTCAACAAATTCACTATAAAAACCATAAAATATTTCCAAGTTTAAAAAACTCTACAATTCCACTATAAATACCATAAAATAAAGTTCCAAGTTAAAAAACTCCACAATTTCACTATAAAAACCATAAGAAAAGTTCGAAGTTGAAAAACTCAATAATTTCACAAATAAAAAAAAAGGTCCAATTTAAAAATCCTCAACAAGTTCACTATAAAAACTATTTAAATAAGTTCCATGTTAGAAAACTCAACGATTTCACTATAAAACCCATAAAAAAAAAGTTCCAAGTTAAAAAAAACTCAACAATGTCACTATAAAAACCATTTAAATAAGTTCCAAGTTAAAAAACTCAACAATTTCACTATAAAAACCATAAAAAAGCTACAAGTTAAAAAAAAAACTCAACAATTTCACTATCATATCCAAAAAAAACTCCGAGTTAAAGAACTCAACAAATTAACTATAAAAACCATAAAATATTTACAAGTTAAAAAACTCTTCAATTTCACTATAAATACCATAAAATAAAGTTACAAGTTAAAAAACTCAACAATTTCACTATATAAACCATAAAAAAAGTTCTAAGTTAAAAAACTCAATATTTTCACTATAAAAAAAAGGTCCAAGTTAAAAAAACTCAACAACTTCACTATAAAAACCATTTAAATAAGTTCCAAGTTAGAAAACTCAACAATTTCACTATAAAAACCATAAAAAAGATCCAAGTTAAAAAAAACTTAACAATTTCATTAATCCATAAAAAATCTCCGAGTTAAAAGACTCAACAAATTCACTATAAAAACCATAAAACATTTCCAAGTTTAAAAAACTCTACAATTCCACTATAAATACCATAAAATAAAGTTCCAAGTTAAAAAACTCCACAATTTCACTATAAAAACCATAAGAAAAGTTCGAAGTTGAAAAACTCAATAATTTCACTAATAAAAAAAAAGGTCCAATTTAAAAATCCTCAACAAGTTCACTATAAAAACTATTTAAATAAGTTCCATGTTAGAAAACTCAACGATTTCACTATAAAACCAATAAAAAAAAGTTCCAAGTTAAAAAAAAACTCAACAATGTCACTATAAAAACCATTTAAATAAGTTCCAAGTTAGAAAACTCAACAATTTCACTATAAAAACCATAAAAAAGCTACAAGTGAAAAAAAACTCAACAATTTCACTATCATATCCAAAAACAAATCCGAGTTAAAGAACTCAACAAATTCACTATAAAAACCATAAAATATTTACAAGTTAAAAAACTCTTCAATTTCACTATAAATACCATAAAATAAAGTTCCAAGTTAAAAAACTCAATAATTTCACTATATAAACCATAAAAAAAAGTTCTAAGTTAAAAAAAAACTCAACAATTTCACTATAAAAATAAAAAAAAGTTCTAAGTTAAAAAAAACTCAACAATTTCACTATAAAAACCATTTAAATAAGTTCCAAGTTAGAAAACTAAACAATTTCACTTAAAAACCATAAAAAAGTTCCAAGTTAAAAAAACTCAACAATTTCATAAATCCATAAAAAATCTCCGAGTTAAAAAACTCAACAAATTCACTATATATACCATAAAATAAAGTTCCAAGTTAAAAAACTCAACAATTTCACTATAAAAACCATAATAAAGGTTCAAAGTTAAAAAACTCAATAATTTCACTATAAAAATAAAAATGAAAGTTCCAAGTTAAAAAAACTCAACAATTTCACTATTAAAACCATTTAAATAAGTTCCAAGTTAAAAAAACTCAACAATTTCACTATAAAAACCAAAAAAAAGTTCCAAATTAAAAAAATCAATAATTTCACTATAAAAAAAAGTTCCTAGTTAAAAAAAACTCAACAATTTCACATTAAAACCATTTAATAAGTTCCAATTTAAATAAATTAGCAATGTCACTATAAAAACCATAAAAAAAGTTCCAAATTAAAAAACTCAATAGTCCACTATAAAAATAAAAAAAAGTTCCAAGTTAAGAAAACTCAACAACTTCATTATAAAAACCATTTAAATAAGTTCCAAGTTAGAAAACTCAAAAAATTTCACTACAAAATCCATAAAAAAAGCTCCAAGTTAAAAAAAAACTCAACAATTTCACTATAATATCTAAAAAAAAAAACTCTGAGTTAAAGAACTCAACAAATTCACTATAAAAACCATAAAATATTTCCAAGTTAAAAAACTCTTCAATTTCACTATAAATACCATAAAATAAAGTTCCAAGTTAAAAAAACTCAACAATTTCACTATAAAAACCATAAAAAAAGTTCCAAGTTAAAAAACTCAATAATTTCACTATAAAAAAAAGGTCCAAGTTAACAAAACTCAACAACTTCACTATAAAAACCATTTAAATAAGTTCCAAGTTAGAAAACTCAACAATTTCACTTTAAAACCATAAAAAAGATCCAAGTTAATAAAACTTCACAATTTCATTAATCCATAAAAAATCTCCGAGTTAAAAGACTCAACAAATTCACTATAAAAACCATAAAATATTTCCAAGTTTAAAAAACTCTACAATTCCACTATAAATACCATAAAATAAAGTTCCAAGTTAAAAAACTCCACAATTTCACTATAAAAACCATAAGAAAAGTTCGAAGTTGAAAAACTCAATAATTTCACAAATAAAAAAAAAGGTCCAATTTAAAAATCCTCAACAAGTTCACTATAAAAACTATTTAAATAAGTTCCATGTTAGAAAACTCAACGATTTCACTATAAAACCCATAAAAAAAAAGTTCCAAGTTAAAAAAAACTCAACAATGTCACTATAAAAACCATTTAAATAAGTTCCAAGTTAAAAAACTCAACAATTTCACTATAAAAACCATAAAAAAGCTACAAGTTAAAAAAAAAACTCAACAATTTCACTATCATATCCAAAAAAAACTCCGAGTTAAAGAACTCAACAAATTAACTATAAAAACCATAAAATATTTACAAGTTAAAAAACTCTTCAATTTCACTATAAATACCATAAAATAAAGTTACAAGTTAAAAAACTCAACAATTTCACTATATAAACCATAAAAAAAGTTCTAAGTTAAAAAACTCAATATTTTCACTATAAAAAAAAGGTCCAAGTTAAAAAAACTCAACAACTTCACTATAAAAACCATTTAAATAAGTTCCAAGTTAGAAAACTCAACAATTTCACTATAAAAACCATAAAAAAGATCCAAGTTAAAAAAACTTAACAATTTCATTAATCCATAAAAAATCTCCGAGTTAAAAGACTCAACAAATTCACTATAAAAACCATAAAATATTTCCAAGTTTAAAAAACTCTACAATTCCACTATAAATACCATAAAATAAAGTTCCAAGTTAAAAAACTCCACAATTTCACTATAAAAACCATAAGAAAAGTTCGAAGTTGAAAAACTCAATAATTTCACTAATAAAAAAAAAAGGTCCAATTTAAAAATCCTCAACAAGTTCACTATAAAAACTATTTAAATAAGCTCCATGTTAGAAAACTCAACGATTTCACTATAAAACCAATAAAAAAAAGTTCCAAGTTAAAAAAAAACTCAACAATGTCACTATAAAAACCATTTAAATAAGTTCCAAGTTAGAAAACTCAACAATTTCACTATAAAAACCATAAAAAAGCTACAAGTGAAAAAAAACTCAACAATTTCACTATCATATCCAAAAAAAACTCCGAGTTAAAGAACTCAACAAATTCACTATAAAAACCATAAAATATTTACAAGTTAAAAAACTCTTCAATTTCACTATAAAATACCATAAAATAAAGTTCCAAGTTAAAAAACTCAATAATTTCACTATAAAAATCAAAAAAAGTTCTAAGTTAAAAAAAAACTCAACAATTTCACTATAAAAACCATTTAAATAAGTTCCAAGTTAGAAAACTCAACAATTTCACTATAAAAACCATTTTAAAAAGTTCCATGTTAGAAAACTCAACGATTTCACTATAAAATGCATAAAAAAAGTTCCAAGTTAAAAAAACTCAACAATTTCACTATAAAAACCATTTAAATAAGTTCCAAGTTAGACAACTCAACAATTTCACTATAAAAACCATAAAAAAGCTCCAAGTTAAAAAAAGTCAACAATTTCACTATAATATCCAAAAAAAAATCTCCGAGTTAAAGAACTCAACAAATTCACTATAAAAACCATAAAATATTTACAAGTTAAAAAACTCTTCAATTTCACTATAAATACCATAAAATAAAGTTACAAGTTAAAAAACTCAACAATTTCACTATATAAACCATAAAAAAAAAGTTCTAAGTTAAAAAACTAGATAATTTCACTATAAAAAAAAAAAAAGTTCTAAGTTAAAATAAAACTCAACAATTTCACTATAAAAACCATTTAAATAAGTTCCAAGTTAGAAAACTAAACAATTTCACTTAAAAACCATAAAAAAGTTCCAAGTTAAAAAAACTCAACAATTTCATAAATCCATAAAAAATCTCCGAGTTAAAAAACTCAACAAATTCACTATATATACCATAAAATAAAGTTCCAAGTTAAAAAACTCAACAATTTCACTATAAAAACCATAATAAAGGTTCAAAGTTAAAAAACTCAATAATTTCACTATAAAAATAAAAATGAAAGTTCCAAGTTAAAAAAACTCAACAATTTCACTATTAAAACCATTTAAATAAGTTCCAAGTTAAAAAAACTCAACAATTTCACTATAAAAACCAAAAAAAAGTTCCAAATTAAAAAAATCAATAATTTCACTATAAAAAAAAGTTCCTAGTTAAAAAAAACTCAACAATTTCACATTAAAACCATTTAATAAGTTCCAATTTAAATAAATTAGCAATGTCACTATAAAAACCATAAAAAAAGTTCCAAATTAAAAAACTCAATAGTCCACTATAAAAATAAAAAAAAGTTCCAAGTTAAGAAAACTCAACAACTTCATTATAAAAACCATTTAAATAAGTTCCAAGTTAGAAAACTCAAAAAATTTCACTACAAAATCCATAAAAAAAGCTCCAAGTTAAAAAAAAACTCAACAATTTCACTATAATATCTAAAAAAAAAAACTCTGAGTTAAAGAACTCAACAAATTCACTATAAAAACCATAAAATATTTCCAAGTTAAAAAACTCTTCAATTTCACTATAAATACCATAAAATAAAGTTCCAAGTTAAAAAAACTCAACAATTTCACTATAAAAACCATAAAAAAAGTTCCAAGTTAAAAAACTCAATAATTTCACTATAAAAAAAAGGTCCAAGTTAAAAAAACTCAACAACTTCACTATAAAAACCATTTAAATAAGTTCCAAGTTAGAAAACTCAACAATTTCACTTTAAAACCATAAAAAAGATCCAAGTTAATAAAACTTCACAATTTCATTAATCCATAAAAAATCTCCGAGTTAAAAGACTCAACAAATTCACTATAAAAACCATAAAATATTTCCAAGTTTAAAAAACTCTACAATTCCACTATAAATACCATAAAATAAAGTTCCAAGTTAAAAAACTCCACAATTTCACTATAAAAACCATAAGAAAAGTTCGAAGTTGAAAAACTCAATAATTTCACAAATAAAAAAAAAGGTCCAATTTAAAAATCCTCAACAAGTTCACTATAAAAACTATTTAAATAAGTTCCATGTTAGAAAACTCAACGATTTCACTATAAAACCCATAAAAAAAAGTTCCAAGTTAAAAAAAACTCAACAATGTCACTATAAAAACCATTTAAATAAGTTCCAAGTTAAAAAACTCAACAATTTCACTATAAAAACCATAAAAAAGCTACAAGTTAAAAAAAAAACTCAACAATTTCACTATCATATCCAAAAAAAACTCCGAGTTAAAGAACTCAACAAATTAACTATAAAAACCATAAAATATTTACAAGTTAAAAAACTCTTCAATTTCACTATAAATACCATAAAATAAAGTTACAAGTTAAAAAACTCAACAATTTCACTATATAAACCATAAAAAAAGTTCTAAGTTAAAAAACTCAATATTTTCACTATAAAAAAAAGGTCCAAGTTAAAAAAACTCAACAACTTCACTATAAAAACCATTTAAATAAGTTCCAAGTTAGAAAACTCAACAATTTCACTATAAAAACCATAAAAAAGATCCAAGTTAAAAAAACTTAACAATTTCATTAATCCATAAAAAATCTCCGAGTTAAAAGACTCAACAAATTCACTATAAAAACCATAAAATATTTCCAAGTTTAAAAAACTCTACAATTCCACTATAAATACCATAAAATAAAGTTCCAAGTTAAAAAACTCCACAATTTCACTATAAAAACCATAAGAAAAGTTCGAAGTTGAAAAACTCAATAATTTCACTAATAAAAAAAAAGGTCCAATTTAAAAATCCTCAACAAGTTCACTATAAAAACTATTTAAATAAGCTCCATGTTAGAAAACTCAACGATTTCACTATAAAACCAATAAAAAAAAGTTCCAAGTTAAAAAAAAACTCAACAATGTCACTATAAAAACCATTTAAATAAGTTCCAAGTTAGAAAACTCAACAATTTCACTATAAAAACCATAAAAAAGCTACAAGTGAAAAAAAACTCAACAATTTCACTATCATATCCAAAAAAAACTCCGAGTTAAAGAACTCAACAAATTCACTATCAAAACCATAAAATATTTACAAGTTAAAAAACTCTTCAATTTCACTATAAAATACCATAAAATAAAGTTCCAAGTTAAAAAACTCAATAATTTCACTATAAAAATCAAAAAAAGTTCTAAGTTAAAAAAAAACTCAACAATTTCACTATAAAAACCATTTAAATAAGTTCCAAGTTAGAAAACTCAACAATTTCACTATAAAAACCATTTTAAAAAGTTCCATGTTAGAAAACTCAACGATTTCACTATAAAATGCATAAAAAAAAGTTCCAAGTTAAAAAAACTCAACAATTTCACTATAAAAACCATTTAAATAAGTTCCAAGTTAGACAACTCAACAATTTCACTATAAAAACCATAAAAAAGCTCCAAGTTAAAAAAAGTCAACAATTTCACTATAATATCCAAAAAAAAATCTCCGAGTTAAAGAACTCAACAAATTCACTATAAAAACCATAAAATATTTACAAGTTAAAAAACTCTTCAATTTCACTATAAATACCATAAAATAAAGTTACAAGTTAAAAAACTCAACAATTTCACTATATAAACCATAAAAAAAAAGTTCTAAGTTAAAAAACTAGATAATTTCACTATAAAAAAAAAAAAAGTTCTAAGTTAAAATAAAACTCAACAATTTCACTATAAAAACCATTTAAATAAGTTCCAAGTTAGAAAACTAAACAATTTCACTTAAAAACCATAAAAAAGTTCCAAGTTAAAAAAACTCAACAATTTCATAAATCCATAAAAAATCTCCGAGTTAAAAAACTCAACAAATTCACTATATATACCATAAAATAAAGTTCCAAGTTAAAAAACTCAACAATTTCACTATAAAAACCATAATAAAGGTTCAAAGTTAAAAAACTCAATAATTTCACTATAAAAATAAAAATGAAAGTTCCAAGTTAAAAAAACTCAACAATTTCACTATTAAAACCATTTAAATAAGTTCCAAGTTAAAAAAACTCAACAATTTCACTATAAAAACCAAAAAAAAGTTCCAAATTAAAAAAATCAATAATTTCACTATAAAAAAAAGTTCCTAGTTAAAAAAAACTCAACAATTTCACATTAAAACCATTTAATAAGTTCCAATTTAAATAAATTAGCAATGTCACTATAAAAACCATAAAAAAAGTTCCAAATTAAAAAACTCAATAGTCCACTATAAAAATAAAAAAAAGTTCCAAGTTAAGAAAACTCAACAACTTCATTATAAAAACCATTTAAATAAGTTCCAAGTTAGAAAACTCAAAAAATTTCACTACAAAATCCATAAAAAAAGCTCCAAGTTAAAAAAAAACTCAACAATTTCACTATAATATCTAAAAAAAAAAACTCTGAGTTAAAGAACTCAACAAATTCACTATAAAAACCATAAAATATTTCCAAGTTAAAAAACTCTTCAATTTCACTATAAATACCATAAAATAAAGTTCCAAGTTAAAAAAACTCAACAATTTCACTATAAAAACCATAAAAAAAGTTCCAAGTTAAAAAACTCAATAATTTCACTATAAAAAAAAGGTCCAAGTTAAAAAAACTCAACAACTTCACTATAAAAACCATTTAAATAAGTTCCAAGTTAGAAAACTCAACAATTTCACTTTAAAACCATAAAAAAGATCCAAGTTAATAAAACTTCACAATTTCATTAATCCATAAAAAATCTCCGAGTTAAAAGACTCAACAAATTCACTATAAAAACCATAAAATATTTCCAAGTTTAAAAAACTCTACAATTCCACTATAAATACCATAAAATAAAGTTCCAAGTTAAAAAACTCCACAATTTCACTATAAAAACCATAAGAAAAGTTCGAAGTTGAAAAACTCAATAATTTCACAAATAAAAAAAAAGGTCCAATTTAAAAATCCTCAACAAGTTCACTATAAAAACTATTTAAATAAGTTCCATGTTAGAAAACTCAACGATTTCACTATAAAACCCATAAAAAAAAAGTTCCAAGTTAAAAAAAACTCAACAATGTCACTATAAAAACCATTTAAATAAGTTCCAAGTTAAAAAACTCAACAATTTCACTATAAAAACCATAAAAAAGCTACAAGTTAAAAAAAAAACTCAACAATTTCACTATCATATCCAAAAAAAACTCCGAGTTAAAGAACTCAACAAATTAACTATAAAAACCATAAAATATTTACAAGTTAAAAAACTCTTCAATTTCACTATAAATACCATAAAATAAAGTTACAAGTTAAAAAACTCAACAATTTCACTATATAAACCATAAAAAAAGTTCTAAGTTAAAAAACTCAATATTTTCACTATAAAAAAAAGGTCCAAGTTAAAAAAACTCAACAACTTCACTATAAAAACCATTTAAATAAGTTCCAAGTTAGAAAACTCAACAATTTCACTATAAAAACCATAAAAAAGATCCAAGTTAAAAAAACTTAACAATTTCATTAATCCATAAAAAATCTCCGAGTTAAAAGACTCAACAAATTCACTATAAAAACCATAAAATATTTCCAAGTTTAAAAAACTCTACAATTCCACTATAAATACCATAAAATAAAGTTCCAAGTTAAAAAACTCCACAATTTCACTATAAAAACCATAAGAAAAGTTCGAAGTTGAAAAACTCAATAATTTCACTAATAAAAAAAAAGGTCCAATTTAAAAATCCTCAACAAGTTCACTATAAAAACTATTTAAATAAGCTCCATGTTAGAAAACTCAACGATTTCACTATAAAACCAATAAAAAAAAGTTCCAAGTTAAAAAAAAACTCAACAATGTCACTATAAAAACCATTTAAATAAGTTCCAAGTTAGAAAACTCAACAATTTCACTATAAAAACCATAAAAAAGCTACAAGTGAAAAAAAACTCAACAATTTCACTATCATATCCAAAAAAAACTCTGAGTTAAAGAACTCAACAAATTCACTATCAAAACCATAAAATATTTACAAGTTAAAAAACTCTTCAATTTCACTATAAAATACCATAAAATAAAGTTCCAAGTTAAAAAACTCAATAATTTCACTATAAAAATCAAAAAAAGTTCTAAGTTAAAAAAAAACTCAACAATTTCACTATAAAAACCATTTAAATAAGTTCCAAGTTAGAAAACTCAACAATTTCACTATAAAAACCATTTTAAAAAGTTCCATGTTAGAAAACTCAACGATTTCACTATAAAATGCATAAAAAAAAGTTCCAAGTTAAAAAAACTCAACAATTTCACTATAAAAACCATTTAAATAAGTTCCAAGTTAGACAACTCAACAATTTCACTATAAAAACCATAAAAAAGCTCCAAGTTAAAAAAAGTCAACAATTTCACTATAATATCCAAAAAAAAATCTCCGAGTTAAAGAACTCAACAAATTCACTATAAAAACCATAAAATATTTACAAGTTAAAAAACTCTTCAATTTCACTATAAATACCATAAAATAAAGTTACAAGTTAAAAAACTCAACAATTTCACTATATAAACCATAAAAAAAAAGTTCTAAGTTAAAAAACTAGATAATTTCACTATAAAAATAAAAAAAGTTCTAAGTTAAAATAAAACTCAACAATTTCACTATAAAAACCATTTAAATAAGTTCCAAGTTAGAAAACTAAACAATTTCACTTAAAAACCATAAAAAAGTTCCAAGTTAAAAAAACTCAACAATTTCATAAATCCATAAAAAATCTCCGAGTTAAAAAACTCAACAAATTCACTATATATACCATAAAATAAAGTTCCAAGTTAAAAAACTCAACAATTTCACTATAAAAACCATAATAAAGGTTCAAAGTTAAAAAACTCAATAATTTCACTATAAAAATAAAAATGAAAGTTCCAAGTTAAAAAAACTCAACAATTTCACTATTAAAACCATTTAAATAAGTTCCAAGTTAAAAAAACTCAACAATTTCACTATAAAAACCAAATAAAAGTTCCAAATTAAAAAAATCAATAATTTCACTATAAAAAAAAGTTCCTAGTTAAAAAAAACTCAACAATTTCACATTAAAACCATTTAATAAGTTCCAATTTAAATAAATTAGCAATGTCACTATAAAAACCATAAAAAAAGTTCCAAATTAAAAAACTCAATAGTCCACTATAAAAATAAAAAAAAGTTCCAAGTTAAGAAAACTCAACAACTTCATTATAAAAACCATTTAAATAAGTTCCAAGTTAGAAAACTCAAAAAATTTCACTACAAAATCCATAAAAAAAGCTCCAAGTTAAAAAAAAACTCAACAATTTCACTATAATATCTAAAAAAAAAACTCTGAGTTAAAGAACTCAACAAATTCACTATAAAAACCATAAAATATTTCCAAGTTAAAAAACTCTTCAATTTCACTATAAATACCATAAAATAAAGTTCCAAGTTAAAAAAACTCAACAATTTCACTATAAAAACCATAAAAAAAGTTCCAAGTTAAAAAACTCAATAATTTCACTATAAAAAAAAGGTCCAAGTTAAAAAAACTCAACAACTTCACTATAAAAACCATTTAAATAAGTTCCAAGTTAGAAAACTCAACAATTTCACTTTAAAACCATAAAAAAGATCCAAGTTAATAAAACTTCACAATTTCATTAATCCATAAAAAATCTCCGAGTTAAAAGACTCAACAAATTCACTATAAAAACCATAAAATATTTCCAAGTTTAAAAAACTCTACAATTCCACTATAAATACCATAAAATAAAGTTCCAAGTTAAAAAACTCCACAATTTCACTATAAAAACCATAAGAAAAGTTCGAAGTTGAAAAACTCAATAATTTCACAAATAAAAAAAAAGGTCCAATTTAAAAATCCTCAACAAGTTCACTATAAAAACTATTTAAATAAGTTCCATGTTAGAAAACTCAACGATTTCACTATAAAACCCATAAAAAAAAAGTTCCAAGTTAAAAAAAACTCAACAATGTCACTATAAAAACCATTTAAATAAGTTCCAAGTTAAAAAACTCAACAATTTCACTATAAAAACCATAAAAAAGCTACAAGTTAAAAAAAAACTCAACAATTTCACTATCATATCCAAAAAAAACTCCGAGTTAAAGAACTCAACAAATTAACTATAAAAACCATAAAATATTTACAAGTTAAAAAACTCTTCAATTTCACTATAAATACCATAAAATAAAGTTACAAGTTAAAAAACTCAACAATTTCACTATATAAACCATAAAAAAAGTTCTAAGTTAAAAAACTCAATATTTTCACTATAAAAAAAAGGTCCAAGTTAAAAAAACTCAACAACTTCACTATAAAAACCATTTAAATAAGTTCCAAGTTAGAAAACTCAACAATTTCACTATAAAAACCATAAAAAAGATCCAAGTTAAAAAAACTTAACAATTTCATTAATCCATAAAAAATCTCCGAGTTAAAAGACTCAACAAATTCACTATAAAAACCATAAAATATTTCCAAGTTTAAAAAACTCTACAATTCCACTATAAATACCATAAAATAAAGTTCCAAGTTAAAAAACTCCACAATTTCACTATAAAAACCATAAGAAAAGTTCGAAGTTGAAAAACTCAATAATTTCACTAATAAAAAAAAAGGTCCAATTTAAAAATCCTCAACAAGTTCACTATAAAAACTATTTAAATAAGCTCCATGTTAGAAAACTCAACGATTTCACTATAAAACCAATAAAAAAAAGTTCCAAGTTAAAAAAAAACTCAACAATGTCACTATAAAAACCATTTAAATAAGTTCCAAGTTAGAAAACTCAACAATTTCACTATAAAAACCATAAAAAAGCTACAAGTGAAAAAAAACTCAACAATTTCACTATCATATCCAAAAAAAACTCCGAGTTAAAGAACTCAACAAATTCACTATCAAAACCATAAAATATTTACAAGTTAAAAAACTCTTCAATTTCACTATAAAATACCATAAAATAAAGTTCCAAGTTAAAAAACTCAATAATTTCACTATAAAAATAAAAAAAAGTTCTAAGTTAAAAAAAAACTCAACAATTTCACTATAAAAACCATTTAAATAAGTTCCAAGTTAGAAAACTCAACAATTTCACTATAAAAACCATTTTAAAAAGTTCCATGTTAGAAAACTCAACGATTTCACTATAAAATGCATAAAAAAAAGTTCCAAGTTAAAAAAACTCAACAATTTCACTATAAAAACCATTTAAATAAGTTCCAAGTTAGACAACTCAACAATTTCACTATAAAAACCATAAAAAAGCTCCAAGTTAAAAAAAGTCAACAATTTCACTATAATATCCAAAAAAAAATCTCCGAGTTAAAGAACTCAACAAATTCACTATAAAAACCATAAAATATTTACAAGTTAAAAAACTCTTCAATTTCACTATAAATACCATAAAATAAAGTTACAAGTTAAAAAACTCAACAATTTCACTATATAAACCATAAAAAAAAAGTTCTAAGTTAAAAAACTAGATAATTTCACTATAAAAATAAAAAAAGTTCTAAGTTAAAATAAAACTCAACAATTTCACTATAAAAACCATTTAAATAAGTTCCAAGTTAGAAAACTAAACAATTTCACTTAAAAACCATAAAAAAGTTCCAAGTTAAAAAAACTCAACAATTTCATAAATCCATAAAAAATCTCCGAGTTAAAAAACTCAACAAATTCACTATATATACCATAAAATAAAGTTCCAAGTTAAAAAACTCAACAATTTCACTATAAAAACCATAATAAAGGTTCAAAGTTAAAAAACTCAATAATTTCACTATAAAAATAAAAATGAAAGTTCCAAGTTAAAAAAACTCAACAATTTCACTATTAAAACCATTTAAATAAGTTCCAAGTTAAAAAAACTCAACAATTTCACTATAAAAACCAAAAAAAAGTTCCAAATTAAAAAAATCAATAATTTCACTATAAAAAAAAGTTCCTAGTTAAAAAAAACTCAACAATTTCACATTAAAACCATTTAATAAGTTCCAATTTAAATAAATTAGCAATGTCACTATAAAAACCATAAAAAAAGTTCCAAATTAAAAAACTCAATAGTCCACTATAAAAATAAAAAAAAGTTCCAAGTTAAGAAAACTCAACAACTTCATTATAAAAACCATTTAAATAAGTTCCAAGTTAGAAAACTCAAAAAATTTCACTACAAAATCCATAAAAAAAGCTCCAAGTTAAAAAAAAACTCAACAATTTCACTATAATATCTAAAAAAAAAAACTCTGAGTTAAAGAACTCAACAAATTCACTATAAAAACCATAAAATATTTCCAAGTTAAAAAACTCTTCAATTTCACTATAAATACCATAAAATAAAGTTCCAAGTTAAAAAAACTCAACAATTTCACTATAAAAACCATAAAAAAAGTTCCAAGTTAAAAAACTCAATAATTTCACTATAAAAAAAAGGTCCAAGTTAAAAAAACTCAACAACTTCACTATAAAAACCATTTAAATAAGTTCCAAGTTAGAAAACTCAGCAATTTCACTTTAAAACCATAAAAAAGATCCAAGTTAATAAAACTTCACAATTTCATTAATCCATAAAAAATCTCCGAGTTAAAAGACTCAACAAATTCACTATAAAAACCATAAAATATTTCCAAGTTTAAAAAACTCTACAATTCCACTATAAATACCATAAAATAAAGTTCCAAGTTAAAAAACTCCACAATTTCACTATAAAAACCATAAGAAAAGTTCGAAGTTGAAAAACTCAATAATTTCACAAATAAAAAAAAAGGTCCAATTTAAAAATCCTCAACAAGTTCACTATAAAAACTATTTAAATAAGTTCCATGTTAGAAAACTCAACGATTTCACTATAAAACCCATAAAAAAAAAGTTCCAAGTTAAAAAAAACTCAACAATGTCACTATAAAAACCATTTAAATAAGTTCCAAGTTAAAAAACTCAACAATTTCACTATAAAAACCTTAAAAAAGCTACAAGTTAAAAAAAAACACAACAATTTCACTATCATATCCAAAAAAAAACTACGAGTTAAAGAAGTCAACAAATTCACTATAAAAACCATAAAATATTTACAAGTTAAAAAACTCTTCAATTTCACTATAAATACCATAAAATAAAGTTACAAGTTAAAAAACTCAACAATTTCACTATATAAACCATAAAAAAAGTTCTAAGTTAAAAAACTCAATATTTTCACTATAAAAAAAAGGTCCAAGTTAAAAAAACTCAACAACTTCACTATAAAAACCATTTAAATAAGTTCCAAGTTAGAAAACTCAACAATTTCACTATAAAAACCATAAAAAAGATCCAAGTTAAAAAAACTTAACAATTTCATTAATCCATAAAAAATCTCCGAGTTAAAAGACTCAACAAATTCACTATAAAAACCATAAAATATTTCCAAGTTTAAAAAACTCTACAATTCCACTATAAATACCATAAAATAAAGTTCCAAGTTAAAAAACTCCACAATTTCACTATAAAAACCATAAGAAAAGTTCGAAGTTGAAAAACTCAATAATTTCACTAATAAAAAAAAAGGTCCAATTTAAAAATCCTCAACAAGTTCACTATAAAAACTATTTAAATAAGTTCCATGTTAGAAAACTCAACGATTTCACTATAAAACCAATAAAAAAAAGTTCCAAGTTAAAAAAAAAATCAACAATGTCACTATAAAAACCATTTAAATAAGTTCCAAGTTAGAAAACTCAACAATTTCACTATAAAAACCATAAAAAAGTTACAAGTGAAAAAAAACTCAACAATTTCACTATCATATCCAAAAAAAAACTCCGAGTTAAAGAACTCAACAAATTCACTATAAAAACCATAAAATATTTACAAGTTAAAAAACTCTTCAATTTCACTATAAATACCATAAAATAAAGTTCCAAGTTAAAAAACTCAATAATTTCACTATAAAAATCAAAAAAAGTTCTAAGTTAAAAAAAACTCAACAATTTCACTATAAAAACCATTTAAATTAGTTCCAAGTTAGAAAACTCAACAATTTCACTATAAAAACCATTTTAAAAAGTTCCATGTTAGAAAACTCAACGATTTCACTATAAAATCCATAAAAAAAAGTTCCAAGTTAAAAAAACTCAACAATTTCACTATAAAAACCATTTAAATAAGTTCCAAGTTAGACAACTCAACAATTTCACTATAAAAACCATAAAAAAGCTCCAAGTTAAAAAAAGTCAACAATTTCACTATAATATCCAAAAAAAATCTCCGAGTTAAAGAACTCAACAAATTCACTATAAAATCCATAAAATATTTACAAGTTAAAAAACTCTTCAATTTCACTATAAATACCATAAAATAAAGTTACAAGTTAAAAAACTCAACAATTTCACTATATAAACCATAAAAAAAGTTCTAAGTTAAAAAACTAGATAATTTCACTATAAAAATAAAAAAAGTTCTAAGTTAAAATAAAACTCAACAATTTCACTATAAAAACCATTTAAATAAGTTCCAAGTTAGAAAACTAAACAATTTCACTATAAAAACCATAAAAAAGTTCCAAGTTAAAAAAATTCAACAATTTCATAAATCCATAAAAAATCTCCGAGTTAAAAAACTCAACAAATTCACTATATATACCATAAAATAAAGTTCCAAGTTAAAAAACTCAAAAATTTCACTATAAAAACCATAATAAAGGTTCAAAGTTAAAAAACTCAATAATTTCACTATAAAAATAAAAATGAAAGTTCCAAGTTAAAAAAACTCAACAATTTCACTATTAAAACCACTTAAATAAGTTCCAAGTTAAAAAAACTATACAATTTCACTATAAAAAACCAAAAAAAAGTTCCAAATTAAAAAACACAATAATTTCACTATAAAAAAAAAAAGTTCCTAGTTAAAAAAAACTCAACAATTTCACATTAAAACCATTTAAATAAGTTCCAATTTAAATAAATTAGCAATGTCACTATAAAAACCATAAAAAAAGTTCCAAATTAAAAAACTCAATAGTCCACTATAAAAATAAAAAAAAGTTCCAAGTTAAAAAAACTCAACAACTTCATTATAAAAACCATTTAAATAAGTTCCAAGTTAGAAAACTCAAAAAATTTCACTACAAAATCCATAAAAAAAGCTCCAAGTTAAAAAAAACTCAACAATTTCACTATAATATCTAAAAAAAAATCTCTGAGTTAAAGAACTCAACAAATTCACTATAAAAACCATAAAATATTTCCAAGTTAAAAAACTCTTCAATTTCTCTATAAATACCATAAAATAAAGTTCGAAGTTAAAAAAACTCAATAATTTCACTATAAAAACCATAAAAAAAAGTTCCAAGTTAAAAAACTCAATAATTTCACTATAAAAAAAAGGTCCAAGTTAAAAAATCTCAACAACTTCACTATAAAAACCATTTAAATAAGTTCCAAGTTAGAAAACTCAACAATTTCACTTTAAAACCATAAAAAAGATCCAAGTTAATAAACCTTCACAATTTCATTAATCCATAAAAAATCTCTGAGTTAAAAGACTCAACAAATTCACTATAAAAACCATAAAATATTTCCAAGTTTAAAAAACTCTACAATTCCACTATAAATACCATAAAATAAAGTTCCAAGTTAAAAAACTCCACAATTTCACTATAAAAACCATAAGAAAAGTTCGAAGTTGAAAAACTCAATAATTTCACTAATAAAAAAAAAGGTCCAATTTAAAAATCCTCAACAAGTTCACTATAAAAACTATTTAAATAAGTTCCATGTTAGAAAACTCAACGATTTCACTATAAAACCCATAAAAAAAAAGTTCCAAGTTAAAAAAAACTCAAAAATGTCACTATAATAACCATTTAAATAAGTTCCAAGTTAAAAAACTCAACAATTTCACTATAAAAACCATAAAAAAGCTACAAGTTAAAAAAAAACTCAACAATTTCACTATCATATCCACAAAAAAACTACGAGTTAAAGAACTCAACAAATTCACTATAAAAACCATAAAATATTTACAAGTTAAAAAACTCTTCAATTTCACTATAAATACCATAAAATAAAGTTACAAGTTAAAAAACTCAACAATTTCACTATATAAACCATAAAAAAAGTTCTAAGTTAAAAAACTCAATATTTTCACTATAAAAAAAAGGTCCAAGTTAAAAAAACTCAACAACTTCACTATAAAAACCATTTAAATAAGTTCCAAGTTAGAAAACTCAACAATTTCACTATAAAAACCATAAAAAAGATCCAAGTTAAAAAAACTTAACAATTTCATTAATCCATAAAAAATCTCCGAGTTAAAAGACTCAACAAATTCACTATAAAAACCATAAAATATTTCCAAGTTTAAAAAACTCTACAATTCCACTATAAATACCATAAAATAAAGTTCCAAGTTAAAAAACTCCACAATTTCACTATAAAAACCATAAGAAAAGTTCGAAGTTGAAAAACTCAATAATTTCACATAAAAAAAAAGGTCCAATTTAAAAATCCTCAACAAGTTCACTATTAAAACTATTTAAATAAGTTCCATGTTAGAAAACTCAACGATTTCACTATAAAACCAATAAAAAAAAGTTCCAAGTTAAAAAAAAACTCAACAATGTCACTATAAAAACCATTTAAATAAGTTCCAAGTTAGAAAACTCAACAATTTCACTATAAAAACCATAAAAAAGAACCAAGTTAAAAAAAACTTAACAATTTCACTATCATATCCAAAAAAAAACTCCGAGTTAAAGAACTCAACAAATTCACTATAAAAACCATAATATATTTACAAGTTAAAAAACTCTTCAATTTTACTATAAATACCATAAAATAAAGTTCCAAGTTAAAAAACTCAATAATTTCACTATAAAAATAAAAAAAAGTTCTAAGTTAAAAAAAAACTCAACAATTTCACTATAAAAACCATTTAAATAAGTTCCAAGTTTGAAAACTCAACAATTTCACTATAAAAACCATTTTAAAAAGTTCCATGTTAGAAAACTCAACGATTTCACTATAAAATCCATAAAAAAGTTCCAAGTTAAAAAAACTCAACAATTTCATAAATCTATTAAAAATCTCCGAGTTAAAAAACTCAACAAATTCACTATATATACCATAAAATAAAGTTCCAAGTTAAAAAACTCAACAATTTCACTATAAAAACTATAATAAAGGTTCAAAGTTAAAAAAACTCAATAATTTCAGTATAAAAATAAAAATGAAAGTTCCAAGTTAAAACAAACTCAACAATTTCACTATTAAAACCATTTAAATAAGTTCCAAGTTAAAAAAACTCAACAATTTCACTATAAAAACCATAAAAAAGCTACAAGTTAAAAAAAAACTCAACAATTTCACTATCATATCCACAAAAAAACTACGAGTTAAAGAACTCAACAAATTCACTATAAAAACCATAAAATATTTACAAGTTAAAAAACTCTTCAATTTCACTATAAATACCATAAAATAAAGTTACAAGTTAAAAAACTCAACAATTTCACTATATAAACCATAAAAAAAGTTCTAAGTTAAAAAACTCAATATTTTCACTATAAAAAAAAGGTCCAAGTTAAAAAAACTCAACAACTTCACTATAAAAACCATTTAAATAAGTTCCAAGTTAGAAAACTCAACAATTTCACTATAAAAACCATAAAAAAGATCCAAGTTAAAAAAACTTAACAATTTCATTAATCCATAAAAAATCTCCGAGTTAAAAGACTCAACAAATTCACTATAAAAACCATAAAATATTTCCAAGTTTAAAAAACTCTACAATTCCACTATAAATACCATAAAATAAAGTTCCAAGTTAAAAAACTCCACAATTTCACTATAAAAACCATAAGAAAAGTTCGAAGTTGAAAAACTCAATAATTTCACTAATAAAAAAAAAGGTCCAATTTAAAAATCCTCAACAAGTTCACTATAAAAACTATTTAAATAAGCTCCATGTTAGAAAACTCAACGATTTCACTATAAAACCAATAAAAAAAAGTTCCAAGTTAAAAAAAAACTCAACAATGTCACTATAAAAACCATTTAAATAAGTTCCAAGTTAGAAAACTCAACAATTTCACTATAAAAACCATAAAAAAGCTACAAGTGAAAAAAAACTCAACAATTTCACTATCATATCCAAAAAAAACTCCGAGTTAAAGAACTCAACAAATTCACTATCAAAACCATAAAATATTTACAAGTTAAAAAACTCTTCAATTTCACTATAAAATACCATAAAATAAAGTTCCAAGTTAAAAAACTCAATAATTTCACTATAAAAATCAAAAAAAGTTCTAAGTTAAAAAAAAACTCAACAATTTCACTATAAAAACCATTTAAATAAGTTCCAAGTTAGAAAACTCAACAATTTCACTATAAAAACCATTTTAAAAAGTTCCATGTTAGAAAACTCAACGATTTCACTATAAAATGCATAAAAAAAAGTTCCAAGTTAAAAAAACTCAACAATTTCACTATAAAAACCATTTAAATAAGTTCCAAGTTAGACAACTCAACAATTTCACTATAAAAACCATAAAAAAGCTCCAAGTTAAAAAAAGTCAACAATTTCACTATAATATCCAAAAAAAAATCTCCGAGTTAAAGAACTCAACAAATTCACTATAAAAACCATAAAATATTTACAAGTTAAAAAACTCTTCAATTTCACTATAAATACCATAAAATAAAGTTACAAGTTAAAAAACTCAACAATTTCACTATATAAACCATAAAAAAAAAGTTCTAAGTTAAAAAACTAGATAATTTCACTATAAAAATAAAAAAAGTTCTAAGTTAAAATAAAACTCAACAATTTCACTATGAAAACCATTTAAATAAGTTCCAAGTTAGAAAACTAAACAATTTCACTATAAAAACCATAAAAAAGTTCCAAGTTAAAAAACTCAACAATTTCATAAATCCATAAAAAATCTCCGAGTTAAAAAACTCAACAAATTCACTATATATACCATAAAATAAAGTTCCAAGTTAAAAAAACTCAACAATTTCACTATAAAAACCATAATAAAGGTTCAAAGTTAAAAAACTCAATAATTTCACTATAAAAATAAAAATGAAAGTTCCAAGTTAAAAAAACTCAACAATTTCACTATTAAAACCATTTAAATAAGTTCCAAGTTAAAAAAACTCAACAATTTCACTATAAAAACCAAAAAAAAGTTCCAAATTAAAAAACTCAATAATTTCACTATAAAAAAAAAGTTCCTAGTTAAAAAAAACTCAACAATTTCACATTAAAACCATTTAAATAAGTTCCAATTTAAATAAATTAGCAATGTCACTATAAAAACCATAAAAAAAGTTCCAAATTAAAAAACTCAATAGTCCACTATAAAAATAAAAAAAAGTTCCAAGTTAAAAAAACTCAACAACTTCATTATAAAAACCATTTAAATAAGTTCCAAGTTAGAAAACTCAAAAAATTTCACTACAAAATCCATAAAAAAAGCTCCAAGTTAAAAAAAAACTCAACAATTTCACTATAATATCTAAAAAAAATCTCTGAGTTAAAGAACTCAACAAATTCACTATAAAAACCATAAAATATTTCCAAGTTAAAAAACTCTTCAATTTCACTATAAATACCATAAAATAAAGTTCCAAGTTAAAAAAACTCAACAATTTCACTATAAAAACCATAAAAAAAGTTCCAAGTTAAAAAACTCAATAATTTCACTATAAAAAAAAGGTCCAAGTTAAAAAAACTCAACAACTTCACTATAAAAACCATTTAAATAAGTTCCAAGTTAGAAAACTCAACAATTTCACTTTAAAACCATAAAAAAGATCCAAGTTAATAAAACTTCACAATTTCATTAATCCATTAAAAATCTCCGAGTTAAAAGACTCAACAAATTCACTATAAAAACCATAAAATATTTCCAAGTTTAAAAGACTCTACAATTCCACTATAAATACCATAAAATAAAGTTCCAAGTTAAAAAACTCCACAATTTCACTATAAAAACCATAAGAAAAGTTCGAAGTTGAAAAACTCAATAATTTCACTAATAAAAAAAAAGGTCCAATTTAAAAATCCTCAACAAGTTCACTATAAAAACTATTTAAATAAGTTCCATGTTAGAAAACTCAACGATTTCACTATAAAACCCATAAAAAAAAAGTTCCAAGTTAAAAAAAACTCAACAATGTCACTATAAAAACCATTTAAATAAGTTCCAAGTTAAAAAACTCAACAATTTCACTATAAAAACCTTTAAAAAGCTACAAGTTAAAAAAAAACACAACAATTTCACTATCATATCCAAAAAAAAACTACGAGTTAAAGAAGTCAACAAATTCACTATAAAAACCATAAAATATTTACAAGTTAAAAAACTCTTCAATTTCACTATAAATACCATAAAATAAAGTTACAAGTTAAAAAACTCAACAATTTCACTATATAAACCATAAAAAAAGTTCTAAGTTAAAAAACTCAATATTTTCACTATAAAAAAAAGGTCCAAGTTAAAAAAACTCAACAACTTCACTATAAAAACCATTTAAATAAGTTCCAAGTTAGAAAACTCAACAATTTCACTATAAAAACCATAAAAAAGATCCAAGTTAAAAAAAACTTAACAATTTCATTAATCCATAAAAAATCTCCGAGTTAAAAGACTCAACAAATTCACTATAAAAACCATAAAATATTTCCAAGTTTAAAAAACTCTACAATTCCACTATAAATACCATAAAATAAAGTTCCAAGTTAAAAAAACTCCACAATTTCACTATAAAAACCATAAGAAAAGTTCGAAGTTGAAAAACTCAATAATTTCACTAATAAAAAAAAAGGTCCAATTTAAAAATCCTCAACAAGTTCACTATAAAAACTATTTAAATAAGTTCCATGTTAGAAAACTCAACGATTTCACTATAAAACCAATAAAAAAAAGTTCCAAGTTAAAAAAAAAATCAACAATGTCACTATAAAAACCATTTAAATAAGTTCCAAGTTAGAAAACTCAACAATTTCACTATAAAAACCATAAAAAAGTTACAAGTGAAAAAAAACTCAACAATTTCACTATCATATCCAAAAAAAAACTCCGAGTTAAAGAACTCAACAAATTCACTATAAAAACCATAAAATATTTACAAGTTAAAAAACTCTTCAATTTCACTATAAATACCATAAAATAAAGTTCCAAGTTAAAAAACTCAATAATTTCACTATAAAAATCAAAAAAAGTTCTAAGTTAAAAAAAAACTCAACAATTTCACTATAAAAACCATTTAAATTAGTTCCAAGTTAGAAAACTCAACAATTTCACTATAAAAACCATTTTAAAAAGTTCCATGTTAGAAAACTCAACGATTTCACTATAAAATCCATAAAAAAAAGTTCCAAGTTAAAAAAACTCAACAATTTCACTATAAAAACCATTTAAATAAGTTCCAAGTTAGACAACTCAACAATTTCACTATAAAAACCATAAAAAAGCTCCAAGTTAAAAAAAGTCAACAATTTCACTATAATATCCAAAAAAAATCTCCGAGTTAAAGAACTCAACAAATTCACTATAAAATCCATAAAATATTTACAAGTTAAAAAACTCTTCAATTTCACTATAAATACCATAAAATAAAGTTACAAGTTAAAAAACTCAACAATTTCACTATATAAACCATAAAAAAAGTTCTAAGTTAAAAAACTCAATAATTTCACTATAAAAATAAAAAAAGTTCTAAGTTAAAAAAAAACTCAACAATTTCACTATAAAAACCATTTAAATAAGTTCCAAGTTAGAAAACTAAACAATTTCACTATAAAAACCATAAAAAAGTTCCAAGTTAAAAAAACTCAACAATTTCATAAATCCATAAAAAATCTCCGAGTTAAAAAACTCAACAAATTCACTATATATACCATAAAATAAAGTTCCAAGTTAAAAAACTCAAAAATTTCACTATAAAAACCATAATAAAGGTTCAAAGTTAAAAAACTCAATAATTTCACTATAAAAATAAAAATGAAAGTTCCAAGTTAAAAAAACTCAACAATTTCACTATTAAAACCACTTAAATAAGTTCCAAGTTAAAAAAACTCAACAATTTCACTATAAAAAACCAAAAAAAAGTTCCAAATTAAAAAACTCAATAATTTCACTATAAAAAAAAAAAGTTCCTAGTTAAAAAAAACTCAACAATTTCACATTAAAACCATTTAAATAAGTTCCAATTTAAATAAATTAGCAATGTCACTATAAAAACCATAAAAAAAGTTCCAAATTAAAAAACTCAATAGTCCACTATAAAAATAAAAAAAAGTTCCAAGTTAAAAAAACTCAACAACTTCATTATAAAAACCATTTAAATAAGTTCCAAGTTAGAAAACTCAAAAAATTTCACTACAAAATCCATAAAAAAAGCTCCAAGTTAAAAAAAACTCAACAATTTCACTATGATATCTAAAAAAAAATCTCTGAGTTAAAGAACTCAACAAATTCACTATAAAAACCATAAAATATTTCCAAGTTAAAAAACTCTTCAATTTCTCTATAAATACCATAAAATAAAGTTCGAAGTTAAAAAAACTCAATAATTTCACTATAAAAACCATAAAAAAAAGTTCCAAGTTAAAAAACTCAATAATTTCACTATAAAAAAAAGGTCCAAGTTAAAAAATCTCAACAACTTCACCATAAAAACCATTTAAATAAGTTCCAAGTTAGAAAACTCAACAATTTCACTTTAAAACCATAAAAAAGATCCAAGTTAATAAACCTTCACAATTTCATTAATCCATAAAAAATCTCCGAGTTAAAAGACTCAACAAATTCACTATAAAAACCATAAAATATTTCCAAGTTTAAAAAACTCTACAATTCCACTATAAATACCATAAAATAAAGTTCCAAGTTAAAAAACTCCACAATTTCACTATAAAAACCATAAGAAAAGTTCGAAGTTGAAAAACTCAATAATTTCACTAATAAAAAAAAAGGTCCAATTTAAAAATCCTCAACAAGTTCACTATAAAAACTATTTAAATAAGTTCCATGTTAGAAAACTCAACGATTTCACTATAAAACCCATAAAAAAAAAGTTCCAAGTTAAAAAAAACTCAAAAATGTCACTATAATAACCATTTAAATAAGTTCCAAGTTAAAAAACTCAACAATTTCACTATAAAAACCATAAAAAAGCTACAAGTTAAAAAAAAACTCAACAATTTCACTATCATATCCACAAAAAAACTACGAGTTAAAGAACTCAACAAATTCACTATAAAAACCATAAAATATTTACAAGTTAAAAAACTCTTCAATTTCACTATAAATACCATAAAATAAAGTTACAAGTTAAAAAACTCAACAATTTCACTATATAAACCATAAAAAAAGTTCTAAGTTAAAAAACTCAATATTTTCACTATAAAAAAAAGGTCCAAGTTAAAAAAACTCAACAACTTCACTATAAAAACCATTTAAATAAGTTCCAAGTTAGAAAACTCAACAATTTCACTATAAAAACCATAAAAAAGATCCAAGTTAAAAAAACTTAACAATTTCATTAATCCATAAAAAATCTCCGAGTTAAAAGACTCAACAAATTCACTATAAAAACCATAAAATATTTCCAAGTTTAAAAAACTCTACAATTCCACTATAAATACCATAAAATAAAGTTCCAAGTTAAAAAACTCCACAATTTCACTATAAAAACCATAAGAAAAGTTCGAAGTTGAAAAACTCAATAATTTCACTAATAAAAAAAAAGGTCCAATTTAAAAATCCTCAACAAGTTCACTATTAAAACTATTTAAATAAGTTCCATGTTAGAAAACTCAACGATTTCACTATAAAACCAATAAAAAAAAGTTCCAAGTTAAAAAAAAACTCAACAATGTCACTATAAAAACCATTTAAATAAGTTCCAAGTTAGAAAACTCAACAATTTCACTATAAAAACCATAAAAAAGAACCAAGTTAAAAAAAACTTAACAATTTCACTATCATATCCAAAAAAAAACTCCGAGTTAAAGAACTCAACAAATTCACTATAAAAACCATAATATATTTACAAGTTAAAAAACTCTTCAATTTTACTATAAATACCATAAAATAAAGTTCCAAGTTAAAAAACTCAATAATTTCACTATAAAAATAAAAAAAAGTTCTAAGTTAAAAAAAAACTCAACAATTTCACTATAAAAACCATTTAAATAAGTTCCAAGTTTGAAAACTCAACAATTTCACTATAAAAACCATTTTAAAAAGTTCCATGTTAGAAAACTCAACGATTTCACTATAAAATCCATAAAAAAGTTCCAAGTTAAAAAAACTCAACAATTTCATAAATCTATTAAAAATCTCCGAGTTAAAAAACTCAACAAATTCACTATATATACCATAAAATAAAGTTCCAAGTTAAAAAACTCAACAATTTCACTATAAAAACTATAATAAAGGTTCAAAGTTAAAAAAACTCAATAATTTCAGTATAAAAATAAAAATGAAAGTTCCAAGTTAAAACAAACTCAACAATTTCACTATTAAAACCATTTAAATAAGTTCCAAGTTAAAAAAACTCAACAATTTCACTATAAAAACCATAAAAAAGCTACAAGTTAAAAAAAAACTCAACAATTTCACTATCATATCCACAAAAAAACTACGAGTTAAAGAACTCAACAAATTCACTATAAAAACCATAAAATATTTACAAGTTAAAAAACTCTTCAATTTCACTATAAATACCATAAAATAAAGTTACAAGTTAAAAAACTCAACAATTTCACTATATAAACCATAAAAAAAGTTCTAAGTTAAAAAACTCAATATTTTCACTATAAAAAAAAGGTCCAAGTTAAAAAAACTCAACAACTTCACTATAAAAACCATTTAAATAAGTTCCAAGTTAGAAAACTCAACAATTTCACTATAAAAACCATAAAAAAGATCCAAGTTAAAAAAACTTAACAATTTCATTAATCCATAAAAAATCTCCGAGTTAAAAGACTCAACAAATTCACTATAAAAACCATAAAATATTTCCAAGTTTAAAAAACTCTACAATTCCACTATAAATACCATAAAATAAAGTTCCAAGTTAAAAAACTCCACAATTTCACTATAAAAACCATAAGAAAAGTTCGAAGTTGAAAAACTCAATAATTTCACTAATAAAAAAAAAGGTCCAATTTAAAAATCCTCAACAAGTTCACTATAAAAACTATTTAAATAAGCTCCATGTTAGAAAACTCAACGATTTCACTATAAAACCAATACAAAAAAGTTCCAAGTTAAAAAAAAACTCAACAATGTCACTATAAAAACCATTTAAATAAGTTCCAAGTTAGAAAACTCAACAATTTCACTATAAAAACCATAAAAAAGAACCAAGTTAAAAAAAACTTAACAATTTCACTATCATATCCAAAAAAAAACTCCGAGTTAAAGAACTCAACAAATTCACTATAAAAACCATAATATATTTACAAGTTAAAAAACTCTTCAATTTCACTATAAATACCATAAAATAAAGTTCCAAGTTAAAAAACTCAATAATTTCACTATAAAAATAAAAAAAAGTTCTAAGTTAAAAAAAAACTCAACAATTTCACTATAAAAACCATTTAAATAAGTTCCAAGTTTGAAAACTCAACAATTTCACTATAAAAACCATTTTAAAAAGTTCCATGTTAGAGAACTCAACGATTTCACTATAAAATCCATAAAAAAGTTCCAAGTTAAAAAAACTCAACAATTTCATAAATCTATTAAAAATCTCCGAGTTAAAAAACTCAACAAATTCACTATATATACCATAAAATAAAGTTCCAAGTTAAAAAACTCAACAATTTCACTATAAAAACTATAATAAAGGTTCAAAGTTAAAAAACTCAATAATTTCAGTATAAAAATAAAAATGAAAGTTCCAAGTTAAAACAAACTCAACAATTTCACTATTAAAACCATTTAAATAAGTTCCAAGTTAAAAAAACTCAACAATTTCACTATAAAAACAAAAAAAAAAGTTCCAAATTAAAAAACTCAATAATTTCACTATAAAAAAAAAGTTCCTAGTTAAAAAAAAACTCAACAATTTCACATTAAAACCATTTAAATAAGTTCCAATTTAAATAAATTAGCAATTTCACTATAAAAACCATAAAAAAAGTTCCAAATTAAAAAACTCAATAGTTTCACTATAAAAATAAAAAAAAGTTCCAAGTTAAAAAAAAAAACTCAACAACTTCATTATAAAAACCATTTAAATAAGTTCCAAGTTAGAAAACACAAAAAATTTCACTACAAAAGCCATAAAAAAAGCTCCAAGTTAAAAAAAAACTCAACAATTTAACTATAATATCTAAAAAAAAATCTCTGAGTTAAAGAACTCAACAAATTCACTATAAAAACCATAAAATATTTCCAAGTTAAAAAACTCTTCAATTTCACTATAAAAACCATAAAATAAAGTTCCAAGTTAAAAAAACTCAACAATTTCACTATAAAAACCATAAAAAAAGTTCCAAGTTAAAAAACTCAATAATTTCACTATAAAAAAAAGGTCCAAGTTAAAAAAAACTCAACAACTTCACTATAAAAACCATTTAAATAAGTTCCAAGTTAGAAAACTCAACAATTTCACTTTAAAACCATAAAAAAGATCCAAGTTAATAAAACTTCACAATTTCATTCATCCATAAAAAATCTCCGAGTTAAAAGACTCAACAAATTAACTATAAAAACCATAAAATATTTCCAAGTTTAAAAAACTCTACAATTCCACTATAAATACCAAAAAATAAAGTTCCAAGTTAAAAAACTCCACAATTTCACTATAAAAACCATAAGAAAAGTTCGAAGTTGAAAAACTCAATAATTTCACTAATAAAAAAAAAGGTCCAATTTAAAAATCCTCAACAAGTTCACTATTAAAACTATTTAAATAAGTTCCATGTTAGAAACCTCAACGATTTCACTATAAAACCAATAAAAAAAAGTTCCAAGTTAAAAAAAAACTCAACAATGTCACTATAAAAACCATTTAAATAAGTTCCAAGTTAGAAAACTCAACAATTTCACTATAAAAACCATAAAAAAGCTACAAGTAAAAAAAAACTCAACAATTTCACTATCATATCCAAAAAAAAACTCCGAGTTAAAGAACTCAACAAATTCACTATAAAAACCATAATATATTTACAAGTTAAAAAACTCTTCAATTTTACTATAAATACCATAAAATAAAGTTCCAAGTTAAAAAACTCAATAATTTCACTATAAAAATAAAAAAAAGTTCTAAGTTAAAAAAAAACTCAACAATTTCACTATAAAAACCATTTAAATAAGTTCCAAGTTAGAAAACTCAACAACTTCACTATAAAAACCATTTTAAAAAGTTCCATGTTAGAAAACTCAACGATTTCACTATAAAATCCATAAAAAAGTTCCAAGTTAAAAAAAACTCAACAATTTCATAAATCTATTAAAAATCTCCGAGTTAAAAAACTCAACAAATTCACTATACATACCATAAAATAAAGTTCCAAGTTAAAAAACTCAACAATTTTACTATAAAAACCATAATAAAGGTTCAAAGTTAAAAAACTCAATAATTTCAATATAAAAATAAAAATGAAAGTTCCAAGTTAAAACAAACTCAACAATTTCACTATTAAAACCATTTAAATAAGTTCCAAGTTAAAAAAACTCAACAATTTCACTATAAAAACAAAAAAAAAGTTCCAAATTAAAAAACTCAATAATTTCACTATAAAAAAAAAGTTCCTAGTAAAAAAAAACTCAACAATTTCACATTAAAACCATTTAAATAAGTTCCAATTTAAATAAATTAGCAATTTCACTATAAAAACCATAAAAAAAGTTCCAAATTAAAAAACTCAATAGTTTCACTATAAAAATAAAAAAAAGTTCCAAGTTAAAAAAAACTCAACAACTTCATTATAAAAACCATTTAAATAAGTTCCAAGTTAGAAAACACAAAAAATTTCACTACAAAAGCCATAAAAAAAGCTCCAAGTTAAAAAAAAACTCAACAATTTCACTATAATATCTAAAAAAAAATCTCTGAGTTAAAGAACTCAACAATTTCACTATAAAAACCATAAAAAAAGTTCCAAGTTAAAAAACTCAATAATTTCACTATAAAAAAAAGGTCCAAGTTAAAAAAACTCAACAACTTCACTATAAAAACCATTTAAATAAGTTCCAAGTTAGAAAACACAACAATTTCACTTTAAAACCATAAAAAAGATCCAAGTTAATAAAACTTCACAATTTCATTAATCCATAAAAAATCTCCGAGTTAAAAGATTCATCAAATTAACTATAAAAACCATAAAATATTTCCAAGTTTAAAAAACTCTACAATTCCACTATAAATACCATAAAATAAAGTTCCAAGTTAAAAAATTCCACAATTTCACTATAAAAACCATAAGAAATGTTCGAAGTTGAAAAACTCAATAATTTCACAAATAAAAAAAAAGGTCCAATTTAAAAATCCTCAACAAGTTCACTATAAAAACTATTTAAATAAGTTCCATGTTAGAAAACTCAACGATTTCACTATAAAACCCATAAAAAAAAGTTCCAAGTTAAAAAAAACTCAACAATTTCATAAATCCATAAAAAATCTCTGAGTTAAAAAACTCAACAAAATCACTATATATACCATAAAATAAAGTTCCAAGTTAAAAAAACTCAACAATTTCACTATAAAAACCATAATAAAGGTTCAAACTTAAAAAACTCAATAATTTCACTATAAAAATAAAAATGAAAGTTCCAAGTTAAAACAAACTCAACAATTTCACTATTAAAACCATTTAAATAAGTTCCAAGTTAAAAAAACTCAACAATTTGACTATAAAAACCAAAAAAAAGTTCCAAATTAAAAAAATCAATAATTTCACTATAAAAAAAAAAGTTTGTAGTTAAAAAAAACTCAACAATTTCACATTAAAACCATTTAAATAAGTTCCAATTTAAATAAATTAGCAATTTCACTATAAAAACCATAAAAAAAAGTTCCAAATTAAAAAACTCAATAGTTTCACTATAAAAATCAAAAAAAGTTCCAAGTTAAAAAAACTTATCAACTTCATTATAAAAACCATTTAAATAAGTTCCAAGTTAGAAAACTCAAAAAATTTCACTACAAAGCCATAAAAAAAGGTCCAAGTTAAAAAAAAAAACTCAACAATTTCACTATAATATCTAAAAAAAATTCTCTGAGTTAAAGAACTCAACAAATTCACTATAAAAACCATAAAATATTTCCAAGTTAAAAAACTCTTCAATTTCACTATAAATACCATAAAATAAAGTTCCATGTTAAAAAAAACTCAACAATTTCACTATAAAAACCATAAAAAAAGTTTCAAGTTAGAAAACTCAAAAATTTCACTATAAAAACCATAAAAAAGATCCAAGTTAAAAAAACTTAACAATTTCATTAATCCATAAAAAATATCCGAGTTAAAAGACTCAACAAATTCACTATAAAAACCATAAAATATATCCAAGTTTAAAAAACTCTACAATTCCACTATAAATACCATAAAATAAAGTTCCAAGTTAAAAAACTCCACAATTTCACTATAAAAACCATAAGAAAAGTTCGAAGTTGAAAAACTCAAAAATTTCACTAATAAAAAAAAAGGTCCAATTTAAAAATCCTCAACAATTTCACTATAAAAACTATTTAAATAAGTTCCATATTAGAAAACTCAACGATTTCACTATAAAACCCATAAAAAAAGTTCCAAGTTAAAAAAAAACTCAACAATGTCACTATAAAAAACCATTTAAATAAGTTCCAAGTTAGAAAACTCAACAATTTCACTATAAAAACCATAAAAAAGCTACAAGTTAAAAAAAAACTCTACAATTTCACTATCATATACAAAAAAAACTCCGAGTTAAAGAACTCAACAAATTCCCTATAAAAACCATAAAATATTTACAAGTTAAAAAACTCTTCAATATCACTATAAATACCATAAAATAAAGTTCCAAGTTAAAAAACTCAATAATTTCACTATAAAAATAAAAAAAGTTCTAAGTTAAAAAAAAACTCAACAAATTCACTATAAAAACCATTTAAATAAGTTCCAAGTTAGAAAACTCAACAATTTCACTATAAAAACCATTTAAATAAGTTCCATGTTAGAAAACTAAACGATTTCACTTTAAATCCATAAAAAAAATTCCAAGTTAAAAAAACTCAACAATTTCACTATAAAAACCATTTAAATAAGTTCCAAGTTAGAAAACTCAACAATTTCACTATAAAAACCATAAAAAAGCTCCAAGTTAAAAAAAACTCAACAATTTCACTATAATATCCAAAAAAAATCTCCGAGTTAAAGAACTCAACAAATTCACTATAAAAACCATAAAATATTTACAAGTTAAAAAACTCTTCAATTTCACTATAAATACCATAAAATAAATTACAAGTTAAAAAACTCAACAATTTCACTATATAAACCATAAAAAAAGTTCTAAGTTAAAAAACTCAATAATTTCACTATAAAAATAAAAAAAGTTCTAAGTTAAAAAAAAACTCAACAATTTCACTATAAAAACCATTTAAATAAGTTCCAAGTTAGAAAACTAAACAATTTCGCTATAAAAACCATAAAAAAGATCCAAGTTACAAAAACTCAACAATTTCATAAATCCATAAAAAATCTCCGAGTTAAAAAACTCAACAAATTCACTATATATACCATAAAATAAAGTTCCAAGTTAAAAAACTCAACAATTTCACTATAAAAACCATAATAAAGGTTCAAAGTTAAAAAACTCAATAATTTCACTATAAAAATAAAAATGAAAGTTCCAAGTTAAAAAAACTAAACAATTTCACTATTAAAACCATTTAAATAAGTTCCAAGTTAAAAAAAACTCAACAATTTCACTATAAAAACCAAAAAAAAATTCCAAATTAAAAAACTCAATAATTTCACTATAAAAAAAAAGTTCCTAGTTAAAAAAACTCAACAATTTCACATTAAAACCATTTAAATAAGTTCCAATTTAAATAAATTAGCAATTTCACTATAAAAACCATAAAAAAAAGTTCCAAATTAAAAAACACAATAGTTTAACTATAAAAATCAAAAAACGTTCGAAGTTAAAAAAACTCAACAACTTCATTATAAAAACCATTTAAATAAGTTCCAAGTTAGAAAATTCAAAAAATTTCACTACAAAAACCATAAAAAAAGCTCCAAGTTAAAAAAAACTCAACTATTTCACTATAATATCTATAAAAAAATCTCTGAGTTAAAGAACTCAACAAATTCACTATAAAAACCATAAAATATTTCCAAGTTAAAAAACACTTCAATTTCACTGTAAATACCATAAAATAAAGTTCCAAGTTAAACAAACTCAACAATTTCACTATAAAAACCATAAAAAAAGTTCCAAGTTAAAAAACTCAATAATTTCACTATATAAAAAAGGTCCAAGTTAAAAAAACACAACAACTTCACTATAAAAACCATTTAAATAAGTTCCAAGTTAGAAAACTCAACAATTTCACTATAAAAACCATAAAAAAGATCCAAGTTAAAAAAACTTAACATTTTCATTAAACCATAAAAAAATCTCCGAGTTAAAAGACTCAACAAATTCACTATAAAAACCATAAAATATTTCCAAGTTTAAAAAACTCTACAATTCCACTATAAATACCATAAAATAAAGTTCCAAGTTAAAAAACTCCACAATTTCACTATAAAAACCATAAGAAAAGTTCGAAGTTGAAAAACTCAATAATTTCACTAATAAAAAAAAAGGTCCAATTTTAAAATCCTCAACAATTTCAATATAAAAACTATTTAAATAAGTTCCATGTTAGAAAACTCAATGATTTCACTATAAAACCCATAAAAAAAAGTTTCAAGTTAAAAAAAAACTCAACAATTTCACTATAAAAACCATTTAAATAAGTTCCAAGTTAGAAAACTCGAAAATTTCACTATAAAAACCATAAAAAAGCTACAAGTTAAAAAAAACTCAACAATTTTACTATCATATCCAAAAAAAAAACTCCGAGTTAAAGAACTCAACAAATTCCCTATAAAAACCATAATATATTTACAAGTAAAAAAACTCTTCAATTTCACTATAAATACCATAAAATAAAGTTCCAAGTTAAAAAACTCAATAATTTCACTATAAAAATAAAAAAAGTTCTAAGTTAAAAAAAAAACTCAACAATTTCACTATAAAAACCATTTAAATAAGTTCCAAGTTAGAAAACTCAACAATTTCACTATAAAAACCATTTAAATAAGTTCCATGTTAGAAAACTAAACGATTTCACTATAAAATCCATAAAAAAAAAGTTCCAAGTTAAAAAAACTCAACAATTTCACTATAAAAACCATTTAAATAAGTTCCAAGTTAGAAAACTCAACAATTTCACTATAAAAACCATTAAAAAGCTCCAAGTTAAAAAAAACTCAACAGTTTCACTATAATATCCAAAAAAAATCTCCGAGTTAAAGAACTCAACAAATTCACTATAAAAACCATAAAATATTTACAAGTTAAAAAACTCTTCAATTTCACTATAAATACCATAAAATAAAGTTACAAGTTAAAAAACTCAACAATTTCACTATATAAACCATAAAAAAAGTTCTAAGTTAAAAAACTCAATAATTTCACTATAAAAATAAAAAAAGTTTTAAGTTAAAAAATACTCAACAATTTCACTATAAAAACCATTTAAATAAGTTCCAAGTTAGAAAACTAAATAATTTCACTATAAAAACCATAAAAAAGTTCCAAGTTAAAAAAACTCAACAATTTCATAAATCCATAAAAAATCTCCGAGTTAAAAAACTCAACAAATTCACTATATATACCATAAAATAAAGTTCCAAGTTAAAAAACTCAACAATTTCACTATAAAAACAATAATAAAGGTTCAAAGTTAAAAAACTCAATAATTTCACTATAAAAATAAAAATGAAAGTTCCAAGTTAAAAAAACTCAACAATTTCACTATTAAAACCATTTAAATAAGTTCCAAGTTAAAAAAACTCAACAATTTCACTATAAAAACCAAAAAAAAGTTCCAAATTAAAAAACTCAATAATTTCACTATAAAAAAAAAGTTCCTAGTTAAAAAAAACTCAACAATTTCACATTAAAACCATTTAAATAAGTTCCAATTTAAATAAATTAGCAATTTCACTATAAAAACCATAAAATAAGTTCCAAATTAAAAAACACAATAGTTTAACTATAAAAATCAAAAAACGTTCCAAGTTAAAAAAACTCAACAACTTCATTATAAAAACCATTTAAATAAGTTCCAAGTTAGAAAATTCAAAAAATTTCACTACAAAAACCATAAAAAAAAGCTCCAAGTTAAAAAAAACTCAACTATTTCACTATAATATCTATAAAAAAATCTCTGAGTTAAAAACTCAACAAATTCACTATAAAAACCATAAAATATTTCCAAGTTAAAAAACACTTCAATTTCACTGTAAATACCATAAAATAAAGTTCCAAGTTAAACAAACTCAACAATTTCACTATAAAAACCATAAAAAAAAGTTCCAAGTTAAAAAACTCAATAATTTCACTATAAAAAAAAGGTCCAAGTTAAAAAAACACAACAACTTCACTATAAAAACCATTTAAATAAGTTCCAAGTTAGAAAACTCAACAATTTCACTATAAAAAATCTCCGAGTTAAAAGACTCAACAAATTCACTATAAAAACCATAAAATATTTCCAAGTTTAAAAAACTCTACAATTCCACTATAAATACCATAAAATAAAGTTCCAAGTTAAAAAACTCCACAATTTCACTATAAAAACCATAAGAAAAGTTCGAAGTTGAAAAACTCAATAATTTCACTAATAAAAAAAAAGGTCCAATTTTAAAATCCTCAACAATTTCACTATAAAAACTATTTAAATAAGTTCCATGTTAGAAAACTCAATGATTTCACTATAAAACCCATAAAAAAAAGTTCCAAGTTAAAAAAAACTCAACAATTTCACTATAAACACCATTTAAATAAGTTCCAAGTTAGAAAACTCAACAATTTCACTATAAAAACCATAAAAAAGCTACAAGTTAAAAAAAACTCAACAATTTCACTATCATATCCAAAAAAAAAACTCCGAGTTAAAGAACTCAACAAATTCCCTATAAAAACCATAATATATTTACAAGTCAAAAAACTCTTCAATTTCACTATAAATACCATAAAATAAAGTTCCAAGTTAAAAAACTCAATAATTTCACTATAAAAATAAAAAAAGTTCTAAGTTAAAAAAAAACTCAACAATTTCACTATAAAAACCATTTAAATAAGTTCCAAGTTAGAAAACTCAACAATTTCACTATAAAAACCATTTAAATAAGTTCCATGTTAGAAAACTCAACGATTTCACTATAAAATCCATAAAAAAAAAAGTTCCAAGTTAAAAAAACTCAACAATTTCACTATAAAAACCATTTAAATAAGTTCCAAGTTAGAAAAATCAACAATTTCACTATAAAAACCATAAAAAAGCTCCAAGTTAAAAAAAACTCAACAGTTTCACTATAATATCCAAAAAAAATCTCCGAGTTAAAGAACTCAACAAATTCACTATAAAAACCATAAAATATTTAGAAGTTAAAAAACTCTTCAATTTCACTATAAATACCATAAAATAAAGTTACAAGTTAAAAAACTCAACAATTTCACTATATAAACCATAAAAAAAGTTCTAAGTTAAAAAACTCAATAATTTCACTATAAAAATAAAAAAAGTTCTAAGTTAAAAAATACTCAACAATTTCACTATAAAAACCATTTAAATAAGTTCCAAGTTAGAAAACTAAATAATTTCACTATAAAAACCATAAAAAAGTTCCAAGTTAAAAAAACTCAACAATTTCATAAATCCATAAAAAATCTCCGAGTTAAAAAACTCAACAAATTCACTATATATACCATAAAATAAAGTTCCAAGTTAAAAAACTCAACAATTTCACTATAAAAACCATAATAAAGGTTCAAAGTTAAAAAACTCAATAATTTCACTATAAAAATAAAAATGAAAGTTCCAAGTTAAAAAAACTCAACAATTTCACTATTAAAACCATTTAAATAAGTTCCAAGTTAAAAAAACTCAACAATTTCACTATAAAAACCAAAAAAATGTTCCAAATTAAAAAACTCAATAATTTCACTATAAAAAAAAAGTTCCTAGTTAAAAAAAACTCAACAATTTCACATTAAAACCATTTAAATAAGTTCCAATTTAAATAAATTAGCAATTTCACTATAAAAACCATAAAATAAGTTCCAAATTAAAAAACACAATAGTTTAACTATAAAAATCAAAAAACGTTCCAAGTTAAAAAAACTCAACAACTTCATTATAAAAACCATTTAAATAAGTTCCAAGTTAGAAAATTCAAAAAATTTCACTACAAAACCAAAAAAAAAAGCTCCAAGTTAAAAAAAACTCAACTATTTCACTATAATATCTATAAAAAAATCTCTGAGTTAAAGAACTCAACAAATTCACTATAAAAACCATAAAATATTTCCAAGTTAAAAAACACTTCAATTTCACTGTAAATACCATAAAATAAAGTTCCAAGTTAAACAAACTCAACAATTTCACTATAAAAACCATAAAAAAAAGTTCCAAGTTAAAAAACTCAATAATTTCACTATAAAAAAAAGGTCCAAGTTAAAAAAACACAACAACTTCACTATAAAAACCATTTAAATAAGTTCCAAGTTAGAAAACTCAACAATTTCACTATAAAAAATCTCCGAGTTAAAAGACTCAACAAATTCACTATAAAAACCATAAAATATTTCCAAGTTTAAAAAACTCTACAATTCCACTATAAATACCATAAAATAAAGTTCCAAGTTAAAAAACTCCACAATTTCACTATAAAAACCATAAGAAAAGTTCGAAGTTGAAAAACTCAATAATTTCACTAATAAAAAAAAAGGTCCAATTTTAAAATCCTCAACAATTTCACTATAAAAACTATTTAAATAAGTTCCATGTTAGAAAACTCAATGATTTCACTATAAAACCCATAAAAAATAGTTCCAAGTTAAAAAAAACTCAACAATTTCACTATAAACACCATTTAAATAAGTTCCAAGTTAGAAAACTCAACAATTTCACTATAAAAACCATAAAAAAGCTACAAGTTAAAAAAAACTCAACAATTTCACTATCATATCCAAAAAAAAAACTCCGAGTTAAAGAACTCAACAAATTCCCTATAAAAACCATAATATATTTACAAGTCAAAAAACTCTTCAATTTCACTATAAATACCATAAAATAAAGTTCCAAGTTAAAAAACTCAATAATTTCACTATAAAAATAAAAAAAGTTCTAAGTTAAAAAAAAACTCAACAATTTCACTATAAAAACCATTTAAATAAGTTCCAAGTTAGAAAACTCAACAATTTCACTATAAAAACCATTTAAATAAGTTCCATGTTAGAAAACTCAACGATTTCACTATAAAATCCATAAAAAAAAAGTTCCAAGTTAAAAAAACTCAACAATTTCACTATAAAAACCATTTAAATAAGTTCCAAGTTAGAAAAATCAACAATTTCACTATAAAAACCATAAAAAAGCTCCAAGTTAAAAAAAACTCAACAGTTTCACTATAATATCCAAAAAAAATCTCCGAGTTAAAGAACTCAACAAATTCACTATAAAAACCATAAAATATTTACAAGTTAAAAAACTCTTCAATTTCACTATAAATACCATAAAATAAAGTTACAAGTTAAAAAACTCAACAATTTCACTATATAAACCATAAAAAAAGTTCTAAGTTAAAAAACTCAATAATTTCACTATAAAAATAAAAAAAGTTCTAAGTTAAAAAAAAACTCAACAATTTCACTATAAAAACCATTTAAATAAGTTCCAAGTTAGAAAACTAAACAATTTCGCTATAAAAACCATAAAAAAGATCCAAGTTACAAAAACTCAACAATTTCATAAATCCATAAAAAATCTCCGAGTTAAAAAACTCAACAAATTCACTATATATACCATAAAATAAAGTTCCAAGTTAAAAAACTCAACAATTTCACTATAAAAACCATAATAAAGGTTCAAAGTTAAAAAACTCAATAATTTCACTATAAAAATAAAAATGAAAGTTCCAAGTTAAAAAAACTAAACAATTTCACTATTAAAACCATTTAAATAAGTTCCAAGTTAAAAAAAACTCAACAATTTCACTATAAAAACCAAAAAAAAATTCCAAATTAAAAAACTCAATAATTTCACTATAAAAAAAAAGTTCCTAGTTAAAAAAACTCAACAATTTCACATTAAAACCATTTAAATAAGTTCCAATTTAAATAATTTAGCAATTTCACTATAAAAACCATAAAAAAAAGTTCCAAATTAAAAAACACAATAGTTTAACTATAAAAATCAAAAAACGTTCGAAGTTAAAAAAACTCAACAACTTCATTATAAAAACCATTTAAATAAGTTCCAAGTTAGAAAATTCAAAAAATTTCACTACAAAAACCATAAAAAAAGCTCCAAGTTAAAAAAAACTCAACTATTTCACTATAATATCTATAAAAAAATCTCTGAGTTAAAGAACTCAACAAATTCACTATAAAAACCATAAAATATTTCCAAGTTAAAAAACACTTCAATTTCACTGTAAATACCATAAAATAAAGTTCCAAGTTAAACAAACTCAACAATTTCACTATAAAAACCATAAAAAAAAGTTCCAAGTTAAAAAACTCAATAATTTCACTATATAAAAAAGGTCCAAGTTAAAAAAACACAACAACTTCACTATAAAAACCATTTAAATAAGTTCCAAGTTAGAAAACTCAACAATTTCACTATAAAAACCATAAAAAAGATCCAAGTTAAAAAAACTTAACATTTTCATTAAACCATAAAAAAATCTCCGAGTTAAAAGACTCAACAAATTCACTATAAAAACCATAAAATATTTCCAAGTTTAAAAAACTCTACAATTCCACTATAAATACCATAAAATAAAGTTCCAAGTTAAAAAACTCCACAATTTCACTATAAAAACCATAAGAAAAGTTCGAAGTTGAAAAACTCAATAATTTCACTAATAAAAAAAAAGGTCCAATTTTAAAATCCTCAACAATTTCAATATAAAAACTATTTAAATAAGTTCCATGTTAGAAAACTCAATGATTTCACTATAAAACCCATAAAAAAAAGTTCCAAGTTAAAAAAAAAACTCAACAATTTCACTATAAAAACCATTTAAATAAGTTCCAAGTTAGAAAACTCGAAAATTTCACTATAAAAACCATAAAAAAGCTACAAGTTAAAAAAAATTCAACAATTTCACTATCATATCCAAAAAAAAAACTCCGAGTTAAAGAACTCAACAAATTCCCTATAAAAACCATAATATATTTACAAGTTAAAAAACTCTTCAATTTCACTATAAATACCATAAAATAAAGTTCCAAGTTAAAAAACTCAATAATTTCACTATAAAAATAAAAAAAGTTCTATGTTAAAAAAAAACTCAACAATTTCACTATAAAAACCATTTAAATAAGTTCCAAGTTAGAAAACTCAACAATTTCACTATAAAAACCATTTAAATAAGTTCCATGTTAGAAAACTAAACGATTTCACTATAAAATCCATAAAAAAAAAGTTCCAAGTTAAAAAAACTCAACAATTTCACTATAAAAACCATTTAAATAAGTTCCAAGTTAGAAAACTCAACAATTTCACTATAAAAACCATTAAAAAGCTCCAAGTTAAAAAAAACTCAACAATTTCACTATAATATCCAAAAAAAATCTCCGAGTTAAAGAACTCAACAAATTCACTATAAAAACCATAAAATATTTACAAGTTAAAAAACTCTTCAATTTCACTATAAATACCATAAAATAAAGTTACAAGTTAAAAAACTCAACAATTTCACTATATAAACCATAAAAAAAGTTCTAAGTTAAAAAACTCAATAATTTCACTATAAAAATAAAAAAAGTTCTAAGTTAAAAAATACTCAACAATTTCACTATAAAAATCATTTAAATAAGTTCCAAGTTAGAAAACTAAACAATTTCACTATAAAAACCATAAAAAAGTTCCAAGTTAAAAAAACTCAACAATTTCATAAATCCATAAAAAATCTCCGAGTTAAAAAACTCAACAAATTCACTATATATACCATAAAATAAAGTTCCAAGTTAAAAAACTCAACAATTTCACTATAAAAACCATAATAAAGGTTCAAAGTTAAAAAACTCAATAATTTCACTATAAAAATAAAAATGAAAGTTCCAAGTTAAAAAAACTCAACAATTTCACTATTAAAACCATTTAAATAAGTTCCAAGTTAAAAAAACTCAACAATTTCACTATAAAAACCAAAAAAAAGTTCCAAATTAAAAAACTCAATAATTTCACTATAAAAAAAAAGTTCCTAGTTAAAAAAAACTCAACAATTTCACATTAAAACCATTTAAATAAGTTCCAATTTAAATAAATTAGCAATTTCACTATAAAAACCATAAAATAAGTTCCAAATTAAAAATCACAATAGTTTAACTATAAAAATCAAAAAACGTTCCAAGTTAAAAAAAACTCAACAACTTCATTATAAAAACCATTTAAATAAGTTCCAAGTTAGAAAATTCAAAAAATTTCACTACAAAAACTATAAAAAAAAGCTCCAAGTTAAAAAAAACTCAACTATTTCACTATAATATCTATAAAAAAATCTCTGAGTTAAAGAACTCAACAAATTCACTATAAAAACCATAAAATATTTCCAAGTTAAAAAACACTTCAATTTCACTGTAAATACCATAAAATAAAGTTCCAAGTTAAACAAACTCAACAATTTCACTATAAAAACCATAAAAAAAAGTTCCAAGTTAAAAAACTCAATAATTTCACTATAAAAAAAAGGTCCAAGTTAAAAAAACACAACAACTTCACTATAAAAACCATTTAAATAAGTTCCAAGTTAGAAAACTCAACAATTTCACTATAAAAAATCTCCGAGTTAAAAGACTCAACAAATTCACTATAAAAACCATAAAATATTTCCAAGTTTAAAAAACTCTACAATTCCACTATAAATACCATAAAATAAAGTTCCAAGTTAAAAAACTCCACAATTTCACTATAAAAACCATAAGAAAAGTTCGAAGTTGAAAAACTCAATAATTTCACTAATAAAAAAAAAGGTCCAATTTTAAAATCCTCAACAATTTCACTATAAAAACTATTTAAATAAGTTCCATGTTAGAAAACTCAATGATTTCACTATAAAACCCATAAAAAAAAGTTCCAAGTTAAAAAAAACTCAACAATTTCACTATAAACACCATTTAAATAAGTTCCAAGTTAGATAACTCAACAATTTCACTATAAAAACCATAAAAAAGCTACAAGTTAAAAAAAACTCAACAATTTCACTATCATATCCAAAAAAAAAACTCCGAGTTAAAGAACTCAACAAATTCCCTATAAAAACCATAATATATTTACAAGTCAAAAAACTCTTCAATTTCACTATAAATACCATAAAATAAAGTTCCAAGTTAAAAAACTCAATAATTTCACTATAAAAATAAAAAAAGTTCTAAGTTAAAAAAAAACTCAACAATTTCACTATAAAAACCATTTAAATAAGTTCCAAGTTAGAAAACTCAACAATTTCACTATAAAAACCATTTAAATAAGTTCCATGTTAGAAAACTCAACGATTTCACTATAAAATCCATAAAAAAAAAGTTTCAAGTTAAAAAAACTCAACAATTTCACTATAAAAACCATTTAAATAAGTTCCAAGTTAGAAAAATCAACAATTTCACTATAAAAACCATAAAAAAGCTCCAAGTTAAAAAAAACTCAACAGTTTCACTATAATATCCAAAAAAAATCTCCGAGTTAAAGAACTCAACAAATTCACTATAAAAACCATAAAATATTTACAAGTTAAAAAACTCTTCAATTTCACTATAAATACCATAAAATAAAGTTACAAGTTAAAAAACTCAACAATTTCACTATATAAACCATAAAAAAAGTTCTAAGTTAAAAAACTCAATAATTTCACTATAAAAATAAAAAAAGTTCTAAGTTAAAAAATACTCAACAATTTCACTATAAAAACCATTTAAATAAGTTCCAAGTTAGAAAACTAAACAATTTCACTATAAAAACCATAAAAAAGTTCCAAGTTAAAAAAACTCAACAATTTCATAAATCCATAAAAAATCTCCGAGTTAAAAAACTCAACAAATTCACTATATATACCATAAAATAAAGTTCCAAGTTAAAAAACTCAACAATTTCACTATAAAAACCATAATAAAGGTTCAAAGTTAAAAAACTCAATAATTTCACTATAAAAATAAAAATGAAAGTTCCAAGTTAAAAAAACTCAACAATTTCACTATTAAAACCATTTAAATAAGTTCCAAGTTAAAAAAACTCAACAATTTCACTATAAAAACCAAAAAAAAGTTCCAAATTAAAAAACTCAATAATTTCACTATAAAAAAAAAGTTCCTAGTTAAAAAAAACTCAACAATTTCACATTAAAACCATTTAAATAAGTTCCAATTTAAATAAATTAGCAATTTCACTATAAAAACCATAAAATAAGTTCCAAATTAAAAAACACAATAGTTTAACTATAAAAATCAAAAAACGTTCCAAGTTAAAAAAACTCAACAACTTCATTATAAAAACCATTTAAATAAGTTCCAAGTTAGAAAATTCAAAAAATTTCACTACAAAAACCATAAAAAAAAGCTCCAAGTTAAAAAAAACTCAACTATTTCACTATAATATCTATAAAAAAATCTCTGAGTTAAAGAACTCAACAAATTCATTATAAAAACCATAAAATATTTCCAAGTTAAAAAACACTTCAATTTCACTGTAAATACCATAAAATAAAGTTCCAAGTTAAACAAACTCAACAATTTCACTATAAAAACCATAAAAAAAAGTTCCAAGTTAAAAAACTCAATAATTTCACTATAAAAAAAAGGTCCAAGTTAAAAAAACACAACAACTTCACTATAAAAACCATTTAAATAAGTTCCAAGTTAGAAAACTCAACAATTTCACTATAAAAAATCTCCGAGTTAAAAGACTCAACAAATTCACTATAAAAACCATAAAATATTTCCAAGTTTAAAAAACTCTACAATTCCACTATAAATACCATAAAATAAAGTTCCAAGTTAAAAAACTCCACAATTTCACTATAAAAACCATAAGAAAAGTTCGAAGTTGAAAAACTCAATAATTTCACTAATAAAAAAAAAGGTCCAATTTTAAAATCCTCAACAATTTCACTATAAAAACTATTTAAATAAGTTCCATGTTAGAAAACTCAATGATTTCACTATAAAACCCATAAAAAAAAGTTCCAAGTTAAAAAAAACTCAACAATTTCACTATAAACACCATTTAAATAAGTTCCAAGTTAGATAACTCAACAATTTCACTATAAAAACCATAAAAAAGCTACAAGTTAAAAAAAACTCAACAATTTCACTATCATATCCAAAAAAAAAAACTCCGAGTTAAAGAACTCAACAAATTCCCTATAAAAACCATAATATATTTACAAGTCAAAAAACTCTTCAATTTCACTATAAATACCATAAAATAAAGTTCCAAGTTAAAAAACTCAATAATTTCACTATAAAAATAAAAAAAGTTCTAAGTTAAAAAAAAACTCAACAATTTCACTATAAAAACCATTTAAATAAGTTCCAAGTTAGAAAACTCAACAATTTCACTATAAAAACCATTTAAATAAGTTCCATGTTAGAAAACTCAACGATTTCACTATAAAATCCATAAAAAAAAAGTTCCAAGTTAAAAAAACTCAACAATTTCACTATAAAAACCATTTAAATAAGTTCCAAGTTAGAAAAATCAACAATTTCACTATAAAAACCATAAAAAAGCTCCAAGTTAAAAAAAACTCAACAGTTTCACTATAATATCCAAAAAAAATCTCCGAGTTAAAGAACTCAACAAATTCACTATAAAAACCATAAAATATTTACAAGTTAAAAAACTCTTCAATTTCACTATAAATACCATAAAATAAAGTTACAAGTTAAAAAACTCAACAATTTCACTATATAAACCATAAAAAAAGTTCTAAGTTAAAAAACTCAATAATTTCACTATAAAAATAAAAAAAGTTCTAAGTTAAAAAATACTCAACAATTTCACTATAAAAACCATTTAAATAAGTTCCAAGTTAGAAAACTAAACAATTTCACTATAAAAACCATAAAAAAGTTCCAAGTTAAAAAACTCAACAATTTCATAAATCCATAAAAAATCTCCGAGTTAAAAAACTCAACAAATTCACTATATATACCATAAAATAAAGTTCCGAGTTAAAAAACTCAACAATTTCACTATAAAAACCATAATAAAGGTTCAAAGTTAAAAAACTCAATAATTTCACTATAAAAATAAAAATGAAAGTTCCAAGTTAAAAAAACTCAACAATTTCACTATTAAAACCATTTAAATAAGTTCCAAGTTAAAAAAACTCAACAATTTCACTATAAAAACCAAAAAAAAGTTCCAAATTAAAAAACTCAATAATTTCACTATAAAAAAAAAGTTCCTAGTTAAAAAAAACTCAACAATTTCACATTAAAACCATTTAAATAAGTTCCAATTTAAATAAATTAGCAATTTCACTATAAAAACCATAAAATAAGTTCCAAATTAAAAAATACAATAGTTTAACTATAAAAATCAAAAAACGTTCCAAGTTAAAAAAACTCAACAACTTCATTATAAAAACCATTTAAATAAGTTCCAAGTTAGAAAATTCAAAAAATTTCACTACAAAAACCATAAAAAAAAGCTCCAAGTTAAAAAAAACTCAACTATTTCACTATAATATCTATAAAAAAATCTCTGAGTTAAAGAACTCAACAAATTCACTATAAAAACCATAAAATATTTCCAAGTTAAAAAACACTTCAATTTCACTGTAAATACCATAAAATAAAGTTCCAAGTTAAACAAACTCAACAATTTCACTATAAAAACCATAAAAAAAGTTCCAAGTTAAAAAACTCAATAATTTCACTATAAAAAAAAGGTCCAAGTTAAAAAAACACAACAACTTCACTATAAAAACCATTTAAATAAGTTCCAAGTTAGAAAACTCAACAATTTCACTATAAAAAATCTCCGAGTTAAAAGACTCAACAAATTCACTATAAAAACCATAAAATATTTCCAAGTTTAAAAAACTCTACAATTCCACTATAAATACCATAAAATAAAGTTCCAAGTTAAAAACCTCCACAATTTCACTATAAAAACCATAAGAAAAGTTCGAAGTTGAAAAACTCAATAATTTCACTAATAAAAAAAAAGGTCCAATTTTAAAATCCTCAACAATTTCACTATAAAAACTATTTAAATAAGTTCCATGTTAGAAAACTCAATGATTTCACTATAAAACCCATAAAAAAAAGTTCCAAGTTAAAAAAAACTCAACAATTTCACTATAAACACCATTTAAATAAGTTCCAAGTTAGAAAACTCAACAATTTCACTATAAAAACCATAAAAAAGCTACAAGTTAAAAAAAACTCAACAATTTCACTATCATATCCAAAAAAAAAAACTCCGAGTTAAAGAACTCAACAAATTCCCTATAAAAAACATAATATATTTACAAGTTAAAAAACTCTTCAATTTCACTATAAATACCATAAAATAAAGTTCCAAGTTAAAAAACTCAATAATTTCACTATAAAAATAAAAAAAGTTCTAAGTTAAAAAAAAAACTCAACAATTTCACTATAAAAACCATTTAAATAAGTTCCAAGTTAGAAAACTCAACAATTTCACTATAAAAACCATTTAAATAAGTTCCATGTTAGAAAACTCAACGATTTCACTATAAAATCCATAAAAAAAAAAAGTTCCAAGTTAAAAAAACTCAACAATTTCACTATAAAAACCATTTAAATAAGTTCCAAGTTAGAAAACTCAACAATTTCACTATAAAAAACATAAAAAAGCTCCAAGTTAAAAAAAAACTCAACAATTTCACTATAATATCCAAAAAAAATCTCTGAGTTAAAGAACTCAACAAATTCACTATAAAAACCATAAAATATTTACAAGTTAAAAAACTCTTCAATTTCACTATAAATACCATAAAATAAAGTTACAAGTTAAAAAACTCAACAATTTCACTATATAAACCATAAAAAAAGTTCTAAGTTAAAAAACTCAATAATTTCACTATAAAAATAAAAAAAGTTCTAAGTTAAAAAATACTCAACAATTTCACTATAAAAACCATTTAAATAAGTTCCAAGTTAGAAAACTAAACAATTTCACTATAAAAACCATAAAAAAGTTCCAAGTTAAAAAAACTCAACAATTTCATAAATCCATAAAAAATCTCCGAGTTAAAAAACTCAACAAATTCACTATATATACCATAAAATAAAGTTCCAAGTTAAAAAACTCAACAATTTCACTATAAAAACCATAATAAAGGTTCAAAGTTAAAAAACTCAATAATTTCACTATAAAAATAAAAATGAAAGTTCCAAGTTAAAAAAACTCAACAATTTCACTATTAAAACCATTTAAATAAGTTCCAAGTTAAAAAAACTCAACAATTTCACTATAAAAACCAAAAAAAAGTTCCAAATTAAAAAACTCAATAATTTCACTATAAAAAAAAAGTTCCTAGTTAAAAAAAACTCAACAATTTCACATTAAAACCATTTAAATAAGTTCCAATTTAAATAAATTAGCAATTTCACTATAAAAACCATAAAATAAGTTCCAAATTAAAAAACACAATAGTTTAACTCTAAAAATCAAAAAACGTTCCAAGTTAAAAAAACTCAACAACTTCATTATAAAAACCATTTAAATAAGTTCCAAGTTAGAAAATTCAAAAAATTTCACAACAAAAACCATAAAAAAAAGCTCCAAGTTAAAAAAAACTCAACTATTTCACTATAATATCTATAAAAAAATCTCTGAGTTAAAGAACTCAACAAATTCACTATAAAAACCATAAAATATTTCCAAGTTAAAAAACACTTCAATTTCACTGTAATTACCATAAAATAAAGTTCCAAGTTAAACAAACTCAACAATTTCACTATAAAAACCATAAAAAAAGTTCCAAGTTAAAAAACTCAATAATTTCACTATAAAAAAAAGGTCCAAGTTAAAAAAACACAACAACTTCACTATAAAAACCATTTAAATAAGTTCCAAGTTAGAAAACTCAACAATTTCACTATAAAAAATCTCCGAGTTAAAAGACTCAACAAATTCACTATAAAAACCATAAAATATTTCCAAGTTTAAAAAACTCTACAATTCCACTATAAATACCATAAAATAAAGTTCCAAGTTAAAAAACTCCACAATTTCACTATAAAAACCATAAGAAAAGTTCGAAGTTGAAAAACTCAATAATTTCACTAATAAAAAAAAAGGTCCAATTTTAAAATCCTCAACAATTTCACTATAAAAACTATTTAAATAAGTTCCATGTTAGAAAACTCAATGATTTCACTATAAAACCCATAAAAAAAAGTTCCAAGTTAAAAAAAAACTCAACAATTTCACTATAAAAACCATTTAAATAAGTTCCAAGTTAGAAAACTCAACAATTTCACTATAAAAACCATAAAAAAGCTCCAAGTTAAAAAAAACTCAACAATTTCACTATAATATCCAAAAAAAATCTCCGAGTTAAAGAACTCAACAAATTCACTATAAAAACCATAAAATATTTACAAGTTAAAAAACTCTTCAATTTCACTATAAATACCATAAAATAAAGTTACAAGTTAAAAAACTCAACAATTTCACTATATAAACCATAAAAAAAGTTCTAAGTTAAAAAACTCAATAATTTCACTATAAAAATAAAAAAAGTTCTAAGTTAAAAAATACTCAACAATTTCACTATAAAAACCATTTAAATAAGTTCCAAGTTAGAAAACTAAACAATTTCACTATAAAAACCATAAAAAAGTTCCAAGTTAAAAAAACTCAACAATTTCATAAATCCATAAAAAATCTCCGAGTTAAAAAACTCAACAAATTCACTATATATACCATAAAATAAAGTTCCAAGTTAAAAAACTCAACAATTTCACTATAAAAACCATAATTAAGGTTCAAAGTTAAAAAACTCAATAATTTCACTATAAAAATAAAAATGAAAGTTCCAAGTTAAAAAAACTCAACAATTTCACTATTAAAACCATTTAAATAAGTTCCAAGTTAAAAAAACTCAACAATTTCACTATAAAAAACAAAAAAAAGTTCCAAATTAAAAAACTCAATAATTTCACTATAAAAAAAAAGTTCCTAGTTAAAAAAAACTCAACAATTTCACATTAAAACCATTTAAATAATTCCAATTTAAATAAATTAGCAATTTCACTATAAAAACCATAAAATAAGTTCCAAATTAAAAAATACAATAGTTTAACTATAAAAATCAAAAAACGTTCCAAGTTAAAAAAACTCAACAACTTCATTATAAAAACCATTTAAATAAGTTCCAAGTTAGAAAATTCAAAAAATTTCACTACAAAAACCATAAAAAAAAGCTCCAAGTTAAAAAAAACTCAACTATTTCACTATAATATCTATAAAAAAATCTCTGAGTTAAAGAACTCAACAAATTCACTATAAAAACCATAAAATATTTCTAAGTTAAAAAACACTTCAATTTCACTGTAAATACCATAAAATAAAGTTCCAAGTTAAACAAACTCAACAATTTCACTATAAAAACCATAAAAAAAGTTCCAAGTTAAAAAACTCAATAATTTCACTATAAAAAAAAGGTCCAAGTTAAAAAAACACAACAACTTCACTATAAAAACCATTTAAATAAGTTCCAAGTTAGAAAACTCAACAATTTCACTATAAAAAATCTCCGAGTTAAAAGACTAAACAAATTCACTATAAAAACCATAAAATATTTCCAAGTTTAAAAAACTCTACAATTCCACTATAAATACCATAAAATAAAGTTCCAAGTTAAAAAACTCCACAATTTCACTATAAAAACCATAAGAAAAGTTCGAAGTTGAAAAACTCAATAATTTCACTAATAAAAAAAAAAGGTCCAATTTTAAAATCCTCAACAATTTCACTATAAAAACTATTTAAATAAGTTCCATGTTAGAAAACTCAATGATTTCACTATAAAACCCATAAAAAAAAGTTCCAAGTTAAAAAAAAACTCAACAATTTCACTATAAAAACCATTTAAATAAGTTCCAAGTTAGAAAACTCGAAAATTTCACTATAAAAACCATAAAAAAGCTACAAGTTAAAAAAAACTCAACAATTTCACTATCATATCCAAAAAAAAAACTCCGAGTTAAAGAACTCAACAAATTCCCTATAAAAACCATAATATATTTACAAGTTAAAAAACTCTTCAATTTCACTATAAATACCATAAAATAAAGTTCCAAGTTAAAAAACTCAATAATTTCACTATAAAAATAAAAAAAGTTCTAAGTTAAAAAAAAAACTCAACAATTTCACTATAAAAACCATTTAAATAAGTTCCAAGTTAGAAAACTCAACAATTTCACTATAAAAACCATTTAAATAAGTTCCATGTTAGAAAACTCAACGATTTCACTATAAAATCCATAAAAAAAAAAAGTTCCAAGTTAAAAAAACTCAACAATTTCACTATAAAAACCATTTAAATAAGTTCCAAGTTAGAAAACTCAACAATTTCACTATAAAAAACATAAAAAAGCTCCAAGTTAAAAAAAAACTCAACAATTTCACTATAATATCCAAAAAAAATCTCTGAGTTAAAGAACTCAACAAATTCACTATAAAAACCATAAAATATTTACAAGTTAAAAAACTCTTCAATTTCACTATAAATACCATAAAATAAAGTTACAAGTTAAAAAACTCAACAATTTCACTATATAAACCATAAAAAAAGTTCTAAGTTAAAAAACTCAATAATTTCACTATAAAAATAAAAAAAGTTCTAAGTTAAAAAATACTCAACAATTTCACTATAAAAACCATTTAAATAAGTTCCAAGTTAGAAAACTAAACAATTTCACTATAAAAACCATAAAAAAGTTCCAAGTTAAAAAAACTCAACAATTTCATAAATCCATAAAAAATCTCCGAGTTAAAAAACTCAACAAATTCACTATATATACCATAAAATAAAGTTCCAAGTTAAAAAACTCAACAATTTCACTATAAAAACCATAATAAAGGTTCAAAGTTAAAAAACTCAATAATTTCACTATAAAAATAAAAATGAAAGTTCCAAGTTAAAAAAACTCAACAATTTCACTATTAAAACCATTTAAATAAGTTCCAAGTTAAAAAAACTCAACAATTTCACTATAAAAACCAAAAAAAAGTTCCAAATTAAAAAACTCAATAATTTCACTATAAAAAAAAAGTTCCTAGTTAAAAAAAACTCAACAATTTCACATTAAAACCATTTAAATAAGTTCCAATTTAAATAAATTAGCAATTTCACTATAAAAACCATAAAATAAGTTCCAAATTAAAAAACACAATAGTTTAACTCTAAAAATCAAAAAACGTTCCAAGTTAAAAAAACTCAACAACTTCATTATAAAAACCATTTAAATAAGTTCCAAGTTAGAAAATTCAAAAAATTTCACAACAAAAACCATAAAAAAAAGCTCCAAGTTAAAAAAAACTCAACTATTTCACTATAATATCTATAAAAAAATCTCTGAGTTAAAGAACTCAACAAATTCACTATAAAAACCATAAAATATTTCCAAGTTAAAAAACACTTCAATTTCACTGTAATTACCATAAAATAAAGTTCCAAGTTAAACAAACTCAACAATTTCACTATAAAAACCATAAAAAAAGTTCCAAGTTAAAAAACTCAATAATTTCACTATAAAAAAAAGGTCCAAGTTAAAAAAACACAACAACTTCACTATAAAAACCATTTAAATAAGTTCCAAGTTAGAAAACTCAACAATTTCACTATAAAAAATCTCCGAGTTAAAAGACTAAACAAATTCACTATAAAAACCATAAAATATTTCCAAGTTTAAAAAACTCTACAATTCCACTATAAATACCATAAAATAAAGTTCCAAGTTAAAAAACTCCACAATTTCACTATAAAAACCATAAGAAAAGTTCGAAGTTGAAAAACTCAATAATTTCACTAATAAAAAAAAAGGTCCAATTTTAAAATCCTCAACAATTTCACTATAAAAACTATTTAAATAAGTTCCATGTTAGAAAACTCAATGATTTCACTATAAAACCCATAAAAAAAAGTTCCAAGTTAAAAAAAAACTCAACAATTTCACTATAAAAACCATTTAAATAAGTTCCAAGTTAGAAAACTCAACAATTTCACTATAAAAACCATAAAAAAGCTCCAAGTTAAAAAAAACTCAACAATTTCACTATAATATCCAAAAAAAATCTCCGAGTTAAAGAACTCAACAAATTCACTATAAAAACCATAAAATATTTACAAGTTAAAAAACTCTTCAATTTCACTATAAATACCATAAAATAAAGTTACAAGTTAAAAAACTCAACAATTTCACTATATAAACCATAAAAAAAGTTCTAAGTTAAAAAACTCAATAATTTCACTATAAAAATAAAAAAAGTTCTAAGTTAAAAAATACTCAACAATTTCACTATAAAAACCATTTAAATAAGTTCCAAGTTAGAAAACTAAACAATTTCACTATAAAAACCATAAAAAAGTTCCAAGTTAAAAAAACTCAACAATTTCATAAATCCATAAAAAATCTCCGAGTTAAAAAACTCAACAAATTCACTATATATACCATAAAATAAAGTTCCAAGTTAAAAAACTCAACAATTTCACTATAAAAACCATAATTAAGGTTCAAAGTTAAAAAACTCAATAATTTCACTATAAAAATAAAAATGAAAGTTCCAAGTTAAAAAAACTCAACAATTTCACTATTAAAACCATTTAAATAAGTTCCAAGTTAAAAAAACTCAACAATTTCACTATAAAAAACAAAAAAAAGTTCCAAATTAAAAAACTCAATAATTTCACTATAAAAAAAAAGTTCCTAGTTAAAAAAAACTCAACAATTTCACATTAAAACCATTTAAATAATTCCAATTTAAATAAATTAGCAATTTCACTATAAAAACCATAAAATAAGTTCCAAATTAAAAAATACAATAGTTTAACTATAAAAATCAAAAAACGTTCCAAGTTAAAAAAACTCAACAACTTCATTATAAAAACCATTTAAATAAGTTCCAAGTTAGAAAATTCAAAAAATTTCACTACAAAAACCATAAAAAAAAGCTCCAAGTTAAAAAAAACTCAACTATTTCACTATAATATCTATAAAAAAATCTCTGAGTTAAAGAACTCAACAAATTCACTATAAAAACCATAAAATATTTCTAAGTTAAAAAACACTTCAATTTCACTGTAAATACCATAAAATAAAGTTCCAAGTTAAACAAACTCAACAATTTCACTATAAAAACCATAAAAAAAGTTCCAAGTTAAAAAACTCAATAATTTCACTATAAAAAAAAGGTCCAAGTTAAAAAAACACAACAACTTCACTATAAAAACCATTTAAATAAGTTCCAAGTTAGAAAACTCAACAATTTCACTATAAAAAATCTCCGAGTTAAAAGACTAAACAAATTCACTATAAAAACCATAAAATATTTCCAAGTTTAAAAAACTCTACAATTCCACTATAAATACCATAAAATAAAGTTCCAAGTTAAAAAACTCCACAATTTCACTATAAAAACCATAAGAAAAGTTCGAAGTTGAAAAACTCAATAATTTCACTAATAAAAAAAAAAGGTCCAATTTTAAAATCCTCAACAATTTCACTATAAAAACTATTTAAATAAGTTCCATGTTAGAAAACTCAATGATTTCACTATAAAACCCATAAAAAAAAGTTCCAAGTTAAAAAAAAACTCAACAATTTCACTATAAAAACCATTTAAATAAGTTCCAAGTTAGAAAACTCAACAATTTCACTATAAAAACCATAAAAAAGCTCCAAGTTAAAAAAAAACTCAACAATTTCACTATAATATCCAAAAAAAATCTCCGAGTTAAAGAACTCAACAAATTCACTATAAAAACCATAAAATATTTACAAGTTAAAAAACTCTTCAATTTCACTATAAATACCATAAAATAAAGTTACAAGTTAAAAAACTCAACAATTTCACTATATAAACCATAAAAAAAGTTCTAAGTTAAAAAACTCAATAATTTCACTATAAAAATAAAAAAAGTTCTAAGTTAAAAAATACTCAACAATTTCACTATAAAAACCATTTAAATAAGTTCCAAGTTAGAAAACTAAACAATTTCACTATAAAAACCATAAAAAAGTTCCAAGTTAAAAAAACTCAACAATTTCATAAATCCATAAAAAATCTCCGAGTTAAAAAACTCAACAAATTCACTATATATACCATAAAATAAAGTTCCAAGTTAAAAAACTAAACAATTTCACTATAAAAACCATAATTAAGGTTCAAAGTTAAAAAACTCAATAATTTCACTATAAAAATAAAAATGAAAGTTCCAAGTTAAAAAAACTCAACAATTTCACTATTAAAACCATTTAAATAAGTTCCAAGTTAAAAAAACTCAACAATTTCACTATAAAAACCAAAAAAAAGTTCCAAATTAAAAAACTCAATAATTTCACTATAAAAAAAAAGTTCCTAGTTAAAAAAAACTCAACAATTTCACATTAAAACCATTTAAATAAGTTCCAATTTAAATAAATTAGCAATTTCACTATAAAAACCATAAAATAAGTTCCAAATTAAAAAATACAATAGTTTAACTATAAAAATCAAAAAACGTTCCAAGTTAAAAAAACTCAACAACTTCATTATAAAAACCATTTAAATAAGTTCAAAGTTAGAAAATTCAAAAAATTTCACTACAAAAACCATAAAAAAAAGCTCCAAGTTAAAAAAAACTCAACTATTTCACTATAATATCTATAAAAAAATCTCTGAGTTAAAGAACTCAACAAATTCACTATAAAAACCATAAAATATTTCTAAGTTAAAAAACACTTCAATTTCACTGTAAATACCATAAAATAAAGTTCCAAGTTAAACAAACTCAACAATTTCACTATAAAAACCCTAAAAAAAGTTCCAAGTTAAAAAACTCAATAATTTCACTATAAAAAAAAGGTCCAAGTTAAAAAAACACAACAACTTCACTATAAAAACCATTTAAATAAGTTCCAAGTTAGAAAACTCAACAATTTCACTATAAAAAATCTCCGAGTTAAAAGACTCAACAAATTCACTATAAAAACCATAAAATATTCCCAAGTTTAAAAAACTCTACAATTCCACTATAAATACCATAAAATAAAGTTCCAACTTAAAAAACTCCACAATTTCACTATAAAAACCATAAGAAAAGTTCGAAGTTGAAAAACTCAATAATTTCACTAATAAAAAAAAAGGTCCAATTTTAAAATCCTCAACAATTTCACTATAAAAACTATTTAAATAAGTTCCATGTTAGAAAACTCAATGATTTCACTATAAAACCCATAAAAAAAAGTTCCAAGTTAAAAAAAACTCAACAATTTCACTATAAACACCATTTAAATAAGTTCCAAGTTAGAAAACTCAACAATTTCACTATAAAAACCATAAAAAAGCTACAAGTTAAAAAAAACTCAACAATTTCACTATCATATCCAAAAAAAAAAACTCCGAGTTAAAGAACTCAACAAATTCCCTATAAAAACCATAATATATTTACAAGTTAAAAAACTCTTCAATTTCACTATAAATACCATAAAATAAAGTTCCAAGTTAAAAAACTCAATAATTTCACTATAAAAATAAAAAAAGTTCTAAGTTAAAAAAAAAACTCAACAATTTCACTATAAAAACCATTTAAATAAGTTCCAAGTTAGAAAACTCAACAATTTCACTATAAAAACCATTTAAATAAGTTCCATGTTAGAAAACTCAACGATTTCACTATAAAATCCATAAAAAAAAAGTTCCAAGTTAAAAAAACTCAACAATTTCACTATAAAAACCATTTAAATAAGTTCCAAGTTAGAAAACTCAACAATTTCACTATAAAAACCATAAAAAAGCTCCAAGTTAAAAAAAACTCAACAATTTCACTATAATATCCAAAAAAAATCTCCGAGTTAAAGAACTCAACAAATTCACTATAAAAACCATAAAATATTTACAAGTTAAAAAACTCTTCAATTTCACTATAAATACTATAAAATAAAGTTACAAGTTAAAAAACTCAACAATTTCACTATATAAACCATAAAAAAAGTTCTAAGTTAAAAAACTCAATAATTTCACTATAAAAATAAAAAAAGTTCTAAGTTAAAAAATACTCAACAATTTCACTATAAAAACCATTTAAATAAGTTCCAAGTTAGAAAACTAAACAATTTCACTATAAAAACCATAAAAAAGTTCCAAGTTAAAAAAACTCAACAATTTCATAAATCCATAAAAAATCTCCGAGTTAAAAAACTCAACAAATTCACTATATATACCATAAAATAAAGTTCCAAGTTAAAAAACTCAACAATTTCACTATAAAAACCATAATTAAGGTTCAAAGTTAAAAAACTCAATAATTTCACTATAAAAATAAAAATGAAAGTTCCAAGTTAAAAAAACTCAACAATTTCACTATTAAAACCATTTAAATAAGTTCCAAGTTAAAAAAACTCAACAATTTCACTATAAAAACCAAAAAAAAGTTCCAAATTAAAAAACTCAATAATTTCACTATAAAAAAAAAGTTCCTAGTTAAAAAAAACTCAACAATTTCACATTAAAACCATTTAAATAAGTTCCAATTTAAATAAATTAGCAATTTCACTATAAAAACCATAAAATAAGTTCCAAATTAAAAAATACAATAGTTTAACTATAAAAATCAAAAAACGTTCCAAGTTAAAAAAACTCAACAACTTCATTATAAAAACCATTTAAATAAGTTCCAAGTTAGAAAATTCAAAAAATTTCACTACAAAAACCATAAAAAAAAGCTCCAAGTTAAAAAAAACTCAACTATTTCACTATAATATCTATAAAAAAATCTCTGAGTTAAAGAACTCAACAAATTCACTATAAAAACCATAAAATATTTCCAAGTTAAAAAACACTTCAATTTCACTGTAAATACCATAAAATAAAGTTCCAAGTTAAACAAACTCAACAATTTCACTATAAAAACCATAAAAAAAGTTCCAAGTTAAAAAACTCAATAATTTCACTATAAAAAAAAGGTCCAAGTTAAAAAAACACAACAACTTCACTATAAAAACCATTTAAATAAGTTCCAAGTTAGAAAACTCAACAATTTCACTATAAAAAATCTCCGAGTTAAAAGACTCAACAAATTCACTATAAAAACCATAAAATATTTCCAAGTTTAAAAAACTCTACAATTCCACTATAAATACCATAAAATAAAGTTCCAAGTTAAAAAACTCCACAATTTCACTATAAAAACCATAAGAAAAGTTCGAAGTTGAAAAACTCAATAATTTCACTAATAAAAAAAAAGGTCCAATTTTAAAATCCTCAACAATTTCACTATAAAAACTATTTAAATAAGTTCCATGTTAGAAAACTCAATGATTTCACTATAAAACCCATAAAAAAAAGTTCCAAGTTAAAAAAAACTCAACAATTTCACTATAAACACCATTTAAATAAGTTCCAAGTTAGAAAACTCAACAATTTCACTATAAAAACCATAAAAAAGCTACAAGTTAAAAAAAACTCAACAATTTCACTATCATATCCAAAAAAAAAAACTCCGAGTTAAAGAACTCAACAAATTCCCTATAAAAACCATAATATATTTACAAGTTAAAAAACTCTTCAATTTCACTATAAATACCATAAAATAAAGTTCCAAGTTAAAAAACTCAATAATTTCACTATAAAAATAAAAAAAGTTCTAAGTTAAAAAAAAAACTCAACAATTTCACTATAAAAACCATTTAAATAAGTTCCAAGTTAGAAAACTCAACAATTTCACTATAAAAACCATTTAAATAAGTTCCATGTTAGAAAACTCAATGATTTCACTATAAAATCCATAAAAAAAAAGTTCCAAGTTAAAAAAACTCAACAATTTCACTATAAAAACCATTTAAATAAGTTCCAAGTTAGAAAACTCAACAATTTCACTATAAAAACCATAAAAAAGCTCCAAGTTAAAAAAAACTCAACAATTTCACTATAATATCCAAAAAAAATCTCCGAGTTAAAGAACTCAACAAATTCACTATAAAAACCATAAAATATTTACAAGTTAAAAAACTCTTCAATTTTACTATAAATACTATAAAATAAAGTTACAAGTTAAAAAACTCAACAATTTCACTATATAAACCATAAAAAAAGTTCTAAGTTAAAAAACTCAATAATTTCACTATAAAAATAAAAAAAGTTCTAAGTTAAAAAATACTCAACAATTTCACTATAAAAACCATTTAAATAAGTTCCAAGTTAGAAAACTAAACAATTTCACTATAAAAACCATAAAAAAGTTCCAAGTTAAAAAAACTCAACAATTTCATAAATCCATAAAAAATCTCCGAGTTAAAAAACTCAACAAATTCACTATATATACCATAAAATAAAGTTCCAAGTTAAAAAACTCAACAATTTCACTATAAAAACCATAATTAAGGTTCAAAGTTAAAAAACTCAATAATTTCACTATAAAAATAAAAATGAAAGTTCCAAGTTAAAAAAACTCAACAATTTCACTATTAAAACCATTTAAATAAGTTCCAAGTTAAAAAAACTCAACAATTTCACTATAAAAACCAAAAAAAAGTTCCAAATTAAAAAACTCAATAATTTCACTATAAAAAAAAAGTTCCTAGTTAAAAAAAACTCAACAATTTCACATTAAAACCATTTAAATAAGTTCCAATTTAAATAAATTAGCAATTTCACTATAAAAACCATAAAATAAGTTCCAAATTAAAAAATACAATAGTTTAACTATAAAAATCAAAAAACGTTCCAAGTTAAAAAAACTCAACAACTTCATTATAAAAACCATTTAAATAAGTTCCAAGTTAGAAAATTCAAAAAATTTCACTACAAAAACCATAAAAAAAAGCTCCAAGTTAAAAAAAACTCAACTATTTCACTATAATATCTATAAAAAAATCTCTGAGTTAAAGAACTCAACAAATTCACTATAAAAACCATAAAATATTTCCAAGTTAAAAAACACTTCAATTTCACTGTAAATACCATAAAATAAAGTTCCAAGTTAAACAAACTCAACAATTTCACTATAAAAACCATAAAAAAAGTTCCAAGTTAAAAAACTCAATAATTTCACTATAAAAAAAAGGTCCAAGTTAAAAAAACACAACAACTTCACTATAAAAACCATTTAAATAAGTTCCAAGTTAGAAAACTCAACAATTTCACTATAAAAAATCTCCGAGTTAAAAGACTCAACAAATTCACTATAAAAACCATAAAATATTTCCAAGTTTAAAAAACTCTACAATTCCACTATAAATACCATAAAATAAAGTTCCAAGTTAAAAAACTCCACAATTTCACTATAAAAACCATAAGAAAAGTTCGAAGTTGAAAAACTCAATAATTTCACTAATAAAAAAAAAGGTCCAATTTTAAAATCCTCAACAATTTCACTATAAAAACTATTTAAATAAGTTCCATGTTAGAAAACTCAATGATTTCACTATAAAACCCATAAAAAAAAGTTCCAAGTTAAAAAAAACTCAACAATTTCACTATAAACACCATTTAAATAAGTTCCAAGTTAGAAAACTCAACAATTTCACTATAAAAACCTTAAAAAAGCTACAAGTTAAAAAAAACTCAACAATTTCACTATCATATCCAAAAAAAAAAACTCCGAGTTAAAGAACTCAACAAATTCCCTATAAAAACCATAATATATTTACAAGTTAAAAAACTCTTCAATTTCACTATAAATACCATAAAATAAAGTTCCAAGTTAAAAAACTCAATAATTTCACTATAAAAATAAAAAAAGTTCTAAGTTAAAAAAAAAACTCAACAATTTCACTATAAAAACCATTTAAATAAGTTCCAAGTTAGAAAACTCAACAATTTCACTATAAAAACCATTTAAATAAGTTCCATGTTAGAAAACTCAACGATTTCACTATAAAATCCATAAAAAAAAAAAGTTCTAAGTTAAAAAAACTCAACAATTTCACTATAAAAACCATTTAAATAAGTTCCAAGTTAGAAAACTCAACAATTTCACTATAAAAACCATAAAAAAGCTCCAAGTTAAAAAAAACTCAACAATTTCACTATAATATCCAAAAAAAATCTCTGAGTTAAAGAACTCAACAAATTCACTATAAAAACCATAAAATATTTACAAGTTAAAAAACTCTTCAATTTCACTATAAATACCATAAAATAAAGTTACAAGTTAAAAAAACTCAACAATTTCACTATATAAACCATAAAAAAAGTTCTAAGTTAAAAAACTCAATAATTTCACTATAAAAATAAAAAAAGTTCTAAGTTAAAAAATACTCAACAATTTCACTATAAAAACCATTTAAATAAGTTCCAAGTTAGAAAACTAAACAATTTCACTATAAAAACCATAAAAAAGTTCCAAGTTAAAAAAACTCAACAATTTCATAAATCCATAAAAAATCTCCGAGTTAAAAAACTCAACAAATTCACTATATATACCATAAAATAAAGTTCCAAGTTAAAAAACTCAACAATTTCACTATAAAAACCATAATAAAGGTTCAAAGTTAAAAAACTCAATAATTTCACTATAAAAATAAAAATGAAAGTTCCAAGTTAAAAAAACTCAACAATTTCACTATTAAAACCATTTAAATAAGTTCCAAGTTAAAAAAACTCAACAATTTCACTATAAAAACCAAAAAAAAGTTCCAAATTAAAAAACTCAATAATTTCACTATAAAAAAAAAGTTCCTAGTTAAAAAAAACTCAACAATTTCACATTAAAACCATTTAAATAAGTTCCAATTTAAATAAATTAGCAATTTCACTATAAAAACCATAAAATAAGTTCCAAATTAAAAAACACAATAGTTTAACTATAAAAATCAAAAAACGTTCCAAGTTAAAAAAACTCAACAACTTCATTATAAAAACCATTTAAATAAGTTCCAAGTTAGAAAATTCAAAAAATTTCACTACAAAAACCATAAAAAAAAGCTCCAAGTTAAAAAAAACTCAACTATTTCACTATAATATCTATAAAAAAATCTCTGAGTTAAAGAACTCAACAAATTCACTATAAAAACCATAAAATATTTCCAAGTTAAAAAACACTTCAATTTCACTGTAATTACCATAAAATAAAGTTCCAAGTTAAACAAACTCAACAATTTCACTATAAAAACCATAAAAAAAGTTCCAAGTTAAAAAACTCAATAATTTCACTATAAAAAAAAGGTCCAAGTTAAAAAAACACAACAACTTCACTATAAAAACCATTTAAATAAGTTCCAAGTTAGAAAACTCAACAATTTCACTATAAAAAATCTCCGAGTTAAAAGACTCAACAAATTCACTATAAAAACCATAAAATATTTCCAAGTTTAAAAAACTCTACAATTCCACTATAAATACCATAAAATAAAGTTCCAAGTTAAAAAACTCCACAATTTCACTATAAAAACCATAAGAAAAGTTCGAAGTTGAAAAACTCAATAATTTCACTAATAAAAAAAAAGGTCCAATTTTAAAATCCTCAACAATTTCACTATAAAAACCATTTAAATAAGTTCCATGTTAGAAAACTCAATGATTTCACTATAAAACCCATAAAAAAAAAAGTTCCAAGTTAAAAAAACTCAACAATTTCACTATAAAAACCATTTAAATAAGTTCCAAGTTAGAAAACTCAACAATTTCACTATAAAAACCATAAAAAAGCTCCAAGTTAAAAAAAACTCAACAATTTCACTATAATATCCAAAAAAAATCTCCGAGTTAAAGAACTCAACAAATTCACTATAAAAACCATAAAATATTTACAAGTTAAAAAACTCTTCAATTTCACTATAAATACCATAAAATAAAGTTACAAGTTAAAAAACTCAACAATTTCACTATATAAACCATAAAAAAAGTTCTAAGTTAAAAAACTCAATAATTTCACTATAAAAATAAAAAAAGTTCTAAGTTAAAAAATACTCAACAATTTCACTATAAAAACCATTTAAATAAGTTCCAAGTTAGAAAACTAAACAATTTCACTATAAAAACCATAAAAAAGTTCCAAGTTAAAAAAACTCAACAATTTCATAAATCCATAAAAAATCTCCGAGTTAAAAAACTCAACAAATTCACTATATATACCATAAAATAAAGTTCCAAGTTAAAAAACTAAACAATTTCACTGTAAAAACCATAATAAAGGTTCAAAGTTAAAAAACTCAATAATTTCACTATAAAAATAAAAATGAAAGTTCCAAGTTATAAAAACTCAACAATTTCACTATTAAAACCATTTAAATAAGTTCCAAGTTAAAAAAACTCAACAATTTCACTATAAAAACCAAAAAAAAGTTCCAAATTAAAAAACTCAATAATTTCACTATAAAAAAAAAGTTCCTAGTTAAAAAAAATTCAACAATTTCACATTAAAACCATTTAAATAAGTTCCAATTTAAATAAATTAGCAATTTCACTATAAAAACCATAAAATAAGTTCCAAATTAAAAAACACAATAGTTTAACTATAAAAATCAAAAAACGTTCCAAGTTAAAAAAACTCAACAACTTCATTATAAAAACCATTTAAATAAGTTCCAAGTTAGAAAATTCAAAAAATTTCACTACAAAAACCATAAAAAAATGCTCCAAGTTAAAATAAAATCAACTATTTCACTATAATATCTATAAAAAAATCTCTGAGTTAAAGAACTCAACAAATTCACTATAAAAACCATAAAATATTTCCAAGTTAAAAAACACTTCAATTTCACTGTAAATACCATAAAATAAAGTTCCAAGTTAAACAAACTCAACAATTTCACTATAAAAACCATAAAAAAAAGTTCCAAGTTTAAAAACTCAATAATTTCACTATAAAAAAAAGGTCCAAGTTAAAAAAACACAACAACTTCACTATAAAAACCATTTAAATAAGTTCCAAGTTAGAAAACTCAACAATTTCACTATAAAAACCATAAAAAAGATCCAAGTTAAAAAAACTTAACAATTTCATTAATCCATAAAAAATCTCCGAGTTAAAAGACTCAACAAATTCACTATAAAAACCATAAAATTTTTCCAAGTTTAAAAAACTCTACAATTCCACTATAAATACCATAAAATAAAGTTCCAAGTTAAAAAACTCCACAATTTCACTATAAAAACCATAAGAAAAGTTCGAAGTTGAAAAACTCAATAATTTCACTAATAAAAAAAAAGGTCCAATTTTAAAATCCTCAACAATTTCACTATAAAAACTATTTAAATAAGTTCCATGTTAGAAAACTCAATGATTTCACTATAAAACCCATAAAAAAAAGTTCCAAGTTAAAAAAAACTCAACAATTTCACTATAAAAACCATTTAAATAAGTTCCAAGTTAGAAAACTCGACAATTTCACTATTAAAACCATAAAAAAGCTACAAGTTAAAAAAAACTCAACAATTTCACTATCATATCCAAAAAAAAAAACTGCGAGTTAAAGAACTCAACAAATTCCATATAAAAACCATAATATATTTACAAGTTAAAAAACTCTTCAATTTCACTATAAATACCATAAAATAAAGTTCCAAGTTAAAAAACTCAATAATTTCACTATAAAAATAAAAAAAGTTCTAAGTTAAAAAAAACTCAACAATTTCACTATAAAAACCATTTAAATAAGTTCCAAGTTAGAAAACTCAACAATTTCACTATAAAAACCATTTAAATAAGTTCCATGTTAGAAAACTAAACGATTTCACTATAAAATCCATAAAAAAAAAGTTCCAAGTGAAAAAAACTCAACAATTTCACTATAAAAACCATTTAAATAAGTTCCAAGTTAGAAAACTCAACAATTTCACTATAAAAACCATAAAAAAGCTCCAAGTTAAAAAAAACTCAACAATTTCACTATAATATCCAAAAAAAATCTCCGAGTTAAAGAACTCAACAAATTCACTATAAAAACCATAAAATATTTACAAGTTAAAAAACTCTTCAATTTCACTATAAATAACATAAAATAAAGTTACAAGTTAAAAAACTCAACAATTTCACTATATAAACCATAAAAAAAGTTCTAAGTTAAAAAACTCAATAATTTCACTATAAAAACCATTTAAATAAGTTCCAAGTTAGAAAACTAAACAATTTCACTATAAAAACCATAAAAAAGTTCCAAGTTAAAAAAACTCAACAATTTCATAAATCCATAAAAAATCTCCGAGTTAAAAAACTCAACAAATTCACTATATATACCATAAAATAAAGTTCCAACTTAAAAAACTCAACAATTTCACTATAAAAACCATAATAAAGGTTCAAAGTTAAAAAACTCAATAATTTCACTATAAAAATAAAAATGAAAGTTCCAAGTTAAAAAAACTCAACAATTTCACTATTAAAACCATTTAAATAAGTTCCAAGTTAAAAAAACTCAACAATTTCACTATAAAAACCAAAAAAAAGTTCCAAATTAAAAAACTCAATAATTTCACTATAAAAAAAAAGTTCCTAGTTAAAAATAACTCAACAATTTCACATTAAAACCATTTAAATAAGTTCCAATTTAAATAAATTAGCAATTTGACTATAAAAACCATAAAAAAAGTTCCAAATTAAAAAACACAATAGTTTAACTATAAAAATCAAAAAACGTTCCAAGTTAAAAAAACTCAACAACTTCATTATAAAAACCATTTAAATAAGTTCCAAGTTAGAAAATTCAAAAAATTTCACAACAAAAACCATAAAAAAAAGCTCCAAGTTAAAAAAAACTCAACTATTTCACTATAATATCTATAAAAAAATCTCTGAGTTAAAGAACTCAACAAATTCACTATAAAAACCATAAAATATTTCCAAGTTAAAAAACACTTCAATTTCACTGTAAATACCATAAAATAAAGTTCCAAGTTAAACAAACTCAACAATTTCACTATAAAAACCATAAAAAAAAAGTTCCAAGTTAAAAAACTCAATAATTTCACTATAAAAAAAAGGTCCAAGTTAAAAAAACACAACAACTTCACTATAAAAACCATTTAAATAAGTTCCAAGTTAGAAAACTCAACAATTTCACTATAAAAACCATAAAAAAGATCCAAGTTAAAAAAACTCAACAATTTCACTATAAAAACCATTTAAATAAGTTCCAAGTTAGAAAACTAAACAATTTCACTATAAAAACCATAAAAAAGTTCCAAGTTAAAAAAACTCAACAATTTCATAAATCCATAAAAAATCTCCGAGTTAAAAAACTCAACAAATTCACTATATATACCATAAAATAAAGTTCCAAGTTAAAAAACTCAACAATTTCACTATAAAAACCATAATAAAGGTTCAAAGTTAAAAAACTCAATAATTTCACTATAAAAATAAAAATGAAAGTTCCAAGTTATAAAAACTCAACAATTTCACTATTAAAACCATTTAAATAAGTTCCAAGTTAAAAAAACTCAACAATTTCACTATAAAAACCAAAAAAAAGTTCCAAATTAAAAAACTCAATAATTTCACTATAAAAAAAAAGTTCCTAGTTAAAAAAAACTCAACAATTTCACATTAAAACCATTTAAATAAGTTCCAATTTAAATAAATTAGCAATTTGACTATAAAAACCATAAAAAAAGTTCCAAATTAAAAAACACAATAGTTTAACTATAAAAATCAAAAAACGTTCCAAGTTAAAAAAACTCAACAACTTCATTATAAAAACCATTTAAATAAGTTCCAAGTTAGAAAATTCAAAAAATTTCACTACAAAAACCATAAAAAAAAGCTCCAAGTTAAAAAAAACTCAACTATTTCACTATAATATCTATAAAAAAATCTCTGAGTTAAAGAACTCAACAAATTCACTATAAAAACCATAAAATATTTCCAAGTTAAAAAACACTTCAATTTCACTGTAAATACCATAAAATAAAGTTCCAAGTTAAACAAACTCAACAATTTCACTATAAAAACCATAAAAAAAAAAAGTTCCAAGTTAAAAAACTCAATAATTTCACTATAAAAAAAAGGTCCAAGTTAAAAAAACACAACAACTTCACTATAAAAACCATTTAAATAAGTTCCAAGTTAGAAAACACAACAATTTCACTATAAAAACCATAAAAAAGATCCAAGTTAAAAAAACTTAACAATTTCATTAATCCATAAAAAATCTCCGAGTTAAAAGACTCAACAAATTCACTATAAAAACCATAAAATATTTCCAAGTTTAAAAAACTCTACAATTCCACTATAAATACCATAAAATAAAGTTCCAAGTTAAAAAACTCCACAATTTCACTATAAAAACCATAAGAAAAGTTCGAAGTTGAAAAACTCAATAATTTCACTAATAAAAAAAAAGGTCCAATTTTAAAATCCTCAACAATTTCACTATAAAAACTATTTAAATAAGTTCCATGTTAGAAAACTCAATGATTTCACTATAAAACCCATAAAAAAAAGTTCCAAGTTAAAAAAAACTCAACAATTTCACTATAAAAACCATTTAAATAAGTTCCAAGTTAGAAAACTCGACAATTTCACTATAAAAACCATAAAAAAGCTACAAGTTAAAAAAAACTCAACAATTTCACTATCATATCCAAAAAAAAAAACTGCGAGTTAAAGAACTCAACAAATTCCCTATAAAAACCATAATATATTTACAAGTTAAAAAACTCTTCAATTTCACTATAAATACCATAAAATAAAGTTCCAAGTTAAAAAACTCAATAATTTCACTATAAAAATAAAAAAAGTTCTAAGTTAAAAAAAAACTCAACAATTTCACTATAAAAACCATTTAAATAAGTTCCAAGTTAGAAAACTCAACAATTTCACTATAAAAACCATTTAAATAAGTTCCATGTTAGAAAACTAAACGATTTCACTATAAAATCCATAAAAAAAAAAGTTCCAAGTGAAAAAAACTCAACAATTTCACTATAAAAACCATTTAAATAAGTTCCAAGTTAGAAAACTCAACAATTTCACTATAAAAACCATAAAAAAGCTCCAAGTTAAAAAAAACTCAACAATTTCACTATAATATCCAAAAAAAATCTCCGAGTTAAAGAACTCAACAAATTCACTATAAAAACCATAAAATATTTACAAGTTAAAAAACTCTTCAATTTCACTATAAATACCATAAAATAAAGTTACAAGTTAAAAAACTCAACAATTTCACTATATAAACCATAAAAAAGTTCTAAGTTAAAAAACTCAATAATTTCACTATAAAAATAAAAAAAGTTCTAAGTTAAAAAAAACTCAACAATTTCACTATAAAAACCATTTAAATAAGTTCCAAGTTAGAAAACTAAACAATTTCACTATAAAAACCATAAAAAAGTTCCAAGTTAAAAAAACTCAACAATTTCATAAATCCATAAAAAATCTCCGAGTTAAAAAACTCAACAAATTCACTATATATACCATAAAATAAAGTTCCAAGTTAAAAAACTCAACAATTTCACTGTAAAAACCATAATAAAGGTTCAAAGTTAAAAAACTCAATAATTTCACTATAAAAATAAAAATGAAAGTTCCAAGTTATAAAAACTCAACAATTTCACTATTAAAACCATTTAAATAAGTTCCAAGTTAAAAAAACTCAACAATTTCACTATAAAAACCAAAAAAAAGTTCCAAATTAAAAAACTCAATAATTTCACTATAAAAAAAAAAGTTCCTAGTTAAAAAAAATTCAACAATTTCACATTAAAACCATTTAAATAAGTTCCAATTTAAATAAATTAGCAATTTCACTATAAAAACCATAAAATAAGTTCCAAATTAAAAAACACAATAGTTTAACTATAAAAATCAAAAAACGTTCCAAGTTAAAAAAACTCAACAACTTCATTATAAAAACCATTTAAATAAGTTCCAAGTTAGAAAATTCAAAAAATTTCACTACAAAAACCATAAAAAAATGCTCCAAGTTAAAAAAAAATCAACTATTTCACTATAATATCTATAAAAAAATCTCTGAGTTAAAGAACTCAACAAATTCACTATAAAAACCATAAAATATTTCCAAGTTAAAAAACACTTCAATTTCACTGTAAATACCATAAAATAAAGTTCCAAATTAAACAAACTCAACAATTTCACTATAAAAACCATAAAAAAAAGTTCCAAGTTAAAAAACTCAATAATTTCACTATAAAAAAAAGGTCCAAGTTAAAAAAACACAACAACTTCACTATAAAAACCATTTAAATAAGTTCCAAGTTAGAAAACTCAACAATTTCACTATAAAAACCATAAAAAAGATCCAAGTTAAAAAAACTTAACAATTTCATTAATCCATAAAAAATCTCCGAGTTAAAAGACTCAACAAATTCACTATAAAAACCATAAAATATTTCCAAGTTTAAAAAACTCTACAATTCCACTATAAATACCATAAAATAAAGTTCCAAGTTAAAAAACTCCACAATTTCACTATAAAAACCATAAGAAAAGTTCGAAGTTGAAAAACTCAATAATTTCTCTAATAAAAAAAAAGGTCCAATTTTAAAATCCTCAACAATTTCACTATAAAAACTATTTAAATAAGTTCCATGTTAGAAAACTCAATGATTTCACTATAAAACCCATAAAAAAAAGTTCCAAGTTAAAAAAAACTCAACAATTTCACTATAAAAACCATTTAAATAAGTTCCAAGTTAGAAAACTCGACAATTTCACTATAAAAACCATAAAAAAGCTACAAGTTAAAAAAAACTCAACAATTTCACTATCATATCCAAAAAAAAAACTGCGAGTTAAAGAACTCAACAAATTCCCTATAAAAACCATAATATATTTACAAGTTAAAAAACTCTTCAATTTCACTATAAATACCATAAAATAAAGTTCCAAGTTAAAAAACTCAATAATTTCACTATAAAAATAAAAAAAGTTCTAAGTTAAAAAAAAACTCAACAATTTCACTATAAAAACCATTTAAATAAGTTCCAAGTTAGAAAACTCAACAATTTCACTATAAAAACCATTTAAATAAGTTCCATGTTAGAAAACTAAACGATTTCACTATAAAATCCATAAAAAAAAAAGTTCCAAGTGAAAAAAACTCAACAATTTCACTATAAAAACCATTTAAATAAGTTCCAAGTTAGAAAACTCAACAATTTCACTATAAAAACCATAAAAAAGCTCCAAGTTAAAAAAAACTCAACAATTTCACTATAATATCCAAAAAAAATCTCCGAGTTAAAGAACTCAACAAATTCACTATAAAAACCATAAAATATTTACAAGTTAAAAAACTCTTCAATTTCACTATAAATACCATAAAATAAAGTTACAAGTTAAAAAACTCAACAATTTCACTATATAAACCATAAAAAAGTTCTAAGTTAAAAAACTCAATAATTTCACTATAAAAATAAAAAAAGTTCTAAGTTAAAAAAAACTCAACAATTTCACTATAAAAACCATTTAAATAAGTTCCAAGTTAGAAAACTAAACAATTTCACTATAAAAACCATAAAAAAGTTCCAAGTTAAAAAAACTCAACAATTTCATAAATCCATAAAAAATCTCCGAGTTAAAAAACTCAACAAATTCACTATATATACCATAAAATAAAGTTCCAAGTTAAAAAACTCAACAATTTCACTATAAAAACCATAATAAAGGTTCAAAGTTAAAAAACTCAATAATTTCACTATAAAAATAAAAATGAAAGTTCCAAGTTATAAAAACTCAACAATTTCACTATTAAAACCATTTAAATAAGTTCCAAGTTAAAAAAACTCAACAATTTCACTATAAAAACCAAAAAAAAGTTCCAAATTAAAAAACTCAATAATTTCACTATAAAAAAAAAGTTCCTAGTTAAAAAAAATTCAACAATTTCACATTAAAACCATTTAAATAAGTTCCAATTTAAATAAATTAGCAATTTCACTATAAAAACCATAAAATAAGTTCCAAATTAAAAAACACAATAGTTTAACTATAAAAATCAAAAAACGTTCCAAGTTAAAAAAACTCAACAACTTCATTATAAAAACCATTTAAATAAGTTCCAAGTTAGAAAATTCAAAAAATTTCACTACAAAAACCATAAAAAAATGCTCCAAGTTAAAAAAAAATCAACTATTTCACTATAATATCTATAAAAAAATCTCTGAGTTAAAGAACTCAACAAATTCACTATAAAAACCTTAAAATATTTCCAAGTTAAAAAACACTTCAATTTCACTGTAAATACCATAAAATAAAGTTCCAAGTTAAACAAACTCAACAATTTCACTATAAAAACCATAAAAAAAAGTTCCAAGTTAAAAAACTCAATAATTTCACTATAAAAAAAAGGTCCAAGTTAAAAAAACACAACAACTTCACTATAAAAACCATTTAAATAAGTTCCAAGTTAGAAAACTCAACAATTTCACTATAAAAACCATAAAAAAGATCCAAGTTAAAAAAACTTAACAATTTCATTAATCCATAAAAAATCTCCGAGTTAAAAGACTCAACAAATTCACTATAAAAACCATAAAATATTTCCAAGTTTAAAAAACTCTACAATTCCACTATAAATACCATAAAATAAAGTTCCAAGTTAAAAAACTCCACAATTTCACTATAAAAACCATAAGAAAAGTTCGAAGTTGAAAAACTCAATAATTTCACTAATAAAAAAAAAGGTCCAATTTTAAAATCCTCAACAATTTCACTATAAAAACTATTTAAATAAGTTCCATGTTAGAAAACTCAATGATTTCACTATAAAACCCATAAAAAAAAGTTCCAAGTTAAAAAAAACTCAACAATTTCACTATAAAAACCATTTAAATAAGTTCCAAGTTAGAAAACTCGACAATTTCACTATAAAAACCATAAAAAAGCTACAAGTTAAAAAAAACTCAACAATTTCACTATCATATCCAAAAAAAAAAACTGCGAGTTAAAGAACTCAACAAATTCCCTATAAAAACCATAATATATTTACAAGTTAAAAAACTCTTCAATTTCACTATAAATACCATAAAATAAAGTTCCAAGTTAAAAAACTCAATAATTTCACTATAAAAATAAAAAAAGTTCTAAGTTAAAAAAAAACTCAACAATTTCACTATAAAAACCATTTAAATAAGTTCCAAGTTAGAAAACTCAACAATTTCACTATAAAAACCATTTAAATAAGTTCCATGTTAGAAAACTAAACGATTTCACTATAAAATCCATAAAAAAAAAAGTTCCAAGTGAAAAAAACTCAACAATTTCACTATAAAAACCATTTAAATAAGTTCCAAGTTAGAAAACTCAACAATTTCACTATAAAAACCATAAAAAAGCTCCAAGTTAAAAAAAACTCAACAATTTCACTATAATATCCAAAAAAAATCTCCGAGTTAAAGAACTCAACAAATTCACTATAAAAACCATAAAATATTTACAAGTTAAAAAACTCTTCAATTTCACTATAAATACCATAAAATAAAGTTACAAGTTAAAAAACTCAACAATTTCACTATATAAACCATAAAAAAGTTCTAAGTTAAAAAACTCAATAATTTCACTATAAAAATAAAAAAAGTTCTAAGTTAAAAAAAACTCAACAATTTCACTATAAAAACCATTTAAATAAGTTCCAAGTTAGAAAACTAAACAATTTCACTATAAAAACCATAAAAAAGTTCCAAGTTAAAAAAACTCAACAATTTCATAAATCCATAAAAAATCTCCGAGTTAAAAAACTCAACAAATTCACTATATATACCATAAAATAAAGTTCCAAGTTAAAAAACTCAACAATTTCACTATAAAAACCATAATAAAGGTTCAAAGTTAAAAAACTCAATAATTTCACTATAAAAATAAAAATGAAAGTTCCAAGTTATAAAAACTCAACAATTTCACTATTAAAACCATTTAAATAAGTTCCAAGTTAAAAAAACTCAACAATTTCACTATAAAAACCAAAAAAAAGTTCCAAATTAAAAAACTCAATAATTTCACTATAAAAAAAAAGTTCCTAGTTAAAAAAAACTCAACAATTTCACATTAAAACCATTTAAATAAGTTCCAATTTAAATAAATTAGCAATTTGACTATAAAAACCATAAAAAAAGTTCCAAATTAAAAAACACAATAGTTTAACTATAAAAATCAAAAAACGTTCCAAGTTAAAAAAACTCAACAACTTCATTATAAAAACCATTTAAATAAGTTCCAAGTTAGAAAATTCAAAAAATTTCACTACAAAAACCATAAAAAAAAGCTCCAAGTTAAAAAAAACTCAACTATTTCACTATAATATCTATAAAAAAATCTCTGAGTTAAAGAACTCAACAAATTCACTATAAAAACCATAAAATATTTCCAAGTTAAAAAACACTTCAATTTCACTGTAAATACCATAAAATAAAGTTCCAAGTTAAACAAACTCAACAATTTCACTATAAAAACCATAAAAAAAAAAGTTCCAAGTTAAAAAAACTCAATAATTTCACTATAAAAAAAAGGTCCAAGTTAAAAAAACACAACAACTTCACTATAAAAACCATTTAAATAAGTTCCAAGTTAGAAAACTCAACAATTTCACTATAAAAACCATAAAAAAGATCCAAGTTAAAAAAACTTAACAATTTCATTAATCCATAAAAAATATCCGAGTTAAAAGACTCAACAAATTCACTATAAAAACCATAAAATATTTCCAAGTTTAAAAAACTCTACAATTCCACTATAAATACCATAAAATAAAGTTCCAAGTTAAAAAACTCCACAATTTCACTATAAAAACCATAAGAAAAGTTCGAAGTTGAAAAACTCAATAATTTCACTAATAAAAAAAAAGGTCCAATTTTAAAATCCTCAACAATTTCACTATAAAAACTATTTAAATAAGTTCCATGTTAGAAAACTCAATGATTTCACTATAAAACCCATAAAAAAAAGTTCCAAGTTAAAAAAAACTCAACAATTTCACTATAAAAACCATTTAAATAAGTTCCAAGTTAGAAAACTCGACAATTTCACTATAAAAACCATAAAAAAGCTACAAGTTAAAAAAAACTCAACAATTTCACTATCATATCCAAAAAAAAAACTGCGAGTTAAAGAACTCAACAAATTCCCTATAAAAACCATAATATATTTACAAGTTAAAAAACTCTTCAATTTCACTATAAATACCATAAAATAAAGTTCCAAGTTAAAAAACTCAATAATTTCACTATAAAAATAAAAAAAGTTCTAAGTTAAAAAAAAACTCAACAATTTCACTATAAAAACCATTTAAATAAGTTCCAAGTTAGAAAACTCAACAATTTCACTATAAAAACCATTTAAATAAGTTCCATGTTAGAAAACTAAACGATTTCACTATAAAATCCATAAAAAAAAAAGTTCCAAGTGAAAAAAACTCAACAATTTCACTATAAAAACCATTTAAATAAGTTCCAAGTTAGAAAACTCAACAATTTCACTATAAAAACCATAAAAAAGCTCCAAGTTAAAAAAAACTCAACAATTTCACTATAATATCCAAAAAAAATCTCCGAGTTAAAGAACTCAACAAATTCACTATAAAAACCATAAAATATTTACAAGTTAAAAAATTCTTCAATTTCACTATAAATACCATAAAATAAAGTTACAAGTTAAAAAACTCAACAATTTCACTATATAAACCATAAAAAAGTTCTAAGTTAAAAAACTCAATAATTTCACTATAAAAATAAAAAAAGTTCTAAGTTAAAAAAAACTCAACAATTTCACTATAAAAACCATTTAAATAAGTTCCAAGTTAGAAAACTAAACAATTTCACTATAAAAACCATAAAAAAGTTCCAAGTTAAAAAAACTCAACAATTTCATAAATCCATAAAAAATCTCCGAGTTAAAAAACTCAACAAATTCACTATATATACCATAAAATAAAGTTCCAAGTTAAAAAACTCAACAATTTCACTGTAAAAACCATAATAAAGGTTCAAAGTTAAAAAACTCAATAATTTCACTATAAAAATAAAAATGAAAGTTCCAAGTTATAAAAACTCAACAATTTCACTATTAAAACCATTTAAATAAGTTCCAAGTTAAAAAAACTCAACAATTTCACTATAAAAACCAAAAAAAAGTTCCAAATTAAAAAACTCAATAATTTCACTATAAAAAAAAAAGTTCCTAGTTAAAAAAAATTCAACAATTTCACATTAAAACCATTTAAATAAGTTCCAATTTAAATAAATTAGCAATTTCACTATAAAAACCATAAAATAAGTTCCAAATTAAAAAACACAATAGTTTAACTATAAAAATCAAAAAACGTTCCAAGTTAAAAAAACTCAACAACTTCATTATAAAAACCATTTAAATAAGTTCCAAGTTAGAAAATTCAAAAAATTTCACTACAAAAACCATAAAAAAATGCTCCAAGTTAAAAAAAAATCAACTATTTCACTATAATATCTATAAAAAAATCTCTGAGTTAAAGAACTCAACAAATTCACTATAAAAACCATAAAATATTTCCAAGTTAAAAAACACTTCAATTTCACTGTAAATACCATAAAATAAAGTTCCAAGTTAAACAAACTCAACAATTTCACTATAAAAACCATAAAAAAAAGTTCCAAGTTAAAAAACTCAATAATTTCACTATAAAAAAAAGGTCCAAGTTAAAAAAACACAACAACTTCACTATAAAAACCATTTAAATAAGTTCCAAGTTAGAAAACTCAACAATTTCACTATAAAAACCATAAAAAAGATCCAAGTTAAAAAAACTTAACAATTTCATTAATCCATAAAAAATCTCCGAGTTAAAAGACTCAACAAATTCACTATAAAAACCATAAAATATTTCCAAGTTTAAAAAACTCTACAATTCCACTATAAATACCATAAAATAAAGTTCCAAGTTAAAAAACTCCACAATTTCACTATAAAAACCATAAGAAAAGTTCGAAGTTGAAAAACTCAATAATTTCACTAATAAAAAAAAAGGTCCAATTTTAAAATCCTCAACAATTTCACTATAAAAACTATTTAAATAAGTTCCATGTTAGAAAACACAATGATTTCACTATAAAACCCATAAAAAAAAGTTCCAAGTTAAAAAAAACTCAACAATTTCACTATAAAAACCATTTAAATAAGTTCCAAGTTAGAAAACTCGACAATTTCACTATAAAAACCATAAAAAAGCTACAAGTTAAAAAAAACTCAACAATTTCACTATCATATCCAAAAAAAAAAACTGCGAGTTAAAGAACTCAACAAATTCCCTATAAAACCCATAATATATTTACAAGTTAAAAAACTCTTCAATTTCACTATAAATACCATAAAATAAAGTTCCAAGTTAAAAAACTCAATAATTTCACTATAAAAATAAAAAAAGTTCTAAGTTAAAAAAAAACTCAACAATTTCACTATAAAAACCATTTAAATAAGTTCCAAGTTAGAAAACTCAACAATTTCACTATAAAAACCATTTAAATAAGTTCCATGTTAGAAAACTAAACGATTTCACTATAAAATCCATAAAAAAAAAAGTTCCAAGTGAAAAAAACTCAACAATTTCACTATAAAAACCATTTAAATAAGTTCCAAGTTAGAAAACTCAACAATTTCACTATAAAAACCATAAAAAAGCTCCAAGTTAAAAAAAACTCAACAATTTCACTATAATATCCAAAAAAAATCTCCGAGTTAAAGAACTCAACAAATTCACTATAAAAACCATAAAATATTTACAAGTTAAAAAACTCTTCAATTTCACTATAAATACCATAAAATAAAGTTACAAGTTAAAAAACTCAACAATTTCACTATATAAACCATAAAAAAGTTCTAAGTTAAAAAACTCAATAATTTCACTATAAAAATAAAAAAAGTTCTAAGTTAAAAAAAACTCAACAATTTCACTATAAAAACCATTTAAATAAGTTCCAAGTTAGAAAACTAAACAATTTCACTATAAAAACCATAAAAAAGTTCCAAGTTAAAAAAACTCAACAATTTCATAAATCCATAAAAAATCTCCGAGTTAAAAAACTCAACAAATTCACTATATATACCATAAAATAAAGTTCCAAGTTAAAAAACTCAACAATTTCACTATAAAAACCATAATAAAGGTTCAAAGTTAAAAAACTCAATAATTTCACTATAAAAATAAAAATGAAAGTTCCAAGTTATAAAAACTCAACAATTTCACTATTAAAACCATTTAAATAAGTTCCAAGTTAAAAAAACTCAACAATTTCACTATAAAAACCAAAAAAAAGTTCCAAATTAAAAAACTCAATAATTTCACTATAAAAAAAAAGTTCCTAGTTAAAAAAAACTCAACAATTTCACATTAAAACCATTTAAATAAGTTCCAATTTAAATAAATTAGCAATTTGACTATAAAAACCATAAAAAAAGTTCCAAATTAAAAAACACAATAGTTTAACTATAAAAATCAAAAAACGTTCCAAGTTAAAAAAACTCAACAACTTCATTATAAAAACCATTTAAATAAGTTCCAAGTTAGAAAATTCAAAAAATTTCACTACAAAAACCAGAAAAAAAAGCTCCAAGTTAAAAAAAACTCAACTATTTCACTATAATATCTATAAAAAAATCTCTGAGTTAAAGAACTCAACAAATTCACTATAAAAACCATAAAATATTTCCAAGTTAAAAAACACTTCAATTTCACTGTAAATACCATAAAATAAAGTTCCAAGTTAAACAAACTCAACAATTTCACTATAAAAACCATAAAAAAAAAAGTTCCAAGTTAAAAAACTCAATAATTTCACTATAAAAAAAAGGTCCAAGTTAAAAAAACACAACAACTTCACTATAAAAACCATTTAAATAAGTTCCAAGTTAGAAAACTCAACAATTTCACTATAAAAACCATAAAAAAGATCCAAGTTAAAAAAACTTAACAATTTCATTAATCCATAAAAAATCTCCGAGTTAAAAGACTCAACAAATTCACTATAAAAACCATAAAATATTTCCAAGTTTAAAAAACTCTACAATTCCACTATAAATACCATAAAATAAAGTTCCAAGTTAAAAAACTCCACAATTTCACTATAAAAACCATAAGAAAAGTTCGAAGTTGAAAAACTCAATAATTTCACTAATAAAAAAAAAGGTCCAATTTTAAAATCCTCAACAATTTCACTATAAAAACTATTTAAATAAGTTCCATGTTAGAAAACTCAATGATTTCACTATAAAACCCATAAAAAAAAGTTCCAAGTTAAAAAAAACTCAACAATTTCACTATAAAAACCATTTAAATAAGTTCCAAGTTAGAAAACTCGACAATTTCACTATAAAAACCATAAAAAAGCTACAAGTTAAAAAAAACTCAACAATTTCACTATCATATCCAAAAAAAAAAACTGCGAGTTAAAGAACTCAACAAATTCCCTATAAAAACCATAATATATTTACAAGTTAAAAAACTCTTCAATTTCACTATAAATACCATAAAATAAAGTTCCAAGTTAAAAAACTCAATAATTTCACTATAAAAATAAAAAAAGTTCTAAGTTAAAAAAAACTCAACAATTTCACTATAAAAACCATTTAAATAAGTTCCAAGTTAGAAAACTCAACAATTTCACTATAAAAACCATTTAAATAAGTTCCATGTTAGAAAACTAAACGATTTCACTATAAAATCCATAAAAAAAAAGTTCCAAGTGAAAAAAACTCAACAATTTCACTATAAAAACCATTTAAATAAGTTCCAAGTTAGAAAACTCAACAATTTCACTATAAAAACCATTTAAATAAGTTCCATGTTAGAAAACTAAACGATTTCACTATAAAATCCATAAAAAAAAAAGATCCAAGTGAAAAAAACTCAACAATTTCACTATAAAAACCATTTAAATAAGTTCCAAGTTAGAAAACTCAACAATTTCACTATAAAAACCATAAAAAAGCTCCAAGTTAAAAAAAACTCAACAATTTCACTATAATATCCAAAAAAAATCTCCGAGTTAAAGAACTCAACAAATTCACTATAAAAACCATAAAATATTTACAAGTTAAAAAACTCTTCAATTTCACTATAAATACCATAAAATAAAGTTACAAGTTAAAAAACTCAACAATTTCACTATATAAACCATAAAAAAGTTCTAAGTTAAAAAACTCAATAATTTCACTATAAAAATAAAAAAAGTTCTAAGTTAAAAAAAACTCAACAATTTCACTATAAAAACCATTTAAATAAGTTCCAAGTTAGAAAACTAAACAATTTCACTATAAAAACCATAAAAAAGTTCCAAGTTAAAAAAACTCAACAATTTCATAAATCCATAAAAAATCTCCGAGTTAAAAAACTCAACAAATTCACTATATATACCATAAAATAAAGTTCCAAGTTAAAAAACTCAACAATTTCACTATAAAAACCATAATAAAGGTTCAAAGTTAAAAAACTCAATAATTTCACTATAAAAATAAAAATGAAAGTTCCAAGTTATAAAAACTCAACAATTTCACTATTAAAACCATTTAAATAAGTTCCAAGTTAAAAAAACTCAACAATTTCACTATAAAAACCAAAAAAAAGTTCCAAATTAAAAAACTCAATAATTTCACTATAAAAAAAAAGTTCCTAGTTAAAAAAAACTCAACAATTTCACATTAAAACCATTTAAATAAGTTCCAATTTAAATAAATTAGCAATTTGACTATAAAAACCATAAAAAAAGTTCCAAATTAAAAAACACAATAGTTTAACTATAAAAATCAAAAAACGTTCCAAGTTAAAAAAACTCAACAACTTCATTATAAAAACCATTTAAATAAGTTCCAAGTTAGAAAATTCAAAAAATTTCACTACAAAAACCATAAAAAAAAGCTCCAAGTTAAAAAAAACTCAACTATTTCACTATAATATCTATAAAAAAATCTCTGAGTTAAAGAACTCAACAAATTCACTATAAAAACCATAAAATATTTCCAAGTTAAAAAACACTTCAATTTCACTGTAAATACCATAAAATAAAGTTCCAAGTTAAACAAACTCAACAATTTCACTATAAAAACCATAAAAAAAAAAGTTCCAAGTTAAAAAACTCAATAATTTCACTATAAAAAAAAGGTCCAAGTTAAAAAAACACAACAACTTCACTATAAAAACCATTTAAATAAGTTCCAAGTTAGAAAACTCAACAATTTCACTATAAAAACCATAAAAAAGATCCAAGTTAAAAAAACTTAACAATTTCATTAATCCATAAAAAATCTCCGAGTTAAAAGACTCAACAAATTCACTATAAAAACCATAAAATATTTCCAAGTTTAAAAAACTCTACAATTCCACTATAAATACCATAAAATAAAGTTCCAAGTTAAAAAACTCCACAATTTCACTATAAAAACCATAAGAAAAGTTCGAAGTTGAAAAACTCAATAATTTCACTAATAAAAAAAAAGGTCCAATTTTAAAATCCTCAACAATTTCACTATAAAAACTATTTAAATAAGTTCCATGTTAGAAAACTCAATGATTTCACTATAAAACCCATAAAAAAAAGTTCCAAGTTAAAAAAAACTCAACAATTTCACTATAAAAACCATTTAAATAAGTTCCAAGTTAGAAAACTCGACAATTTCACTATAAAAACCATAAAAAAGCTACAAGTTAAAAAAAACTCAACAATTTCACTATCATATCCAAAAAAAAAAACTGCGAGTTAAAGAACTCAACAAATTCCCTATAAAAACCATAATATATTTACAAGTTAAAAAACTCTTCAATTTCACTATAAATACCATAAAATAAAGTTCCAAGTTAAAAAACTCAATAATTTCACTATAAAAATAAAAAAAGTTCTAAGTTAAAAAAAAACTCAACAATTTCACTATAAAAACCATTTAAATAAGTTCCAAGTTAGAAAACTCAACAATTTCACTATAAAAACCATTTAAATAAGTTCCATGTTAGAAAACTAAACGATTTCACTATAAAATCCATAAAAAAAAAAGTTCCAAGTGAAAAAAACTCAACAATTTCACTATAAAAACCATTTAAATAAGTTCCAAGTTAGAAAACTCAACAATTTCACTATAAAAACCATAAAAAAGCTCCAAGTTAAAAAAAACTCAACAATTTCACTATAATATCCAAAAAAAATCTCCGAGTTAAAGAACTCAACAAATTCACTATAAAAACCATAAAATATTTACAAGTTAAAAAACTCTTCAATTTCACTATAAATACCATAAAATAAAGTTACAAGTTAAAAAACTCAACAATTTCACTATATAAACCATAAAAAAGTTCTAAGTTAAAAAACTCAATAATTTCACTATAAAAATAAAAAAAGTTCTAAGTTAAAAAAAACTCAACAATTTCACTATAAAAACCATTTAAATAAGTTCCAAGTTAGAAAACTAAACAATTTCACTATAAAAACCATAAAAAAGTTCCAAGTTAAAAAAACTCAACAATTTCATAAATCCATAAAAAATCCCCGAGTTAAAAAACTCAACAAATTCACTATATATACCATAAAATAAAGTTCCAAGTTAAAAAACTCAACAATTTCACTGTAAAAACCATAATAAAGGTTCAAAGTTAAAAAACTCAATAATTTCACTATAAAAATAAAAATGAAAGTTCCAAGTTATAAAAACTCAACAATTTCACTATTAAAACCATTTAAATAAGTTCCAAGTTAAAAAAACTCAACAATTTCACTATAAAAACCAAAAAAAAGTTCCAAATTAAAAAACTCAATAATTTCACTATAAAAAAAAAGTTCCTAGTTAAAAAAAATTCAACAATTTCACATTAAAACCATTTAAATAAGTTCCAATTTAAATAAATTAGCAATTTCACTATAAAAACCATAAAATAAGTTCCAAATTAAAAAACACAATAGTTTAACTATAAAAATCAAAAAACGTTCCAAGTTAAAAAAACTCAACAACTTCATTATAAAAACCATTTAAATAAGTTCCAAGTTAGAAAATTCAAAAAATTTCACTACAAAAACCATAAAAAAATGCTCCAAGTTAAAAAAAACTCAACTATTTCACTATAATATCTATAAAAAAATCTCTGAGTTAAAGAACTCAACAAATTCACTATAAAAACCATAAAATATTTCCAAGTTAAAAAACACTTCAATTTCACTGTAAATACCATAAAATAAAGTTCCAAGTTAAACAAACTCAACAATTTCACTATAAAAACCATAAAAAAAAAAGTTCCAAGTTAAAAAACTCAATAATTTCACTATAAAAAAAAGGTCCAAGTTAAAAAAACACAACAACTTCACTATAAAAACCATTTAAATAAGTTCCAAGTTAGAAAACTCAACAATTTCACTATAAAAACCATAAAAAAGATCCAAGTTAAAAAAACTTAACAATTTCATTAATCCATAAAAAATCTCCGAGTTAAAAGACTCAACAAATTCACTATAAAAACCATAAAATATTTCCAAGTTTAAAAAACTCTACAATTCCACTATAAATACCATAAAATAAAGTTCCAAGTTAAAAAACTCCACAATTTCACTATAAAAACCATAAGAAAAGTTCGAAGTTGAAAAACTCAATAATTTCACTAATAAAAAAAAAGGTCCAATTTTAAAATCCTCAACAATTTCACTATAAAAACTATTTAAATAAGTTCCATGTTAGAAAACTCAATGATTTCACTATAAAACCCATAAAAAAAAGTTCCAAGTTAAAAAAAACTCAACAATTTCACTATAAAAACCATTTAAATAAGTTCCAAGTTAGAAAACTCGACAATTTCACTATAAAAACCATAAAAAAGCTACAAGTTAAAAAAAACTCAACAATTTCACTATCATATCCAAAAAAAAAAACTGCGAGTTAAAGAACTCAACAAATTCCCTATAAAAACCATAATATATTTACAAGTTAAAAAACTCTTCAATTTCACTATAAATACCATAAAATAAAGTTCCAAGTTAAAAAACTCAATAATTTCACTATAAAAATAAAAAAAGTTCTAAGTTAAAAAAAAACTCAACAATTTCACTATAAAAACCATTTAAATAAGTTCCAAGTTAGAAAACTCAACAATTTCACTATAAAAACCATTTAAATAAGTTCCATGTTAGAAAACTAAACGATTTCACTATAAAATCCATAAAAAAAAAAGTTCCAAGTGAAAAAAACTCAACAATTTCACTATAAAAACCATTTAAATAAGTTCCAAGTTAGAAAACTCAACAATTTCACTATAAAAACCATAAAAAAGCTCCAAGTTAAAAAAAACTCAACAATTTCACTATAATATCCAAAAAAAATCTCCGAGTTAAAGAACTCAACAAATTCACTATAAAAACCATAAAATATTTACAAGTTAAAAAACTCTTCAATTTCACTATAAATACCATAAAATAAAGTTACAAGTTAAAAAACTCAACAATTTCACTATATAAACCATAAAAAAGTTCTAAGTTAAAAAACTCAATAATTTCACTATAAAAATAAAAAAAGTTCTAAGTTAAAAAAAACTCAACAATTTCACTATAAAAACCATTTAAATAAGTTCCAAGTTAGAAAACTAAACAATTTCACTATAAAAACCATAAAAAAGTTCCAAGTTAAAAAAACTCAACAATTTCATAAATCCATAAAAAATCTCCGAGTTAAAAAACTCAACAAATTCACTATATATACCATAAAATAAAGTTCCAAGTTAAAAAACTCAACAATTTCACTGTAAAAACCATAATAAAGGTTCAAAGTTAAAAAACTCAATAATTTCACTATAAAAATAAAAATGAAAGTTCCAAGTTATAAAAACTCAACAATTTCACTATTAAAACCATTTAAATAAGTTCCAAGTTAAAAAAACTCAACAATTTCACTATAAAAACCAAAAAAAAGTTCCAAATTAAAAAACTCAATAATTTCACTATAAAAAAAAAGTTCCTAGTTAAAAAAAATTCAACAATTTCACATTAAAACCATTTAAATAAGTTCCAATTTAAATAAATTAGCAATTTCACTATAAAAACCATAAAATAAGTTCCAAATTAAAAAACACAATAGTTTAACTATAAAAATCAAAAAACGTTCCAAGTTAAAAAAACTCAACAACTTCATTATAAAAACCATTTAAATAAGTTCCAAGTTAGAAAATTCAAAAAATTTCACTACAAAAACCATAAAAAAATGCTCCAAGTTAAAAAAAACTCAACTATTTCACTATAATATCTATAAAAAAATCTCTGAGTTAAAGAACTCAACAAATTCACTATAAAAACCATAAAATATTTCCAAGTTAAAAAACACTTCAATTTCACTGTAAATACCATAAAATAAAGTTCCAAGTTAAACAAACTCAACAATTTCACTATAAAAACCATAAAAAAAAAAGTTCCAAGTTAAAAAACTCAATAATTTCACTATAAAAAAAAGGTCCAAGTTAAAAAAACACAACAACTTCACTATAAAAACCATTTAAATAAGTTCCAAGTTAGAAAACTCAACAATTTCACTATAAAAACCATAAAAAAGATCCAAGTTAAAAAAACTTAACAATTTCATTAATCCATAAAAAATCTCCGAGTTAAAAGACTCAACAAATTCACTATAAAAACCATAAAATATTTCCAAGTTTAAAAAACTCTACAATTCCACTATAAATACCATAAAATAAAGTTCCAAGTTAAAAAACTCCACAATTTCACTATAAAAACCATAAGAAAAGTTCGAAGTTGAAAAACTCAATAATTTCACTAATAAAAAAAAAGGTCCAATTTTAAAATCCTCAACAATTTCACTATAAAAACTATTTAAATAAGTTCCATGTTAGAAAACTCAATGATTTCACTATAAAACCCATAAAAAAAAGTTCCAAGTTAAAAAAAACTCAACAATTTCACTATAAAAACCATTTAAATAAGTTCCAAGTTAGAAAACTCGACAATTTCACTATAAAAACCATAAAAAAGCTACAAGTTAAAAAAAACTCAACAATTTCACTATCATATCCAAAAAAAAAAACTGCGAGTTAAAGAACTCAACAAATTCCCTATAAAAACCATAATATATTTACAAGTTAAAAAACTCTTCAATTTCACTATAAATACCATAAAATAAAGTTCCAAGTTAAAAAACTCAATAATTTCACTATAAAAATAAAAAAAGTTCTAAGTTAAAAAAAAACTCAACAATTTCACTATAAAAACCATTTAAATAAGTTCCAAGTTAGAAAACTCAACAATTTCACTATAAAAACCATTTAAATAAGTTCCATGTTAGAAAACTAAACGATTTCACTATAAAATCCATAAAAAAAAAAGTTCCAAGTGAAAAAAACTCAACAATTTCACTATAAAAACCATTTAAATAAGTTCCAAGTTAGAAAACTCAACAATTTCACTATAAAAACCATAAAAAAGCTCCAAGTTAAAAAAAACTCAACAATTTCACTATAATATCCAAAAAAAATCTCCGAGTTAAAGAACTCAACAAATTCACTATAAAAACCATAAAATATTTACAAGTTAAAAAACTCTTCAATTTCACTATAAATACCATAAAATAAAGTTACAAGTTAAAAAACTCAACAATTTCACTATATAAACCATAAAAAAGTTCTAAGTTAAAAAACTCAATAATTTCACTATAAAAATAAAAAAAGTTCTAAGTTAAAAAAAACTCAACAATTTCACTATAAAAACCATTTAAATAAGTTCCAAGTTAGAAAACTAAACAATTTCACTATAAAAACCATAAAAAAGTTCCAAGTTAAAAAAACTCAACAATTTCATAAATCCATAAAAAATCTCCGAGTTAAAAAACTCAACAATTCACTATATATACCATAAAATAAAGTTCCAAGTTAAAAAACTCAACAATTTCACTGTAAAAACCATAATAAAGGTTCAAAGTTAAAAAACTCAATAATTTCACTATAAAAATAAAAATGAAAGTTCCAAGTTATAAAAACTCAACAATTTCACTATTAAAACCATTTAAATAAGTTCCAAGTTAAAAAAACTCAACAATTTCACTATAAAAACCAAAAAAAAGTTCCAAATTAAAAAACTCAATAATTTCACTATAAAAAAAAAGTTCCTAGTTAAAAAAAACTCAACAATTTCACATTAAAACCATTTAAATAAGTTCCAATTTAAATAAATTAGCAATTTCACTATAAAAAACATAAAAAAAGTCCCAAATTAAAAAACACAATAGTTTAACTATAAAAATCAAAAAACGTTCCAAGTTAAAAAAACTCAACAACTTCATTATAAAAACCATTTAAATAAGTTCCAAGTTAGAAAATTCAAAAAATTTCACTACAAAAACCATAAAAAAAAGCTCCAAGTTAAAAAAAACTCAACTATTTCACTATAATATCTATAAAAAAATCTCTGAGTTAAAGAACTCAACAAATTCACTATAAAAACCATAAAATATTTCCAAGTTAAAAAACACTTCAATTTCACTGTAAATACCATAAAATAAAGTTCCAAGTTAAACAAACTCAACAATTTCACTATAAAAACCATAAAAAAAAGTTCCAAGTTAAAAAACTCAATAATTTCACTATAAAAAAAAGGTCCAAGTTAAAAAAAACACAACAACTTCACTATAAAAACCATTTAAATAAGTTCCAAGTTAGAAAACTCAACAATTTCACTATAAAAACCATAAAAAAGATCCAAGTTAAAAAAACTTAACAATTTCATTAATCCATAAAAAATCTCCGAGTTAAAAGACTCAACAAATTCACTATAAAAACCATAAAATATTTCCAAGTTTAAAAAACTCTACAATTCCACTATAAATACCATAAAATAAAGTTCCAAGTTAAAAAACTCCACAATTTCACTATAAAAACCATAAGAAAAGTTCGAAGTTGAAAAACTCAATAATTTCACTAATAAAAAAAAAGGTCCAATTTTAAAATCCTCAACAATTTCACTATAAAAACTATTTAAATAAGTTCCATGTTAGAAAACTCAATGATTTCACTATAAAACCCATAAAAAAAAGTTCCAAGTTAAAAAAAACTCAACAATTTCACTATAAAAACCATTTAAATAAGTTCCAAGTTAGAAAACTCGACAATTTCACTATAAAAACCATAAAAAAGCTACAAGTTAAAAAAAACTCAACAATTTCACTATCATATCCAAAAAAAAAAACTGCGAGTTAAAGAACTCAACAAATTCCCTATAAAAACCATAATATATTTACAAGTTAAAAAACTCTTCAATTTCACTATAAATACCATAAAATAAAGTTCCAAGTTAAAAAACTCAATAATTTCACTATAAAAATAAAAAAAGTTCTAAGTTAAAAAAAAACTCAACAATTTCACTATAAAAACCATTTAAATAAGTTCCAAGTTAGAAAACTCAACAATTTCACTATAAAAACCATTTAAATAAGTTCCATGTTAGAAAACTAAACGATTTCACTATAAAATCCATAAAAAAAAAAGTTCCAAGTGAAAAAAACTCAACAATTTCACTATAAAAACCATTTAAATAAGTTCCAAGTTAGAAAACTCAACAATTTCACTATAAAAACCATAAAAAAGCTCCAAGTTAAAAAAAACTCAACAATTTCACTATAATATCCAAAAAAAATCTCCGAGTTAAAGAACTCAACAAATTCACTATAAAAACCATAAAATATTTACAAGTTAAAAAACTCTTCAATTTCACTATAAATACCATAAAATAAAGTTACAAGTTAAAAAACTCAACAATTTCACTATATAAACCATAAAAAAGTTCTAAGTTAAAAAACTCAATAATTTCACTATAAAAATAAAAAAAGTTCTAAGTTAAAAAAAACTCAACAATTTCACTATAAAAACCATTTAAATAAGTTCCAAGTTAGAAAACTAAACAATTTCACTATAAAAACCATAAAAAAGTTCCAAGTTAAAAAAACTCAACAATTTCATAAATCCATAAAAAATCTCCGAGTTAAAAAACTCAACAAATTCACTATATATACCATAAAATAAAGTTCCAAGTTAAAAAACTCAACAATTTCACTATAAAAACCATAATAAAGGTTCAAAGTTAAAAAACTCAATAATTTCACTATAAAAATAAAAATGAAAGTTCCAAGTTATAAAAACTCAACAATTTCACTATTAAAACCATTTAAATAAGTTCCAAGTTAAAAAAACTCAACAATTTCACTATAAAAACCAAAAAAAAGTTCCAAATTAAAAAACTCAATCATTTCACTATAAAAAAAAAGTTCCTAGTTAAAAAAAACTCAACAATTTCACATTAAAACCATTTAAATAAGTTCCAATTTAAATAAATTAGCAATTTGACTATAAAAACCATAAAAAAAGTTCCAAATTAAAAAACACAATAGTTTAACTATAAAAATCAAAAAACGTTCCAAGTTAAAAAAACTCAACAACTTCATTATAAAAACCATTTAAATAAGTTCCAAGTTAGAAAATTCAAAAAATTTCACTACAAAAACCATAAAAAAAAGCTCCAAGTTAAAAAAAACTCAACTATTTCACTATAATATCTATAAAAAAATCTCTGAGTTAAAGAACTCAACAAATTCACTATAAAAACCATAAAATATTTCCAAGTTAAAAAACACTTCAATTTCACTGTAAATACCATAAAATAAAGTTCCAAGTTAAACAAACTCAACAATTTCACTATAAAAACCATAAAAAAAAGTTCCAAGTTAAAAAACTCAATAATTTCACTATAAAAAAAAGGTCCAAGTTAAAAAAACACAACAACTTCACTATAAAAACCATTTAAATAAGTTCCAAGTTAGAAAACTCAACAATTTCACTATAAAAACCATAAAAAAGATCCAAGTTAAAAAAACTTAACAATTTCATTAATCCATAAAAAAATCTCCGAGTTAAAAGACTCAACAAATTCACTATAAAAACCATAAAATATTTCCAAGTTTAAAAAACTCTACAATTCCACTATAAATACCATAAAATAAAGTTCCAAGTTAAAAAACTCCACAATTTCACTATAAAAACCATAAGAAAAGTTCGAAGTTGAAAAACTCAATAATTTCACTAATAAAAAAAAAGGTCCAATTTTAAAATCCTCAACAATTTCACTATAAAAACTATTTAAATAAGTTCCATGTTAGAAAACTCAATGGTTTCACTATAAAACCCATAAAAAAAAGTTCCAAGTTAAAAAAAACTCAACAATTTCACTATAAAAACCATTTAAATAAGTTCCAAGTTAGAAAACTCGACAATTTCACTATAAAAACCATAAAAAAGCTACAAGTTAAAAAAAACTCAACAATTTCACTATCATATCCAAAAAAAAAACTGCGAGTTAAAGAACTCAACAAATTCCCTATAAAAACATAATATATTTACAAGTTAAAAAACTCTTCAATTTCACTATAAATACCATAAAATAAAGTTCCAAGTTAAAAAACTCAATAATTTCACTATAAAAATAAAAAAAGTTCTAAGTTAAAAAAAAACTCAACAATTTCACTATAAAAACCATTTAAATAAGTTCCAAGTTAGAAAACTCAACAATTTCACTATAAAAACCATTTAAATAAGTTCCATGTTAGAAAACTAAACGATTTCACTATAAAATCCATAAAAAAAAAGTTCCAAGTTAAAAAAACTCAACAATTTCACTATAAAAACCATTTAAATAAGTTCCAAGTTAGAAAACTCAACAATTTCACTATAAAAACCATAAAAAAGCTACAAGTTAAAAAAAAACTCAACAATTTCACTATAATATCCAAAAAAAAAAATCTCCGAGTTAAAGAACTCAACAAATTCACTATAAAAACCATAAAATATTTACAAGTTAAAAAACTCTTCAATTTCACTATAAATACCATAAAATAAAGTTCCAAGTTAAAAAACTCAATAATTTCACTATAAAAATAAAAAAAGTTCTAAGTTAAAAAAAAACTCAACAATTTCACTATAAAAACCATTTAAATAAGTTCCAAATTAGAAAACTCAACAATTTCACTATAAAAACCATTTAAATAAGTTCCATGTTAGAAAACTAAACGATTTCACTATAAAATCCATAAAAAAAAAGTTCCAAGTTAAAAAAACTCAACAATTTCACTATAAAAACCATTTAAATAAGTTCCAAGTTAGAAAACTCAACAATTTCACTATAAAAACCATAAAAAAGCTCCAAGTTAAAAAAAACTCAACAATTTCACTATAATATCCAAAAAAAAAACTCCGAGTTAAAGAACTCAACAAATTCACTATAAAAACCATAAAATATTTACAAGTTAAAAAACTCTTCAATTTCACTATAAATACCATAAAATAAAGTTACAAGTTAAAAACCTCAACAATTTCATTATATAAACCATAAAAAAAGTTCTAAGTTAAAAAACTCAATAATTTCACTATAAAAATAAAAAAAGTTCTAAGTTAAAAAAAAACTCAACAATTTCACTATAAAAACCATTTAAATAAGTTCCAAGTTAGAAAACTAAACAATTTCACTATAAAAACAATAAAAAAGTTCCAATTTAAAAAAACTCAACAATTTAATAAATCCATAATAAATCTCCGAGTTAAAAAACTCAACAAAATCACTATATATACCATAAAATTAAGTTCCAAGTTAAAAAAACTTAACAATTTCACTATAAAAACCATAATAAAGGTTCAAAGTTAAAAAAACTCAATAATTTCACTATAAAAATAAAAATTAAAGTACCAAGTTAAAACAAACTCAACAATTTCACTATTAAAACCATTTAAATAAGTTCCAAGTAAAAAAAACTCAACAATTTCACTATAAAAACCAAAATAAAGTTCCAAATTAAAAAACTCAATAATTTCACTTTAAAAAAAAAGTTCCTAGTTAAAAAAAACTCAACAATTTCACATTAAAACCATTTAAATAAGTTCCAATTTAAATAAATTAGCAATTTCACTATAAAAACCATAAAAAAAGTTCCAAATTAAAAAACTCAATAGTTTCACTATAAAAATCAAAAAAAGTTCCAAGTTAAAGAAACTCAACAACTTAATTATAAAAACCATTTAAATAAGTTCCAAGTTAGAAAACTCAAAAAATTTCACTACAAAGCCATAAAAAAAGCTCCAAGTTAAAAAAAAAACTCAACCATTTCACTATAATATCTAAAAAAAATTCTCTGAGTTAAAGAACTCAACAAATTCACTATAAAAACCATAAAATATTTCCAAGTTAAAAAACTCTTCAATTTCACTATAAATACCATAAAATAAAGTTCCATGTTAAAAAAACTCAACAATTTCACTATAAAAACCATAAAAAAAATTTCCAAGTTAGAAAACTCAAAAATTTCACTATAAAAACCATAAAAAAGATCCAAGTTAAAAAAACTTAACAATTTTATTAATCCATAAAAAATATCCGAGTTAAAAGACTCAACAAATTCACTATAAAAACCATAAAATATTTCCAAGTTTAAAAAACTCTACAATTCCACTATAAATACCATAAAATAAAGTTCAAAGTTAAAAAACTCCACAATTTCACTATAAAAACCATAAGAAAAGTTCGAAGTTGAAAAACTCAAAAATTTCACTAATAAAAAAAAAGGTCCAATTTAAAAATCCTCAACAATTTCACTATAAAAACTATTTAAATAAGTTCCATGTTAGAAAACTTAACGATTTCACTATAAAACCCATAAAAAAAAGTTCCAAGTTAAAAAAAACTCAACAATTTCACTATAAAAACCATTTAAATAAGTTCGAAGTTAGAAAACTCAACAATTTCACTATAAAAACCATAAAAAAGCTACAAGTTAAAAAAAACTCAACAATTTCACTATCATATCCAAAAAAAAAACTCCGAGTTAAAGAACTCAACAAATTCCCTATAAAAACCATAATATATTTACAAGTTAAAAAACTCTTCAATTTCACTATAAATACCATAAAATAAAGTTCCAAGTTAAAAAACTCAATAATTTCACTATAAAAATAAAAAAAGTTCTAAGTTAAAAAAAAACTCAACAATTTCACTATAAAAACCATTTAAATAAGTTCCAAGTTAGAAAACTCAACAATTTCACTATAAAAACCATTTAAATAAGTTCCATGTTAGAAAACTCAACGATTTCACTATAAAATCCATAAAAAAAAAAGTTCCAAGTTAAAAAAACTCAACAATTTCACTATAAAAACCATTTAAATAAGTTCCAAGTTAGAAAACTCAACAATTTCACTATAAAAACCATAAAAAAGCTCCAAGTTAAAAAAAACTCAACAATTTCACTATAATATCCAAAAAAAAACTCCGAGTTAAAGAACTCAACAAATTCACTATAAAAACCATAAAATATTTACAAGTTAAAAAACTCTTCAATTTCACTATAAATACCATAAAATAAAGTTACAAGTTAAAAAACTCAACAATTTCACTATATAAACCATAAAAAAAGTTCTAAGTTAAAAAACTCAATAATTTCACTATAAAAATAAAAAAAGTTCTAAGTTAAAAAAAAACTCAACAATTTCACTATAAAAACCATTTAAATAAGTTCCAAGTTAGAAAACTAAACAATTTCACTATAAAAACAATAAAAAAGTTCCAATTTAAAAAAACTCAACAATTTCATAAATCCATAATAAATCTCCGAGTTAAAAAACTCAACAAAATCACTATATATACCATAAAATAAAGTTCCAAGTTAAAAAAACTTAACAATTTCACTATAAAAACCATAATAAAGGTTCAAAGTTAAAAAAACTCAATAATTTCACTATAAAAATAAAAATGAAAGTACCAAGTTAAAACAAACTCAACAATTTCACTATTAAAACCATTTAAATAAGTTCCAAGTAAAAAAAACTAAACAATTTCACTATAAAAACCAAAAAAAAGTTCCAAATTAAAAAACTCAATAATTTCACTATAAAAAAAAGTTCCTAGTTAAAAAAAACTCAACAATTTCACATTAAAACCATTTAAATAAGTTCCAATTTAAATAAATTAGCAATTTCACTATAAAAACCATAAAAAAAGTTCCAAATTAAAAAACTCAATAGTTTCACTATAAAAATCAAAAAAAGTTCCAAGTTAAAAAAACTAAACAACTTAATTATAAAAACCATTTAAATAAGTTCCAAGTTAGAAAACTCAAAAAATTTCACTACAAAGCCATAAAAAAAGCTCCAAGTTAAAAAAAAAACTCAACAATTTCACTATAATATCTAAAAAAAATTCTCTGAGTTAAAGAACTCAACAAATTCACTATAAAAACCATAAAATATTTCCAAGTTAAAAAACTCTTCAATTTCACTATAAATACCATAAAATAAAGTTCCATGTTAAAAAAACTCAACAATTTCACTATAAAAACCATAAAAAAAAGTTCCAAGTTAGAAAACTCAAAAATTTCACTATAAAAACCATAAAAAAGATCCAAGTTAAAAAAACTTAACAATTTCATTAATCCATAAAAAATATCCGAGTTAAAAGACTCAACAAATTCACTATAAAAACCATAAAATATTTCCAAGTTTAAAAAACTCTACAATTCCACTATAAATACCATAAAATAAAGTTCCAAGTTAAAAAACTCCACAATTTCACTATAAAAACCATAAGAAAAGTTCGAAGTTGAAAAACTCAAAAATTTCACTAATAAAAAAAAAGGTCCAATTTAAAAATCCTCAACAATTTCACTATAAAAACTATTTAAATAAGTTCCATGTTAGAAAACTCAACGATTTCACTATAAAACCCATAAAAAAAAGTTCCAAGTTAAAAAAAACTCAACAATGTCACAATAAAAACCATTTAAATAAGTTCCAAGTTAGAAAACTCAACAATTTCACTATAAAAACCATAAAAAAGCTCCAAGTTAAAAAAAACTCAACAATTTCACTATAATATCCAAAAAAAACTCCGAGTTAAAGAACTCAACAAATTCCCTATATAAACCATAAAATATTTACAAGTTAAAAAACTCTTCAATATCACTATAAATACCATAAAATAAAGTTACAAGTTAAAAACCTCAACAATTTCACTATATAAACCATAAAAAAAGTTCTAAGTTAAAAAAACTCAATAATCTCACTATAAAAATAAAAAAAGTTCTAAGTTAAAAAAAAACTCAACAATTTCAGTATAAAAACCATTTAAATAAGTTCCAAGTTAGAAAACTAAACAATTTCACTATAAATACCATAAAAAAATTCCAAGTTAAAAAAACTCAACAATTTCATAAATCCATAAAAAATCTCCGAGTTAAGAAACTCAACAATTCACTATATATACCATAAAATAAAGTTCCAAGTTAAAAAACTCAACAATTTCACTATAAAAACCATAATAAAGGTTCAAAGTTAAAAAACTCAATAATTTCACTATAAAAATAAAAATGAAAGTTCCAAGTTAAAAAAAACTCATCAATTTCACTATTAAAACCATTTAAATAAGTTCAAAGTTAAAAAATCTCAACAATTTCACTATAAAAACCAAAAAAAAAGTTCCGAATTAAAAAACTCAAAATTTTCACTATAAAAAAAAGTTCCTAGTTAAAAAAAACTCAACAATTTCACATTAAAACCATTTAAATAAGTTCCAATTTAAATAAATTAGCAGTTTCACTATAAAAATCAAAAAAAGTTCCAAGTTAAAAAAACTCAACAACTTCATTATAAAAACCATTTAAATAAGTTCCAAGTTAGAAAACTCAAAATATTTCACTACAAAAACCATAAAAAAAGCTCCAAGTTAAAAAAAAAACTCAACAATTTCACTATAATATCTAAAAAAAAACTCTGAGTTAAAGAACTCAACAAATTCACTATAAAAACCATAAAATATTTCCAAGTTAAAAAAACTCTTCAATTTCACTATAAATACCATAAAATAAAGTTCCAAGTTAAAAAAACTCAACAATTTCACTATATAAACCATAAAAAAAGATCCAAGTTAAAAAACTCAATAATTTCATTATAAAAATAAAAAAAGTTCTAAGTTAAAAAAAAACTCAACAATTTCACTATAAAAAAACCATTTAAATAAGTTTCAAGTTAGAAAACTAAACAATTTCACTATAAAAACCATTAAAAAGTTCCAAGTTAAAAAAACCCGACAATTTCATAAATCCATAAAAAATATCCGAGTTAAAAAACACAACAAATTCACTATATATACCATAAAATAAAGTTCCAAGATAAAAAACTCAACAATTTCACTATAAAAACCATAATAAAGGTTCAAAGTTAAAAAAACTCAATAATTTCACTATAAAAAAAAATGAAAGTTCCAAGTTAAAAAAAAAACTCAACAATTTCACTATTAAAACCATTTAAATAAGTTCCAAGTTAAAAAAACTCAACAATTTCACTATAAAAACCAAAAAAAAATCCAAATTAAAAAACTCAATAATTTCACTATAAAAAAAAAGTTCCTAGTTAAAAAAACTCAACAATTTCACATTAAAACCATTTAAATAAGTTCCAATTTAAATAAATTAGCAATTTCACTATAAAAACCATAAAAAAAGTTCCAAATTAAAAAACACAATAGTTTCACTATAAAAATAAAAAAAACGTTCCAAGTTAAAAAAAACTCAACAACTTCATTATAAAAACCATTTAAATAAGTTCCAAGTTAGAAAACTCAAAAAATTTCACTACAAAAACCATGAAAAAAGCTCCAAGTTAAAAAAAACTCAACAATTTCAAAATAATATCTAAAAAGAAATCTTTGAGTTAAAGAACTCAACAAATTCACTATAAAAACCATAAAATATTTCCAAGTTAAAAAACTCTTCAATTTCACTATAAATACCATAAAATAAAGTTCCAAGTTAAAAAAACTCAACAATTTCACTATAAAAACCATAAAAAAAAGTTCCAAGTTAAAAAACTAAATAATTTCACTATAAAAAAAAGGTCCAAGTTAAAAAAACTCAACAACTTCACTATAAAAACCATTTAAATAAGTTCCAAGTTAGAAAACGTAACAATTTCACTATAAAAACCATAAAAAAGATCCAAGTTAAAAAAACATAACAATTTCATTAATCCATAAAAAATCTCCGAGTTAAAAGACTCAACAAATTCACTATAAAAACCATAAAATATTTCCAAGTTTAAAAAAGTCTACAATTCCACTATAAATACCATAAAATAAATTTCCAAGTTAAAAAACTCCACAATTTCACTATAAAAACCATAAGAAAAGTTCGAAGTTGAAAAACTCAATACTTTCACTAATAAAAAAAAAGGTACAATTTTAAAATCCTCAACAATTTCACTATAAAAACTATGTAAATAAGTTCCATGTTAGAAAACTCAACGATTTCAGTATAAAACCCATAAAAAAAAGTTCCAAGTTAAAAAAAACTCAACAATGTCACTATAAAAACCATTTAAATAAGTTCCAAGTTAGAAAACTCAACAATTTCACTATAAAAACCATAAAAAAGCTACAAGTTAAAAAAAAACTCAACAATTTCACTATCATATCCAAAAAAAAAACTCCGAGTTAAAGAACTCAACAAATTCCCTATAAAAACCATAAAATAATTTACAAGTTAAAAAACTCTTCAATTTCACTATAAATACCATAAAATAAAGTTCCAAGTTAAAAAACTCAATAATTTCACTATAAAAATAAAAAAAGTTCTAAGTTAAAAAAAAAACTCAACAATTTCACGATAAAAACCATTTAAATAAGTTCCAAGTTAGAAAACTCAACAATTTCACTATAAAAACCATTTAAATAAGTTCCATGTTAGAAAACTCAACGATTTCACTATAAAATCCATAAAAAAAAGTTCCAAGTTAAAAAAACTCAACAATTTCACTATAATATCCAAAAAAAAAAACTGAGTTAAAGAACTCAACAAATTCACTATAAAAACCATAAAATATTTACAAGTTAAAAAACTCTTCAATTTCACTATAAATACCATAAAATAAAGTTCCAAGTTAAAAAACTCAATAATTTCACTATAAAAATAAAAAAAGTTCTAAGTTAAAAAAAAAACTCAACAATTTCACTATAAAAACCATTTAAATAAGTTCCAAGTTAGAAAACTCAACAATTTCACTATAAAAACCATTTAAATAAGTTCCATGTTAGAAAACTCAACGATTTCACTATAAAATCCATAAAAAAAAGTTCCAAGTTAAAAAAACTCAACAATTTCACTATAAAAACCATTTAAATAAGTTCCAAGTTAGAAAACTCAACAATTTCACTATAAAAACCATAAAAAAGCTCCAAGTTAAAAAAAACTCAACAATTTCACTATAATATCCAAAAAAAAACTCCGAGTTAAAGAACTCAACAAATTCACTATAAAAACCATAAAATATTTACAAGTTAAAAAACTCTTCAATTTCACTATAAATACCATAAAATAAAGTTCCAAGTTAAAAAACTCAATAATTTCACTATAAAAATAAAAAAAATTCTAAGTTAAAAAAAAAACTCAACAATTTCACTATAAAAACCATTTAAATAAGTTCCAAGTTAGAAAACTCAAAAAATTTCACTACAAAAACCATAAAAAAAGCTCCAAGTTAAAAAAAAACAACAATTTGACTATAATATCTAAAAAAAAATCTCTGAGTTAAAGAACTCAACAAATTCACTATAAAAACCATAAAATATTTCCAAGTTAAAAAACTCTTCAATTTCACTATAAATACCATAAAATAAATTTCCAAGTTAAAAAACTCAACAATTTCACTATAAAAACCATAAAAAAAATTCCAAGTTAAAAAACTCAATAATTTCACTAAAAAAAAGGTCCAAGTTAAAAAAACTCAACAACTTCACTATAAAAACCATTTAAATAAGTTCCAAGTTAGAAAACTCAACAATTTCACTATAAAAACCATAAAAAAGATCCAAGTTAAAAAAACTTAACAATTTCATTAATCCATAAAAAATCTCCGAGTTAAAAGACTCAACAAATTCACTATAAAAACCATAAAATATTTCCAAGTTTAAAAAACTATACAATTCCACTATAAATACCATAAAATAAAGTTCCAAGTTAAAAAACTCCACAATTTCACTATAAAAACCATATGAAGAGTTCGAAGTTGAAAAATCAATAATTTCACTAATAAAAAAAAAGGTCCAATTTTAAAATCCTCAACAATTTCACTATAAAAACTATTTAAATAAGTTCCATGTTAGAAAACTCAACGATTTCAGTATAAAGCCCATAAAAAAAAGTTCCAAGTTAAAAAAAACTCAACAATGTCACTATAAAAACCATTTAAATAAGTTCCAAGTTAGAAAACTCAACAATTTCACTATAAAAACCATAAAAAAGCTACAAGTTAAAAAAAACTCAACAATTTCACTATCATATCCAAAAAAAAAAAACTCCGAGTTAAAGAACTCAACAAATTCCCTATAAAAACCATAAAATAATTTACAAGTTAAAAAACTCTTCAATTTCACTATAAATACCATAAAATAAAGTTCCAAGTTAAAAAACTCAATAATTTCACTATAAAAATAAAAAAAGTTCTAAGTTAAAAAAAAACTCAACAATTTCACTATAAAAACCATTTAAATAAGTTCCAAGTTAGAAAACTCAACAATTTCACTATAAAAACCATTTAAATAAGTTCCATGTTAGAAAACTCAACGATTTCACTATAAAATCCATAAAAAAAAGTTCCAAGTTAAAAAAACTCAACAATTTCACTATAAAAACCATTTAAATAAGTTCCAAGTTAGAAAACTCAACAATTTCACTATAAAAACCATAAAAAAGCTCCAAGTTAAAAAAAACTCAACAATTTCACTATAATATCCAAAAAAAAAAAACTGAGTTAAAGAACTCAACAAATTCACTATAAAAACCATAATATATTTACAAGTTAAAAAACTCTTCAATTTCACTATAAATACCATAAAATAAAGTTCCAAGTTAAAAAACTCAATAATTTCACTATAAAAATAAAAAAAGTTCGAAGTTAAAAAAAAAACTCAACAATTTCACTATAAAAACCATTTAAATAAGTTCCAAGTTAGAAAACTCAACAATTTCACTATAAAAACCATTTAAATAAGTTCCATGTTAGAAAACTCAACGATTTCACTATAAAATCCATAAAAAAAAAGTTCCAAGTTAAAAAAACTCAATAATTTCACTATAAAAACCATTTAAATAAGTTCCAAGTTAGAAAACTCAACAATTTCACTATAAAAACCATAAAAAAGCTACAAGTTAAAAAAAACTCAACAATTTCACTATCATATCCAAAAAAAAACTCCGAGTTAAAGAACTCAACAAATTCCCTATAAAAACCATAAAATAATTTACAAGTTAAAAAACTCTTCAATTTCACTATAAATACCATAAATTAAAGTTCCAAGTTAAAAAACTCAATAATTTCACTATAAAAATAAAAAAAGTTCTAAGTTAAAAAAAAACTCAACAATTTCACTATAAAAACCATTTAAATAAGTTCCAAGTTAGAAAACTCAACAATTTCACTATAAAAACTATTTAAATAAGTTCCATGTTAGAAAACTCAACGATTTCACTATAAAATCCATAAAAAAAAGTTCCAAGTTAAAAAAACTCAACAATTTCACTATAAAAACCATTTAAATAAGTTCCAAGTTAGAAAACTCAACAATTTCACTATAAAAACCATAAAAAAGCTCCAAGTTAAAAAAAACTCAACAATTTCACTATAATATCCAAAAAAAAAAACTGAGTTAAAGAACTCAACAAATTCACTATAAAAACCATAATATATTTACAAGTTAAAAAACTCTTCAATTTCACTATAAATACCATAAAATAAAGTTCCAAGTTAAAAAACTCAATAATTTCACTATAAAAATAAAAAAAGTTCTAAGTTAAAAAAAAAACTCAACAATTTCACTATAAAAACCATTTAAATAAGTTCCAAGTTAGAAAACTCAACAATTTCACTATAAAAACCATTTAAATAAGTTCCATGTTAGAAAACTCAACGATTTCACTATAAAATCCATAAAAAAAAAGTTCCAAGTTAAAAAAACTCAATAATTTCACTATAAAAACCATTTAAATAAGTTCCAAGTTAGAAAACTCAACAATTTCACTATAAAAACCATAAAAAAGCTACAAGTTAAAAAAAACTCAACAATTTCACTATCATATCCAAAAAAAAAACTGAGTTAAAGAACTCAACAAATTCCCTATAAAAACCATAAAATAATTTACAAGTTAAAAAACTCTTCAATTTCACTATAAATACCATAAAATAAAGTTCCAAGTTAAAAAACTCAATAATTTCACTATAAAAATAAAAAAAGTTCTAAGTTAAAAAAAAACTCAAAAATTTCACTATAAAAACCATTTAAATAAGTTCCAAGTTAGAAAACTCAACAATTTCACTATAAAAACCATTTAAATAAGTTCCATGTTAGAAAACTCAACGATTTCACTATAAAATCCATAAAAAAAAGTTCCAAGTTAAAAAAACTCAACAATTTCACTATAAAAACCATTTAAATAAGTTCCAAGTTAGAAAACTCAACAATTTCACTATAAAAACCATAAAAAAGCTCCAAGTTAAAAAAAACTCAACAATTTCACTATAATATCCAAAAAAAAAACTCTGAGTTTAAGAACTCAACAAATTCACTATAAAAACCATAAAATATTTACAAGTTAAAAAACTCTTCAATTTCACTATAAATACCATAAAATAAAGTTCCAAGTTAAAAAACTTAATAATTTCACTATAAAAATAAAAAAGGCTCTAAGTTAAAAAAAAAACTCAACAATTTCACTATAAAAACCATTTAAATAAGTTCCAAGTTAGAAAACTCAAAAAATTTCACTACAAAAACCATAAAAAAAGCTCCAAGTTAAAAAAAACTCAACAATTTGACTATAATATCTAAAAAAAAATCTCTGAGTTAAAGAACTCAACAAATTCACTATAAAAACCATAAAATATTTCCAAGTTAAAAAACTTTTCAATTTCACTATAAATACCATAAAATAAATTTCCAAGTTAAAAAACTCAACAATTTCACTATAAAAACCATAAAAAAAATTCCAAGTTAAAAAACTCAATAATTTCACTAAAAAAAAGGTCCAAGTTAAAAAAACTCAACAACTTCACTATAAAAACCATTTAAATAAGTTCCAAGTTAGAAAACTCAACAATTTCACTATAAAAACCATAAAAAAGATCCAAGTTAAAAAAACTTAACAATTTCATTAATCCATAAAAAATCTCCGAGTTAAAAGACTCAACAAATTAACTATAAAAACCATAAAATATTTCCAAGTTTAAAAAACTATACAATTCCACTATAAATACCATAAAATAAAGTTCCAATGTAAAAAACTCCACAATTTCACTATAAAAACCATATGAAAAGTTCGAAGTTGAAAAATCAATAATTTCACTAATAAAAAAAAAGGTCCAATTTTAAAATCCTCAACAATTTCACTATAAAAACTATTTAAATAAGTTCCATGTTAGAAAACTCAACGATTTCAGTATAAAACCCATAAAAAAAAGTTCCAAGTTAAAAAAAACTCAACAATGTCACTATAAAAACCATTTAAATAAGTTCCAAGTTAGAAAACTCAACAATTTCACTATCATATCCAAAAAAAAACTCTGAGTTAAAGAACTCAACAAATTCCCTATAAAAACCATAAAATAATTTACAAGTTAAAAAACTCTTCAATTTCACTATAAATACCATAAAATAAAGTTCCAAGTTAAAAAACTCAATAATTTCACTATAAAAATAAAAAAAGTTCTAAGTTAAAAAAAAAAACTCAACAATTTCACTATAAAAACCATTTAAATAAGTTCCAAGTTAGAAAACTCAACAATTTCACTATAAAAACCATTTAAATAAGTTCCATGTTAGAAAACTCAACGATTTCACTATAAAATCCATAAAAAAAAGTTCCAAGTTAAAAAAACTCAACAATTTCACTATAAAAACCATTTAAATAAGTTCCAAGTTAGAAAACTCAACAATTTCACTATAAAAACCATAAAAAAGCTCCAAGTTAAAAAAAACTCAACAATTTCACTATAATTTCCAAAAAAAAAACTGAGTTAAAGAACTCAACAAATTCACTATAAAAACCATAAAATATTTACAAGTTAAAAAACTCTTCAATTTCACTATAAATACCATAAAATAAAGTTCCAAGTTAAAAAACTCAATAATTTCACTATAAAAATAAAAAAAGTTCTAAGTTAAAAAAAAAACTCAACAATTTCACTATAAAAACCATTTAAATAAGTTCCAAGTTAGAAAACTCAACAATTTCACTATAAAAACCATTTAAATAAGTTCCATGTTAGAAAACTCAACGATTTCACTATAAAATCCATAAAAAAAAGTTCCAAGTTAAAAAAACTCAACAATTTCACTATAAAAACCATTTAAATAAGTTCCAAGTTAGAAAACTCAACAATTTCACTATAAAAACCATAAAAAAGCTCCAAGTTAAAAAAAACTCAACAATTTCACTATAATATCCAAAAAAAAACTCTGAGTTTAAGAACTCAACAAATTCACTATAAAAACCATAAAATATTTACAAGTTAAAAAACTCTTCAATTTCACTATAAATAACATAAAATAAAGTTCCAAGTTAAAAAACTCAATAATTTCACTATAAAAATAAAAAAAGTTCTAAGTTAAAAAAAAAACTCAACAATTTCACTATAAAAACCATTTAAATAAGTTCCAAGTTAGAAAACTCAACAATTTCACTATAAAAACCATTTAAATAAGTTCCATGTTAGAAAACTCAACGATTTCACTATAAAATCCATAAAAAAAAGTTTCAAGTTAAAAAAACTCAACAATTTCACTATAAAAACCATTTAAATAAGTTCCAAGTTAGAAAACTCAACAATTTCACTATAAAAACCATAAAAAAGCTCCAAGTTAAAAAAAACTCAACAATTTCACTATAATATCCAAAAAAAAACTCTGAGTTTAAGAACTCAACAAATTCACTATAAAAACCATAAAATATTTACAAGTTAAAAAACTCTTCAATTTCACTATAAATACCATAAAATAAAGTTCCAAGTTAAAAAACTCAATAATTTCACTATAAAAATAAAAAAAGCTCTAAGTTAAAAAAAAAACTCAACAATTTCACTATAAAAACCATTTAAATAAGTTCCAAGTTAGAAAACTCAAAAAATTTCACTACAAAAACCATAAAAAAAGCTCCAAGTTAAAAAAAAACAACAATTTGACTATAATATCTAAAAAAAAATCTCTGAGTTAAAGAACTCAACAAATTCACTATAAAAACCATAAAATATTTCCAAGTTAAAAAACTCTTCAATTTCACTATAAATACCATAAAATAAATTTCCAAGTTAAAAAACTCAACAATTTCACTATAAAAACCATAAAAAAAAATTCCAAGTTAAAAAACTCAATAATTTCACTAAAAAAAAGGTCCAAGTTAAAAAAACTCAACAACTTCACTATAAAAACCATTTAAATAAGTTCCAAGTTAGAAAACTCAACAATTTCACTATAAAAACCATAAAAAAGATCCAAGTTAAAAAAACCTAACAATTTCATTAATCCATAAAAAATCTCCGAGTTAAAAGACTCAACAAATTCACTATAAAAACCATAAAATATTTCCAAGTTTAAAAAACTATACAATTCCACTATAAATACCATAAAATAAAGTTCCAAGTTAAAAAACTCCACAATTTCACTATAAAAACCATATGAAAAGTTCGAAGTTGAAAAATCAATAATTTCACTAATAAAAAAAAAGGTCCAATTTTAAAATCCTCAACAATTTCACTATAAAAACTATTTAAATAAGTTCCATGTTAGAAAACTCAACGATTTCAGTATAAAGCCCATAAAAAAAAGTTCCAAGTTAAAAAAAACTCAACAATGTCACTATAAAAACCATGTAAATAAGTTCCAAGTTAGAAAACTCAACAATTTCACGATAAAAACCATAAAAAAGCTACAAGTTAAAAAAAACTCAACAATTTCACTATCATATCCAAAAAAAAAACTCCGAGTTAAAGAACTCAACAAATTCCCTATAAAAACCATAAAATAATTTACAAGTTAAAAATTCTTCAATTTCACTATAAATACCATAAAATAAAGTTCCAAGTTAAAAAACTCAATAATTTCACTATAAAAATAAAAAAAGTTCTAAGTTAAAAAAAAAATCAACAATTTCACTATAAAAACCATTTAAATAAGTTCCAAGTTAGAAAACTCAACAATTTCACTATAAAAACCATTTAAATAAGTTCCATGTTAGAAAACTCAACGATTTCACTATAAAATCCATAAAAAAAAGTTCCAAGTTAAAAAAACTCAACAATTTCACTATAAAAACCATTTAAATAAGTTCCAAGTTAGAAAACTCAACAATTTCACTATAAAAACCATAAAAAAGCTCCAAGTTAAAAAAAACTCAACAATTTCACTATAATATCCAAAAAAAAAAAACTGAGTTAAAGAACTCAACAAATTCACTATAAAAACCATAAAATATTTACAAGTTAAAAAACTCTTCAATTTCACTATAAATACCATAAAATAAAGTTCCAAGTTAAAAAACTCAATAATTTCACTATAAAAATAAAAAAAGTTCTAAGTTAAAAAAAAAACTCAACAATTTCACTATAAAAACCATTTAAATAAGTTCCAAGTTAGAAAACTCAACAATTTCACTATAAAAACCATTTAAATAAGTTCCATGTTAGAAAACTCAACGATTTCACTATAAAATCCATAAAAAAAAAGTTCCAAGTTAAAAAAACTCAATAATTTCACTATAAAAACCATTTAAATAAGTTCCAAGTTAGAAAACTCAACAATTTCACTATAAAAACCATAAAAAAGCTACAAGTTAAAAAAAACTCAACAATTTCACTATCATATCCAAAAAAAAACTCCGAGTTAAAGAACTCAACAAATTCCCTATAAAAACCATAAAATAATTTACAAGTTAAAAAACTCTTCAATTTCACTATAAATACCATAAAATAAAGTTCCAAGTTAAAAAACTCAATAATTTCACTATAAAAATAAAAAAAGTTCTAAGTTAAAAAAAAAACTCAACAATTTCACTATAAAAACCATTTAAATAAGTTCCAAGTTAGAAAACTCAACAATTTCACTATAAAAACTATTTAAATAAGTTCCATGTTAGAAAACTCAACGATTTCACTATAAAATCCATAAAAAAAAGTTCCAAGTTAAAAAAACTCAACAATTTCACTATAAAAACCATTTAAATAAGTTCCAAGTTAGAAAACTCAACAATTTCACTATAAAAACCATAAAAAAGCTCCAAGTTAAAAAAAACTCAACAATTTCACTATAATATCCAAAAAAAAAAAACTGAGTTAAAGAACTCAACAAATTCACTATAAAAACCATAATATATTTACAAGTTAAAAAACTCTTCAATTTCACTATAAATACCATAAAATAAAGTTCCAAGTTAAAAAACTCAATAATTTCACTATAAAAATAAAAAAAGTTCTAAGTTAAAAAAAAAACTCAACAATTTCACTATAAAAACCATTTAAATAAGTTCCAAGTTAGAAAACTCAACAATTTCACTATAAAAACCATTTAAATAAGTTCCATGTTAGAAAACTCAACGATTTCACTATAAAATCCATAAAAAAAAGTTCCAAGTTAAAAAAACTCAATAATTTCACTATTAAAACCATTTAAATAAGTTCCAAGTTAGAAAACTCAACAATTTCACTATAAAAACCATAAAAAAGCTACAAGTTAAAAAAAACTCAACAATTTCACTATCATATCCAAAAAAAAAAACTGAGTTAAAGAACTCAACAAATTCCCTATAAAAACCATAAAATAATTTACAAGTTAAAAAACTCTTCAATTTCACTATAAATACCATAAAATAAAGTTCCAAGTTAAAAAACTCAATAATTTCACTATAAAAATAAAAAAAGTTCTAAGTTAAAAAAAAACTCAACAATTTCACTATAAAAACCATTTAAATAAGTTCCAAGTTAGAAAACTCAACAATTTCACTATAAAAACCATTTAAATAAGTTCCATGTTAGAAAACTCAACAATTTCACTATAAAATCCATAAAAAAAAGTTCCAAGTTAAAAAAACTCAATAATTTCACTATAAAAACCATTTAAATAAGTTCCAAGTTAGAAAATTCAACAATTTCACTATAAAAACCATAAAAAAGCTATAAGTTAAAAAAAACTCAACAATTTCACTATCATATCCAAAAAAAAACTCCGAGTTAAAGAACTCAACAAATTCCCTATAAAAACCCTAAAATAATTTACAAGTTAAAAAACTCTTCAATTTCACTATAATACCATAAAATAAAGTTCCAAGTTAAAAAACTCAATAATTTCACTATAAAAATAAAAAAAGTTCTAAGTTAAAAAAAAACTCAAAAATTTCACTATAAAAACCATTTAAATAAGTTCCAAGTTAGAAAACTCAACAATTTCACTATAAAAACCATTTAAATAAGTTCCATGTTAGAAAACTCAACGATTTCACTATAAAATCCATAAAAAAAAGTTCCAAGTTAAAAAAACTCAACAATTTCACTATAAAAACCATTTAAATAAGTTCCAAGTTAGAAAACTCAACAATTTCACTATAAAAATCAAAAAAAAGCTCCAAGTTAAAAAAAACTCAACAATTTCTCTATAATATCCACACAAAAAAAACTGAGTTAAAGAACTCAACAAATTCACTATAAAAACCATAAAATATTTACAAGTTAAAAAACTCTTCAATTTCACTATAAATACCAGAAAATAAAGTTCCAAGTTAAAAAACTCAATAATTTCACTATAAAAATAAAAAAAGTTCTAAGTTAAAAAAAAACTCAACAATTTCACTATAAAAACCATTTAAATAAGTTCCAAGTTAGAAAACTCAACAATTTCACTATAAAAACCATTTAAATAAGTTCCATGTTAGAAAACTCAACGATTTCACTATAAAATCCATAAAAAAAAAGTTCCAAGTTAAAAAAACTCAATAATTTCACTATAAAAACCATTTAAATAAGTTCCAAGTTAGAAAACTCAACAATTTCACTATAAAAACCATAAAAAAGCTACAAGTTAAAAAAAACTCAACAATTTCACTATCATATCCAAAAAAAAAAACTGAGTTAAAGAACTCAACAAATTCCCTATAAAAACCATAAAATAATTTACAAGTTAAAAAACTCTTCAATTTCACTATAAATACCATAAAATAAAGTTCCAAGTTAAAAAACTCAATAATTTCACTATAAAAATAAAAAAAGTTCTAAGTTAAAAAAAAACTCAAAAATTTCACTATAAAAACCATTTAAATAAGTTCCAAGTTAGAAAACTCAACAATTTCACTATAAAAACCATTTAAATAAGTTCCATGTTAGAAAACTCAACGATTTCACTATAAAATCCATAAAAAAAAGTTCCAAGTTAAAAAAACTCAACAATTTCACTATAAAAACCATTTAAATAAGTTCCAAGTTAGAAAACTCAACAATTTCACTATAAAAACCATAAAAAAGCTCCAAGTTAAAAAAAACTCAACAATTTCACTATAATATCCAAAAAAAAACTCTGAGTTTAAGAACTCAACAAATTCACTATAAAAACCATAAAATATTTACAAGTTAAAAAACTCTTCAATTTCACTATAAATACCATAAAATAAAGTTCCAAGTTAAAAAACTTAATAATTTCACTATAAAAATAAAAAAAGCTCTAAGTTAAAAAAAAAACTCAACAATTTCACTATAAAAACCATTTAAATAAGTTCCAAGTTAGAAAACTCAAAAAATTTCACTACAAAAACCATAAAAAAAGCTCCAAGTTAAAAAAAACTCAACAATTTGACTATAATATCTAAAAAAAAATCTCTGAGTTAAAGAACTCAACAAATTCACTATAAAAACCATAAAATATTTCCAAGTTAAAAAACTTTTCAATTTCACTATAAATACCATAAAATAAATTTCCAAGTTAAAAAACTCAACAATTTCACTATAAAAACCATAAAAAAAATTCCAAGTTAAAAAACTCAATAATTTCACTAAAAAAAAGGTCCAAGTTAAAAAAACTCAACAACTTCACTATAAAAACCATTTAAATAAGTTCCAAGTTAGAAAACTCAACAATTTCACTATAAAAACCATAAAAAAGATCCAAGTTAAAAAAACTTAACAATTTCATTAATCCATAAAAAATCTCCGAGTTAAAAGACTCAACAAATTAACTATAAAAACCATAAAATATTTCCAAGTTTAAAAAACTATACAATTCCACTATAAATACCATAAAATAAAGTTCCAATGTAAAAAACTCCACAATTTCACTATAAAAACCATATGAAAAGTTCGAAGTTGAAAAATCAATAATTTCACTAATAAAAAAAAAGGTCCAATTTTAAAATCCTCAACAATTTCACTATAAAAACTATTTAAATAAGTTCCATGTTAGAAAACTCAACGATTTCAGTATAAAACCCATAAAAAAAAGTTCCAAGTTAAAAAAAAACTCAACAATGTCACTATAAAAACCATTTAAATAAGTTCCAAGTTAGAAAACTCAACAATTTCACTATCATATCCAAAAAAAAACTCTGAGTTAAAGAACTCAACAAATTCCCTATAAAAACCATAAAATAATTTACAAGTTAAAAAACTCTTCAATTTCACTATAAATACCATAAAATAAAGTTCCAAGTTAAAAAACTCAATAATTTCACTATAAAAATAAAAAAAGTTCTAAGTTAAAAAAAAAACTCAACAATTTCACTATAAAAACCATTTAAATAAGTTCCAAGTTAGAAAACTCAACAATTTCACTATAAAAACCATTTAAATAAGTTCCATGTTAGAAAACTCAACGATTTCACTATAAAATCCATAAAAAAAAGTTCCAAGTTAAAAAAACTCAACAATTTCACTATAAAAACCATTTAAATAAGTTCCAAGTTAGAAAACTCAACAATTTCACTATAAAAACCATAAAAAAGCTCCAAGTTAAAAAAAACTCAACAATTTCACTATAATATCCAAAAAAAAACTCTGAGTTTAAGAACTCAACAAATTCACTATAAAAACCATAAAATATTTACAAGTTAAAAAACTCTTCAATTTCACTATAAATACCATAAAATAAAGTTCCAAGTTAAAAAACTCAATAATTTCACTATAAAAATAAAAAAAGCTCTAAGTTAAAAAAAAAACTCAACAATTTCACTATAAAAACCATTTAAATAAGTTCCAAGTTAGAAAACTCAAAAAATTTCACTACAAAAACCATAAAAAAAGCTCCAAGTTAAAAAAAAACAACAATTTGACTATTATATCTAAAAAAAAATCTCTGAGTTAAAGAACTCAACAAATTCACTATAAAAACCATAAAATATTTCCAAGTTAAAAAACTCTTCAATTTCACTATAAATACCATAAAATAAATTTCCAAGTTAAAAAACTCAACAATTTCACTATAAAAACCATAAAAAAAAATTCCAAGTTAAAAAACTCAATAATTTCACTAAAAAAAAGGTCCAAGTTAAAAAAACTCAACAACTTCACTATAAAAACCATTTAAATAAGTTCCAAGTTAGAAAACTCAACAATTTCACTATAAAAACCATAAAAAAGATCCAAGTTAAAAAAACCTAACAATTTCATTAATCCATAAAAAATCTCCGAGTTAAAAGACTCAACAAATTCACTATAAAAACCATAAAATATTTCCAAGTTTAAAAAACTATACAATTCCACTATAAATACCATAAAATAAAGTTCCAAGTTAAAAAACTCCACAATTTCACTATAAAAACCATATGAAAAGTTCGAAGTTGAAAAATCAATAATTTCACTAATAAAAAAAAAGGTCCAATTTTAAAATCCTCAACAATTTCACTATAAAAACTATTTAAATAAGTTCCATGTTAGAAAACTCAACGATTTCAGTATAAAGCCCATAAAAAAAAGTTCCAAGTTAAAAAAAACTCAACAATGTCACTATAAAAACCATGTAAATAAGTTCCAAGTTAGAAAACTCAACAATTTCACTATAAAAACCATAAAAAAGCTACAAGTTAAAAAAAACTCAACAATTTCACTATCATATCCAAAAAAAAAAACTCCGAGTTAAAGAACTCAACAAATTCCCTATAAAAACCATAAAATAATTTACAAGTTAAAAAACTCTTCAATTTCACTATAAATACCATAAAACAAAGTTCCAAGTTAAAAAACTCAATAATTTCACTATAAAAATAAAAAAAGTTCTAAGTTAAAAAAAAAAATCAACAATTTCACTATAAAAACCATTTAAATAAGTTCCAAGTTAGAAAACTCAACAATTTCACTATAAAAACCATTTAAATAAGTTCCATGTTAGAAAACTCAACGATTTCACTATAAAATCCATAAAAAAAAGTTCCAAGTTAAAAAAACTCAACAATTTCACTATAAAAACCATTTAAATAAGTTCCAAGTTAGAAAACTCAACAATTTCACTATAAAAACCATAAAAAAAGCTCCAAGTTAAAAAAAACTCAACAATTTCACTATAATATCCAAAAAAAAAAAACTGAGTTAAAGAACTCAACAAATTCACTATAAAAACCATAAAATATTTACAAGTTAAAAAACTCTTCAATTTCACTATAAATACCATAAAATAAAGTTCCAAGTTAAAAAACTCAATAATTTCACTATAAAAATAAAAAAAGTTCTAAGTTAAAAAAAAAAACTCAACAATTTCACTATAAAAACCATTTAAATAAGTTCCAAGTTAGAAAACTCAACAATTTCACTATAAAAACCATTTAAATAAGTTCCATGTTAGAAAACTCAACGATTTCACTATAAAATCCATAAAAAAAAAGTTCCAAGTTAAAAAAACTCAATAATTTCACTATAAAAACCATTTAAATAAGTTCCAAGTTAGAAAACTCAACAATTTCACTATAAAAACCATAAAAAAGCTACAAGTTAAAAAAAACTCAACAATTTCACTATCATATCCAAAAAAAAACTCCGAGTTAAAGAACTCAACAAATTCCCTATAAAAACCATAAAATAATTTACAAGTTAAAAAACTCTTCAATTTCACTATAAATACCATAAAATAAAGTTCCAAGTTAAAAAACTCAATAATTTCACTATAAAAATAAAAAAAGTTCTAAGTTAAAAAAAAACTCAACAATTTCACTATAAAAACCATTTAAATAAGTTCCAAGTTAGAAAACTCAACAATTTCACTATAAAAACTATTTAAATAAGTTCCATGTTAGAAAACTCAACGATTTCACTATAAAATCCATAAAAAAAAGTTCCAAGTTAAAAAAACTCAACAATTTCACTATAAAAACCATTTAAATAAGTTCCAAGTTAGAAAACTCAACAATTTCACTATAAAAACCATAAAAAAGCTCCAAGTTAAAAAAAACTCAACAATTTCACTATAATATCAAAAAAAAAAACTGAGTTAAAGAACTCAACAAATTCACTATAAAAACCATAATATATTTACAAGTTAAAAAACTCTTCAATTTCACTATAAATACCATAAAATAAAGTTCCAAGTTAAAAAACTCAATAATTTCACTATAAAAATAAAAAAAGTTCTAAGTTAAAAAAAAAACTCAACAATTTCACTATAAAAACCATTTAAATAAGTTCCAAGTTAGAAAACTCAACAATTTCACTATAAAAACCATTTAAATAAGTTCCATGTTAGAAAACTCAACGATTTCACTATAAAATCCAAAAAAAAAAGTTCCAAGTTAAAAAAAACTCAACAATTTCACTATAAAAACCATTTAAATAAGTTCCAAGTTAGAAAACTCAACAATTTCACTATAAAAACCATAAAAAAGCTCCAAGTTAAAAAAAACTCAACAATTTCACTATCATATCCAAAAAAAAACTCCGAGTTAAAGAACTCAACAAATTCCCTATAAAAACCCTAAAATAATTTACAAGTTAAAAAACTCTTCAATTTCACTATAATACCATAAAATAAAGTTCCAAGTTAAAAAACTCAATAATTTCACTATAAAAATAAAAAAAGTTCTAAGTTAAAAAAAAACTCAAAAATTTCACTATAAAAACCATTTAAATAAGTTCCAAGTTAGAAAACTCAACAATTTCACTATAAAAACCATTTAAATAAGTTCCATGTTAGAAAACTCAACGATTTCACTATAAAATCCATAAAAAAAAGTTCCAAGTTAAAAAAACTCAACAATTTCACTATAAAAACCATTTAAATAAGTTCCAAGTTAGAAAACTCAACAATTTCACTATAAAAATCAAAAAAAAGCTCCAAGTTAAAAAAAACTCAACAATTTCTCTATAATATCCACACAAAAAAAACTGAGTTAAAGAACTCAACAAATTCACTATAAAAACCATAAAATATTTACAAGTTAAAAAACTCTTCAATTTCACTATAAATACCAGAAAATAAAGTTCCAAGTTAAAAAACTCAATAATTTCACTATAAAAATAAAAAAAGTTCTAAGTTAAAAAAAAAAACTCAACAATTTCACTATAAAAACCATTTAAATAAGTTCCAAGTTAGAAAACTCAACAATTTCACTATAAAAACCATTTAAATAAGTTCCATGTTAGAAAACTCAACGATTTCACTATAAAATCCAAAAAAAAAAGTTCCAAGTTAAAAAAAACTCAACAATTTCACTATAAAAACCATTTAAATAAGTTCCAAGTTAGAAAACTCAACAATTTCACTATAAAAACCATAAAAAAGCTCCAAGTTAAAAAAAACTCAACAATTTCACTATAATATCCAAAAAAAACTCTGAGTTTAAGAACTCAAGAAATTCACTATAAAAACCATAAAATATTTACAAGTTAAAAAACTCTTCAATTTCACTATAAATACCATAAAATAAAGTTCCAAGTTAAAAAACTCAATAATTTCACTATAAAAATAAAAAAAGCTCTAAGTTAAAAAAAAAACTCAACAATTTCACTATAAAAACCATTTAAATAAGTTCCAAGTTAGAAAACTCAAAAAATTTCACTACAAAAACCATAAAAAAAGCTCCAAGTTAAAAAAAACTCAACAATTTGACTATAATATCTATAAAAAAATCTCTGAGTTAAAGAACTCAACAAATTCACTATAAAAACCATAAAATATTTCCAAGTTAAAAAACTCTTCAATTTCACTATAAATACCATAAAATAAATTTCCAAGTTAAAAAACTCAACAATTTCACTATAAAAACCATAAAAAAAAATTCCAAGTTAAAAAACTCAATAATTTCACTAAAAAAAAGGTCCAAGTTAAAAAAACTCAACAACTTCACTATAAAAACCATTTAAATAAGTTCCAAGTTAGAAAACTCAACAATTTCACTATAAAAACCATAAAAAAGATCCAAGTTAAAAAAAACTTAACAATTTCATTAATCCATAAAAAATCTCTGAGTTAAAAGACTCAACAAATTCACTATAAAAACCATAAAATATTTCCAAGTTTAAAAAACTCTACAATTCCACTATAAATACCATACAATAAAGTTCCAAGTTAAAAAACTCCACAATTTCACTATAAAAACCATAAGAAAAGTTCGAAGTTGAAAAACTCAATAATTTCACTAATAAAAAAAAAGGTCCAATTTTAAAATCCTCAACAATTTCACTATAAAAACTATTTAAATAAGTTCCATGTTAGAAAACTCAATGATTTCACTATAAAACCCATAAAAAAAAGTTCCAAGTTAAAAAAAACTCAACAATTTAACTATAAAAAACATTTAAATAATTTCCAAGTTAGAAAACTCAATAATTTTATAATATAAACCATAAAAAAGCTACAAGTTAAAAAAAACACAACAATTTCACTATCATTTCCAAAAAAAAAACTCCGAGTTAAAGAACTCAACAAATTCCCTATAAAAACCATAAAATATTTACAAGTTAAAAAACTCTTCAATATCACTATAAATACCATAAAATAAAGTTACAAGTTAAAAACCTCAACAATTTCACTATATAAATCATAAAAAAAGTTCTAAGTTAAAAAAACTCAATAATTTCACTATAAAAATAAAAAAAGTTCTAAGTTAAAAAAAAACTCAACAATTTCACTATAAAAACCATTTAAATAAGTTCCAAGTTAGAAAACTAAACAATTTCACTATAAATACCATAAAAAAGTTCCAAGTTAAAAAAACTCAACAATTTCATAAATCCATAAAAAATCTCCGAGTTAAAAAACTCAACAATTCACTATATATACCATAAAATAAAGTTCCAAGTTAAAAAAGTCAACAATTTCACTATAAAAACCATAATAAAGGTTCAAAGTTAAAAAACTCAATAATTTCACTATAAAATTAAAAATGAAAGTTCCAAGTTAAAAAAAACTCATCAATTTCACTATTAAAACCATTTAAATAAGTTCCAAGTTAAAAAATCTCAACAATTTCACTATAAAAACCAAAAAAAAGTTCCGAATTAAAAAACTCAATATTTTGACTATAAAAAAAAAGTTCCTAGTTAAAAAAAACTCAACAATTTCACATTAAAACCATTTAAATAAGTTCCAATTTAAATAAATTAGCAGTTTCACTATAAAAATAAAAAAAAGTTCCAAGTTAAAAAAACTCAACAACTTCATTATAAAAACCATTTAAATAAGTTCCAAGTTAGAAAACTCAAAATATTTCACTACAAAAACCATAAAAAAAAGCTCCTAGTTAAAAAAAAAACTCAACAATTTCACTATAATATCTAAAAAAAAACTCTAAGTTAAAGAACTCAACAAATTCACTATAAAAACCATAAAATATTTCCAAGTTAAAAAAACTCTTCAATTTCACTATAAATACCATAAAATAAAGTTCCAAGTTAAAAAAACTCAACAATTTCACTATATAAACCATAAAAAAAGTTCCAAGTTAAAAAACTCAATAATTTCATTATAAAAATAAAAAAAGTTCTAAGTTAAAAAAAACTCAACAATTTTACTATAAAAACAATTTAAATAAGTTCCAAGTTAGGAAACTAAACAATTTCACTATAAAAACCATTAAAAAGTTCCAAGTTAAAAAAACCCGACAATTTCATAAATCCATAAAAAATATCCTAGTTAAAAAACACAACAAATTCACTATATATACCATAAAATAAAGTTCCAAGATAAAAAACTCAACAATTTCACTATAAAAACCATGATAAAGGTTCAAAGTTAAAAAAACTCAATAATTTCACTATAAAAAAAAATGAAAGTTCCAAGTTAAAAAAAAACTCAACAATTTCACTATTAAAACCATTTAAATAAGTTCCAAGTTAAAAAAACTCAACAATTTCACTATAAAAACCAAAAAAAAGATCCGAATAAAAAAACTCAATATTTTCACTATAAAAAAAAAGTTCCTAGTTAAAAAAAACTCAACAATTTCACATTAAAACCATTTAAATAAATTAGCAATTTCACTATAAAAACCATAAAAAAAGTTCCAAATTAAAAAACACAATAGTTTCACTATAAAAATAAAAAAAACGTTCCAAGTTAAAAAAAACTCAACAACTTCATTATAAAAACCATTTAAATAAGTTCCAAGTTAGAAAACTCAAAAAATTTCACTACAAAAACCATGAAAAAAGCTCCAAGTTAAAAAAAACTCAAAAATTTCAATATAATATCTAAAAAAAAATCTCTGAGTTAAAGAACTCAACAAATTCACTATAAAAACCATAAAATATTTCCAAGTTAAAAAAGTCTTCAATTTCACTATAAATACCATAAAATAAAGTTCCAAGTTAAAAAAAACTCAACAATTTCACTATAAAAACCATAAAAAAAAGTTCCAAGTTAAAAAACTAAATAATTTTACTATAAAAAAAAGGTCCAAGTTAAAAAAACTCAACAACTTCACTATAAAAACCATTTAAATAAGTTCCAAGTTAGAAAACGTAACAATTTCACTATAAAAACCATAAAAAAGATCCAAGTTAAAAAAACTTAACAATTTCATTAATCCATAAAAAATCTCCGAGTTAAAAGACTCAACAAATTCACTATAAAAACCATAAAATATTTCCAAGTTTAAAAAACTATACAATCCACTATAAATACCATAAAATAAAGTTCCAAGTTAAAGAACTCAATAATTTCACTAATAAAAAAAAAGGTCCAATTTTAAAATCCTCAACAATTTCACTATAAAAACTATTTAAATAAGTTCCATGTTAGAAAACTCAACGATTTCAGTATAAAACCCATAAAAAAAAGTTTCAAGTTAAAAAAAACTCAACAATGTCACTATAAAAACCATTTAAATAAGTTCCAAGTTAGAAAACTCAACAATTTCACTATAAAAACCATAAAAAATCTAAAAGTTAAAAAAAACTCAACAATTTCACTATCATATCCAAAAAAAAACTCCGAGTTAAAGAACTCAACAAATTCCCTATAAAAACCATAAAATAATTTACAAGTTAAAAAACTCTTCAATTTCACTACAAATACCATAAAATAAAGTTCCAAGTTAAAGAACTCAATAATTTAACTATAAAATAAAAAAAGTTCTAAGTTAAAAAAAAAACTCAACAATTTCACTATAAAAACCATTTAAATAAGTTCCAAGTTAGAAAACTCAACAATTTCACTATAAAAACCATTTAAATAAGTTCCATGTTAGAAAACTCAACGATTTCACTACAAAAACCATAAAAAAAAAGTTCCAAGTTAAAAAAAATCAACAATTTCACTATAAAAACCATTTAAATAAGTTCCAAGTTAGAAAACTCAACAATTTCACTATAAAAACCATAAAAAAGCTCCAAGTTAAAAAAAACTCAACAATTTAACTATAATATCCAAAAAAAAACTCTGAGTTAAAGAACTCAACAAATTCACTATAAAAACCATAAAATATTTACAAGTTAAAAAACTCTTCAATTTCACTATAAATACCATGAAATAAAGTTCCAAGTTAAAAAACTCAATAAATTCACTATAAAAATAAAAAAAGTTCTAAGTTAAAAAAAAACTCAACAATTTTACTATAAAAACCATTTAAATAAGTTCCAAGTTAGAAAACTCAACAATTTCACTATAAAAACCATTTAAATAAGTTCCATGTTAAAAAACTCAACGATTTCACTATAAAATCCATAAAAAAAAAGTTCCAAGTTAAAAAAACTCAACAATTTCACTATAAAAACCATTTAAATAAGTTCCAAGTTAGAAAACTCAACAATTTCACTATAAAAACCATAAAAAAGCTCCAAGTTAAAAAAAACTCAAGAATTTCACTATAATATCCAAAAAAAAACTCTGAGTTAAAGAACTCAACAAATTCACTATAAAAACCATAAAATATTTACAAGTTAAAAAACTCTTCAATTTCACTATAAATACCATAAATTAAAGTTCCAAGTTAAAAAACTCAATAATTTCACTATAAAAATAAAAAAAACTCTAAGTTAAAAAAAAAACTCAACAATTTCACTATAAAAACAATTTAAATAAGTTCCAAGTTAGAAAACTCAAAAAATTTCACTACATAAACCATAAAAAAAGCTCCTAGTTAAAAAAAACTCAACAATTTCACTATAATATCTAAAAAAAAATCTCTGAGTTAAAGAACTCAACAAATTCACTATAAAAACCATAAAATATTTCCAAGTTAAAAAACTCTTCAATTTTACTATAAATACCATAAAATAAATTTCCAAGTTAAAAAACTCAACAATTTCACTATAAAAACCATAAAAAAATTCCAAGTTAAAAAACTCAATAATTTCACTAAAAAAAAAGGTCCAAGTTAAAAAAACTCAACAACTTCACTATAAAAACCATTTAAATAAGTTCCAAGTTAGAAAACTCAACAATTTCACTATAAAAACCATAAAAAAGATCCAAGTTAAAAAAACTTAACAATTTCATTAATCCATAAAAAATCTCCGAGTTAAAAGACTCAACAAATTCACTATAAAAACCATAAAATATTTCCAAGTTTAAAAAACTATACAATTCCACTATAAATACCATAAAATAAAGTTCCAAGTTAAAAAACTCCACAATTTCACTATAAAAACCATATGAAAAGTTCGAAGTTGAAAAACTCAATAATTTCACTAATAAAAAAAAGGTCCAATTTTAAAATCCTCAACAATTTCACTATAAAAACTATTTAAATAAGTTCCATGTTAGAAAACTCAACAATTTCACTATAAAACCCATAAAAAAAAGTTCCAAGTTAAAAAAAACTCAACAATTTCACTATAAAAACCATTTAAATAAGTTCCAAGTTAGAAAACTCAACAATTTCACTATAAAAACCATAAAAAAGCTACAAGTTAAAAAAAACTCAACAATTTCACTATCATATCCAAAAAAAAACTTCGAGTTAAAGAACTCAACAAATTCCCTATAAAAACCATAAAATATTTACAAGTTAAAAAACTCTTCAATTTCACTATAAATACCATAAAATAAAGTTCCAAGTTAAAAAACTAAATAATTTCACTATAAAAATAAAAAAAGTTCTAAGTTAAAAAATAAACTCAACAATTTCACTATAAAACCATTTAAATAAGTTCCAAGTTAGAAAACTCAACAATTTCACTATAAAAACCATTTAAATAAGTTCCATGTTAGAAAACTCAACGATTTCACTATAAAATCCATAAAAAAAAGTTCCAAGTTAAAAAAACTCAACAATTTCACTATAAAAACCATTTAAATAAGTTCCAAGTTAGAAAACTCAACAATTTCACTATAAAAACCATAAAAAAGCTCCAAGTTAAAAAAAACTCAACAATTTCACATTAACCATTTAAATAAGTTCCAATTTAAATAAATTAGCAGTTTCACTATAAAAATCAAAAAAAGTTCCAAGTTAAAAAAACTCAACAACTTCATTATAAAAACCATTTAAATAAGTTCCAAGTTAGAAAACACAAAATATTTCACTACAAAAACCTTAAAAAAAGCTCCAAGTTAAAAAAAACTCAACAATTTCACTATAATATCTAAAAAAAAATCTATGAGTTAAAGAACTCAACAAATTCACTATAAAAACCATAAAATATATCCAAGTTAAAAAACTCTTCAATTTCACTATAAATACCATAAAATAAAGTGTCAAATTAAAAAAACTCAACAATTTCACTATATAAACCATAAAAAAAGTTCCAAGTTAAAAAACTCAATAATTTCATTATAAAAATAAAAAAAGTTCTAAGTTAAAAAAAAACTCAACAATTTCACTATAAAAACCATTTAAATAAGTTCCAAGTTAGAAAACTAAACAATTTCACTATAAAAACCATTAAAAAGCACCAAGTTAAAAAAACCCGACAATTTCATAAATCCATAAAAAATCTCCGAGTTAAAAAACTCCACAAATTCACTATATATACCATAAAATAAAGTTCCAAGATAAAAAACTCAACAATTTCACTATAAAAACCATAATAAAGGTTCAAAGTTAAAAAACTCAATAATTTCACTATAAAAATAAAAATGAAAGTTCCAAGTTAAAAAAAAACTCAACAATTTCACTATTAAAACCATTTAAATAAGTTCCAAGTTAAAAAAAACTCAACAATTTCACTATAAAAACCAAAAAAAAATTCCAAATTAAAAAACTCAATAATTTCACTATAAAAAAAAAAAGTTCCTAGTTAAAAAAAAACTCAACAATTTCACATTAAAACCATTTAAATAAGTTCCAATTTAAATAAATTAGCAATTTCACTATAAAAACCATAAAAAAAAGTACCAAATTAAAAAACACAATAGTTTCACTATAAAAATCAAAAAACGTTCCAAGTTAAAAAAACTCAACAACTTCATTATAAAAACCATTTAAATAAGTTCCAAGTTAGAAAACTCAAAAAATTTCACTACAAAAACCATGAAAAAAGCTCCAAGTTAAAAAAAACGCAACAATTTCACTATAATATCTAAAAAAAAATCTCTGAGTTAAAGAACTCAACAAATTCACTATAAAAACCATAAAATATTTCCAAGTTAAAAAACTCTTCAATTTCACTATAAATACCATAAAATAAAGTTCCAAGTTAAAAAAACTCAACAATTTCACTATAAATACCATAAGAAAAAAGTTCCAAGTTAAAAAACTAAATAATTTCACAATAAAAAAAAAGGTCCAAGTTAAAAAAATTCAACAACTTCACTATAAAAACATTTAAATAAGTTCCAAGTTAGAAAACGTAACAATTTCACTATAAAAACCATAAAAATGATCCAACTTAAAAAAACTTAACAATTTCATTAATCCATAAAAAATCTCTGAGTTAAAAGACTCAACAAATTCACTATAAAAACCATAAAATATTTCCAAGTTTAAAAAACTCTACAATTCCGATATAAATACCATAAAATAAAGTTCCAAGTTAAAAAACTCCACAATTTCACTATAAAAACCATAAGAAAAGTTCGAAGTTGAAAAACTCAATAATTTCACTAATAAAAAAAAAGGTCCAATTTAAAAATCCTCAACAATTTCACTATAAAAACCATTTAAATAAGTTCCATGTTAGAAAACTCAACGATTTCAGTATAAAATCCATAAAAAAAAGTTTCAAGTTAAAAAAACTCAACAATTTCACTATAAAAACCATTTAAATAAGTTCCAAGTTAGAAAACTCAACAATTTCACTATAAAAACCATAAAAAAGCTCCAAGTTAAAAAAAACTCAACAATTTCACTATAATATCAAAAAAAAAACTCCGAGTTAAAGAACTCAACAAATTCACTATAAAAACCATAAAATATTTACAAGTTAAAAAACTCTTCAATTTCACTATAAATACCATAAAATAAAGTTCCAAGTTAAAAAACTCAATAATTTCACTATAAAAATAAAAAAAGTTCCAAGTTAAAAAAAAAACTCAACAATTTCACTATAAAAACCATTTAAATAAGTTCCAAGTTAGAAAACTCAAAAAATTTCACTACAAAAACCATAAAAAAAAGCTCCAAGTTAAAAAAAAAAACTCAACAATTTCACTATAATATCTAAAAAAAATCTCTGAGTTAAAGAACTCAACAAATTGACTATAAAAACCATAAAATATTTCCAAGTTAAAAAACTCTTCAATTTCACTATAAATACCATAAAATAAATTTCCAAGTTAAAAAAACTCAACAATTTCAATATAAAAACCATAAAAAAAAGTTCCAAGTTAAAAAACTCAATAATTTCACTATAAAAAAAAGGTCCAAGTTAAAAAAACTCAACAACTTCACTATAAAAACCATTTAAATAAATTCCAAGTTAGAAAACTCAACAATTTCACTATAAAAACCATAAAAAAGATCCAAGTTAAAAAAACTTACCAATTTCATTAATCCATAAAAAATCTCCGAGTTAAAAGACTCAACAAATTCACTATAAAAACCATAAAATATTTCCAAGTTTAAAAAACTATACAATCCACTATAAATACCATAAAATAAAGTTCCAAGTTAAAAAACTCCACAATTTCACTATAAAAACCATATGAAAAGTTCGAAGTTGAAAAACTCAATAATTTCACTAATAAAAAAAAAGGTCCAATTTTAAAATCCTCAACAATTTCACTATAAAAATTATTTAAATAAGTTCCATGTTAGAAAACTCAACAATTTCACTATAAAAACCATAAAAAAGCTACAAGTTAAAAAAAACTCAACAATTTAACTATCATATCCAAAAAAAAAACTCTGAGTTAAAGAACTCAACAAATTCCCTATAAAAACATTAAAATATTTTACAAGTTAAAAAACTCTTCAATTTCACTATAAATACCATAAAATAAAGTTCCAAGTTAAAAAACTCAATAATTTCACTATAAAAATAAAAAAAGTTCTAAGTTAAAAAAAAAACTCAACAATTTCACTATAAAAACCATTTAAATAAGTTCCAAGTTAGAAAACTCAACAATTTCACTATAAAAACCATTTAAATAAGTTCCATGTAAGAAAACTCAACGATTTCACTATAAAATCCATAAAAAAAAGTTCCAAGTTAAAAAAACTCAACAATTTCACTATAAAAACCATTTAAATAAGTTCCAAGTTAGAAAACTCAAAAATTTCACTATAAAACCATAAAAAAGCTCCAAGTTAAAAAAAACTCAACAATTTCACTATAATATCCAAAAAAAAACTCCGAGTTAAAGAACTCAACAAATTCACTATAAAAACCATAAAATATTTACAAGTTAAAAAACTCTTCAATTTCACTATAAATACCATAAAATAAAGTTACAAGTTAAAAAACTCAACCATTTCACTATATAAACCATAAAAAAATTTCTAAGTTAAAAAACTCAATAATTTCACTATAAAAATAAAAAAATTTCTAAGTTAAAAAAAAAACTCAACAATTTCACTATAAAAACCATCTAAATAAGTACCAAGTTAGAAAACTAAACAATAAAAACCATAAAAAAGTTCCAATTTAAAAAAACTCAACAATTTCATAAATCCATAAAAAATCTCCTAGTTAAAAAACTCAACAAAGTCACTATATATACCATAAAATAAAGTTCCAAGTTAAAAAACTCAACAATTTCACTATAAAAACCATAATAAAGGTTCAAAGTTAAAAAAACTCAATAATTTCACTATAAAAATAAAAATGAAAGTTCCATGTTAAAAAAAATTCAACAATTTCACTATTAAAACCATTTAAATAAGTTCCAAGTTAAAAAAACACAACAATTTCACTATAAAAACCAAAAAAAAAGTTCCGAATTAAAAAACTTAATATTTTCACAATAAAAAAAAAAGTTCATAGTTAAAAAAAACTCAACAATTTCACATTAAAACCATTTAAATAAGTTCCAATTTAAATAAACTAGCAGTTTCACTATAAAAATCAAAAAAAGTTCCAAGTTAAAAAAACTCAATAACTTCATTATAAAAACCATTTAAATAAGTTCCAAGTTAGAAAACTCAAAATATTTCACTACAAAAACCATAAAAAAAGCTCCAATTTAAAAAAAAAAACTCAACAATTTCACTATAATATCTAAAAAAAAATCTCTGAGTTAAAGAACTCAACAAATTCACTATAAAAACCATAAAATATTTCCAAGTTAAAAAACTCTTCAATTTCACTATAAATACCATAAAATAAAGTTCCAAGATAAAAAAACTCAACAATTTCACTATATAAACCATAAAAAAAAAGTTCCAAGTTAAAAAACTCAATAATTTCACTATAAAAAAAAGGTCCAAGTTAAAAAAACTCAACAACTTCACTATAAAAACCATTTAAATAAGTTCCAAGTTAGAAAACGTAACAATTTCACTATAAAAACCATAAAAAAGATCCAAGTTAAAAAAACATAACAATTTCATTAATCCATAAAAAATCTCCTAGTTAAAAGACTCAACAAATTCACTATAAAAACCATAAAATATTTCCAAGTTTAAAAAACTCTACAATTCCACTATAAATACCACAAAATAAAGTTCCAAGTTAAAAAACTCCACAATTTCACTATAAAAACCATAAGAAAAGTTCGAAGTCTAAAAACTCAATAATTTCACTAATAAAAAAAAAGGTCCAATTTAAAAATCCTCAACAATTTCACTATAAAAACTATTTAAATAAGTTCCATGTTAGAAAACTCAACGATTTCACTATAAAACCCATAAAAAAAAGTTCCAAGTTAAAAAAAACTCAACAATGTCACTATAAAAACCATTTAAATAAGTTCCAAGTTAAAAAGCTCAACAATTTCACTATAAAAACCATAAAAAAGCTACAAGTTAAAAAAACTCAACAATTTCACTATCATATCCAAAAAAAACTCCGAGTTAAAGAACTCAACAAATTCCCTATAAAAACCATAAAATATTTACAAGTTAAAAAACTCTTCAATTTCACTATAATACCATAAAATAAAGTTCCAAGTTAAAAAACTCAATAATTTCACTATAAAAATAAAAAAAGTTCTAAGTTAAAAAACTCAACAATTTCACTATAAAAACCACTTAAATAAGTTCCAAGTTAGAAAACTCAACAATTTCACTATAAAAACCATTTAAATAAGTTCAATGTTAGAAAACTCAACGATTTCACTATAAAATCCATAAAAAAAAGTTCCAAGTTAAAAAAACTCAACAATTTCACTATAAAAACCATTTAAATAAGTTCCAAGTTAGAAAACTCAACAATTTCACTATAAAAACCATAAAAAAGCTCCAAGTTAAAAACAACTCGACAATTTCACTATAATATCCAAAAAAAAACTCCGAGTTAAAGAACTCAACAAATTCACTATAAAAACCATAAAATATTTACAAGTTAAAAAACTCTTCAATTTCACTATAAATACCATAAAATAAAGTTCCAAGTTAAAAAACTCAATAATTTCACTATAAAAATAAAAAAAAGTTCTAAGTTAAAAAAAAAACTCAACAAATTCACTATAAAAACCATTTAAATAAGTTCCAAGTTAGAAAACTCAACAATTTCACTATAAAAACCATTTAAATAAGTTCCATGTTAGAAAACTCAACGATTTCACTATAAAATCCATAAAAAAAAGTTCGAAGTTAAAAAAACTCAACAATTTCACTATAAAAACCATTTAAATAAGTTCCAAGTTAGAAAACTCAACAATTTCACTATAAAAACCATAAAAAAGCTCCAAGTTAAAAAAACTCAACAATTTCACTATAATATCCGGAAAAAAACTCCGAGTTAAAGAACTCAAAAAATTCACTATATAAACCATAAAAAAAGTTCTAAGTTAAAAAACTCAATAATTTCACCATAAAAATAAAAAAAGTTCTAAGTTAAAAAAAAAACTCAACAATTTCACTATAAAAACCATCTAAATAAGTACCAAGTTAGAAAACTAAACAATTTTACTATAAAAACCATAAAAAAGTTCCAAGTTAAAAAAACTCAACAATTTCACTATACTATCTAAAAAAAATCTCTGAGTTAAATAACTCAACAAATTCACTATAAAAACCATAAAATATTTCCAAGTTAAAAAACTCTTCAATTTCACTATAAATACCATAAAATAAATTTCCAAGTTAAAAAAACTCAACAATTTCACTATAAAAACCATAAAAAAAAGTTCCATGTTAAAAAACTCAATAATTTCACTATAAAAAAAAGGTCCAAGTTAAAAAAACTCAACAACTTCACTATAAAAACCATTTAAATAAGTTCCAAGTTAGAAAACTCAACAATTTCACTATAAAAACCCTAAAAAAGATCCAAGTTAAAAAAAACTCAACAATTTCACTATCATATCCAAAAAAAAACTCCGAGTTAAAGAACTCAACAAATTCCCTATAAAAACCATAAAATATTTACAAGTTAAAAAACTCTTCAATTTCACTATAAATACCATAAAATAAAGTTCCAAGTTAAAAAACTCAATAATTTCACTATAAAAATAAAAAAAGTTCTAAGTTAAAAAAAAACTCAACAATTTCACTATAAAAACCTTCTAAATAAGTACCAAGTTAGAAAACTAAACAATTTCACTATAAAAACCATAAAAAAGTTCCAAGTTAAAAAAACTCAACAATTTCATAAATCCATAAAAAATCTCCAAGTTAAAAAACTCAACAAATTCACTATATATACCATAAAATAAACTTCCAAGTTAAACAACTCAACAATTTCACTATAAAAACCATAATAAAGGTTCAAAGTTAAAAAACTCAATAATTTCACTATAAAAATAAAAAAGAAAGTTCCAGGTTAAAAAAAACTCAACAATATCACTATTAAAACCATTTAAATAAGTTCAAGTTAAAAAAGCTCAACAATTTCACTATAAAAACCAAAAAAAAAGTTCCGAATTAAAAAACTCAATATTTTCACTATAAAAAAAAGTTCCTAGTTAAAAAAAACTCAACAAATTCACATTAAAACCATTTAAATAAGTTCCAATTTAAATAAATTAGCAGTTTCACTATAAAAATCAAAAAAAGTTCCAAGTTAAAAAAACTCAACAACTTCATTATAAAAACCATTTAAATAATTTCCAAGTTAGAAAACTCAAAATATTTCACTACAAAAACCATAAAAAAAGCTCCAATTTAAAAAAAAAACTCAACAATTTCACTATAATATCTAAAAAAAAATCTCTGACTTAAAGAACTTAACAAATTCACTATAAAAACCATAAAATATTTCCAAGTTAAAAAACTCTTCAATTTCACTATAAATACCATAAAATAAAGTTCCATGTTAAAAAAACTCAACAATTTCACTATATAAACCATAAAAAAAGTTCCAAGTTAAAAAACTCAATAATTTCATTATAAAAATAAAAAAAGTTTTAAGTTAAAAAAAAAACTCAACAATTTCACTATATATACCATAAAATAAAGTTCCAAGATAAAAAAACTCAACAATTTCACTATAAAAACCATAATAAAGGTTCAAAGTTAAAAAACTCAATAATTTCACTATAAAAATAAAATTGAAAGTTCCAAGTTAAAAAAAAACTCAACAATTTCACTATTAAAACCATTTAAATAAGTTCCAAGTTAAAAAAAACTCAACAATTTCACTATAAAAACCAAAAAAAAATTCCAAATTAAAAAACTCAAAAATTTCACTATAAAAAAAAAGTTCCTAGTTAAAAAAAACTCAACAATTTCACATTAAAACCATTTAAATAAGTTCCAATTTAAATAAATTAGCAATTTCACTATAAAAACAATAAAAAAAGTTCCAAATTAAAAAACACAATAGTTTCACTATAAAAATCAAAAAACGTTCCAAGTTAAAAAAAACTCAACAACTTCATTATAAAAACCATTTAAATAAGTTCCAAGTTAGAAAACTCAAAAAATTTCACTACAAAAACCATGAAAAAAGCTCCAAGTTAAAAAAAACTCACCAATTTCACTATAATATCTAAAAAAAAATCTCTGAGTTAAAGAACTCAACAAATTCACTATAAAAACCATAAAATATTTCCAAATTAAAAAACTCTTCAATTTCACTATAAATACCATAAAAAAAGCTACAAGTTAAAAAAACTCAACAATTTCACTATATAAACCATAAAAAAAGTTCCAAGTTAAAAAAAACCGACAATTTCATAAATCCATAAAAAATCTCCGAGTTAAAAAACTCAACAAATTCACTATATATACCATAAAATAAACTTCCAAGTTAAACAACTCAACAATTTCACTATAAAAACCATAATAAAGGTTCAAAGTTAAAAAAACTCAATAATTTCACTATAAAAATAAAAAAGAAAGTTCCAGGTTAAAAAAAAACTCAACAATTTCACTATTAAAACCATTTAAATAAGTTCCAAGTTAAAAAAAATTCAACTATTTCACTATAAAAACCAAATAAAAAATTCCAAATTAAAAAACTCAATATTTTCACTATAAAAAAAAAGTTCCTAGTTAAAAAAACTCAACAAATTCACATTAAAACCATTTAAATAAGTTCCAATTTAAATAAATTAGCAGTTTCACTATAAAAACCATAAAAAAAGTTCCAAATTAAAAAACACAATAGTTTCACTATAAAAATCAAAAAACGTTCCAAGTTAAAAAAACTCAACAACTTCATTATAAAAACCATTTAAATAAGTTCCGAGTTAAAAAACTCAATAATTTCACTATAAAAACTATAAAAAAGCACCAAGTTAAAAAAAACCCAACAATTTCACTATAATATCCAAAAAAAAATTCTGAGTTAAAGAACTCAACAAATTCACTATAAAAACCATAAAATATTTACAAGTTAAAAAACTCTTCAATTTCACTATAAATACCATAAAATAAAGTTCCAAGTTAAAAAACTCAATAATTTCACTATAAAAATAAAAAAAGTTCTAAGTTAAAAAAAAAAACTCAACAATTTCACTATAAAAACCATTTAAATAAGTTCCAAGTTAGAAAAATCAACAATTTCACTATAAAAACCATTTAAATAAGTTCCATGTTAGAAAACTCAATGATTTCACTATAAAATCCATAAAAAAAAGTTCCAAGTTAAAAAAACTCAAAAATTTCACTATAAAAACCATTTAAATAAGTTCCAAGTTAGAAAACTCAACAATTTCACTATAAAAACCATAAAAAAGCTCCAAGTTAAAAAAACTCAACAATTTCACTATAATATCCGGAAAAAAACTCCGAGTTAAAGAACTCACAAAATTCACTATAAAAACCATAAAATATTTACAAGTTAAAAAACTCTTCAATTTCAATATAAATACCATAAAATAAAGTTACAAGTTAAAAAACTCAACAATTTCACTATATAAACCATAAAAAAAGTTCTAAGTTAAAAAACTCAATAATTTCACCATAAAAATAAAAAAAGTTCTAAGTTAAAAAAAAACTCAACAATTTCACTATAAAAACCATCTAAATAAGTACCAAGTTAGAAAACTAAACAATTTTACTATAAAAACCATAAAAAAGTTCCAAGTTAAAAAAACTCAACAATTTCACTATACTATCTAAAAAAAAATCTCTGAGTTAAAGAACTCAACAAATTCACTATAAAAACCATAAAATATTTCCAAGTTAAAAAACTCTTCAATTTCACTATAAATACCATAAAATAAATTTCCAAGTTAAAAAAACTCAACAATTTCACTATAAAAACCATAAAAAAAAGTTCCAAGTTAAAAAACTCAATAATTTCACTATAAAAAAAAGGTCCAAGTTAAAAAAACTCAACAACTTCACTATAAAAACCATTTAAATAAGTTCCAAGTTAGAAAACTCAACAATTTCACTATAAAAACCATAAAAAAGATCCAAGTTAAAAAAAAACTCAACAATTTCACTATCATATCCAAAAAAAAACTCCGAGTTAAAGAACTCAACAAATTCCCTATAAAAACCATAAAATATTTACAAGTTAAAAAACTCTTCAATTTCACTATAAATACCATAAAATAAAGTTCCAAGTTAAAAAACTCAATAATTTCACTATAAAAATAAAAAAAGTTCTAAGTTAAAAAAAAACTCAACAATTTCACTATAAAAACCTTCTAAATAAGTACCAAGTTAGAAAACTAAACAATTTCACTATAAAAACCATAAAAAAGTTCCAAGTTAAAAAAACTCAACAATTTCATAAATCCATAAAAAATCTCCAAGTTAAAAAACTCAACAAATTCACTATATATACCATAAAATAAAATTCCAAGTTAAACAACTCAACAATTTCACTATAAAAACCATAATAAAGGTTCAAAGTTAAAAAACTCAATAATTTCACTATAAAAATAAAAAAGAAAGTTCCAGGTTAAAAAAAACTCAACAATATCACTATTAAAACCATTTAAATAAGTTCAAGTTAAAAAAACTCAACAATTTAACTATAAAAACCAAAAAAAAAGTTCCGAATTAAAAAACTCAATATTTTCACTATAAAAAAAAAGTTCCTAGTTAAAAAAAACTCAACAAATTCACATTAAAACCATTTAAATAAGTTCCAATTTAAATAAATTAGCAGTTTCACTATAAAAATCAAAAAAAGTTCCAAGTTAAAAAAACTCAACAACTTCATTATAAAAACCATTTAAATAAGTTCCAAGTTAGAAAACTCAAAATATTTCACTACATAAACCATAAAAAAAAGCTCCAATTTAAAAAAAAAAACTCAACAATTTCACTATAATATCTAAAAAATAATCTCTGAGTTAAAGAACTCAACAAATTCACTATAAAAACCATAAAATATTTCCAAGTTAAAAAACTCTTCAATTTCACTATAAATACCATAAAATAAAGTTCCATGTTAAAAAAACTCAACAATTTCACTATATAAACCATAAAAAAAGTTCCAAGTTAAAAAACTCAATAATTTCATTATAAAAATAAAAAAAGTTTTAAGTTAAAAAAAAACTCAACAATTTCACTATATATACCATAAAATAAAGTTCCAAGATAAAAAAACTCAACAATTTCACTATAAAAACCATAATAAAGGTTCAAAGTTAAAAAACTCAATAATTTCACTATAAAAATAAAAATGAAAGTTCCAAGTTAAAAAAAACCTCAACAATTTCACTATTAAAACCATTTAAATAAGTTCCAAGTTAAAAAAAACTCAACAATTTCACTATAAAAACCAAAAAAAAATTCCAAATTAAAAAACTCAAAAATTTCACTTTAAAAAAAAAGTTCCTAGTTAAAAAAACTCAACAATTTCACATTAAAACCATTTAAATAAGTTCCAATTTAAATAAATTAGCAATTTCACTATAAAAACCATAAGAAAAGTTCCAAATTAAAAAACACAATAGTTTCACTATAAAAATCAAAAAACGTTCCAAGTTAAAAAAACTCAACAACTTCATTATAAAAACCATTTAAATAAGTTCCGAGTTAAAAAACTCAATAATTTCACTATAAAAACTATAAAAAAGCACCAAGTTAAAAAAAACCCAACAATTTCACTATAATATCCAAAAAAAAATTCTGAGTTAAAGAACTCAACAAATTCACTATAAAAACCATAAAATATTTACAAGTTAAAAAACTCTTCAATTTCACTATAAATACCATAAAATAAAGTTCCAAGTTAAAAAACTCAATAATTTCACTATAAAAATAAAAAAAGTTCTAAGTTAAAAAAAAAACTCAACAATTTCACTATAAAAACCATTTAAATAAGTTCCAAGTTAGAAAACTCAACAATTTCACTATAAAAACCATTTAAATAAGTTCCATGTTAGAAAACTCAATGATTTCACTATAAAATCCATAAAAAAAAGTTCCAAGTTAAAAAAACAACAATTTCACTATAAAAACCATTTAAATAAGTTCCAAGTTAGAAAACTCAACAATTTCACTATAAAAACCATAAAAAAGCTCCAAGTTAAAAAAAAACTCAACAATTTCACTATAATATCCAAAAAAAAACTCCAAGTTAAAAAACTCTACAATTTCACTATATAAACCATAAAAAAAGTTCTAAGTTAAAAAAACTCAATAATTTCACTATAAAAATAAAAAAAGTTCTAAGTTAACAAAAAACTCAACAATTTCCCTATAAAAACCATTTAAATAAGTTCCAAGTTAGAAAACTAAACAATTTCACTATAAAAACCATAAAAAAGTTCCAAGTTAAAAAAACTAAACAATTTCATAAATCCATAAAAAATCTCCGAGTTAAAAAACTCAACAAATTCACTATATATACCATAAAATAAAGTTCCAAGTTAAAAAACTCAACAATTTATCTATAAAAACCATAATAAAGGTTCAAAGTTAAAAAACTCAATAATTTCACTATAAAAATAAAAATGAAAGTTCCAAGTTAAAAAAAACTCAACAATTTCACTATAAAAACCAAAAAAAAAGATCCGAATAAAAAAACTCAATATTTTCACTATAAAAAAAAAGTTCCTAGTTAAAAAAAACTCAACAATTTCACATTAAAACCATTTAAATAAGTTCCAATTTAAATAAATTAGCAATTTCACTATAAAAACCATAAAAAAAAGTTCCAAATTAAAAAACACAATAATTTCACTATAAAAATCAAAAAACGTTCCAAGTTAAAAAAAACTCAACAACTTCATTATAAAAACCATTTAAATAAGTTCCAAGTTAGAAAACTCAAAAAATTTCACTACAAAAACCATAAAAAAAGCTACAAGTTAAAAAAAACTCAACAATTTCACTATAATATCTAAAAAGAATCTCTGAGTTAAAGAACTCAACAAATTCACTATAAAAACCATAAAATATTTCCAAGTTAAAAAACTCTTCAATTTCACTATAAATACCATAAAATAAAGTTCCAAGTTAAAAAAACTCAACAATTTCACTATAAAAACCATAAAAAAAAGTTCCAAGTTAAAAAACTCAATAATTTCACTATAATAAAAAAGGTCCAAGTTAAAAAAAACTCAACAACTTCACTATAAAAACCATTTAAATAAGTTCCAAGTTAGAAAACCCAACAATTTCACTATAAAAACAAAAAAAAAGATCCAAGTTAAAAAAACTTAACAATTTCATTAATCCATAAAAAATCTCCGAGTTAAAAGACTCAACAAATTCACTATAAAAACCATAAAATATTTCCATGTTTAAAAAACTCTACAATTCCACTATAAATACCATAAAATAAAGTTCCAAGTTTAAAAACTCCACAATTTCACTATAAAAACCATAAGAAAAGTTCGAAGTTGAAAAACTCAATAATTTCACTAATAAAAAAAAGGTCCAATTTAAAAATCCTCAACAATTTCACTATAAAAACTATTTAAATAAGTTCCATGTTAGAAAACTCAACGATTTCACTATAAAACCCATAAAAAAAAGTTCCAAGTAAAAAAAAACTGAACAATGTCACTATAAAAACCATTTTAATAAGTTCCAAGTTAGAAAACTCAACAATTTCACTATAAAAACCATAAAAAAGCTACAAGTTAAAAAAAACTCAACAATTTCACTATCATATCCAAAAAAAAACTCCGAGTTAAAGAACTCAACAAATTCCCTATAAAAACAATAAAATATTTACAAGTTAAAAAACTCTTCAATTTCACTATTAATACCATAAAATAAAGTTCCAAGTTAAAAAACTCAATAATTTCACTATAAAAATTAAAAAAGTTCTAAGTTAAAAAAAACTCAACAATTTCACTATAAAAACCATTTAAATAAGTTCCAAGTTAGAAAACTCAACAATTTCACTATAAAAACCATTTAAATAAGTTCCATGTTATAAAACTCAACGATTTCACTATAAAATCAATAAAAAAAAGTTCCAAGTTAAAAATACTCAACAATTTCACTATAAAAACCATTTAAATAAGTTCCAAGTTAGAAAACTCAACAATTTCACTATAAAAACCATAAAAAAAGCTCCAAGTTAAAAAAAACTCAATAATTTCACTATAATATCCAAAAAAAATCTCCGAGTTAAAGAACTCAACAAATTCACTATAAAAACCATAAAATATTTACAAGTTAAAAAACTCTTCAATTACACTATAAATACCATAAAATAAAGTTACAAGTTAAAAAACTCAACAATTTCACTATATAAACCATAAAAAAAGTTCTAAGTTAAAAAACACAATAATTTCACTATAAAAATAAAAAAAGTTCTAAGTTAAAAAAAAACTCAACAATTTCACTATAAAAACCATTTAAATAAGTTCCAAGTTAGAAAACTAAACAATTTCACTATAAAAACCATAAAAAAGTTCCAAGTTAAAAAAACTCAACAATTTCATAAATCCATAAAAAATCTCCGAGTTAAAAAACTCAACAAATTCACTATATATACCATAAATTAAAGTTCCAAGTAAAAAAAACTCAACAATTTCACTATAAAAACCATAATAAAGGTTCAAAGTTAAAAAAAACTCAATAATTTCACTATAAAAACCATAAAAAGCTACAAGTTAAAAAAAAAACTCAACAATTTCACTATCATATCCAAAAAAAAACTCCGAGTTAAAGAACTCAACAAATTCCCTAAAAAAACCATAAAATATTTACAAGTTAAAAAACTCTTCAATTTCATTATAAATACCATAAAATAAAGTTCTAAGTTAAAAAACTCAATAATTTCACTATAAAAATAAAAAAAGTTCTAAGTTAAAAAAAAACTCAACAATTTCACTATAAAAACCATTTAAATAAGTTCTAAGTTAGAAAACTCAACAATTTCACTATAAAAACCATTTAAATAAGTTCCATGTTAGAAAACTCAACGATTTCACTATAAAATCCATAAAAAAAAGTTCCAAGTTAAAAAAAACTCAACAATTTCACTATAAAAACCATTTAAATAAGTTCCAAGTTAGAAAACTCAACAATTTCACTATAAAAACCATAAAAAAGCTCCAAGTTGAAAAAAACTCAACAATTTCACTATAATATCCAAAAAAAAAACTCTGAGTTTAAGAACTCAAAAAATTCACTATAAAAACCATAAAATATTTACAAGTTAAAAAACTCTTCAATTTCACTATAAATACCATAAAATAAAGTTCCAAGTTAAAAAACTCAATAATTTCACTATAAAAATAAAAAAAGTTCTAAGTTAAAAAAAAAAACTCAAAAATTTCACTATAAAAACCATTTAAATAAGTTCCAAGTTAGAAAACTCAACAATTTAACAATAAAAACCATTTAAATAAGTTCCATGTAAGAAAACTCAACGATTTCAGTATAAAATCCATAAAAAAAGTTCCAAGTTAAAAAAACTCAACAATTTCACTATAAAAACCATTTAAATAAGTTCCAAGTTAGAAAACTCAAAAATTTCACTATAAAACCATAAAAAAGCTCCAAGTTAAAAAAAACTCAACAATTTCACTATAATATCCAAAAAAAAACTCCGAGTTAAAGAACCCAACAAATTCACTATAAAAACCATAAAATATTTACAAGTTAAAAAACTCTTCAATTTCACTATAAATACCATAAAATAAAGTTACAAGTTAAAAAACTCAACAATTTCACTATATAAACCATAAAAAAAAGTTCTAAGTTAAAAAACTCAATAATTTCACTATAAAAATAAAAAAGTTCTAAGTTAAAAAAAAACTCAACAATTTCACTATAAAAACCATTTAAATAAGTTCCAAGTTAGAAAACTAAACAATTTCACTATAAAAACCATAAAAAAGTTCCAAGTTAAAAAAACTCAACAATTTCATAAATCCATAAAAAATCTCCGAGTTAAAAAACTCAACAAATTCACTATATATACCATAAAATAAAGTTACATGTTAAAAAACTCAACAATTTCACTATAAAAACCATAATAAAGGTTCAAAGTTAAAAAAACTCAATAATTTCACTATAAAAATAAAAATGAAAGTTCCAAGTTAATAAAAACTCAACAATTTCACTATTAAAACCATTTAAATAAGTTCCAAGTTAAAAAAACTCAACAATTTCACTATAAAAACCAAAAAAAAAGATCCAATTAAAAAACTCAATATTTTCACTATAAAAAAAAAGTTCCTAGTTAAAAAAAACTCAACAGTTTCACATTAAAACCATTTAAATAAGTTCCAATTTAAATAAATTAGCAGTTTCACTATAAAAATCAAAAAAAGTTCCAAGTAAAAAAAACTCAACAACTTCATTATAAAAACCATTTAAATAAGTTCCAAGTTAGAAAACTCAAAATATTTCACTACAAAAACCATAAAAAAAGCTCCAAGTTAAAAAAAACTCAACAATTTCACTATAATATCTAAAAAAAAAATCTCTGAGTTAAAGAACTCAACAAATTCACTATAAAAACCATAAAATATTTCCAAGTTAAAAAACACGTCAATTTCACTATAAATACCATAAAATAAAGTTCCAAGTTAAAAAAACTCAACAATTTCACTATATAAACCATAAAAAAAGTTCCAAGTTAAAAAACTCAATAGTTTCATTATAAAAATAAAAAAAGTTCTAAGGTTAAAAAAAACTCAACAATGTCACTATAAAAACCATTTAAATAAGTTCCAAGTTAGAAAACTCAACAATTTCACTATAAAAACCATAAAAAAGCTACAAGTTAAAAAAAACTCAACAATTTCACTATCATATCCAAAAAAAAAACTCCAAGTTAAAGAACTCAACAAATTCCCGATAAAAACCATAAAATATTTACAAGTTAAAAAACTCTTCAATTTCAATATAAATACCATAAAATAAAGTTCCAAGTTAAAAAACTCAAGAATTTCACTATAAAAATAAAAAAAGTTCTAAGTTAAAAAAAAACTCAAGAATTTCACTATAAAAACCATTTAAATAAGTTCCAAGTTAGAAAACTCAACAATTTCACTATAAAAACCATTTAAATAAGTTCCATGTTAGAAAACTCAACGATTTCACTATAAAATCCATAAAAAAAAAGTTCCAAGTTAAAAAAACTCAACAATTTCACTATAAAAACCATTTAAATAAGTTCCAAGTTAGAAAACTCAACAATTTCACTATAAAAACCATAAAAAAGCTCCAAGTTAAAAAAAAACCCAACAATTTCACTATAATATCCAAAAAAAAATTCTGAGTTAAAGAACTCAACAAATTCACTATAAAAACCATAAAATATTTACAAGTTAAAAAACTCTTCAATTTCACTATAAATACCATAAAATAAAGTTCCAAGTTAAAAAACTCAATAATTTCACTATAAAAATAAAAAAAGTTCTAAGTTAAAAAAAAAACTCAACAATTTCACTATAAAAACCATTTAAATAAGTTCCAAGTTAGAAAACTCAACAATTTCACTATAAAAACCATTTAAATAAGTTCCATGTTAGAAAACTCAATGATTTCACTATAAAATCCATAAAAAAAAAGTTCCAATTTAAAAAACTCAACTATTTCACTATAAAAACCATTTAAATAAGTTCCAAGTTAGAAAACTCAACAATTTCACTATAAAAACCATAAAAAGCTCCAAGTTAAAAAAAACTCAACAATTTCACTATAATATCCAAAAAAAAACTCCGAGTTAAAGAACTCAACAAATTCACTATAAAAACCATAAAATATTTACAAGTTAAAAAACTCTTCAATTTCACTATAAATACCATAAAATAAAGTTACAAGTTAAAAAACTCTACAATTTCACTATATAAACCATAAAAAAAGTTCTAAGTTAAAAAAACTCAATAATTTCACTATAAAAATAAAAAAAGTTCTAAGTTAACAAAAAACTCAACAATTTCCCTATAAAAACCATTTAAATAAGTTCCAAGTTAGAAAACTAAACAATTTCACTATAAAAACCATAAAAAAGTTCCAAGTTAAAAAAACTAAACAATTTCATAAATCCATAAAAAATCTCCGAGTTAAAAAATTCAACAAATTCACTATATATACCATAAAATAAAGTTCCAAGTTAAAAAACTCAACAATTTATCTATAAAAACCATAATAAAGGTTCAAAGTTAAAAAACTCAATAATTTCACTATAAAAATAAAAATGAAAGTTCCAAGTTAAAAAAAACACAAGAATTTCACTATTAAAACCATTTAAATAAGTTCCAAGTTAAAAAAACTCAACAATTTCACTATAAAAACAAAAAAAAAAAAAGATCCGAATAAAAAAACTCAATATTTTCACTATAAAAAAAAAGTTCCTAGTTAAAAAAAACTCAACAATTTCACATTAAAACCATTTAAATAAGTTCCAATTTAAATAAATTAGTAATTTCACTATAAAAACCCTAAAAAAAAGTTCCAAATTAAAAAACACAATAATTTCACTATAAAAATCAAAAAACGTTCCAAGTTAAAAAAAACTCAACAACTTCATTATAAAAACCATTTAAATAAGTTCCAAGTTAGAAAACTCAAAAAATTTCACTACAAAAACCATAAAAAAGCTACAAGTTAAAAAAACTCAACAATTTCACTATAATATCTAAAAAAAATCTCTGAGTTAAAGAACTCAACAAATTCACTATAAAAACCATAAAATATTTCCAAGTTAAGAAACTCTTCAATTTCACTATAAATACCATAAAATAAAGTTCCAAGTTAAAAAAACTCAACAATTTCACTATAAAAACCATAAAAAAAAGTTCCAAATTTAAAAACTCAATAATTTCACTATAATAAAAAAGGTCCAAGTTAAAAAAACTCAACAACTTCACTATAAAAACCATTTAAATAAGTTCCAAGTTAGAAAACCCAACAATTTCACTATAAAAACCATAAAAAAGATCCAAGTTAAAAAAACTTAACAATTTCATTAATCTATAAAAAATCTCCGAGTTAAAAGACTCAACAAATTCACTATAAAAACCATAAAATATTTCCAAGTTTAAAAAACTCTACAATTCCACTATAAATACCATAAAATAAAGTTCCAAGTTTAAAAACTCCACAATTTCACTATAAAAAGCATAAGAAAAGTTCGAAGTTGAAAAACTCAATAATTTCACTAATAAAAAAAAAGGTCCAATTTAAAAATCCTCAACAATTTCACTATAAAAACTATTTAAATAAGTTCCATGTTAGAAAACTCAACGATTTCACTATAAAACCCATAAAAAAAAGTTCCAAGTAAAAAAAACTGAACAATGTCACTATAAAAACCATTTTAATAAGTTCCAAGTTAGAAAACTCAACAATTTCACTATAAAAACCATAAAAAAGCTACAAGTTAAAAAAAACTCAACAATTTCACTATCATATCCAAAAAAAAAAACTCCGAGTTAAAGAACTCAACAAATTCCCTATAAAAACAATAAAATATTTACAAGTTAAAAAACTCTTCAATTTCACTATAAATACCATAAAATAAAGTTCCAAGTTAAAAAACTCAATAATTTCACTATAAAAATTAAAAAAGTTCTAAGTTAAAAAAAACTCAACAATTTCACAATAAAAACCATTTAAATAAGTTCCAAGTTAGAAAACTCAACAATTTCACTATAAAAACCATTTAAATAAGTTCCATGTTATAAAACTCAACGATTTCACTATAAAATCCATAAAAAAAAGTTCCAAGTTAAAAATACTCAACAATTTCACTATAAAAACCATTTAAATAAGTTCCAAGTTAGAAAACTCAACAATTTCACTATAAAAACCATAAAAAAAGCTCCAAGTTAAAAAAAAAACTCAACAATTTCACTATAATATCCAAAAAAAATCTCCGAGTTAAAGAACTCAACAAATTCACTATAAAAACCATAAAATATTTACAAGTTAAAAAACTCTTCAATTTCACTATAAATACCATAAAATAAAGTTACAAGTTAAAAAACTCAACAATTTCACTATATAAACCATAAAAAAAGTTCTAAGTTAAAAAACACAATAATTTCACTATAAAAATAAAAAAAGTTCTAAGTTAAAAAAAAACTCAACAATTTCACTATAACAACCATTTAAATAAGTTCCAAGTTAGAAAACTAAACAATTTCACTATAAAAACCATTTAAATAAGTTCCATGTTATAAAACTCAACGATTTCACTATAAAATCCATAAAAAAAAAGTTCCAAGTTAAAAATACTCAACAATTTCACTATAAAAACCATTTAAATAAGTTCCAAGTTAGAAAACTCAACAATTTCACTATAAAAACCATAAAAAAAGCTCCAAGTTAAAAAAAAAACTCAACAATTTCACTATAATATCCAAAAAAAATCTCCGAGTTAAAGAACTCAACAAATTCACTATAAAAACCATAAAATATTTACAAGTTAAAAAACTCTTCAATTTCACTATAAATACCATAAAATAAAGTTACAAGTTAAAAAACTCAACAATTTCACTATATAAACCATAAAAAAAGTTCTAAGTTAAAAAACACAATAATTTCACTATAAAAATAAAAAAAGTTCTAAGTTACAAAAAAACTCAACAATTTCACTATAACAACCATTTAAATAAGTTCCAAGTTAGAAAACTAAACAATTTCACTATAAAAACCATTTAAATAAGTTCCATGTTATAAAACTCAACGATTTCACTATAAAATCCATAAAAAAAAGTTCCAAGTTAAAAATACTCAACAATTTCACTATAAAAACCATTTAAATAAGTTCCAAGTTAGAAAACTCAACAATTTCACTATAAAAACCATAAAAAAAGCTCCAAGTTAAAAAAAAAACTCAACAATTTCACTATAATATCCAAAAAAAATCTCCGAGTTAAAGAACTCAACAAATTCACTATAAAAACCATAAAATATTTACAAGTTAAAAAACTCTTCAATTTCACTATAAATACCATAAAATAAAGTTACAAGTTAAAAAACTCAACAATTTCACTATATAAACCATAAAAAAAGTTCTAAGTTAAAAAACACAATAATTTCACTATAAAAATAAAAAAAGTTCTAAGTTAAAAAAAACTCAACAATTTCACTATAACAACCATTTAAATAAGTTCCAAGTTAGAAAACTAAACAATTTCACTATAAAAACCATAAAAAAAGTTCCAAGTTAAAAAAACTCAACAATTTCATAAATCCATAAAAAATCTCCGAGTTAAAAAACTCAACAAATTCACTATATATACCATAAAATAAAGTTCCAAGTTAAAAAACTCAACAATTTATCTATAAAAACCATAATAAAGGTTCAAAGTTAAAAAACTCAATAATTTAACTATAAAAATAAAAATGAAAGTTCCAAGTTAAAAAAAACACAAGAATTTCACTATTAAAACCATTTAAATAAGTTCCAAGTTAAAAAAACTCAACAATTTCACTATAAAAACAAAAAAAAAAGATCCGAATAAAAAAACTCAATATTTTCACTATAAAAAAAAAGTTCCTAGTTAAAAAAAACTCAACAATTTCACATTAAAACCATTTAAATAAGTTCCAATTTAAATAAATTAGTAATTTCACTATAAAAACCATAAAAAAAAGTTCCAAATTAAAAAACACAATAATTTCACTATAAAAATCAAAAAACGTTCCAAGTTAAAAAAAAACTCAACAACTTCATTATAAAAACCATTTAAATAAGTTCCAAGTTAGAAAACTCAAAAAATTTCACTACAAAAACCATAAAAAAAGCTACAAGTTAAAAAAACTCAACAATTTCACTATAATATCTAAAAAGAATCTCTGAGTTAAAGAACTCAACAAATTCACTATAAAAACCATAAAATATTTCCAAGTTAAAAAACTCTTCAATTTCACTATAAATACCATAAAATAAAGTTCCAAGTTAAAAAAACTCAACAATTTCACTATAAAAACCATAAAAAAAAGTTCCAAATTAAAAAACTCAATAATTTCACTATAATAAAAAAGGTCCAAGTTAAAAAAACTCAACAACTTCACTATAAAAACCATTTAAATAAGTTCCAAGTTAGAAAACCCAACAATTTCACTATAAAAACCATAAAAAAGATCCAAGTTAAAAAAACTTAACAATTTCATTAATCTATAAAAAATCTCCGAGTTAAAAGACTCAACAAATTCACTATAAAAACCATAAAATATTTCCAAGTTTAAAAAACTCTACAATTCCACTATAAATACCATAAAATAAAGTTCCAAGTTTAAAAACTCCACAATTTCACTATAAAAAGCATAAGAAAAGTTCGAAGTTGAAAAACTCAATAATTTCACTAATAAAAAAAAAGGTCCAATTTAAAAATCCTCAACAATTTCACTATAAAAACTATTTAAATAAGTTCCATGTTAGAAAACTCAACGATTTCACTATAAAACCCATAAAAAAAAGTTCCAAGTAAAAAAAACTGAACAATGTCACTATAAAAACCATTTTAATAAGTTCCAAGTTAGAAAACTCAACAATTTCACTATAAAAACCATAAAAAAGCTACAAGTTAAAAAAAACTCAACAATTTCACTATCATATCCAAAAAAAAAAACTCCGAGTTAAAGAACTCAACAAATTCCCTATAAAAACAATAAAATATTTACAAGTTAAAAAACTCTTCAATTTCACTATAAATACCATAAAATAAAGTTCCAAGTTAAAAAACTCAATAATTTCACTATAAAAATTAAAAAAGTTCTAAGTTAAAAAAAACTCAACAATTTCACAATAAAAACCATTTAAATAAGTTCCAAGTTAGAAAACTCAACAATTTCACTATAAAAACCATTTAAATAAGTTCCATGTTATAAAACTCAACGATTTCACTATAAAATCCATAAAAAAAAGTTCCAAGTTAAAAATACTCAACAATTTCACTATAAAAACCATTTAAATAAGTTCCAAGTTAGAAAACTCAACAATTTCACTATAAAAACCATAAAAAAAGCTCCAAGTTAAAAAAAAAACTCAACAATTTCACTATAATATCCAAAAAAAATCTCCGAGTTAAAGAACTCAACAAATTCACTATAAAAACCATAAAATATTTACAAGTTAAAAAACTCTTCAATTTCACTATAAATACCATAAAATAAAGTTACAAGTTAAAAAACTCAACAATTTCACTATATAAACCATAAAAAAAGTTCTAAGTTAAAAAACACAATAATTTCACTATAAAAATAAAAAAAGTTCTAAGTTAAAAAAAAACTCAACAATTTCACTATAACAACCATTTAAATAAGTTCCAAGTTAGAAAACTAAACAATTTCACTATAAAAACCATTTAAATAAGTTCCATGTTATAAAACTCAACGATTTCACTATAAAATCCATAAAAAAAAGTTCCAAGTTAAAAATACTCAACAATTTCACTATAAAAACCATTTAAATAAGTTCCAAGTTAGAAAACTCAACAATTTCACTATAAAAACCATAAAAAAAAGCTCCAAGTTAAAAAAAAAACTCAACAATTTCACTATAATATCCAAAAAAAATCTCCGAGTTAAAGAACTCAACAAATTCACTATAAAAACCATAAAATATTTACAAGTTAAAAAACTCTTCAATTTCACTATAAATACCATAAAATAAAGTTACAAGTTAAAAAACTCAACAATTTCACTATATAAACCATAAAAAAAGTTCTAAGTTAAAAAACACAATAATTTCACTATAAAAATAAAAAAAGTTCTAAGTTAAAAAAAACTCAACAATTTCACTATAACAACCATTTAAATAAGTTCCAAGTTAGAAAACTAAACAATTTCACTATAAAAACCATAAAAAAAGTTCCAAGTTAAAAAAACTCAACAATTTCATAAATCCATAAAAAATCTCCGAGTTAAAAAACTCAACAAATTCACTATATATACCATAAAATAAAGTTCCAAGTTAAAAAACTCAACAATTTATCTATAAAAACCATAATAAAGGTTCAAAGTTAAAAAACTCAATAATTTAACTATAAAAATAAAAATGAAAGTTCCAAGTTAAAAAAAACACAAGAATTTCACTATTAAAACCATTTAAATAAGTTCCAAGTTAAAAAAACTCAACAATTTCACTATAAAAACAAAAAAAAAAGATCCGAATAAAAAAACTCAATATTTTCACTATAAAAAAAAAGTTCCTAGTTAAAAAAAACTCAACAATTTCACATTAAAACCATTTAAATAAGTTCCAATTTAAATAAATTAGTAATTTCACTATAAAAACCATAAAAAAAAGTTCCAAATTAAAAAACACAATAATTTCACTATAAAAATCAAAAAACGTTCCAAGTTAAAAAAAAACTCAACAACTTCATTATAAAAACCATTTAAATAAGTTCCAAGTTAGAAAACTCAAAAAATTTCACTACAAAAACCATAAAAAAAGCTACAAGTTAAAAAAACTCAACAATTTCACTATAATATCTAAAAAGAATCTCTGAGTTAAAGAACTCAACAAATTCACTATAAAAACCATAAAATATTTCCAAGTTAAAAAACTCTTCAATTTCACTATAAATACCATAAAATAAAGTTCCAAGTTAAAAAAACTCAACAATTTCACTATAAAAACCATAAAAAAAAGTTCCAAATTAAAAAACTCAATAATTTCACTATAATAAAAAAGGTCCAAGTTAAAAAAACTCAACAACTTCACTATAAAAACCATTTAAATAAGTTCCAAGTTAGAAAACCCAACAATTTCACTATAAAAACCATAAAAAAGATCCAAGTTAAAAAAACTTAACAATTTCATTAATCTATAAAAAATCTCCGAGTTAAAAGACTCAACAAATTCACTATAAAAACCATAAAATATTTCCAAGTTTAAAAAACTCTACAATTCCACTATAAATACCATAAAATAAAGTTCCAAGTTTAAAAACTCCACAATTTCACTATAAAAAGCATAAGAAAAGTTCGAAGTTGAAAAACTCAATAATTTCACTAATAAAAAAAAAGGTCCAATTTAAAAATCCTCAACAATTTCACTATAAAAACTATTTAAATAAGTTCCATGTTAGAAAACTCAACGATTTCACTATAAAACCCATAAAAAAAAGTTCCAAGTAAAAAAAACTGAACAATGTCACTATAAAAACCATTTTAATAAGTTCCAAGTTAGAAAACTCAACAATTTCACTATAAAAACCATAAAAAAGCTACAAGTTAAAAAAAACTCAACAATTTCACTATCATATCCAAAAAAAAAAAACTCCGAGTTAAAGAACTCAACAAATTCCCTATAAAAACAATAAAATATTTACAAGTTAAAAAACTCTTCAATTTCACTATAAATACCATAAAATAAAGTTCCAAGTTAAAAAACTCAATAATTTCACTATAAAAATTAAAAAAGTTCTAAGTTAAAAAAAACTCAACAATTTCACAATAAAAACCATTTAAATAAGTTCCAAGTTAGAAAACTCAACAATTTCACTATAAAAACCATTTAAATAAGTTCCATGTTATAAAACTCAACGATTTCACTATAAAATCCATAAAAAAAAGTTCCAAGTTAAAAATACTCAACAATTTCACTATAAAAACCATTTAAATAAGTTCCAAGTTAGAAAACTCAACAATTTCACTATAAAAACCATAAAAAAAGCTCCAAGTTAAAAAAAAACTCAACAATTTCACTATAATATCCAAAAAAAATCTCCGAGTTAAAGAACTCAACAAATTCACTATAAAAACCATAAAATATTTACAAGTTAAAAAACTCTTCAATTTCACTATAAATACCATAAAATAAAGTTACAAGTTAAAAAACTCAACAATTTCACTATATAAACCATAAAAAAAGTTCTAAGTTAAAAAACACAATAATTTCACTATAAAAATAAAAAAAGTTCTAAGTTAAAAAAAACTCAACAATTTCACTATAACAACCATTTAAATAAGTTCCAAGTTAGAAAACTAAACAATTTCACTATAAAAACCATAAAAAAAGTTCCAAGTTAAAAAAACTCAACAATTTCATAAATCCATAAAAAATCTCCGAGTTAAAAAACTCAACAAATTCACTATATATACCATAAAATAAAGTTCCAAGTTAAAAAACTCAACAATTTATCTATAAAAACCATAATAAAGGTTCAAAGTTAAAAAACTCAATAATTTAACTATAAAAATAAAAATGAAAGTTCCAAGTTAAAAAAAACACAAGAATTTCACTATTAAAACCATTTAAATAAGTTCCAAGTTAAAAAAACTCAACAATTTCACTATAAAAACAAAAAAAAAAGATCCGAATAAAAAAACTCAATATTTTCACTATAAAAAAAAAGTTCCTAGTTAAAAAAAACTCAACAATTTCACATTAAAACCATTTAAATAAGTTCCAATTTAAATAAATTAGTAATTTCACTATAAAAACCATAAAAAAAAGTTCCAAATTAAAAAACACAATAATTTCACTATAAAAATCAAAAAACGTTCCAAGTTAAAAAAAAACTCAACAACTTCATTATAAAAACCATTTAAATAAGTTCCAAGTTAGAAAACTCAAAAAATTTCACTACAAAAACCATAAAAAAAGCTACAAGTTAAAAAAACTCAACAATTTCACTATAATATCTAAAAAGAATCTCTGAGTTAAAGAACTCAACAAATTCACTATAAAAACCATAAAATATTTCCAAGTTAAAAAACTCTTCAATTTCACTATAAATACCATAAAATAAAGTTCCAAGTTAAAAAAACTCAACAATTTCACTATAAAAACCATAAAAAAAAGTTCCAAATTAAAAAACTCAATAATTTCACTATAATAAAAAAGGTCCAAGTTAAAAAAACTCAACAACTTCACTATAAAAACCATTTAAATAAGTTCCAAGTTAGAAAACCCAACAATTTCACTATAAAAACCATAAAAAAGATCCAAGTTAAAAAAACTTAACAATTTCATTAATCTATAAAAAATCTCCGAGTTAAAAGACTCAACAAATTCACTATAAAAACCATAAAATATTTCCAAGTTTAAAAAACTCTACAATTCCACTATAAATACCATAAAATAAAGTTCCAAGTTTAAAAACTCCACAATTTCACTATAAAAAGCATAAGAAAAGTTCGAAGTTGAAAAACTCAATAATTTCACTAATAAAAAAAAAGGTCCAATTTAAAAATCCTCAACAATTTCACTATAAAAACTATTTAAATAAGTTCCATGTTAGAAAACTCAACGATTTCACTATAAAACCCATAAAAAAAAGTTCCAAGTAAAAAAAACTGAACAATGTCACTATAAAAACCATTTTAATAAGTTCCAAGTTAGAAAACTCAACAATTTCACTATAAAAACCATAAAAAAGCTACAAGTTAAAAAAAACTCAACAATTTCACTATCATATCCAAAAAAAAAAAACTCCGAGTTAAAGAACTCAACAAATTCCCTATAAAAACAATAAAATATTTACAAGTTAAAAAACTCTTCAATTTCACTATAAATACCATAAAATAAAGTTCCAAGTTAAAAAACTCAATAATTTCACTATAAAAATTAAAAAAGTTCTAAGTTAAAAAAAACTCAACAATTTCACAATAAAAACCATTTAAATAAGTTCCAAGTTAGAAAACTCAACAATTTCACTATAAAAACCATTTAAATAAGTTCCATGTTATAAAACTCAACGATTTCACTATAAAATCCATAAAAAAAAGTTCCAAGTTAAAAATACTCAACAATTTCACTATAAAAACCATTTAAATAAGTTCCAAGTTAGAAAACTCAACAATTTCACTATAAAAACCATAAAAAAAGCTCCAAGTTAAAAAAAAACTCAACAATTTCACTATAATATCCAAAAAAAATCTCCGAGTTAAAGAACTCAACAAATTCACTATAAAAACCATAAAATATTTACAAGTTAAAAAACTCTTCAATTTCACTATAAATACCATAAAATAAAGTTACAAGTTAAAAAACTCAACAATTTCACTATATAAACCATAAAAAAAGTTCTAAGTTAAAAAACACAATAATTTCACTATAAAAATAAAAAAAGTTCTAAGTTAAAAAAAACTCAACAATTTCACTATAACAACCATTTAAATAAGTTCCAAGTTAGAAAACTAAACAATTTCACTATAAAAACCATAAAAAAAGTTCCAAGTTAAAAAAACTCAACAATTTCATAAATCCATAAAAAATCTCCGAGTTAAAAAACTCAACAAATTCACTATATATACCATAAAATAAAGTTCCAAGTTAAAAAACTCAACAATTTATCTATAAAAACCATAATAAAGGTTCAAAGTTAAAAAACTCAATAATTTAACTATAAAAATAAAAATGAAAGTTCCAAGTTAAAAAAAACACAAGAATTTCACTATTAAAACCATTTAAATAAGTTCCAAGTTAAAAAAACTCAACAATTTCACTATAAAAACAAAAAAAAAAGATCCGAATAAAAAAACTCAATATTTTCACTATAAAAAAAAAGTTCCTAGTTAAAAAAAACTCAACAATTTCACATTAAAACCATTTAAATAAGTTCCAATTTAAATAAATTAGTAATTTCACTATAAAAACCATAAAAAAAAGTTCCAAATTAAAAAACACAATAATTTCACTATAAAAATCAAAAAACGTTCCAAGTTAAAAAAAAACTCAACAACTTCATTATAAAAACCATTTAAATAAGTTCCAAGTTAGAAAACTCAAAAAATTTCACTACAAAAACCATAAAAAAAGCTACAAGTTAAAAAAACTCAACAATTTCACTATAATATCTAAAAAGAATCTCTGAGTTAAAGAACTCAACAAATTCACTATAAAAACCATAAAATATTTCCAAGTTAAAAAACTCTTCAATTTCACTATAAATACCATAAAATAAAGTTCCAAGTTAAAAAAACTCAACAATTTCACTATAAAAACCATAAAAAAAAGTTCCAAATTAAAAAACTCAATAATTTCACTATAATAAAAAAGGTCCAAGTTAAAAAAACTCAACAACTTCACTATAAAAACCATTTAAATAAGTTCCAAGTTAGAAAACCCAACAATTTCACTATAAAAACCATAAAAAAGATCCAAGTTAAAAAAACTTAACAATTTCATTAATCTATAAAAAATCTCCGAGTTAAAAGACTCAACAAATTCACTATAAAAACCATAAAATATTTCCAAGTTTAAAAAACTCTACAATTCCACTATAAATACCATAAAATAAAGTTCCAAGTTTAAAAACTCCACAATTTCACTATAAAAAGCATAAGAAAAGTTCGAAGTTGAAAAACTCAATAATTTCACTAATAAAAAAAAAGGTCCAATTTAAAAATCCTCAACAATTTCACTATAAAAACTATTTAAATAAGTTCCATGTTAGAAAACTCAACGATTTCACTATAAAACCCATAAAAAAAAGTTCCAAGTAAAAAAAACTGAACAATGTCACTATAAAAACCATTTTAATAAGTTCCAAGTTAGAAAACTCAACAATTTCACTATAAAAACCATAAAAAAGCTACAAGTTAAAAAAAACTAAACAATTTCACTATCATATCCAAAAAAAAAAAACTCCGAGTTAAAGAACTCAACAAATTCCCTATAAAAACAATAAAATATTTACAAGTTAAAAAACTCTTCAATTTCACTATAAATACCATAAAATAAAGTTCCAAGTTAAAAAACTCAATAATTTCACTATAAAAATTAAAAAAGTTCTAAGTTAAAAAAAACTCAACAATTTCACAATAAAAACCATTTAAATAAGTTCCAAGTTAGAAAACTCAACAATTTCACTATAAAAACCATTTAAATAAGTTCCATGTTATAAAACTCAACGATTTCACTATAAAATCCATAAAAAAAAGCTCCAAGTTAAAAAAAAAACTCAACAATTTCACTATAATATCCAAAAAAAATCTCCGAGTTAAAGAACTCAACAAATTCACTATAAAAACCATAAAATATTTACAAGTTAAAAAACTCTTCAATTTCACTATAAATACCAGAAAATAAAGTTACAAGTTAAAAAACTCAACAATTTCACTATATAAACCATAAAAAAAGTTCTAAGTTAAAAAACACAATAATTTCACTATAAAAATAAAAAAAGTTCTAAGTTAAAAAAAACTCAACAATTTCACTATAACAACCATTTAAATAAGTTCCAAGTTAGAAAACTAAACAATTTCACTATAAAAACCATAAAAAAAGTTCCAAGTTAAAAAAACTCAACAATTTCATAAATCCATAAAAAATCTCCGAGTTAAAAAACTCAACAAATTCACTATATATACCATAAAATAAAGTTCCAAGTTAAAAAACTCAACAATTTATCTATAAAAACCATAATAAAGGTTCAAAGTTAAAAAACTCAATAATTTAACTATAAAAATAAAAATGAAAGTTCCAAGTTAAAAAAAACACAAGAATTTCACTATTAAAACCATTTAAATAAGTTCCAAGTTAAAAAAACTCAACAATTTCACTATAAAAACAAAAAAAAAAGATCCGAATAAAAAAACTCAATATTTTCACTATAAAAAAAAAGTTCCTAGTTAAAAAAAACTCAACAATTTCACATTAAAACCATTTAAATAAGTTCCAATTTAAATAAATTAGTAATTTCACTATAAAAACCATAAAAAAAAGTTCCAAATTAAAAAACACAATAATTTCACTATAAAAATCAAAAAACGTTCCAAGTTAAAAAAAAACTCAACAACTTCATTATAAAAACCATTTAAATAAGTTCCAAGTTAGAAAACTCAAAAAATTTCACTACAAAAACCATAAAAAAAGCTACAAGTTAAAAAAACTCAACAATTTCACTATAATATCTAAAAAGAATCTCTGAGTTAAAGAACTCAACAAATTCACTATAAAAACCATAAAATATTTCCAAGTTAAAAAACTCTTCAATTTCACTATAAATACCATAAAATAAAGTTCCAAGTTAAAAAAACTCAACAATTTCACTATAAAAACCATAAAAAAAAGTTCCAAATTAAAAAACTCAATAATTTCACTATAATAAAAAAGGTCCAAGTTAAAAAAACTCAACAACTTCACTATAAAAACCATTTAAATAAGTTCCAAGTTAGAAAACCCAACAATTTCACTATAAAAACCATAAAAAAGATCCAAGTTAAAAAAACTTAACAATTTCATTAATCTATAAAAAATCTCCGAGTTAAAAGACTCAACAAATTCACTATAAAAACCATAAAATATTTCCAAGTTTAAAAAACTCTACAATTCCACTATAAATACCATAAAATAAAGTTCCAAGTTTAAAAACTCCACAATTTCACTATAAAAAGCATAAGAAAAGTTCGAAGTTGAAAAACTCAATAATTTCACTAATAAAAAAAAAGGTCCAATTTAAAAATCCTCAACAATTTCACTATAAAAACTATTTAAATAAGTTCCATGTTAGAAAACTCAACGATTTCACTATAAAACCCATAAAAAAAAGTTCCAAGTAAAAAAAACTGAACAATGTCACTATAAAAACCATTTTAATAAGTTCCAAGTTAGAAAACTCAACAATTTCACTATAAAAACCATAAAAAAGCTACAAGTTAAAAAAAACTCAACAATTTCACTATCATATCCAAAAAAAAAACTCCGAGTTAAAGAACTCAACAAATTCCCTATAAAAACAATAAAATATTTACAAGTTAAAAAACTCTTCAATTTCACTATAAATACCATAAAATAAAGTTCCAAGTTAAAAAACTCAATAATTTCACTATAAAAATTAAAAAAGTTCTAAGTTAAAAAAAACTCAACAATTTCACAATAAAAACCATTTAAATAAGTTCCAAGTTAGAAAACTCAACAATTTCACTATAAAAACCATTTAAATAAGTTCCATGTTATAAAACTCAACGATTTCACTATAAAATCCATAAAAAAAAGTTCCAAGTTAAAAATACTCAACAATTTCACTATAAAAACCATTTAAATAAGTTCCAAGTTAGAAAACTCAACAATTTCACTATAAAAACCATAAAAAAAGCTCCAAGTTAAAAAAAAACTCAACAATTTCACTATAATATCCAAAAAAAATCTCCGAGTTAAAGAACTCAACAAATTCACTATAAAAACCATAAAATATTTACAAGTTAAAAAACTCTTCAATTTCACTATAAATACCATAAAATAAAGTTACAAGTTAAAAAACTCAACAATTTCACTATATAAACCATAAAAAAAGTTCTAAGTTAAAAAACACAATAATTTCACTATAAAAATAAAAAAAGTTCTAAGTTAAAAAAAACTCAACAATTTCACTATAACAACCATTTAAATAAGTTCCAAGTTAGAAAACTAAACAATTTCACTATAAAAACCATAAAAAAAGTTCCAAGTTAAAAAAACTCAACAATTTCATAAATCCATAAAAAATCTCCGAGTTAAAAAACTCAACAAATTCACTATATATACCATAAAATAAAGTTCCAAGTTAAAAAACTCAACAATTTATCTATAAAAACCATAATAAAGGTTCAAAGTTAAAAAACTCAATAATTTAACTATAAAAATAAAAATGAAAGTTCCAAGTTAAAAAAAACACAAGAATTTCACTATTAAAACCATTTAAATAAGTTCCAAGTTAAAAAAACTCAACAATTTCACTATAAAAACAAAAAAAAAAGATCCGAATAAAAAAACTCAATATTTTCACTATAAAAAAAAAGTTCCTAGTTAAAAAAAACTCAACAATTTCACATTAAAACCATTTAAATAAGTTCCAATTTAAATAAATTAGTAATTTCACTATAAAAACCATAAAAAAAAGTTCCAAATTAAAAAACACAATAATTTCACTATAAAAATCAAAAAACGTTCCAAGTTAAAAAAAAACTCAACAACTTCATTATAAAAACCATTTAAATAAGTTCCAAGTTAGAAAACTCAAAAAATTTCACTACAAAAACCATAAAAAAAGCTACAAGTTAAAAAAACTCAACAATTTCACTATAATATCTAAAAAGAATCTCTGAGTTAAAGAACTCAACAAATTCACTATAAAAACCATAAAATATTTCCAAGTTAAAAAACTCTTCAATTTCACTATAAATACCATAAAATAAAGTTCCAAGTTAAAAAAACTCAACAATTTCACTATAAAAACCATAAAAAAAAGTTCCAAATTAAAAAACTCAATAATTTCACTATAATAAAAAAGGTCCAAGTTAAAAAAACTCAACAACTTCACTATAAAAACCATTTAAATAAGTTCCAAGTTAGAAAACCCAACAATTTCACTATAAAAACCATAAAAAAGATCCAAGTTAAAAAAACTTAACAATTTCATTAATCTATAAAAAATCTCCGAGTTAAAAGACTCAACAAATTCACTATAAAAACCATAAAATATTTCCAAGTTTAAAAAACTCTACAATTCCACTATAAATACCATAAAATAAAGTTCCAAGTTTAAAAACTCCACAATTTCACTATAAAAAGCATAAGAAAAGTTCGAAGTTGAAAAACTCAATAATTTCACTAATAAAAAAAAAGGTCCAATTTAAAAATCCTCAACAATTTCACTATAAAAACTATTTAAATAAGTTCCATGTTAGAAAACTCAACGATTTCACTATAAAACCCATAAAAAAAAGTTCCAAGTAAAAAAAACTGAACAATGTCACTATAAAAACCATTTTAATAAGTTCCAAGTTAGAAAACTCAACAATTTCACTATAAAAACCATAAAAAAGCTACAAGTTAAAAAAAACTCAACAATTTCACTATCATATCCAAAAAAAAAAACTCCGAGTTAAAGAACTCAACAAATTCCCTATAAAAACAATAAAATATTTACAAGTTAAAAAACTCTTCAATTTCACTATAAATACCATAAAATAAAGTTCCAAGTTAAAAAACTCAATAATTTCACTATAAAAATTAAAAAAGTTCTAAGTTAAAAAAAACTCAACAATTTCACAATAAAAACCATTTAAATAAGTTCCAAGTTAGAAAACTCAACAATTTCACTATAAAAACCATTTAAATAAGTTCCATGTTATAAAACTCAACGATTTTACTATAAAATCCATAAAAAAAAGTTCCAAGTTAAAAATACTCAACAATTTCACTATAAAAACCATTTAAATAAGTTACAAGTTAGAAAACTCAACAATTTCACTATAAAAACCATAAAAAAAGCTCCAAGTTAAAAAAAAAACTCAACAATTTCACTATAATATCCAAAAAAAATCTCCGAGTTAAAGAACTCAACAAATTCACTATAAAAACCATAAAATATTTACAAGTTAAAAAACTCTTCAATTTCACTATAAATACCATAAAATAAAGTTACAAGTTAAAAAACTCAACAATTTCACTATATAAACCATAAAAAAAGTTCTAAGTTAAAAAACACAATAATTTCACTATAAAAATAAAAAAAGTTCTAAGTTAAAAAAAACTCAACAATTTCACTATAACAACCATTTAAATAAGTTCCAAGTTAGAAAACTAAACAATTTCACTATAAAAACCATAAAAAAAGTTCCAAGTTAAAAAAACTCAACAATTTCATAAATCCATAAAAAATCTCCGAGTTAAAAAACTCAACAAATTCACTATATATACCATAAAATAAAGTTCCAAGTTAAAAAACTCAACAATTTATCTATAAAAACCATAATAAAGGTTCAAAGTTAAAAAACTCAATAATTTAACTATAAAAATAAAAATGAAAGTTCCAAGTTAAAAAAAACACAAGAATTTCACTATTAAAACCATTTAAATAAGTTCCAAGTTAAAAAAACTCAACAATTTCACTATAAAAACAAAAAAAAAAGATCCGAATAAAAAAACTCAATATTTTCACTATAAAAAAAAAGTTCCTAGTTAAAAAAAACTCAACAATTTCACATTAAAACCATTTAAATAAGTTCCAATTTAAATAAATTAGTAATTTCACTATAAAAACCATAAAAAAAAGTTCCAAATTAAAAAACACAATAATTTCACTATAAAAATCAAAAAACGTTCCAAGTTAAAAAAAAACTCAACAACTTCATTATAAAAACCATTTAAATAAGTTCCAAGTTAGAAAACTCAAAAAATTTCACTACAAAAACCATAAAAAAAGCTACAAGTTAAAAAAACTCAACAATTTCACTATAATATCTAAAAAGAATCTCTGAGTTAAAGAACTCAACAAATTCACTATAAAAACCATAAAATATTTCCAAGTTAAAAAACTCTTCAATTTCACTATAAATACCATAAAATAAAGTTCCAAGTTAAAAAAACTCAACAATTTCACTATAAAAACCATAAAAAAAAGTTCCAAATTAAAAAACTCAATAATTTCACTATAATAAAAAAGGTCCAAGTTAAAAAAACTCAACAACTTCACTATAAAAACCATTTAAATAAGTTCCAAGTTAGAAAACCCAACAATTTCACTATAAAAACCATAAAAAAGATCCAAGTTAAAAAAACTTAACAATTTCATTAATCTATAAAAAATCTCCGAGTTAAAAGACTCAACAAATTCACTATAAAAACCATAAAATATTTCCAAGTTTAAAAAACTCTACAATTCCACTATAAATACCATAAAATAAAGTTCCAAGTTTAAAAACTCCACAATTTCACTATAAAAAGCATAAGAAAAGTTCGAAGTTGAAAAACTCAATAATTTCACTAATAAAAAAAAAGGTCCAATTTAAAAATCCTCAACAATTTCACTATAAAAACTATTTAAATAAGTTCCATGTTAGAAAACTCAACGATTTCACTATAAAACCCATAAAAAAAAGTTCCAAGTAAAAAAAACTGAACAATGTCACTATAAAAACCATTTTAATAAGTTCCAAGTTAGAAAACTCAACAATTTCACTATAAAAACCATAAAAAAGCTACAAGTTAAAAAAAACTCAACAATTTCACTATCATATCCAAAAAAAAAAACTCCGAGTTAAAGAACTCAACAAATTCCCTATAAAAACAATAAAATATTTACAAGTTAAAAAACTCTTCAATTTCACTATAAATACCATAAAATAAAGTTCCAAGTTAAAAAACTCAATAATTTCACTATAAAAATTAAAAAAGTTCTAAGTTAAAAAAAACTCAACAATTTCACAATAAAAACCATTTAAATAAGTTCCAAGTTAGAAAACTCAACAATTTCACTATAAAAACCATTTAAATAAGTTCCATGTTATAAAACTCAACGATTTCACTATAAAATCCATAAAAAAAAGTTCCAAGTTAAAAATACTCAACAATTTCACTATAAAAACCATTTAAATAAGTTACAAGTTAGAAAACTCAACAATTTCACTATAAAAACCATAAAAAAAGCTCCAAGTTAAAAAAAAAACTCAACAATTTCACTATAATATCCAAAAAAAATCTCCGAGTTAAAGAACTCAACAAATTCACTATAAAAACCATAAAATATTTACAAGTTAAAAAACTCTTCAATTTCACTATAAATACCATAAAATAAAGTTACAAGTTAAAAAACTCAACAATTTCACTATATAAACCATAAAAAAAGTTCTAAGTTAAAAAACACAATAATTTCACTATAAAAATAAAAAAAGTTCTAAGTTAAAAAAAAACTCAACAATTTCACTATAACAACCATTTAAATAAGTTCCAAGTTAGAAAACTAAACAATTTCACTATAAAAACCATTTAAATAAGTTCCATGTTATAAAACTCAACGATTTCACTATAAAATCCATAAAAAAAAGTTCCAAGTTAAAAATACTCAACAATTTCACTATAAAAACCATTTAAATAAGTTCCAAGTTAGAAAACTCAACAATTTCACTATAAAAACCATAAAAAAAGCTCCAAGTTAAAAAAAAACTCAACAATTTCACTATAATATCCAAAAAAAATCTCCGAGTTAAAGAACTCAACAAATTCACTATAAAAACCATAAAATATTTACAAGTTAAAAAACTCTTCAATTTCACTATAAATACCATAAAATAAAGTTACAAGTTAAAAAACTCAACAATTTCACTATATAAACCATAAAAAAAGTTCTAAGTTAAAAAACACAATAATTTCACTATAAAAATAAAAAAAGTTCTAAGTTAAAAAAAACTCAACAATTTCACTATAACAACCATTTAAATAAGTTCCAAGTTAGAAAACTAAACAATTTCACTATAAAAACCATAAAAAAAGTTCCAAGTTAAAAAAACTCAACAATTTCATAAATCCATAAAAAATCTCTGAGTTAAAAAACTCAACAAATTCACTATATATACCATAAAATAAAGTTCCAAGTAAAAAAACTCAACAATATCACTATAAAAACCATAATAAAGGTTCAAAGTTAAAAAAAAACTCAATAATTTCACTATAAAAATAAAAATGAAAGTTCCAAGTTAAAAAAAACTCAACAATTTCACTATTAAAACCATTTAAATAAGTTCCAAGTTAAAAAAACTCAACAATTTCACTATAAAAACAAAAAAAAAAGTTCCAAATTAAAAAACTCAATAATTTCACTATAAAAAAAAGTTCCTAGTTAAAAAAACTCAACAATTTCACATTAAAACCATTTAAATAAGTTCCAATTTAAATAAATTAGCAATTTCACTATAAAAACCATAAAAAAAAGTTCCAAATTAAAAAACACAATAGTTTCACTATAAAAATCAAAAAACGTTCCAAGTTAAAAAAACTCAACAACTTCATTATAAAAACCATTTAAATAAGTTCCAAGTTAGAAAACTCAAAAATTTCACTACAAAAACCATACAAAAAAGCTCCAAGTTAAAAAAAACTCAACAATTTCACTATAATATCCAAAAAAAATCTCTGAGTTAAAGAACTCAACAAATTCACTATAAAAACCATAAAATATTTACAAGTTAAAAAACTCTTCAATTTCACTATAAATACCATAAAATAAAGTTACAAGTTAAAAAACTCAACAATTTCACTATATAAACCATAAAAAAAGTTCTAAGTTAAAAAACTCAATAATTTCACTATAAAAATAAAAAAAGTTCTAAGTTAAAAAAAAACTCAACAATTTCACTATAAAAACCATTTAAATAAGTTCCAAGTTAGAAGACTAAACAATTTCACTATAAAAACCATAAAAAAGTTCCAAGTTAAAAAACTCAACAATTTCATAAATCCATAAAAAAATCTCCGAGTTAAAAAACTCAACAAATTCACTATATATACCATAAAATAAAGTTCCAAGTAAAAAAACTCAACAATTTCACTATAAAAACCATAATAAAGGTTCAAAGTTAAAAAAAACTCAATAATTACACTATAAAAATAAAAATGAAAGTTCCAAGTTAAAAAAAACTCAACAATTTCACTATTAAAACCATTTAAATAAGTTCCAAGTTAAAAAAACTCAACAATTTCACTATAAAAACCAAAAAAAAGTTCCAAATTAAAAAACTCAATAATTTCACTATATAAAAAAAGTTCCTAGTTAAAAAAAAACTCAACAATTTCACATTAAAACCATTTAAATAAGTTCCAATTTTAATAAATTAGCAATTTCACTATAAAAACCATAAAAAAAAGTTCCAAATTAAAAAACACAATAATTTCACTATAAAAATCAAAAAACGTTCCAAGTTAAAAAAACTCAACAACTTCATTATAAAAACCATTTAAATAAGTTCCAAGTTAGAAAACTCAAAAATTTCACTACAAAAACCATAAAAAAAGCTCCAAGTTAAAAAAAACTCAACAATTTCACTATAATATCTAAAAAAAATCTCTGAGTTAAAGAACTCAACAAATTCACTATAAAAACCATAAAATATTTCCAAGTTAAAAAACTCTTCAATTTCACTATAAATACCATAAAATAAAGTTCCAAGTTAAAAAAACTCAACAATTTCACTATAAAAACCATAAAAAAAAGTTCCAAGTTAAAAAACTCAATAATTTCACTATAAAAAAAAAGTCCAAGTTAAAAAAACTCAACAACTTCACTATAAAAACCATTTAAATAAGTTCCAAGTTAAAAAACCCAACAATTTCACTATAAAAACCATAAAAAAGATCCAAGTTAAAAAAACTTAACAATTTCATTAATCCATAAAAAATCTCCGAGTTAAAAGACTCAACAAATTCACTATAAAAACCATAAAATATTTCCAAGTTTAAAAAACTCTACAATTCCACTATAAATACCATAAAATAAAGTTCCAAGTTAAAAAACTCCACAATTTCACTATAAAAACCATAAGAAAAGTTCGAAGTTGAAAAACTCAATAATTTCACTAATAAAAAAAAAAGGTCCAATTTAAAAATCCACAACAATTTCACTATAAAAACTATTTAAATAAGTTCCATGTTAGAAAACTCAACGATTTCACTATAAAACCCATAAAAAAAAGTTCCAAGTAAAAAAAACTGAACAATGTCACTATAAAAACCATTTAAATAAGTTCCAAGTTAGAAAACTCAACAATTTCACTATAAAACCATAAAAAAGCTACAAGTTAAAAAAAACTCAACAATTTCACTATCATATCCAAAAAAAAACTCCGAGTTAAAGAACTCAACAAATTCCCTATAAAAACAATAAAATATTTACAAGTTAAAAAACTCTTCAATTTCACTATAAATACCATAAAATAAGTTTCAAGTTAAAAAACTCAATAATTTCACTATAAAAATAAAAAAAGTTCTAAGTTAAAAAAAACTCAACAATTTCACTATAAAAACCATTTAAATAAGTTCCAAGTTAGAAAACTCAACAATTTCACTATAAAAACCATTTAAATAAGTTCCATGTTAGAAAGCTCAACGATTTCAATATAAAATCCATAAAAAAAAGTTCCAAGTTAAAAATACTCAACAATTTCACTATAAAAACCATTTAAATAAGTTCCAAGTTAGAAAACTCAACAATTTCACTATAAAAACCATTTAAATAAGTTCCATGTTAGAAAACTCAACGATTTCATTATAAAATCCATAAAAAAAGTTCCAAGTTAAAAATACTCAACAATTTCACTATAAAAACCATTTAAATAAGTTCCAAGTTAGAAAACTCAACAATTTCACTATAAAAACCATAAAAAAGCTCCAAGTTAAAAAAAAACTCAACAATTTCACTATAATATCCAAAAAAAATCTCCGAGTTAAAGAACTCAACAAATTCACTATAAAAACCATAAAATATTTACAAATTAAAAAACTCTTCAATTTCACTATAAATACCATAAAATAAAGTTACAAGTTAAAAAACTCAACAATTTCACTATATAAACAATAAAAAAAGTTCCAAGTTAAAAAACACAATAATTTCACTATAAAAATAAAAAAAGTTCTAAGTTAAAAAAAACTCAACAATTTCACTATAAAAACCATTTAAATAAGTTCCAAGTTAGAAAACTAAACAATTTCACTATAAAAACCATAAAAAAGTTCCAAGTTAAAAAAAATCAACAATTGCATAAATCCATAAAAAATCTCCGAGTTAAAAAACTCAACAAATTCACTATATATACCATAAAATAAAGTTCCAAGTAAAAAAACTCAACAATTTCACTATAAAAACCATAATAAAGGTTCAAAGTTAAAAAAAACTCAATAATTTCACTATAAAAATAAAAATGAAAGTTCCAAGTTAAAAAAAAACTCAACAATTTCACTATTAAAACCATTTAAATAAGTTCCAAGTTAAAAAAACTCAACAATTTCACTATAAAAACCAAAAAAAAGTTCCAAATTAAAAAACTCAATAATTTCACTATAAAAAAAAGTTCCTAGTTAAAAAAACTCAACAATTTCACATTAAAACCATTTAAATAAGTTCCAATTTAAATAAATTAGCAATTTCACTATAAAAACCTTAAAAAAAAGTTCCAAATTAAAAAACACAATAGTTTCACTATAAAAATCAAAAAACGTTCCAAGTTAAAAAAACTCAACAACTTCATTATAAAAACCATTTAAATAAGTTCCAAGTTAGAAAACTCAAAAATTTCACTACAAAAACCATAAAAAAAAGCTCCAAGTTAAAAAAAACTCAACAATTTCACTATAATATCTAAAAAAAATCTCTGAGTTAAAGAACTCAACAAATTCACTATAAAAACCATAAAATATTTCCAAGTTAAAAAACTCTTCAATTTCACTATAAATACCATAAAATAAAGTTCCAAGTTAAAAAAACTCAACAATTTCACTATAAAAACCATAAAAAAAAGTTCCAAGTTAAAAAACTCAATAATTTCACTATAAAAAAAAAGTCCAAGTTAAAAAAACTCAACAACTTCACTATAAAAACCATTTAAATAAGTTCCAAGTTAAAAAACCCAACAATTTCACTATAAAAACCATAAAAAAGATCCAAGTTAAAAAAACTTAACAATTTCATTAATCCATAAAAAATCTCCGAGTTAAAAGACTCAACAAATTCACTATAAAAACCATAAAATATTTCCAAGTTTAAAAAACTCTACAATTCCACTATAAATACCATAAAATAAAGTTCCAAGTTAAAAAACTCCACAATTTCACTATAAAAACCATAAGAAAAGTTCGAAGTTGAAAAACTCAATAATTTCACTAATAAAAAAAAAGGTCCAATTTAAAAATCCACAACAATTTCACTATAAAAACTATTTAAATAAGTTCCATGTTAGAAAACTCAACGATTTCACTATAAAACCCATAAAAAAAAGTTCCAAGTAAAAAAAACTGAACAATGTCACTATAAAAACCATTTAAATAAGTTCCAAGTTAGAAAACTCAACAATTTCACTATAAAACCATAAAAAAGCTACAAGTTAAAAAAAACTCAACAATTTCACTATCATATCCAAAAAAAAAACTCCGAGTTAAAGAACTCAACAAATTCCCTATAAAAACAATAAAATATTTACAAGTTAAAAAACTCTTCAATTTCACTATAAATACCATAAAATAAAGTTTCAAGTTAAAAAACTCAATAATTTCACTATAAAAATAAAAAAAGTTCTAAGTTAAAAAAAACTCAACAATTTCACTATAAAAACCATTTAAATAAGTTCCAAGTTAGAAAACTCAACAATTTCACTATAAAAACCATTTAAATAAGTTCCATGTTAGAAAGCTCAACGATTTCAATATAAAATCCATAAAAAAAAGTTCCAAGTAAAAAATACTCAACAATTTCACTATAAAAACCATTTAAATAAGTTCCAAGTTAGAAAACTCAACAATTTCACTATAAAAACCATTTAAATAAGTTCCATGTTAGAAAACTCAACGATTTCATTATAAAATCCATAAAAAAAGTTCCAAGTTAAAAATACTCAACAATTTCACTATAAAAACCATTTAAATAAGTTCCAAGTTAGAAAACTCAACAATTTCACTATAAAAACCATAAAAAAGCTCCAAGTTAAAAAAAAACTCAACAATTTCACTATAATATCCAAAAAAAATCTCCGAGTTAAAGAACTCAACAAATTCACTATAAAAACCATAAAATATTTACAAATTAAAAAACTCTTCAATTTCACTATAAATACCATAAAATAAAGTTACAAGTTAAAAAACTCAACAATTTCACTATATAAACAATAAAAAAAGTTCCAAGTTAAAAAACACAATAATTTCACTATAAAAATAAAAAAAGTTCTAAGTTAAAAAAAACTCAACAATTTCACTATAAAAACCATTTAAATAAGTTCCAAGTTAGAAAACTAAACAATTTCACTATAAAAACCATAAAAAAGTTCCAAGTTAAAAAAAATCAACAATTGCATAAATCCATAAAAAATCTCCGAGTTAAAAAACTCAACAAATTCACTATATATACCATAAAATAAAGTTCCAAGTAAAAAAACTCAACAATTTCACTATAAAAACCATAATAAAGGTTCAAAGTTAAAAAAAACTCAATAATTTCACTATAAAAATAAAAATGAAAGTTCCAAGTTAAAAAAAAACTCAACAATTTCACTATTAAAACCATTTAAATAAGTTCCAAGTTAAAAAAACTCAACAATTTCACTATAAAAACCAAAAAAAAGTTCCAAATTAAAAAACTCAATAATTTCACTATAAAAAAAAGTTCCTAGTTAAAAAAACTCAACAATTTCACATTAAAACCATTTAAATAAGTTCCAATTTAAATAAATTAGCAATTTCACTATAAAAACCTTAAAAAAAAGTTCCAAATTAAAAAACACAATAGTTTCACTATAAAAATCAAAAAACGTTCCAAGTTAAAAAAACTCAACAACTTCATTATAAAAACCATTTAAATAAGTTCCAAGTTAGAAAACTCAAAAATTTCACTACAAAAACCATAAAAAAAAGCTCCAAGTTAAAAAAAACTCAACAATTTCACTATAATATCTAAAAAAAATCTCTGAGTTAAAGAACTCAACAAATTCACTATAAAAACCATAAAATATTTCCAAGTTAAAAAACTCTTCAATTTCACTATAAATACCATAAAATAAAGTTCCAAGTTAAAAAAACTCAACAATTTCACTATAAAAACCATAAAAAAAAGTTCCAAGTTAAAAAACTCAATAATTTCACTATAAAAAAAAAGTCCAAGTTAAAAAAACTCAACAACTTCACTATAAAAAACATTTAAATAAGTTCCAAGTTAAAAAACCCAACAATTTCACTATAAAAACCATAAAAAAGATCCAAGTTAAAAAAACTTAACAATTTCATTAATCCATAAAAAATCTCCGAGTTAAAAGACTCAACAAATTCACTATAAAAACCATAAAATATTTCCAAGTTTAAAAAACTCTACAATTCCACTATAAATACCATAAAATAAAGTTCCAAGTTAAAAAACTCCACAATTTCACTATAAAAACCATAAGAAAAGTTCGAAGTTGAAAAACTCAATAATTTCACTAATAAAAAAAAAGGTCCAATTTAAAAATCCACAACAATTTCACTATAAAAACTATTTAAATAAGTTCCATGTTAGAAAACTCAACGATTTCACTATAAAACCCATAAAAAAAAGTTCCAAGTAAAAAAAACTGAACAATGTCACTATAAAAACCATTTAAATAAGTTCCAAGTTAGAAAACTCAACAATTTCACTATAAAACCATAAAAAAGCTACAAGTTAAAAAAAACTCAACAATTTCACTATCATATCCAAAAAAAAAACTCCGAGTTAAAGAACTCAACAAATTCCCTATAAAAACAATAAAATATTTACAAGTTAAAAAACTCTTCAATTTCACTATAAATACCATAAAATAAAGTTTCAAGTTAAAAAACTCAATAATTTCACTATAAAAATAAAAAAAGTTCTAAGTTAAAAAAAACTCAACAATTTCACTATAAAAACCATTTAAATAAGTTCCAAGTTAGAAAACTCAACAATTTCACTATAAAAACCATTTAAATAAGTTCCATGTTAGAAAACTCAACGATTTCAATATAAAATCCATAAAAAAAAGTTCCAAGTTAAAAATACTCAACAATTTCACTATAAAAACCATTTAAATAAGTTCCAAGTTAGAAAACTCAACAATTTCACTATAAAAACCATTTAAATAAGTTCCATGTTAGAAAACTCAACGATTTCATTATAAAATCCATAAAAAAAGTTCCAAGTTAAAAATACTCAACAATTTCACTATAAAAACCATTTAAATAAGTTCCAAGTTAGAAAACTCAACAATTTCACTATAAAAACCATAAAAAAGGTCCAAGTTAAAAAAAAACTCAACAATTTCACTATAATATCCAAAAAAAATCTCCGAGTTAAAGAACTCAACAAATTCACTATAAAAACCATAAAATATTTACAAATTAAAAAACTCTTCAATTTCACTATAAATACCATAAAATAAAGTTACAAGTTAAAAAACTAAACAATTTCACTATATAAACAATAAAAAAAGTTCCAAGTTAAAAAACACAATAATTTCACTATAAAAATAAAAAAAGTTCTAAGTTAAAAAAAACTCAACAATTTCACTATAAAAACCATTTAAATAAGTTCCAAGTTAGAAAACTAAACAATTTCACTATAAAAACCATAAAAAAGTTCCAAGTTAAAAAAACTCAACAATTGCATAAATCCATAAAAAATCTCCGAGTTAAAAAACTCAACAAATTCACTATATATACCATAAAATAAAGTTCCAAGTAAAAAAACTCAACAATTTCACTATAAAAACCATAATAAAGGTTCAAAGTTAAAAAAAACTCAATAATTTCACTATAAAAATAAAAATGAAAGTTCCAAGTTAAAAAAAACTCAACAATTTCACTATTAAAACCATTTAAATAAGTTCCAAGTTAAAAAAACTCAACAATTTCACTATAAAAACCAAAAAAAAGTTCCAAATTAAAAAACTCAATAATTTCACTATAAAAAAAAGTTCCTAGTTAAAAAAACTCAACAATTTCACATTAAAACCATTTAAATAAGTTCCAATTTAAATAAATTAGCAATTTCACTATAAAAACCTTAAAAAAAAGTTCCAAATTAAAAAACACAATAGTTTCACTATAAAAATCAAAAAACGTTCCAAGTTAAAAATACTCAACAATTTCACTATAAAAACCATTTAAATAAGTTCCAAGTTAGAAAACTCAACAATTTCACTATAAAAACCATAAAAAAGATCCAAGTTAAAAAAAACTCAACAATTTCACTATAATATCTAAAAAAAATCTCCGAGTTAAAGAACTCAACAAATTCACTATAAAAACCATAAAATATTTACAAGTTAAAAAACTCTTCAATTTCCCAATAAATACCATAAAATAAAGTTACAAGTTAAAAAACTCAACAATTTCACTATATAAACCATAAAAAAAGTTCCAAGTTAAAAAACACAATAATTTCACTATAAAAATAAAAAAAGTTCTAAGTTAAAAAAAAACTCAACAATTTCACTATAAAAACCATTTAAATAAGTTCCAAGTTAGAAAACTAAACAATTTCACTATAAAAACCATAAAAAAAAGTTCCAAGTTAAAAAAACTCAACAATTTCATAAATCCATAAAAAATCTCCGAGTTAAAAAACTCAACAAATTCACTATATATACCATAAAATAAAGTTCCAAGTAAAAAAACTCAACAATTTCACTATAAAAACCATAATAAAGGTTCAAAGTTAAAAAAACTCAATAATTTCACTATAAAAATAAAAATGAAAGTTCCAAGTTAAAAAAAACTCAACAATTTCACTATTAAAACCATTTAAATAAGTTCCAAGTTAAAAAAACTCAACAATTTCACTATAAAAACCAAAAAAAAGTTCCAAATTAAAAAACCCAATAATTTCACTATAAAAAAAGTTCCTAGTTAAAAAAACTCAACAATTTCACATTAAAACCATTTAAATAAGTTCCAATTTAAATAAATTAGCAATTTCACTATAAAAACCATAAAAAAAAAGTTCCAAATTAAAAAACACAATAATTTCACTATAAAAATCAAAAAACATTCCAAGTTAAAAAAACTCAACAACTTCATTATAAAAACCATTTAAATAAGTTCCAAGTTAGAAAACTCAAAAATTTCACTACAAAAACCATAAAAAAAGCTCCAAGTTAAAAAAAACTCAACAATTTCACTATAATATCTAAAAAAAATCTCTGAGTTAAAGAACTCAACAAATTCACTATAAAAACCATAAAATATTTCCAAGTTAAAAAACTCTTCAATTTCACTATAAATACCATAAAATAAAGTTCCAAGTTAAAAAAACTCAACAATTTCACTATAAAAACCATAAAAAAAAGTTCCAAGTTAAAAAACTCAATAATTTCACTATAAAAAAAAAGTCCAAGTTAAAAAAACTCAACAACTTCACTATAAAAACCATTTAAATAAGTTCCAAGTTAAAAAACCCAACAATTTCACTATAAAAACCATAAAAAAGATCCAAGTTAAAAAAACTTAACAATTTCATTAATCCATAAAAAATCTCCGAGTTAAAAGACTCAACAAATTCACTATAAAAACCATAAAATATTTCCAAGTTTAAAAAACTCTACAATTCCACTATAAATACCATAAAATAAAGTTCCAAGTTAAAAAACTCCACAATTTCACTATAAAAACCATAAGAAAAGTTCGAAGTTGAAAAACTCAATAATTTCACTAATAAAAAAAAAGGTCCAATTTAAAAATCCACAACAATTTCACTATAAAAACTATTTAAATAAGTTCCATGTTAGAAAACTCAACGATTTCACTATAAAACCCATAAAAAAAAGTTCCAAGTAAAAAAAACTGAACAATGTCACTATAAAAACCATTTAAATAAGTTCCAAGTTAGAAAACTCAACAATTTCACTATAAAACCATAAAAAAGCTACAAGTTAAAAAAAACTCAACAATTTCACTATCATATCCAAAAAAAAAACTCCGAGTTAAAGAACTCAACAAATTCCCTATAAAAACAATAAAATATTTACAAGTTAAAAAACTCTTCAATTTCACTATAAATACCATAAAATAAAGTTTCAAGTTAAAAAACTCAATAATTTCACTATAAAAATAAAAAAAGTTCTAAGTTAAAAAAAACTCAACAATTTCACTATAAAAACCATTTAAATAAGTTCCAAGTTAGAAAACTCAACAATTTCACTATAAAAACCATTTAAATAAGTTCCATGTTAGAAAACTCAACGATTTCAATATAAAATCCATAAAAAAAAGTTCCAAGTTAAAAATACTCAACAATTTCACTATAAAAACCATTTAAATAAGTTCCAAGTTAGAAAACTCAACAATTTCACTATAAAAACCATTTAAATAAGTTCCATGTTAGAAAACTCAACGATTTCATTATAAAATCCATAAAAAAAGTTCCAAGTTAAAAATACTCAACAATTTCACTATAAAAACCATTTAAATAAGTTCCAAGTTAGAAAACTCAACAATTTCACTATAAAAACCATAAAAAAGCTCCAAGTTAAAAAAAAACTCAACAATTTCACTATAATATCCAAAAAAAATCTCCGAGTTAAAGAACTCAACAAATTCACTATAAAAACCATAAAATATTTACAAATTAAAAAACTCTTCAATTTCACTATAAATACCATAAAATAAAGTTACAAGTTAAAAAACTAAACAATTTCACTATATAAACAATAAAAAAAGTTCCAAGTTAAAAAACACAATAATTTCACTATAAAAATAAAAAAAGTTCTAAGTTAAAAAAAACTCAACAATTTCACTATAAAAACCATTTAAATAAGTTCCAAGTTAGAAAACTAAACAATTTCACTATAAAAACCATAAAAAAGTTCCAAGTTAAAAAAACTCAACAATTGCATAAATCCATAAAAAATCTCCGAGTTAAAAAACTCAACAAATTCACTATATATACCATAAAATAAAGTTCCAAGTAAAAAAACTCAACAATTTCACTATAAAAACCATAATAAAGGTTCAAAGTTAAAAAAAACTCAATAATTTCACTATAAAAATAAAAATGAAAGTTCCAAGTTAAAAAAAACTCAACAATTTCACTATTAAAACCATTTAAATAAGTTCCAAGTTAAAAAAACTCAACAATTTCACTATAAAAACCAAAAAAAAGTTCCAAATTAAAAAACTCAATAATTTCACTATAAAAAAAAGTTCCTGGTTAAAAAAACTCAACAATTTCACATTAAAACCATTTAAATAAGTTCCAATTTAAATAAATTAGCAATTTCACTATAAAAACCTTAAAAAAAAGTTCCAAATTAAAAAACACAATAGTTTCACTATAAAAATCAAAAAACGTTCCAAGTTAAAAATACTCAACAATTTCACTATAAAAACCATTTAAATAAGTTCCAAGTTAGAAAACTCAACAATTTCACTATAAAAACCATAAAAAAGATCCAAGTTAAAAAAAACTCAACAATTTCACTATAATATCTAAAAAAAATCTCCGAGTTAAAGAACTCAACAAATTCACTATAAAAACCATAAAATATTTACAAGTTAAAAAACTCTTCAATTTCCCAATAAATACCATAAAATAAAGTTACAAGTTAAAAAACTCAACAATTTCACTATATAAACCATAAAAAAAGTTCCAAGTTAAAAAACACAATAATTTCACTATAAAAATAAAAAAAGTTCTAAGTTAAAAAAAAACTCAACAATTTCACTATAAAAACCATTTAAATAAGTTCCAAGTTAGAAAACTAAACAATTTCACTATAAAAACCATAAAAAAAAGTTCCAAGTTAAAAAAACTCAACAATTTCATAAATCCATAAAAAATCTCCGAGTTAAAAAACTCAACAAATTCACTATATATACCATAAAATAAAGTTCCAAGTAAAAAAACTCAACAATTTCACTATAAAAACCATAATAAAGGTTCAAAGTTAAAAAAAACTCAATAATTTCACTATAAAAATAAAAATGAAAGTTCCAAGTTAAAAAAAACTCAACAATTTCACTATTAAAACCATTTAAATAAGTTCCAAGTTAAAAAAACTCAACAATTTCACTATAAAAACCAAAAAAAAGTTCCAAATTAAAAAACCCAATAATTTCACTATAAAAAAAGTTCCTAGTTAAAAAAACTCAACAATTTCACATTAAAACCATTTAAATAAGTTCCAATTTAAATAAATTAGCAATTTCACTATAAAAACCATAAAAAAAAAGTTCCAAATTAAAAAACACAATAATTTCACTATAAAAATCAAAAAACATTCCAAGTTAAAAAAACTCAACAACTTCATTATAAAAACCATTTAAATAAGTTCCAAGTTAGAAAACTCAAAAATTTCACTACAAAAACCATAAAAAAAGCTCCAAGTTAAAAAAAACTCAACAATTTCACTATAATATCTAAAAAAAATCTCTGAGTTAAAGAACTCAACAAATTCACTATAAAAACCATAAAATATTTCCAAGTTAAAAAACTCTTCAATTTCACTATAAATACCATAAAATAAAGTTCCAAGTTAAAAAAACTCAACAATTTCACTATAAAAACCATAAAAAAAAAGTTCCAAGTTAAAAAACTCAATAATTTCACTATAAAAAAAAAGTCCAAGTTAAAAAAACTCAACAACTTCACTATAAAAACCATTTAAATAAGTTCCAAGTTAAAAAACCCAACAATTTCACTATAAAAACCATAAAAAAGATCCAAGTTAAAAAAACTTAACAATTTCATTAATCCATAAAAAATCTCCGAGTTAAAAGACTCAACAAATTCACTATAAAAACCATAAAATATTTCCAAGTTTAAAAAACTCTACAATTCCACTATAAATACCATAAAATAAAGTTCCAAGTTAAAAAACTCCACAATTTCACTATAAAAACCATAAGAAAAGTTCGAAGTTGAAAAACTCAATAATTTCACTAATAAAAAAAAAGGTCCAATTTAAAAATCCACAACAATTTCACTATAAAAACTATTTAAATAAGTTCCATGTTAGAAAACTCAACGATTTCACTATAAAACCCATAAAAAAAAGTTCCAAGTAAAAAAAACTGAACAATGTCACTATAAAAACCATTTAAATAAGTTCCAAGTTAGAAAACTCAACAATTTCACTATAAAACCATAAAAAAGCTACAAGTTAAAAAAAAACTCAACAATTTCACTATCATATCCAAAAAAAAAACTCCGAGTTAAAGAACTCAACAAATTCCCTATAAAAACAATAAAATATTTACAAGTTAAAAAACTCTTCAATTTCACTATAAATACCATAAAATAAAGTTTCAAGTTAAAAAACTCAATAATTTCACTATAAAAATAAAAAAAGTTCTAAGTTAAAAAAAACTCAACAATTTCACTATAAAAACCATTTAAATAAGTTCCAAGTTAGAAAACTCAACAATTTCACTATAAAAACCATTTAAATAAGTTCCATGTTAGAAAGCTCAACGATTTCAATATAAAATCCATAAAAAAAAGTTCCAAGTTAAAAATACTCAACAATTTCACTATAAAAACCATTTAAATAAGTTCCAAGTTAGAAAATTCAACAATTTCACTATAAAAACCATTTAAATAAGTTCCATGTTAGAAAACTCAACGATTTCATTATAAAATCCATAAAAAAAGTTCCAAGTTAAAAATACTCAACAATTTCACTATAAAAACCATTTAAATAAGTTCCAAGTTAGAAAACTCAACAATTTCACTATAAAAACCATAAAAAAGCTCCAAGTTAAAAAAAAACTCAACAATTTCACTATAATATCCAAAAAAAATCTCCGAGTTAAAGAACTCAACAAATTCACTATAAAAACCATAAAATATTTACAAATTAAAAAACTCTTCAATTTCACTATAAATACCATAAAATAAAGTTACAAGTTAAAAAACTCAACAATTTCACTATATAAACAATAAAAAAAGTTCCAAGTTAAAAAACACAATAATTTCACTATAAAAATAAAAAAAGTTCTAAGTTAAAAAAAACTCAACAATTTCACTATAAAAACCATTTAAATAAGTTCCAAGTTAGAAAACTAAACAATTTCACTATAAAAACCATAAAAAAGTTCCAAGTTAAAAAAAATCAACAATTGCATAAATCCATAAAAAATCTCCGAGTTAAAAAACTCAACAAATTCACTATATATACCATAAAATAAAGTTCCAAGTAAAAAAAACTCAACAATTTCACTATAAAAACCATAATAAAGGTTCAAAGTTAAAAAAAACTCAATAATTTCACTATAAAAATAAAAATGAAAGTTCCAAGTTAAGAAAAACTCAACAATTTCACTATTAAAACCATTTAAATAAGTTCCAAGTTAAGAAAACTCAACAATTTCACTATAAAAACCAAAAAAAAGTTCCAAATTAAAAAACTCAATAATTTCACTATAAAAAAAAGTTCCTAGTTAAAAAAACTCAACAATTTCACATTAAAACCATTTAAATAAGTTCCAATTTAAATAAATTAGCAATTTCACTATAAAAACCTTAAAAAAAAGTTCCAAATTAAAAAACACAATAGTTTCACTATAAAAATCAAAAAACGTTCCAAGTTAAAAAAACTCAACAACTTCATTATAAAAACCATTTAAATAAGTTCCAAGTTAGAAAACTCAAAAATTTCACTACAAAAACCATAAAAAAAAGCTCCAAGTTAAAAAAAACTCAACAATTTCACTATAATATCTAAAAAAAATCTCTGAGTTAAAGAACTCAACAAATTCACTATAAAAACCATAAAATATTTCCAAGTTAAAAAACTCTTCAATTTCACTATAAATACCATAAAATAAAGTTCCAAGTTAAAAAAACTCAACAATTTCACTATAAAAACCATAAAAAAAAGTTCCAAGTTAAAAAACTCAATAATTTCACTATAAAAAAAAGTCCAAGTTAAAAAAACTCAACAACTTCACTATAAAAACCATTTAAATAAGTTCCAAGTTAAAAAACCCAACAATTTCACTATAAAAACCATAAAAAAGATCCAAGTTAAAAAAACTTAACAATTTCATTAATCCATAAAAAATCTCCGAGTTAAAAGACTCAACAAATTCACTATAAAAACCATAAAATATTTCCAAGTTTAAAAAACTCTACAATTCCACTATAAATACCATAAAATAAAGTTCCAAGTTAAAAAACTCCACAATTTCACTATAAAAACCATAAGAAAAGTTCGAAGTTGAAAAACTCAATAATTTCACTAATAAAAAAAAAGGTCCAATTTAAAAATCCACAACAATTTCACTATAAAAACTATTTAAATAAGTTCCATGTTAGAAAACTCAACGATTTCACTATAAAACCCATAAAAAAAAGTTCCAAGTAAAAAAAACTGAACAATGTCACTATAAAAACCATTTAAATAAGTTCCAAGTTAGAAAACTCAACAATTTCACTATAAAACCATAAAAAAGCTACAAGTTAAAAAAAAACTCAACAATTTCACTCTCATATCCAAAAAAAAAACTCCGAGTTAAAGAACTCAACAAATTCCCTATAAAAACAATAAAATATTTACAAGTTAAAAAACTCTTCAATTTCACTATAAATACCATAAAATAAAGTTTCAAGTTAAAAAACTCAATAATTTCACTATAAAAATAAAAAAAGTTCTAAGTTAAAAAAAACTCAACAATTTCACTATAAAAACCATTTAAATAAGTTCCAAGTTAGAAAACTCAACAATTTCACTATAAAAAACATTTAAATAAGTTCCATGTTAGAAAACTCAACGATTTCAATATAAAATCCATAAAAAAAAGTTCCAAGTTAAAAATACTCAACAATTTCACTATAAAAACCATTTAAATAAGTTCCAAGTTAGAAAACTCAACAATTTCACTATAAAAACCATTTAAATAAGTTCCATGTTAGAAAACTCAACGATTTCATTATAAAATCCATAAAAAAAGTTCCAAGTTAAAAATACTCAACAATTTCACTATAAAAACCATTTAAATAAGTTCCAAGTTAGAAAACTCAACAATTTCACTATAAAAACCATAAAAAAGCTCCATGTTAAAAAAAAACTCAACAATTTCACTATAATATCCAAAAAAAATCTCCGAGTTAAAGAACTCAACAAATTCACTATAAAAACCATAAAATATTTACAAATTAAAAAACTCTTCAATTTCACTATAAATACCATAAAATAAAGTTACAAGTTAAAAAACTAAACAATTTCACTATATAAACAATAAAAAAAGTTCCAAGTTAAAAAACACAATAATTTCACTATAAAAATAAAAAAAGTTCTAAGTTAAAAAAAACTCAACAATTTCACTATAAAAACCATTTAAATAAGTTCCAAGTTAGAAAACTAAACAATTTCACTATAAAAACCATAAAAAAGTTCCAAGTTAAAAAAACTCAACAATTGCATAAATCCATAAAAAATCTCCGAGTTAAAAAACTCAACAAATTCACTATATATACCATAAAATAAAGTTCCAAGTAAAAAAACTCAACAATTTCACTATAAAAACCATAATAAAGGTTCAAAGTTAAAAAAAACTCAATAATTTCACTATAAAAATAAAAATGAAAGTTCCAAGTTAAAAAAAACTCAACAATTTCACTATTAAAACCATTTAAATAAGTTCCAAGTTAAAAAAACTCAACAATTTCACTATAAAAACCAAAAAAAAGTTCCAAATTAAAAAACTCAATAATTTCACTATAAAAAAAAGTTCCTAGTTAAAAAAACTCAACAATTTCACATTAAAACCATTTAAATAAGTTCCAATTTAAATAAATTAGCAATTTCACTATAAAAACCTTAAAAAAAAGTTCCAAATTAAAAAACACAATAGTTTCACTATAAAAATCAAAAAACGTTCCAAGTTAAAAATACTCAACAATTTCACTATAAAAACCATTTAAATAAGTTCCAATTTAGAAAACTCAACAATTTCACTATAAAAACCATAAAAAAGATCCAAGTTAAAAAAAACTCAACAATTTCACTATAATATCTAAAAAAAATCTCCGAGTTAAAGAACTCAACAAATTCACTATAAAAACCATAAAATATTTACAAGTTAAAAAACTCTTCAATTTCACAATAAATACCATAAAATAAAGTTACAAGTTAAAAAACTCAACAATTTCACTATATAAACCATAAAAAAAGTTCCAAGTTAAAAAACACAATAATTTCACTATAAAAATAAAAAAAGTTCTAAGTTAAAAAAAAACTCAACAATTTCACTATAAAAACCATTTAAATAAGTTCCAAGTTAGAAAACTAAACAATTTCACTATAAAAACCATAAAAAAAAGTTCCAAGTTAAAAAAACTCAACAATTTCATAAATCCATAAAAAATCTCCGAGTTAAAAAACTCAACAAATTCACTATATATACCATAAAATAAAGTTCCAAGTAAAAAAACTCAACAATTTCACTATAAAAACCATAATAAAGGTTCAAAGTTAAAAAAAACTCAATAATTTCACTATAAAAATAAAAATGAAAGTTCCAAGTTAAAAAAAACTCAACAATTTCACTATTAAAACCATTTAAATAAGTTCCAAGTTAAAAAAACTCAACAATTTCACTATAAAAACCAAAAAAAAGTTCCAAATTAAAAAACCCAATAATTTCACTATAAAAAAAGTTCCTAGTTAAAAAAACTCAACAATTTCACATTAAAACCATTTAAATAAGTTCCAATTTAAATAAATTAGCAATTTCACTATAAAAACCATAAAAAAAAAGTTCCAAATTAAAAAACACAATAATTTCACTATAAAAATCAAAAAACATTCCAAGTTAAAAAAACTCAACAACTTCATTATAAAAACCATTTAAATAAGTTCCAAGTTAGAAAACTCAAAAATTTCACTACAAAAACCATAAAAAAAGCTCCAAGTTAAAAAAAACTCAACAATTTCACTATAATATCTAAAAAAAATCTCTGAGTTAAAGAACTCAACAAATTCACTATAAAAACCATAAAATATTTCCAAGTTAAAAAACTCTTCAATTTCACTATAAATACCATAAAATAAAGTTCCAAGTTAAAAAAACTCAACAATATTACTATAAAAACCATAAAAAAAAGTTCCAAGTTAAAAAACTCAATAATTTCACTATAAAAAAAAAGTCCAAGTTAAAAAAACTCAACAACTTCACTATAAAAACCATTTAAATAAGTTCCAAGTTAAAAAACCCAACAATTTCACTATAAAAACCATAAAAAAGATCCAAGTTAAAAAAACTTAAAAATTTCATTAATCCATAAAAAATCTCCGAGTTAAAAGACTCAACAAATTCACTATAAAAACCATAAAATATTTCCAAGTTTAAAAAACTCTACAATTCCACTATAAATACCATAAAATAAAGTTCCAAGTTAAAAAACTCCACAATTTCACTATAAAAACCATAAGAAAAGTTCGAAGTTGAAAAACTCAATAATTTCACTAATAAAAAAAAAAGGTCCAATTTAAAAATCCACAACAATTTCACTATAAAAACTATTTAAATAAGTTCCATGTTAGAAAACTCAACGATTTCACTATAAAACCCATAAAAAAAAGTTCCAAGTAAAAAAAACTGAACAATGTCACTATAAAAACCATTTAAATAAGTTCCAAGTTAGAAAACTCAACAATTTCACTATAAAACCATAAAAAAGCTACAAGTTAAAAAAAAACTCAACAATTTCACTATCATATCCAAAAAAAAAACTCCGAGTTAAAGAACTCAACAAATTCCCTATAAAAACAATAAAATATTTACAAGTTAAAAAACTCTTCAATTTCACTATAAATACCATAAAATAAAGTTTCAAGTTAAAAAACTCAATAATTTCACTATAAAAATAAAAAAAGTTCTAAGTTAAAAAAAACTCAACAATTTCACTATAAAAACCATTTAAATAAGTTCCAAGTTAGAAAACTCAACAATTTCACTATAAAAACCATTTAAATAAGTTCCATGTTAGAAAGCTCAACGATTTCAATATAAAATCCATAAAAAAAAGTTCCAAGTTAAAAATACTCAACAATTTCACTATAAAAACCATTTAAATAAGTTCCAAGTTAGAAAACTCAACAATTTCACTATAAAAACCATTTAAATAAGTTCCATGTTAGAAAACTCAACGATTTCATTATAAAATCCATAAAAAAAGTTCCAAGTTAAAAATACTCAACAATTTCACTATAAAAACCATTTAAATAAGTTCCAAGTTAGAAAACTCAACAATTTCACTATAAAAACCATAAAAAAGCTCCAAGTTAAAAAAAAACTCAACAATTTCACTATAATATCCAAAAAAAATCTCCGAGTTAAAGAACTCAACAAATTCACTATAAAAACCATAAAATATTTACAAATTAAAAAACTCTTCAATTTCACTATAAATACCATAAAATAAAGTTACAAGTTAAAAAACTCAACAATTTCACTATATAAACAATAAAAAAAGTTCCAAGTTAAAAAACACAATAATTTCACTATAAAAATAAAAAAAGTTCTAAGTTAAAAAAAACTCAACAATTTCACTATAAAAACCATTTAAATAAGTTCCAAGTTAGAAAACTAAACAATTTCACTATAAAAACCATAAAAAAGTTCCAAGTTAAAAAAACTCAACAATTGCATAAATCCATAAAAAATCTCCGAGTTAAAAAACTCAACAAATTCACTATATATACCATAAAATAAAGTTCCAAGTAAAAAAACTCAACAATTTCACTATAAAAACCATAATAAAGGTTCAAAGTTAAAAAAAACTCAATAATTTCACTATAAAAATAAAAATGAAAGTTCCAAGTTAAAAAAAACTCAACAATTTCACTATTAAAACCATTTAAATAAGTTCCAAGTTAAAAAAACTCAACAATTTCACTATAAAAACCAAAAAAAAGTTCCAAATTAAAAAACTCAATAATTTCACTATAAAAAAAAGTTCCTAGTTAAAAAAACTCAACAATTTCACATTAAAACCATTTAAATAAGTTCCAATTTAAATAAATTAGCAATTTCACTATAAAAACCTTAAAAAAAAGTTCCAAATTAAAAAACACAATAGTTTCACTATAAAAATCAAAAAACGTTCCAAGTTAAAAATACTCAACAATTTCACTATAAAAACCATTTAAATAAGTTCCAAGTTAGAAAACTCAACAATTTCACTATAAAAACCATAAAAAAGATCCAAGTTAAAAAAAACTCAACAATTTCACTATAATATCTAAAAAAAATCTCCGAGTTAAAGAACTCAACAAATTCACTATAAAAACCATAAAATATTTACAAGTTAAAAAACTCTTCAATTTCACAATAAATACCATAAAATAAAGTTACAAGTTAAAAAACTCAACAATTTCACTATATAAACCATAAAAAAAGTTCCAAGTTAAAAAACACAATAATTTCACTATAAAAATAAAAAAAGTTCTAAGTTAAAAAAAAACTCAACAATTTCACTATAAAAACCATTTAAATAAGTTCCAAGTTAGAAAACTAAACAATTTCACTATAAAAACCATAAAAAAAAGTTCCAAGTTAAAAAAACTCAACAATTTCATAAATCCATAAAAAATCTCCGAGTTAAAAAACTCAACAAATTCACTATATATACCATAAAATAAAGTTCCAAGTAAAAAAACTCAACAATTTCACTATAAAAACCATAATAAAGGTTCAAAGTTAAAAAAAACTCAATAATTTCACTATAAAAATAAAAATGAAAGTTCCAAGTTAAAAAAAACTCAACAATTTCACTATTAAAACCATTTAAATAAGTTCCAAGTTAAAAAAACTCAACAATTTCACTATAAAAACCAAAAAAAAGTTCCAAATTAAAAAACCCAATAATTTCACTATAAAAAAAGTTCCTAGTTAAAAAAACTCAACAATTTCACATTAAAACCATTTAAATAAGTTCCAATTTAAATAAATTAGCAATTTCACTATAAAAACCATAAAAAAAAAGTTCCAAATTAAAAAACACAATAATTTCACTATAAAAATCAAAAAACATTCCAAGTTAAAAAAACTCAACAACTTCATTATAAAAACCATTTAAATAAGTTCCAAGTTAGAAAACTCAAAAATTTCACTACAAAAACCATAAAAAAAGCTCCAAGTTAAAAAAAACTCAACAATTTCACTATAATATCTAAAAAAAATCTCTGAGTTAAAGAACTCAACAAATTCACTATAAAAACCATAAAATATTTCCAAGTTAAAAAACTCTTCAATTTCACTATAAATACCATAAAATAAAGTTCCAAGTTAAAAAAACTCAACAATATTACTATAAAAACCATAAAAAAAAGTTCCAAGTTAAAAAACTCAATAATTTCACTATAAAAAAAAAGTCCAAGTTAAAAAAACTCAACAACTTCACTATAAAAACCATTTAAATAAGTTCCAAGTTAAAAAACCCAACAATTTCACTATAAAAACCATAAAAAAGATCCAAGTTAAAAAAACTTAAAAATTTCATTAATCCATAAAAAATCTCCGAGTTAAAAGACTCAACAAATTCACTATAAAAACCATAAAATATTTCCAAGTTTAAAAAACTCTACAATTCCACTATAAATACCATAAAATAAAGTTCCAAGTTAAAAAACTCCACAATTTCACTATAAAAACCATAAGAAAAGTTCGAAGTTGAAAAACTCAATAATTTCACTAATAAAAAAAAAAGGTCCAATTTAAAAATCCACAACAATTTCACTATAAAAACTATTTAAATAAGTTCCATGTTAGAAAACTCAACGATTTCACTATAAAACCCATAAAAAAAAGTTCCAAGTAAAAAAAACTGAACAATGTCACTATAAAAACCATTTAAATAAGTTCCAAGTTAGAAAACTCAACAATTTCACTATAAAACCATAAAAAAGCTACAAGTTAAAAAAAAACTCAACAATTTCACTATCATATCCAAAAAAAAAACTCCGAGTTAAAGAACTCAACAAATTCCCTATAAAAACAATAAAATATTTACAAGTTAAAAAACTCTTCAATTTCACTATAAATACCATAAAATAAAGTTTCAAGTTAAAAAACTCAATAATTTCACTATAAAAATAAAAAAAGTTCTAAGTTAAAAAAAACTCAACAATTTCACTATAAAAACCATTTAAATAAGTTCCAAGTTAGAAAACTCAACAATTTCACTATAAAAACCATTTAAATAAGTTCCATGTTAGAAAGCTCAACGATTTCAATATAAAATCCATAAAAAAAAGTTCCAAGTTAAAAATACTCAACAATTTCACTATAAAAACCATTTAAATAAGTTCCAAGTTAGAAAACTCAACAATTTCACTATAAAAACCATTTAAATAAGTTCCATGTTAGAAAACTCAACGATTTCATTATAAAATCCATAAAAAAAGTTCCAAGTTAAAAATACTCAACAATTTCACTATAAAAACCATTTAAATAAGTTCCAAGTTAGAAAACTCAACAATTTCACTATAAAAACCATAAAAAAGCTCCAAGTTAAAAAAAAACTCAACAATTTCACTATAATATCCAAAAAAAATCTCCGAGTTAAAGAACTCAACAAATTCACTATAAAAACCATAAAATATTTACAAATTAAAAAACTCTTCAATTTCACTATAAATACCATAAAATAAAGTTACAAGTTAAAAAACTCAACAATTTCACTATATAAACAATAAAAAAAGTTCCAAGTTAAAAAACACAATAATTTCACTATAAAAATAAAAAAAGTTCTAAGTTAAAAAAAACTCAACAATTTCACTATAAAAACCATTTAAATAAGTTCCAAGTTAGAAAACTAAACAATTTCACTATAAAAACCATAAAAAAGTTCCAAGTTAAAAAAACTCAACAATTGCATAAATCCATAAAAAATCTCCGAGTTAAAAAACTCAACAAATTCACTATATATACCATAAAATAAAGTTCCAAGTAAAAAAACTCAACAATTTCACTATAAAAACCATAATAAAGGTTCAAAGTTAAAAAAAACTCAATAATTTCACTATAAAAATAAAAATGAAAGTTCCAAGTTAAAAAAAACTCAACAATTTCACTATTAAAACCATTTAAATAAGTTCCAAGTTAAAAAAACTCAACAATTTCACTATAAAAACCAAAAAAAAGTTCCAAATTAAAAAACTCAATAATTTCACTATAAAAAAAAGTTCCTAGTTAAAAAAACTCAACAATTTCACATTAAAACCATTTAAATAAGTTCCAATTTAAATAAATTAGCAATTTCACTATAAAAACCTTAAAAAAAAGTTCCAAATTAAAAAACACAATAGTTTCACTATAAAAATCAAAAAACGTTCCAAGTTAAAAATACTCAACAATTTCACTATAAAAACCATTTAAATAAGTTCCAAGTTAGAAAACTCAACAATTTCACTATAAAAACCATAAAAAAGATCCAAGTTAAAAAAAACTCAACAATTTCACTATAATATCTAAAAAAAATCTCCGAGTTAAAGAACTCAACAAATTCACTATAAAAACCATAAAATATTTACAAGTTAAAAAACTCTTCAATTTCACAATAAATACCATAAAATAAAGTTACAAGTTAAAAAACTCAACAATTTCACTATATAAACCATAAAAAAAGTTCCAAGTTAAAAAACACAATAATTTCACTATAAAAATAAAAAAAGTTCTAAGTTAAAAAAAAACTCAACAATTTCACTATAAAAACCATTTAAATAAGTTCCAAGTTAGAAAACTAAACAATTTCACTATAAAAACCATAAAAAAAAGTTCCAAGTTAAAAAAACTCAACAATTTCATAAATCCATAAAAAATCTCCGAGTTAAAAAACTCAACAAATTCACTATATATACCATAAAATAAAGTTCCAAGTAAAAAAACTCAACAATTTCACTATAAAAACCATAATAAAGGTTCAAAGTTAAAAAAAACTCAATAATTTCACTATAAAAATAAAAATGAAAGTTCCAAGTTAAAAAAAACTCAACAATTTCACTATTAAAACCATTTAAATAAGTTCCAAGTTAAAAAAACTCAACAATTTCACTATAAAAACCAAAAAAAAGTTCCAAATTAAAAAACCCAATAATTTCACTATAAAAAAAGTTCCTAGTTAAAAAAACTCAACAATTTCACATTAAAACCATTTAAATAAGTTCCAATTTAAATAAATTAGCAATTTCACTATAAAAACCATAAAAAAAAAGTTCCAAATTAAAAAACACAATAATTTCACTATAAAAATCAAAAAACATTCCAAGTTAAAAAAACTCAACAACTTCATTATAAAAACCATTTAAATAAGTTCCAAGTTAGAAAACTCAAAAATTTCACTACAAAAACCATAAAAAAAGCTCCAAGTTAAAAAAAACTCAACAATTTCACTATAATATCTAAAAAAAATCTCTGAGTTAAAGAACTCAACAAATTCACTATAAAAAGCATAAAATATTTCCAAGTTAAAAAACTCTTCAATTTCACTATAAATACCATAAAATAAAGTTCCAAGTTAAAAAAACTCAACAATTTCACTATAAAAACCATAAAAAAAAGTTCCAAGTTAAAAAACTCAATAATTTCACTATAAAAAAAAAGTCCAAGTTAAAAAAACTCAACAACTTCACTATAAAAACCATTTAAATAAGTTCCAAGTTAAAAAACCCAACAATTTCACTATAAAAACCATAAAAAAGATCCAAGTTAAAAAAACTTAACAATTTCATTAATCCATAAAAAATCTCCGAGTTAAAAGACTCAACAAATTCACTATAAAAACCATAAAATATTTCCAAGTTTAAAAAACTCTACAATTCCACTATAAATACCATAAAATAAAGTTCCAAGTTAAAAAACTCCACAATTTCACTATAAAAACCATAAGAAAAGTTCGAAGTTGAAAAACTCAATAATTTCACTAATAAAAAAAAAGGTCCAATTTAAAAATCCACAACAATTTCACTATAAAAACTATTTAAATAAGTTCCATGTTAGAAAACTCAACGATTTCACTATAAAACCCATAAAAAAAAGTTCCAAGTAAAAAAAACTGAACAATGTCACTATAAAAACCATTTAAATAAGTTCCATGTTAGAAAACTCAACAATTTCACTATAAAACCATAAAAAAGCTACAAGTTAAAAAAAAACTCAACAATTTCACTATCATATCCAAAAAAAAAACTCCGAGTTAAAGAACTCAACAAATTCCCTATAAAAACAATAAAATATTTACAAGTTAAAAAACTCTTCAATTTCACTATAAATACCATAAAATAAAGTTTCAAGTTAAAAAACTCAATAATTTCACTATAAAAATAAAAAAAGTTCTAAGTTAAAAAAAACTCAACAATTTCACTATAAAAACCATTTAAATAAGTTCCAAGTTAGAAAACTCAACAATTTCACTATAAAAACCATTTAAATAAGTTCCATGTTAGAAAGCTCAACGATTTCAATATAAAATCCATAAAAAAAAGTTCCAAGTTAAAAATACTCAACAATTTCACTATAAAAACCATTTAAATAAGTTCCAAGTTAGAAAACTCAACAATTTCACTATAAAAACCATTTAAATAAGTTCCATGTTAGAAAACTCAACGATTTCATTATAAAATCCATAAAAAAAGTTCCAAGTTAAAAATACTCAACAATTTCACTATAAAAACCATTTAAATAAGTTCCAAGTTAGAAAACTCAACAATTTCACTATAAAAACCATAAAAAAGCTCCAAGTTAAAAAAAAACTCAACAATTTCACTATAATATCCAAAAAAAATCTCCGAGTTAAAGAACTCAACAAATTCACTATAAAAACCATAAAATATTTACAAATTAAAAAACTCTTCAATTTCACTATAAATACCATAAAATAAAGTTACAAGTTAAAAAACTCAACAATTTCACTATATAAACAATAAAAAAAGTTCCAAGTTAAAAAACACAATAATTTCACTATAAAAATAAAAAAAGTTCTAAGTTAAAAAAAACTCAACAATTTCACTATAAAAACCATTTAAATAAGTTCCAAGTTAGAAAACTAAACAATTTCACTATAAAAACCATAAAAAAGTTCCAAGTTAAAAAAACTCAACAATTGCATAAATCCATAAAAAATCTCCGAGTTAAAAAACTCAACAAATTCACTATATATACCATAAAATAAAGTTCCAAGTAAAAAAACTCAACAATTTCACTATAAAAACCATAATAAAGGTTCAAAGTTAAAAAAAACTCAATAATTTCACTATAAAAATAAAAATGAAAGTTCCAAGTTAAAAAAAACTCAACAATTTCACTATTAAAACCATTTAAATAAGTTCCAAGTTAAAAAAACTCAACAATTTCACTATAAAAACCAAAAAAAAGTTCCAAATTAAAAAACTCAATAATTTCACTATAAAAAAAAGTTCCTAGTTAAAAAAACTCAACAATTTCACATTAAAACCATTTAAATAAGTTCCAATTTAAATAAATTAGCAATTTCACTATAAAAACCTTAAAAAAAAGTTCCAAATTAAAAAACACAATAGTTTCACTATAAAAATCAAAAAACGTTCCAAGTTAAAAATACTCAACAATTTCACTATAAAAACCATTTAAATAAGTTCCAAGTTAGAAAACTCAACAATTTCACTATAAAAACCATAAAAAAGATCCAAGTTAAAAAAAACTCAACAATTTCACTATAATATCTAAAAAAAATCTCCGAGTTAAAGAACTCAACAAATTCACTATAAAAACCATAAAATATTTACAAGTTAAAAAACTCTTCAATTTCACAATAAATACCATAAAATAAAGTTACAAGTTAAAAAACTCAACAATTTCACTATATAAACCATAAAAAAAGTTCCAAGTTAAAAAACACAATAATTTCACTATAAAAATAAAAAAAGTTCTAAGTTAAAAAAAAACTCAACAATTTCACTATAAAAACCATTTAAATAAGTTCCAAGTTAGAAAACTAAACAATTTCACTATAAAAACCATAAAAAAAAGTTCCAAGTTAAAAAAACTCAACAATTTCATAAATCCATAAAAAATCTCCGAGTTAAAAAACTCAACAAATTCACTATATATACCATAAAATAAAGTTCCAAGTAAAAAAACTCAACAATTTCACTATAAAAACCATAATAAAGGTTCAAAGTTAAAAAAAACTCAATAATTTCACTATAAAAATAAAAATGAAAGTTCCAAGTTAAAAAAAACTCAACAATTTCACTATTAAAACCATTTAAATAAGTTCCAAGTTAAAAAAACTCAACAATTTCACTATAAAAACCAAAAAAAAGTTCCAAATTAAAAAACCCAATAATTTCACTATAAAAAAAGTTCCTAGTTAAAAAAACTCAACAATTTCACATTAAAACCATTTAAATAAGTTCCAATTTAAATAAATTAGCAATTTCACTATAAAAACCATAAAAAAAAAGTTCCAAATTAAAAAACACAATAATTTCACTATAAAAATCAAAAAACATTCCAAGTTAAAAAAACTCAACAACTTCATTATAAAAACCATTTAAATAAGTTCCAAGTTAGAAAACTCAAAAATTTCACTACAAAAACCATAAAAAAAGCTCCAAGTTAAAAAAAACTCAACAATTTCACTATAATATCTAAAAAAAATCTCTGAGTTAAAGAACTCAACAAATTCACTATAAAAACCATAAAATATTTCCAAGTTAAAAAACTCTTCAATTTCACTATAAATACCATAAAATAAAGTTCCAAGTTAAAAAAACTCAACAATTTCACTATAAAAACCATAAAAAAAAAGTTCCAAGTTAAAAAACTCAATAATTTCACTATAAAAAAAAAGTCCAAGTTAAAAAAACTCAACAACTTCACTATAAAAACCATTTAAATAAGTTCCAAGTTAAAAAACCCAACAATTTCACTATAAAAACCATAAAAAAGATCCAAGTTAAAAAAACTTAACAATTTCATTAATCCATAAAAAATCTCCGAGTTAAAAGACTCAACAAATTCACTATAAAAACCATAAAATATTTCCAAGTTTAAAAAACTCTACAATTCCACTATAAATACCATAAAATAAAGTTCCAAGTTAAAAAACTCCACAATTTCACTATAAAAACCATAAGAAAAGTTCGAAGTTGAAAAACTCAATAATTTCACTAATAAAAAAAAAAGGTCCAATTTAAAAATCCACAACAATTTCACTATAAAAACTATTTAAATAAGTTCCATGTTAGAAAACTCAACGATTTCACTATAAAACCCATAAAAAAAAGTTCCAAGTAAAAAAAACTGAACAATGTCACTATAAAAACCATTTAAATAAGTTCCAAGTTAGAAAACTCAACAATTTCACTATAAAACCATAAAAAAGCTACAAGTTAAAAAAAAACTCAACAATTTCACTATCATATCCAAAAAAAAAACTCCGAGTTAAAGAACTCAACAAATTCCCTATAAAAACAATAAAATATTTACAAGTTAAAAAACTCTTCAATTTCACTATAAATACCATAAAATAAAGTTTCAAGTTAAAAAACTCAATAATTTCACTATAAAAATAAAAAAAGTTCTAAGTTAAAAAAAACTCAACAATTTCACTATAAAAACCATTTAAATAAGTTCCAAGTTAGAAAACTCAACAATTTCACTATAAAAACCATTTAAATAAGTTCCATGTTAGAAAGCTCAACGATTTCAATATAAAATCCATAAAAAAAAGTTCCAAGTTAAAAATACTCAACAATTTCACTATAAAAACCATTTAAATAAGTTCCAAGTTAGAAAACTCAACAATTTCACTATAAAAACCATTTAAATAAGTTCCATGTTAGAAAACTCAACGATTTCATTATAAAATCCATAAAAAAAGTTCCAAGTTAAAAATACTCAACAATTTCACTATAAAAACCATTTAAATAAGTTCCAAGTTAGAAAACTCAACAATTTCACTATAAAAACCATAAAAAAGCTCCAAGTTAAAAAAAAACTCAACAATTTCACTATAATATCCAAAAAAAATCTCCGAGTTAAAGAACTCAACAAATTCACTATAAAAACCATAAAATATTTACAAATTAAAAAACTCTTCAATTTCACTATAAATACCATAAAATAAAGTTACAAGTTAAAAAACTCAACAATTTCACTATATAAACAATAAAAAAAGTTCCAAGTTAAAAAACACAATAATTTCACTATAAAAATAAAAAAAGTTCTAAGTTAAAAAAAACTCAACAATTTCACTATAAAAACCATTTAAATAAGTTCCAAGTTAGAAAACTAAACAATTTCACTATAAAAACCATAAAAAAGTTCCAAGTTAAAAAAACTCAACAATTTCATAAATCCATAAAAAATCTCCGAGTTAAAAAACTCAACAAATTCACTATATATACCATAAAATAAAGTTCCAAGTAAAAAAACTCAACAATTTCACTATAAAAACCATAATAAAGGTTCAAAGTTAAAAAAAACTCAATAATTTCACTATAAAAATAAAAATGAAAGTTCCAAGTTAAAAAAAACTCAACAATTTCACTATTAAAACCATTTAAATAAGTTCCAAGTTAAAAAAACTCAACAATTTCACTATAAAAACCAAAAAAAAGTTCCAAATTAAAAAACTCAATAATTTCACTATAAAAAAAAGTTCCTAGTTAAAAAAACTCAACAATTTCACATTAAAACCATTTAAATAAGTTCCAATTTAAATAAATTAGCAATTTCACTATAAAAACCTTAAAAAAAAGTTCCAAATTAAAAAACACAATAGTTTCACTATAAAAATCAAAAAACGTTCCAAGTTAAAAAAACTCAACAACTTCATTATAAAAACCATTTAAATAAGTTCCAAGTTAGAAAACTCAAAAATTTCACTACAAAAACCATAAAAAAAAGCTCCAAGTTAAAAAAAACTCAACAATTTCACTATAATATCTAAAAAAAATCTCTGAGTTAAAGAACTCAACAAATTCACTATAAAAACCATAAAATATTTCCAAGTAAAAAAACTCTTCAATTTCACTATAAATACCATAAAATAAAGTTCCAAGTTAAAAAAACTCAACAATTTCACTATAAAAACCATAAAAAAAAAGTTCCAAGTTAAAAAACTCAATAATTTCACTATAAAAAAAAAGTCCAAGTTAAAAAAACTCAACAACTTCACTATAAAAACCATTTAAATAAGTTCCAAGTTAAAAAACCCAACAATTTCACTATAAAAACCATAAAAAAGATCCAAGTTAAAAAAACTTAACAATTTCATTAATCCATAAAAAATCTCCGAGTTAAAAGACTCAACAAATTCACTATAAAAACCATAAAATATTTCCAAGTTTAAAAAACTCTACAATTCCACTATAAATACCATAAAATAAAGTTCCAAGTTAAAAAACTCCACAATTTCACTATAAAAACCATAAGAAAAGTTCGAAGTTGAAAAACTCAATAATTTCACTAATAAAAAAAAAAGGTCCAATTTAAAAATCCACAACAATTTCACTATAAAAACTATTTAAATAAGTTCCATGTTAGAAAACTCAACGATTTCACTATAAAACCCATAAAAAAAAGTTCCAAGTAAAAAAAACTGAACAATGTCACTATAAAAACCATTTAAATAAGTTCCAAGTTAGAAAACTCAACAATTTCACTATAAAACCATAAAAAAGCTACAAGTTAAAAAAAAACTCAACAATTTCACTATCATATCCAAAAAAAAAACTCCGAGTTAAAGAACTCAACAAATTCCCTATAAAAACAATAAAATATTTACAAGTTAAAAAACTCTTCAATTTCACTATAAATACCATAAAATAAAGTTTCAAGTTAAAAAACTCAATAATTTCACTATAAAAATAAAAAAAGTTCTAAGTTAAAAAAAACTCAACAATTTCACTATAAAAACCATTTAAATAAGTTCCAAGTTAGAAAACTCAACAATTTCACTATAAAAACCATTTAAATAAGTTCCATGTTAGAAAACTCAACGATTTCAATATAAAATCCATAAAAAAAAGTTCCAAGTTAAAAATACTCAACAATTTCACTATAAAAACCATTTAAATAAGTTCCAAGTTAGAAAACTCAACAATTTCACTATAAAAACCATTTAAATAAGTTCCATGTTAGAAAACTCAACGATTTCATTATAAAATCCATAAAAAAAGTTCCAAGTTAAAAATACTCAACAATTTCACTATAAAAACCATTTAAATAAGTTCCAAGTTAGAAAACTCAACAATTTCACTATAAAAACCATAAAAAAGCTCCAAGTTAAAAAAAAACTCAACAATTTCACTATAATATCCAAAAAAAATCTCCGAGTTAAAGAACTCAACAAATTCACTATAAAAACCATAAAATATTTACAAATTAAAAAACTCTTCAATTTCACTATAAATACCATAAAATAAAGTTACAAGTTAAAAAACTCAACAATTTCACTATATAAACAATAAAAAAAGTTCCAAGTTAAAAAACACAATAATTTCACTATAAAAATAAAAAAAGTTCTAAGTTAAAAAAAACTCAACAATTTCACTATAAAAACCATTTAAATAAGTTCCAAGTTAGAAAACTAAACAATTTCACTATAAAAACCATAAAAAAGTTCCAAGTTAAAAAAACTCAACAATTTCATAAATCCATAAAAAATCTCCGAGTTAAAAAACTCAACAAATTCACTATATATACCATAAAATAAAGTTCCAAGTAAAAAAACTCAACAATTTCACTATAAAAACCATAATAAAGGTTCAAAGTTAAAAAAAACTCAATAATTTCACTATAAAAATAAAAATGAAAGTTCCAAGTTAAAAAAAACTCAACAATTTCACTATTAAAACCATTTAAATAAGTTCCAAGTTAAAAAAACTCAACAATTTCACTATAAAAACCAAAAAAAAGTTCCAAATTAAAAAACTCAATAATTTCACTATAAAAAAAAGTTCCTAGTTAAAAAAACTCAACAATTTCACATTAAAACCATTTAAATAAGTTCCAATTTAAATAAATTAGCAATTTCACTATAAAAACCTTAAAAAAAAGTTCCAAATTAAAAAACACAATAGTTTCACTATAAAAATCAAAAAACGTTCCAAGTTAAAAAAACTCAACAACTTCATTATAAAAACCATTTAAATAAGTTCCAAGTTAGAAAACTCAAAAATTTCACTACAAAAACCATAAAAAAAAGCTCCAAGTTAAAAAAAACTCAACAATTTCACTATAATATCTAAAAAAAATCTCTGAGTTAAAGAACTCAACAAATTCACTATAAAAACCATAAAATATTTCCAAGTAAAAAAACTCTTCAATTTCACTATAAATACCATAAAATAAAGTTCCAAGTTAAAAAAACTCAACAATTTCACTATAAAAACCATAAAAAAAAAGTTCCAAGTTAAAAAACTCAATAATTTCACTATAAAAAAAAAGTCCAAGTTAAAAAAACTCAACAACTTCACTATAAAAACCATTTAAATAAGTTCCAAGTTAAAAAACCCAACAATTTCACTATAAAAACCATAAAAAAGATCCAAGTTAAAAAAACTTAACAATTTCATTAATCCATAAAAAATCTCCGAGTTAAAAGACTCAACAAATTCACTATAAAAACCATAAAATATTTCCAAGTTTAAAAAACTCTACAATTCCACTATAAATACCATAAAATAAAGTTCCAAGTTAAAAAACTCCACAATTTCACTATAAAAACCATAAGAAAAGTTCGAAGTTGAAAAACTCAATAATTTCACTAATAAAAAAAAAAGGTCCAATTTAAAAATCCACAACAATTTCACTATAAAAACTATTTAAATAAGTTCCATGTTAGAAAACTCAACGATTTCACTATAAAACCCATAAAAAAAAGTTCCAAGTAAAAAAAACTGAACAATGTCACTATAAAAACCATTTAAATAAGTTCCAAGTTAGAAAACTCAACAATTTCACTATAAAACCATAAAAAAGCTACAAGTTAAAAAAAAACTCAACAATTTCACTATCATATCCAAAAAAAAAACTCCGAGTTAAAGAACTCAACAAATTCCCTATAAAAACAATAAAATATTTACAAGTTAAAAAACTCTTCAATTTCACTATAAATACCATAAAATAAAGTTTCAAGTTAAAAAACTCAATAATTTCACTATAAAAATAAAAAAAGTTCTAAGTTAAAAAAAACTCAACAATTTCACTATAAAAACCATTTAAATAAGTTCCAAGTTAGAAAACTCAACAATTTCACTATAAAAACCATTTAAATAAGTTCCATGTTAGAAAACTCAACGATTTCAATATAAAATCCATAAAAAAAAGTTCCAAGTTAAAAATACTCAACAATTTCACTATAAAAACCATTTAAATAAGTTCCAAGTTAGAAAACTCAACAATTTCACTATAAAAACCATTTAAATAAGTTCCATGTTAGAAAACTCAACGATTTCATTATAAAATCCATAAAAAAAGTTCCAAGTTAAAAATACTCAACAATTTCACTATAAAAACCATTTAAATAAGTTCCAAGTTAGAAAACTCAACAATTTCACTATAAAAACCATAAAAAAGCTCCAAGTTAAAAAAAAACTCAACAATTTCACTATAATATCCAAAAAAAATCTCCGAGTTAAAGAACTCAACAAATTCACTATAAAAACCATAAAATATTTACAAATTAAAAAACTCTTCAATTTCACAATAAATACCATAAAATAAAGTTACAATTTAAAAAACTCAACAATTTCACTATATAAACAATAAAAAAAGTTCCAAGTTAAAAAACACAATAATTTCACTATAAAAATAAAAAAAGTTCTAAGTTAAAAAAAACTCAACAATTTCACTATAAAAACCATTTAAATAAGTTCCAAGTTAGAAAACTAAACAATTTCACTATAAAAACCATAAAAAAGTTCCAAGTTAAAAAAACTCAACAATTGCATAAATCCATAAAAAATCTCCGAGTTAAAAAACTCAACAAATTCACTATATATACCATAAAATAAAGTTCCAAGTAAAAAAACTCAACAATTTCACTATAAAAACCATAATAAAGGTTCAAAGTTAAAAAAAACTCAATAATTTCACTATAAAAATAAAAATGAAAGTTCCAAGTTAAAAAAAACTCAACAATTTCACTATTAAAACCATTTAAATAAGTTCCAAGTTAAAAAAACTCAACAATTTCACTATAAAAACCAAAAAAAAGTTCCAAATTAAAAAACTCAATAATTTCACTATAAAAAAAAGTTCCTAGTTAAAAAAACTCAACAATTTCACATTAAAACCATTTAAATAAGTTCCAATTTAAATAAATTAGCAATTTCACTATAAAAACCTTAAAAAAAAGTTCCAAATTAAAAAACACAATAGTTTCACTATAAAAATCAAAAAACGTTCCAAGTTAAAAAAACTCAACAACTTCATTATAAAAACCATTTAAATAAGTTCCAAGTTAGAAAACTCAAAAATTTCACTACAAAAACCATAAAAAAAAGCTCCAAGTTAAAAAAAACTCAACAATTTCACTATAATATCTAAAAAAAATCTCTGAGTTAAAGAACTCAACAAATTCACTATAAAAACCATAAAATATTTACAAGTTAAAAAACTCTTCAATTTCACAATAAATACCATAAAATAAAGTTACAAGTTAAAAAACTCAACAATTTCACTATATAAACCATAAAAAAAGTTCTAAGTTAAAAAACACAATAATTTCACTATAAAAATAAAAAAAGTTCTAAGTTAAAAAAAAACTCAACAATTTCACTATAAAAACCATTTAAATAAGTTCCAAGTTAGAAAACTAAACAATTTCACTATAAAAACCATAAAAAAAAAGTTCCAAGTTAAAAAAACTCAACAATTTCATAAATCCATAAAAAATCTCCGAGTTAAAAAACTCAACAAATTCACTATATATACCATAAAATAAAGTTCCAAGTAAAAAAACTCAACAATTTCACTATAAAAACCATAATAAAGGTTCAAAGTTAAAAAAAACTCAATAATTTCACTATAAAAATAAAAATGAAAGTTCCAAGTTAAAAAAAACTCAACAATTTCACTATTAAAACCATTTAAATAAGTTCCAAGTTAAAAAAACTCAACAATTTCACTATAAAAACCAAAAAAAAGTTCCAAATTAAAAAACTCAATAATTTCACTATAAAAAAAAGTTCCTAGTTAAAAAAACTCAACAATTTCACATTAAAACCATTTAAATAAGTTCCAATTTAAATAAATTAGCAATTTCACTATAAAAACCTTAAAAAAAAGTTCCAAATTAAAAAACACAATAGTTTCACTATAAAAATCAAAAAACGTTCCAAGTTAAAAAAACTCAACAACTTCATTATAAAAACCATTTAAATAAGTTCCAAGTTAGAAAACTCAAAAATTTCACTACAAAAACCATAAAAAAAAGCTCCAAGTTAAAAAAAACTCAACAATTTCACTATAATATCTAAAAAAAATCTCTGAGTTAAAGAACTCAACAAATTCACTATAAAAACCATAAAATATTTCCAAGTTAAAAAACTCTTCAATTTCACTATAAATACCATAAAATAAAGTTCCAAGTTAAAAAAACTCAACAATTTCACTATAAAAACCATAAAAAAAAGTTCCAAGTTAAAAAACTCAATAATTTCACTATAAAAAAAAAGTCCAAGTTAAAAAAACTCAACAACTTCACTATAAAAACCATTTAAATAAGTTCCAAGTTAAAAAACCCAACAATTTCACTATAAAAACCATAAAAAAGATCCAAGTTAAAAAAACTTAACAATTTCATTAATCCATAAAAAATCTCCGAGTTAAAAGACTCAACAAATTCACTATAAAAACCATAAAATATTTCCAAGTTTAAAAAACTCTACAATTCCACTATAAATACCATAAAATAAAGTTCCAAGTTAAAAAACTCCACAATTTCACTATAAAAACCATAAGAAAAGTTCGAAGTTGAAAAACTCAATAATTTCACTAATAAAAAAAAAAGGTCCAATTTAAAAATCCACAACAATTTCACTATAAAAACTATTTAAATAAGTTCCATGTTAGAAAACTCAACGATTTCACTATAAAACCCATAAAAAAAAGTTCCAAGTAAAAAAAACTGAACAATGTCACTATAAAAACCATTTAAATAAGTTCCAAGTTAGAAAACTCAACAATTTCACTATAAAACCATAAAAAAGCTACAAGTTAAAAAAAAACTCAACAATTTCACTATCATATCCAAAAAAAAAACTCCGAGTTAAAGAACTCAACAAATTCCCTATAAAAACAATAAAATATTTACAAGTTAAAAAACTCTTCAATTTCACTATAAATACCATAAAATAAAGTTTCAAGTTAAAAAACTCAATAATTTCACTATAAAAATAAAAAAAGTTCTAAGTTAAAAAAAACTCAACAATTTCACTATAAAAACCATTTAAATAAGTTCCAAGTTAGAAAACTCAACAATTTCACTATAAAAACCATTTAAATAAGTTCCATGTTAGAAAACTCAACGATTTCAATATAAAATCCATAAAAAAAAGTTCCAAGTTAAAAATACTCAACAATTTCACTATAAAAACCATTTAAATAAGTTCCAAGTTAGAAAACTCAACAATTTCACTATAAAAACCATTTAAATAAGTTCCATGTTAGAAAACTCAACGATTTCATTATAAAATCCATAAAAAAAGTTCCAAGTTAAAAATACTCAACAATTTCACTATAAAAACCATTTAAATAAGTTCCAAGTTAGAAAACTCAACAATTTCACTATAAAAACCATAAAAAAGCTCCAAGTTAAAAAAAAACTCAACAATTTCACTATAATATCCAAAAAAAATCTCCGAGTTAAAGAACTCAACAAATTCACTATAAAAACCATAAAATATTTACAAATTAAAAAACTCTTCAATTTCACTATAAATACCATAAAATAAAGTTACAATTTAAAAAACTCAACAATTTCACTATATAAACAATAAAAAAAGTTCCAAGTTAAAAAACACAATAATTTCACTATAAAAATAAAAAAAGTTCTAAGTTAAAAAAAACTCAACAATTTCACTATAAAAACCATTTAAATAAGTTCCAAGTTAGAAAACTAAACAATATCACTATAAAAACCATAAAAAAGTTCCAAGTTAAAAAAACTCAACAATTGCATAAATCCATAAAAAATCTCCGAGTTAAAAAACTCAACAAATTCACTATATATACCATAAAATAAAGTTCCAAGTAAAAAAACTCAACAATTTCACTATAAAAACCATAATAAAGGATCAAAGTTAAAAAAAACTCAATAATTTCACTATAAAAATAAAAATGAAAGTTCCAAGTTAAAAAAAACTCAACAATTTCACTATTAAAACCATTTAAATAAGTTCCAAGTTAAAAAAACTCAACAATTTCACTATAAAAACCAAAAAAAAGTTCCAAATTAAAAAACTCAATAATTTCACTATAAAAAAAAGTTCCTAGTTAAAAAAACTCAACAATTTCACATTAAAACCATTTAAATAAGTTCCAATTTAAATAAATTAGCAATTTCACTATAAAAACCTTAAAAAAAAAGTTCCAAATTAAAAAACACAATAGTTTCACTATAAAAATCAAAAAACGTTCCAAGTTAAAAAAACTCAACAACTTCATTATAAAAACCATTTAAATAAGTTCCAAGTTAGAAAACTCAAAAATTTCACTACAAAAACTATAAAAAAAAGCTCCAAGTTAAAAAAAACTCAACAATTTCACTATAATATCTAAAAAAAATCTCTGAGTTAAAGAACTCAACAAATTCACTATAAAAACCATAAAATATTTACAAGTTAAAAAACTCTTCAATTTCACTATAAATACCATAAAATAAAGTTACAAGTTAAAAAACTCAACAATTTCACTATATAAACCATAAAAAAAGTTCTAAGTTAAAAAACTCAATAATTTCACTATAAAAATAAAAAAAGTTCTAAGTTAAAAAAAAAACTCAACAATTTCACTATAAAAACCATTTAAATAAGTTCCACGTTAGAAAACTAAACAATTTCACTATAAAAACCATAAAAAAGTTCCAAGTTAAAAAACTCAACAATTTCATAAATCCATAAAAAAATCTCCGAGTTAAAAAACTCAACAAATTCACTATATATACCATAAAATAAAGTTCCAAGTAAAAAAACTCAACAATTTCACTATAAAAACCATAATAAAGGTTCAAAGTTAAAAAAAACTCAATAATTTCACTATAAAAATAAAAATGAAAGTTCCAAGTTAAAAAAAACTCAACAATTTCACTATTAAAACCATTTAAATAAGTTCCAAGTTAAAAAAACTCAACAATTTCACTATAAAAACCAAAAAAAAGTTCCAAATTAAAAAACTCAATAATTTCACTATAAAAAAAAGTTCCTAGTTAAAAAAACTCAACAATTTCACATTAAAACCATTTAAATAAGTTCCAATTTAAATAAATTAGCAATTTCACTATAAAAACCTTAAAAAAAAGTTCCAAATTAAAAAACACAATAGTTTCACTATAAAAATCAAAAAACGTTCCAAGTTAAAAAAACTCAACAACTTCATTATAAAAACCATTTAAATAAGTTCCAAGTTAGAAAACTCAAAAATTTCACTACAAAAACCATAAAAAAAAGCTCCAAGTTAAAAAAAACTCAACAATTTCACTATAATATCTAAAAAAAATCTCTGAGTTAAAGAACTCAACAAATTCACTATAAAAACCATAAAATATTTACAAGTTAAAAAACTCTTCAATTTCACAATAAATACCATAAAATAAAGTTACAAGTTAAAAAACTCAACAATTTCACTATATAAACCATAAAAAAAGTTCTAAGTTAAAAAACACAATAATTTCACTATAAAAATAAAAAAAGTTCTAAGTTAAAAAAAAACTCAACAATTTCACTATAAAAACCATTTAAATAAGTTCCAAGTTAGAAAACTAAACAATTTCACTATAAAAACCATAAAAAAAAAGTTCCAAGTTAAAAAAACTCAACAATTTCATAAATCCATAAAAAATCTCCGAGTTAAAAAAACTCAACAAATTCACTATATATACCATAAAATAAAGTTCCAAGTAAAAAAACTCAACAATTTCACTATAAAAACCATAATAAAGGTTCAAAGTTAAAAAAAACTCAATAATTTCACTATAAAAATAAAAATGAAAGTTCCAAGTTAAAAAAAACTCAACAATTTCACTATTAAAACCATTTAAATAAGTTCCAAGTTAAAAAAACTCAACAATTTCACTATAAAAACCAAAAAAAAGTTCCAAATTAAAAAACTCAATAATTTCACTATAAAAAAAAGTTCCTAGTTAAAAAAACTCAACAATTTCACATTAAAACCATTTAAATAAGTTCCAATTTAAATAAATTAGCAATTTCACTATAAAAACCTTAAAAAAAAGTTCCAAATTAAAAAACAAAATAGTTTCACTATAAAAATCAAAAAACGTTCCAAGTTAAAAAAACTCAACAACTTCATTATAAAAACCATTTAAATAAGTTCCAAGTTAGAAAACTCAAAAATTTCACTACAAAAACCATAAAAAAAAGCTCCAAGTTAAAAAAAACTCAACAATTTCACTATAATATCTAAAAAAAATCTCTGAGTTAAAGAACTCAACAAATTCACTATAAAAACCATAAAATATTTCCAAGTTAAAAAACTCTTCAATTTCACTATAAATACCATAAAATAAAGTTCCAAGTTAAAAAAACTCAACAATTTCACTATAAAAACCATAAAAAAAAGTTCCAAGTTAAAAAACTCAATAATTTCACTATAAAAAAAAAGTCCAAGTTAAAAAAACTCAACAACTTCACTATAAAAACCATTTAAATAAGTTCCAAGTTAAAAAACCCAACAATTTCACTATAAAAACCATAAAAAAGATCCAAGTTAAAAAAACTTAACAATTTCATTAATCCATAAAAAATCTCCGAGTTAAAAGACTCAACAAATTCACTATAAAAACCATAAAATATTTCCAAGTTTAAAAAACTCTACAATTCCACTATAAATACCATAAAATAAAGTTCCAAGTTAAAAAACTCCACAATTTCACTATAAAAACCATAAGAAAAGTTCGAAGTTGAAAAACTCAATAATTTCACTAATAAAAAAAAAAGGTCCAATTTAAAAATCCACAACAATTTCACTATAAAAACTATTTAAATAAGTTCCATGTTAGAAAACTCAACGATTTCACTATAAAACCCATAAAAAAAAGTTCCAAGTAAAAAAAACTGAACAATGTCACTATAAAAACCATTTAAATAAGTTCCAAGTTAGAAAACTCAACAATTTCACTATAAAACCATAAAAAAGCTACAAGTTAAAAAAAAACTCAACAATTTCACTATCATATCCAAAAAAAAAACTCCGAGTTAAAGAACTCAACAAATTCCCTATAAAAACAATAAAATATTTACAAGTTAAAAAACTCTTCAATTTCACTATAAATACCATAAAATAAAGTTTCAAGTTAAAAAACTCAATAATTTCACTATAAAAATAAAAAAAGTTCTAAGTTAAAAAAAACTCAACAATTTCACTATAAAAACCATTTAAATAAGTTCCAAGTTAGAAAACTCAACAATTTCACTATAAAAACCATTTAAATAAGTTCCATGTTAGAAAACTCAACGATTTCAATATAAAATCCATAAAAAAAAGTTCCAAGTTAAAAATACTCAACAATTTCACTATAAAAACCATTTAAATAAGTTCCAAGTTAGAAAACTCAACAATTTCACTATAAAAACCATTTAAATAAGTTCCATGTTAGAAAACTCAACGATTTCATTATAAAATCCATAAAAAAAGTTCCAAGTTAAAAATACTCAACAATTTCACTATAAAAACCATTTAAATAAGTTCCAAGTTAGAAAACTCAACAATTTCACTATAAAAACCATAAAAAAGCTCCAAGTTAAAAAAAAAACTCAACAATTTCACTATAATATCCAAAAAAAATCTCCGAGTTAAAGAACTCAACAAATTCACTATAAAAACCATAAAATATTTACAAATTAAAAAACTCTTCAATTTCACTATAAATACCATAAAATAAAGTTACAATTTAAAAAACTCAACAATTTCACTATATAAACAATAAAAAAAGTTCCAAGTTAAAAAACACAATAATTTCACTATAAAAATAAAAAAAGTTCTAAGTTAAAAAAAACTCAACAATTTCACTATAAAAACCATTTAAATAAGTTCCAAGTTAGAAAACTAAACAATATCACTATAAAAACCATAAAAAAGTTCCAAGTTAAAAAAACTCAACAATTGCATAAATCCATAAAAAATCTCCGAGTTAAAAAACTCAACAAATTCACTATATATACCATAAAATAAAGTTCCAAGTAAAAAAACTCAACAATTTCACTATAAAAACCATAATAAAGGATCAAAGTTAAAAAAAACTCAATAATTTCACTATAAAAATAAAAATGAAAGTTCCAAGTTAAAAAAAACTCAACAATTTCACTATTAAAACCATTTAAATAAGTTCCAAGTTAAAAAAACTCAACAATTTCACTATAAAAACCAAAAAAAAGTTCCAAATTAAAAAACTCAATAATTTCACTATAAAAAAAAGTTCCTAGTTAAAAAAACTCAACAATTTCACATTAAAACCATTTAAATAAGTTCCAATTTAAATAAATTAGCAATTTCACTATAAAAACCTTAAAAAAAAGTTCCAAATTAAAAAACACAATAGTTTCACTATAAAAATCAAAAAACGTTCCAAGTTAAAAAAACTCAACAACTTCATTATAAAAACCATTTAAATAAGTTCCAAGTTAGAAAACTCAAAAATTTCACTACAAAAACTATAAAAAAAAGCTCGAAGTTAAAAAAAACTCAACAATTTCACTATAATATCTAAAAAAAATCTCTGAGTTAAAGAACTCAACAAATTCACTATAAAAACCATAAAATATTTACAAGTTAAAAAACTCTTCAATTTCACTATAAATACCATAAAATAAAGTTACAAGTTAAAAAACTCAACAATTTCACTATATAAACCATAAAAAAAGTTCTAAGTTAAAAAACTCAATAATTTCACTATAAAAATAAAAAAAGTTCTAAGTTAAAAAAAAAACTCAACAATTTCACTATAAAAACCATTTAAATAAGTTCCAAGTTAGAAAACTAAACAATTTCACTATAAAAACCATAAAAAAGTTCCAAGTTAAAAAACTCAACAATTTCATAAATCCATAAAAAAATCTCCGAGTTAAAAAACTCAACAAATTCACTATATATACCATAAAATAAAGTTCCAAGTAAAAAAACTCAACAATTTCACTATAAAAACCATAATAAAGGTTCAAAGTTAAAAAAAACTCAATAATTTCACTATAAAAATAAAAATGAAAGTTCCAAGTTAAAAAAAACTCAACAATTTCACTATTAAAACCATTTAAATTAGTTCCAAGTTAAAAAAACTCAACAATTTCACTATAAAAACCAAAAAAAAGTTCCAAATTAAAAAACTCAATAATTTCACTATATAAAAAAAGTTCCTAGTTAAAAAAAAACTCAACAATTTCACATTAAAACCATTTAAATAAGTTCCAATTTTAATAAATTAGCAATTTCACTATAAAAACCATAAAAAAAAGTTCCAAATTAAAAAACACAATAATTTCACTATAAAAATCAAAAAACGTTCCAAGTTAAAAAAACTCAACAACTTCATTATAAAAACCATTTAAATAAGTTCCAAGTTAGAAAACTCAAAAATTTCACTACAAAAACCATAAAAAAAAAGCTCCAAGTTAAAAAAAACTCAACAATTTCACTATAATATCTAAAAAAAATCTCTGAGTTAAAGAACTCAACAAATTCACTATAAAAACCATAAAATATTTCCAAGTTAAAAAACTCTTCAATTTCACTATAAATACCATAAAATAAAGTTCCAAGTTAAAAAAACTCAACAATTTCACTATAAAAACCATAAAAAAAAGTTCCAAGTTAAAAAACTCAATAATTTCACTATAAAAAAAAGGTCCAAGTTAAAAAAACTCAACAACTTCACTATAAAAACCATTTAAATAAGTTCCAAGTTAGAAAACCCAACAATTTCACTTTAAAACCATAAAAAAGATCCAAGTTAATAAAACTTCACAATTTCATTAATCCATTAAAAATCTCCGAGTTAAAAGACTCAACAAATTCACTATAAAAACCATAAAATATTTCCAAGTTTAAAAGACTCTACAATTCCACTATAAATACCATAAAATAAAGTTCCAAGTTAAAAAACTCCACAATTTCACTATAAAAACCATAAGAAAAGTTCGAAGTTGAAAAACTCAATAATTTCACTAATAAAAAAAAAGGTCCAATTTAAAAATCCACAACAATTTCACTATAAAAACTATTTAAATAAGTTCCATGTTAGAAAACTCAACGATTTCACTATAAAACCCATAAAAAAAAGTTCCAAGTAAAAAAAACTGAACAATGTCACTATAAAAACCATTTAAATAAGTTCCAAGTTAGAAAACTCAACAATTTCACTATAAAACCATAAAAAAGCTACAAGTTAAAAAAAACTCAACAATTTCACTATCATATCCAAAAAAAAAAACTCCGAGTTAAAGAACTCAACAAATTCCCTATAAAAACAATAAAATATTTACAAGTTAAAAAACTCTTCAATTTCACTATAAATACCATAAAATAAAGTTTCAAGTTAAAAAACTCAATAATTTCACTATAAAAATAAAAAAAGTTCTAAGTTAAAAAAAACTCAACAATTTCACTATAAAAACCATTTAAATAAGTTCCACGTTAGAAAACTCAACAATTTCACTATAAAAACCATTTAAATAAGTTCCATGTTAGAAAACTCAACGATTTCAATATAAAATCCATAAAAAAAAGTTCCAAGTTAAAAATACTCAACAATTTCACTATAAAAACCATTTAAATAAGTTCCAAGTTAGAAAACTCAACAATTTCACTATAAAAACCATTTAAATAAGTTCCATGTTAGAAAACTCAACGATTTCATTATAAAATCCATAAAAAAAGTTCCAACTTAAAAATACTCAACAATTTCACTATAAAAACCATTTAAATAAGTTCCAAGTTAGAAAACTCAACAATTTCACTATAAAAACCATAAAAAAGCTTCAAGTTAAAAAAAAACTCAACAATTTCACTATAATATCCAAAAAAAATCTCCGAGTTAAAGAACTCAACAAATTCACTATAAAAACCATAAAATATTTACAAATTAAAAAACTCTTCAATTTCACTATAAATACCATAAAATAAAGTTACAAGTTAAAAAACTCAACAATTTCACTATTTAAACCATAAAAAAAGTTCCAAGTTAAAAAACACAATAATTTCACTATAAAAATAAAAAAAGTTCTAAGTTAAAAAAAACTCAACAATTTCACTATAAAAACCATTTAAATAAGTTCCAAGTTAGAAAACTAAACAATTTCACTATAAAAACCATAAAAAAGTTCCAAGTTAAAAAAACTCAACAATTTCATAAATACATAAAAAATCTCCGAGTTAAAAAACTCAACAAATTCACTATATATACCATAAAATAAAGTTCCAAGTAAAAAAACTCAACAATTTCACTATAAAAACCATAATAAAGGTTCAAAGTTAAAAAAAACTCAATAATTTCACTATAAAAATAAAAATGAAAGTTCCAAGTTAAAAAAAACTCAACAATTTCACTATTAAAACCATTTAAATAAGTTCCAAGTTAAAAAAACTCAACAATTTCACTATAAAAACCAAAAAAAATGTTCCAAATTAAAAAACTCAATAATTTCACTATAAAAAAAAGTTCCTAGTTAAAAAAACTCAACAATTTCACATTAAAACCATTTAAATAAGTTCCAATTTAAATAAATTAGCAATTTCACTATAAAAACCATAAAAAAAAGTTCCAAATTAAAAAACACAATAGTTTCACTATAAAAATCAAAAAACGTTCCAAGTTAAAAAAACTCAACAACTTCATTATAAAAACCATTTAAATAAGTTCCAAGTTAGAAAACTCAAAAATTTCACTACAAAAACCATAAAAAAAAGCTCCAAGTTAAAAAAAACTCAACAATTTCACTATAATATCTAAAAAAAATCTCTGAGTTAAAGAACTCAACAAATTCACTATAAAAACCATAAAATATTTACAAGTTAAAAAACTCTTCAATTTCACTATAAATACCATAAAATTAAGTTACAAGTTAAAAAACTCAACAATTTCACTATATAAACCATAAAAAAAGTTCCAAGTTAAAAAACTCAATAATTTCACTATAAAAATAAAAAAAAGTTCTAAGTTAAAAAAAACTCAACAATTTCACTATAAAAACCATTTAAATAAGTTCCAAGTTAGAAAACTAAACAATTTCACTATAAAAACCATAAAAAAAAAGTTCCAAGTTAAAAAAACTCAACAATTTCATAAATCCATAAAAAATCTCCGAGTTAAAAAACTCAACAAATTCACTATATATACCATAAAATAAAGTTCCAAGTAAAAAAAATCAACAATTTCACTTTAAAAACCATAATAAAGGTTCAAAGTTAAAAAAAACTCAATAATTTCACTATAAAAATAAAAATGTAAGTTCCAAGTTAAAAAAAACTCAACAATTTCACTATTAAAACCATTTAAATAAGTTCCAAGTTAAAAAAACTCAACAATTTCACTATAAAAACCAAAAAAAAAAGTTCCAAATTAAAAAACTCAATAATTTCACTATAAAAAAAAGTTCCTAGTTAAAAAAACTCAACAATTTCACATTAAAACCATTTAAATAAGTTCCAATTTAAATAAATTAGCAATTTCACTATAAAAACCATAAAAAAAAGTTCCATATTAAAAAACACAATAGTTTCACTATAAAAATCAAAAAACGTTCCAAGTTAAAAAAACTCAACAACTTCATTATAAAAACCATTTAAATAAGTTCCAAGTTAGAAAACTCAAAAATTTCACTACAAAAACCATAAAAAAAAGCTCCAAGTTAAAAAAAACTCAACAATTTCACTATAATATCTAAAAAAAATCTCCGAGTTAAAGAACTCAACAAATTCACTATAAAAACCATAAAATATTTACAAGTTAAAAAACTCTTCAATTTCACTATAAATACCATAAAATAAAGTTACAAGTTAAAAAACTCAACAATTTCACTATATAAACCATAAAAAAAGTTCCAAGTTAAAAAACACAATAATTTCACTATAAAAATAAAAAAAGTTCTAAGTTAAAAAAAATCAACAATTTCACTATAAAAACCATTTAAATAAGTTCCAAGTTAGAAAACTAAACAATTTCACTATAAAAACCATAAAAAAAGTTCCAAGTTAAAAAAACTCAACAATTTCATAAATACATAAAAAATCTCCGAGTTAAAAAACTCAACAAATTCACTATATATACCATAAAATAAAGTTCCAAGTAAAAAAACTCAACAATTTCACTATAAAAACCATAATAAAGGTTCAAAGTTAAAAAAAACTCAATAATTTCACTATAAAAATAAAAATGAAAGTTCCAAGTTAAAAAAAACTCAACAATTTCACTATTAAAACCATTTAAATAAGTTCCAAGTTAAAAAAACTCAACAATTTCACTATAAAAACCAAAAAAAATGTTCCAAATTAAAAAACTCAATAATTTCACTATAAAAAAAAGTTCCTAGTTAAAAAAACTCAACAATTTCACATTAAAACCATTTAAATAAGTTCCAATTTAAATAAATTAGCAATTTCACTATAAAAACCATAAAAAAAAGTTCCATATTAAAAAACACAATAGTTTCACTATAAAAATCAAAAAACGTTCCAAGTTAAAAAAACTCAACAACTTCATTATAAAAACCATTTAAATAAGTTCCAAGTTAGAAAACTCAAAAATTTCACTACAAAAACCATAAAAAAAAGCTCCAAGTTAAAAAAAACTCAACAATTTCACTATAATATCTAAAAAAAATCTCCGAGTTAAAGAACTCAACAAATTCACTATAAAAACCATAAAATATTTACAAGTTAAAAAACTCTTCAATTTCACTATAAATACCATAAAATTAAGTTACAAGTTAAAAAACTCAACAATTTCACTATATAAACCATAAAAAAAGTTCCAAGTTAAAAAACTCAATAATTTCACTATAAAAATAAAAAAAGTTCTAAGTTAAAAAAAACTCAACAATTTCACTATAAAAACCATTTAAATAAGTTCCAAGTTAGAAAACTAAACAATTTCACTATAAAAACCATAAAAAAAAAGTTCCAAGTTAAAAAAACTCAACAATTTCATAAATCCATAAAAAATCTCCGAGTTAAAAAACTCAACAAATTCACTATATATACCATAAAATAAAGTTCCAAGTAAAAAAAATCAACAATTTCACTTTAAAAACCATAATAAAGGTTCAAAGTTAAAAAAAACTCAATAATTTCACTATAAAAATAAAAATGTAAGTTCCAAGTTAAAAAAAACTCAACAATTTCACTATTAAAACCATTTAAATAAGTTCCAAGTTAAAAAAACTCAACAATTTCACTATAAAAACCAAAAAAAAAGTTCCAAATTAAAAAACTCAATAATTTCACTATAAAAAAAAGTTCCTAGTTAAAAAAACTCAACAATTTCACATTAAAACCATTTAAATAAGTTCCAATTTAAATAAATTAGCAATTTCACTATAAAAACCATAAAAAAAAGTTCCATATTAAAAAACACAATAGTTTCACTATAAAAATCAAAAAACGTTCCAAGTTAAAAAAACTCAACAACTTCATTATAAAAACCATTTAAATAAGTTCCAAGTTAGAAAACTCAAAAATTTCACTACAAAAACCATAAAAAAAAGCTCCAAGTTAAAAAAAACTCAACAATTTCACTATAATATCTAAAAAAAATCTCCGAGTTAAAGAACTCAACAAATTCACTATAAAAACCATAAAATATTTACAAGTTAAAAAACTCTTCAATTTCACTATAAATACCATAAAATAAAGTTACAAGTTAAAAAACTCAACAATTTCACTATATAAACCATAAAAAAAGTTCCAAGTTAAAAAACACAATAATTTCACTATAAAAATAAAAAAAGTTCTAAGTTAAAAAAAATCAACAATTTCACTATAAAAACCATTTAAATAAGTTCCAAGTTAGAAAACTAAACAATTTCACTATAAAAACCATAAAAAAAGTTCCAAGTTAAAAAAACTCAACAATTTCATAAATACATAAAAAATCTCCGAGTTAAAAAACTCAACAAATTCACTATATATACCATAAAATAAAGTTCCAAGTAAAAAAACTCAACAATTTCACTATAAAAACCATAATAAAGGTTCAAAGTTAAAAAAAACTCAATAATTTCACTATAAAAATAAAAATGAAAGTTCCAAGTTAAAAAAAACTCAACAATTTCACTATTAAAACCATTTAAATAAGTTCCAAGTTAAAAAAACTCAACAATTTCACTATAAAAACCAAAAAAAATGTTCCAAATTAAAAAACTCAATAATTTCACTATAAAAAAAAGTTCCTAGTTAAAAAAACTCAACAATTTCACATTAAAACCATTTAAATAAGTTCCAATTTAAATAAATTAGCAATTTCACTATAAAAACCATAAAAAAAAGTTCCATATTAAAAAACACAATAGTTTCACTATAAAAATCAAAAAACGTTCCAAGTTAAAAAAACTCAACAACTTCATTATAAAAACCATTTAAATAAGTTCCAAGTTAGAAAACTCAAAAATTTCACTACAAAAACCATAAAAAAAAGCTCCAAGTTAAAAAAAACTCAACAATTTCACTATAATATCTAAAAAAAATCTCTGAGTTAAAGAACTCAACAAATTCACTATAAAAACCATAAAATATTTACAAGTTAAAAAACTCTTCAATTTCACTATAAATACCATAAAATTAAGTTACAAGTTAAAAAACTCAACAATTTCACTATATAAACCATAAAAAAAGTTCCAAGTTAAAAAACTCAATAATTTCACTATAAAAATAAAAAAAGTTCTAAGTTAAAAAAAACTCAACAATTTCACTATAAAAACCATTTAAATAAGTTCCAAGTTAGAAAACTAAACAATTTCACTATAAAAACCATAAAAAAAAAGTTCCAAGTTAAAAAAACTCAACAATTTCATAAATCCATAAAAAATCTCCGAGTTAAAAAACTCAACAAATTCACTATATATACCATAAAATAAAGTTCCAAGTAAAAAAAATCAACAATTTCACTTTAAAAACCATAATAAAGGTTCAAAGTTAAAAAAAACTCAATAATTTCACTATAAAAATAAAAATGTAAGTTCCAAGTTAAAAAAAACTCAACAATTTCACTATTAAAACCATTTAAATAAGTTCCAAGTTAAAAAAACTCAACAATTTCACTATAAAAACCAAAAAAAAAGTTCCAAATTAAAAAACTCAATAATTTCACTATAAAAAAAAGTTCCTAGTTAAAAAAACTCAACAATTTCACATTAAAACCATTTAAATAAGTTCCAATTTAAATAAATTAGCAATTTCACTATAAAAACCATAAAAAAAAGTTCCATATTAAAAAACACAATAGTTTCACTATAAAAATCAAAAAACGTTCCAAGTTAAAAAAACTCAACAACTTCATTATAAAAACCATTTAAATAAGTTCCAAGTTAGAAAACTCAAAAATTTCACTACAAAAACCATAAAAAAAAGCTCCAAGTTAAAAAAAACTCAACAATTTCACTATAATATCTAAAAAAAATCTCCGAGTTAAAGAACTCAACAAATTCACTATAAAAACCATAAAATATTTACAAGTTAAAAAACTCTTCAATTTCACTATAAATACCATAAAATAAAGTTACAAGTTAAAAAACTCAACAATTTCACTATATAAACCATAAAAAAAGTTCCAAGTTAAAAAACACAATAATTTCACTATAAAAATAAAAAAAGTTCTAAGTTAAAAAAAATCAACAATTTCACTATAAAAACCATTTAAATAAGTTCCAAGTTAGAAAACTAAACAATTTCACTATAAAAACCATAAAAAAAGTTCCAAGTTAAAAAAACTCAACAATTTCATAAATACATAAAAAATCTCCGAGTTAAAAAACTCAACAAATTCACTATATATACCATAAAATAAAGTTCCAAGTAAAAAAACTCAACAATTTCACTATAAAAACCATAATAAAGGTTCAAAGTTAAAAAAAACTCAATAATTTCACTATAAAAATAAAAATGAAAGTTCCAAGTTAAAAAAAACTCAACAATTTCACTATTAAAACCATTTAAATAAGTTCCAAGTTAAAAAAACTCAACAATTTCACTATAAAAACCAAAAAAAATGTTCCAAATTAAAAAACTCAATAATTTCACTATAAAAAAAAGTTCCTAGTTAAAAAAACTCAACAATTTCACATTAAAACCATTTAAATAAGTTCCAATTTAAATAAATTAGCAATTTCACTATAAAAACCATAAAAAAAAGTTCCATATTAAAAAACACAATAGTTTCACTATAAAAATCAAAAAACGTTCCAAGTTAAAAAAACTCAACAACTTCATTATAAAAACCATTTAAATAAGTTCCAAGTTAGAAAACTCAAAAATTTCACTACAAAAACCATAAAAAAAAGCTCCAAGTTAAAAAAAACTCAACAATTTCACTATAATATCTAAAAAAAATCTCCGAGTTAAAGAACTCAACAAATTCACTATAAAAACCATAAAATATTTACAAGTTAAAAAACTCTTCAATTTCACTATAAATACCATAAAATTAAGTTACAAGTTAAAAAACTCAACAATTTCACTATATAAACCATAAAAAAAGTTCCAAGTTAAAAAACACAATAATTTCACTATAAAAATAAAAAAAGTTCTAAGTTAAAAAAAATCAACAATTTCACTATAAAAACCATTTAAATAAGTTCCAAGTTAGAAAACTAAACAATTTCACTATAAAAACCATAAAAAAAGTTCCAAGTTAAAAAAACTCAACAATTTCATAAATACATAAAAAATCTCCGAGTTAAAAAACTCAACAAATTCACTATATATACCATAAAATAAAGTTCCAAGTAAAAAAACTCAACAATTTCACTATAAAAACCATAATAAAGGTTCAAAGTTAAAAAAAACTCAATAATTTCACTATAAAAATAAAAATGAAAGTTCCAAGTTAAAAAAAACTCAACAATTTCACTATTAAAACCATTTAAATAAGTTCCAAGTTAAAAAAACTCAACAATTTCACTATAAAAACCAAAAAAAATGTTCCAAATTAAAAAACTCAATTATTTCACTATAAAAAAAAGTTCCTAGTTAAAAAAACTCAACAATTTCACATTAAAACCATTTAAATAAGTTCCAATTTAAATAAATTAGCAATTTCACTATAAAAACCATAAAAAAAAGTTCCATATTAAAAAACACAATAGTTTCACTATAAAAATCAAAAAACGTTCCAAGTTAAAAAAACTCAACAACTTCATTATAAAAACCATTTAAATAAGTTCCAAGTTAGAAAACTCAAAAATTTCACTACAAAAACCATAAAAAAAAGCTCCAAGTTAAAAAAAACTCAACAATTTCACTATAATATCTAAAAAAAATCTCTGAGTTAAAGAACTCAACAAATTCACTATAAAAACCATAAAATATTTACAAGTTAAAAAACTCTTCAATTTCACTATAAATACCATAAAATTAAGTTACAAGTTAAAAAACTCAACAATTTCACTATATAAACCATAAAAAAAGTTCCAAGTTAAAAAACTCAATAATTTCACTATAAAAATAAAAAAAGTTCTAAGTTAAAAAAAACTCAACAATTTCACTATAAAAACCATTTAAATAAGTTCCAAGTTAGAAAACTAAACAATTTCACTATAAAAACCTTAAAAAAAGTTCCAAGTTAAAAAAACTCAACAATTTCATAAATCCATAAAAAATCTCCGAGTTAAAAAACTCAACAAATTCACTATATATACCATAAAATAAAGTTCCAAGTAAAAAAACTCAACAATTTCACTATAAAAACCATAATAAAGGTTCAAAGTTAAAAAAAACTCAATAATTTCACTATAAAAATAAAAATGAAAGTTCCAAGTTAAAAAAAACTCAACAATTTCACTATTAAAACCATTTAAATAAGTTCCAAGTTAAAAAAACTCAACAATTTCACTATAAAAACCAAAAAAAATGTTCCAAATTAAAAAACTCAATAATTTCACTATAAAAAAAAGTTCCTAGTTAAAAAAACTCAACAATTTCACATTAAAACCATTTAAATAAGTTCCAATTTAAATAAATTAGCAATTTCACTATAAAAACCATAAAAAAAAGTTCCATATTAAAAAACACAATAGTTTCACTATAAAAATCAAAAAACGTTCCAAGTTAAAAAAACTCAACAACTTCATTATAAAAACCATTTAAATAAGTTCCAAGTTAGAAAACTCAAAAATTTCACTACAAAAACCATAAAAAAAAGCTCCAAGTTAAAAAAAACTCAACAATTTCACTATAATATCTAAAAAAAATCTCCGAGTTAAAGAACTCAACAAATTCACTATAAAAACCATAAAATATTTACAAGTTAAAAAACTCTTCAATTTCACTATAAATACCATAAAATTAAGTTACAAGTTAAAAAACTCAACAATTTCACTATATAAACCATAAAAAAAGTTCCAAGTTAAAAAACACAATAATTTCACTATAAAAATAAAAAAAGTTCTAAGTTAAAAAAAATCAACAATTTCACTATAAAAACCATTTAAATAAGTTCCAAGTTAGAAAACTAAACAATTTCACTATAAAAACCATAAAAAAAGTTCCAAGTTAAAAAAACTCAACAATTTCATAAATACATAAAAAATCTCCGAGTTAAAAAACTCAACAAATTCACTATATATACCATAAAATAAAGTTCCAAGTAAAAAAACTCAACAATTTCACTATAAAAACCATAATAAAGGTTCAAAGTTAAAAAAAACTCAATAATTTCACTATAAAAATAAAAATGAAAGTTCCAAGTTAAAAAAAACTCAACAATTTCACTATTAAAACCATTTAAATAAGTTCCAAGTTAAAAAAACTCAACAATTTCACTATAAAAACCAAAAAAAATGTTCCAAATTAAAAAACTCAATTATTTCACTATAAAAAAAAGTTCCTAGTTAAAAAAACTCAACAATTTCACATTAAAACCATTTAAATAAGTTCCAATTTAAATAAATTAGCAATTTCACTATAAAAACCATAAAAAAAAGTTCCATATTAAAAAACACAATAGTTTCACTATAAAAATCAAAAAACGTTCCAAGTTAAAAAAACTCAACAACTTCATTATAAAAACCATTTAAATAAGTTCCAAGTTAGAAAACTCAAAAATTTCACTACAAAAACCATAAAAAAAAGCTCCAAGTTAAAAAAAACTCAACAATTTCACTATAATATCTAAAAAAAATCTCTGAGTTAAAGAACTCAACAAATTCACTATAAAAACCATAAAATATTTACAAGTTAAAAAACTCTTCAATTTCACTATAAATACCATAAAATTAAGTTACAAGTTAAAAAACTCAACAATTTCACTATATAAACCATAAAAAAAGTTCCAAGTTAAAAAACTCAATAATTTCACTATAAAAATAAAAAAAGTTCTAAGTTAAAAAAAACTCAACAATTTCACTATAAAAACCATTTAAATAAGTTCCAAGTTAGAAAACTAAACAATTTCACTATAAAAACCTTAAAAAAAGTTCCAAGTTAAAAAAACTCAACAATTTCATAAATCCATAAAAAATCTCCGAGTTAAAAAACTCAACAAATTCACTATATATACCATAAAATAAAGTTCCAAGTAAAAAAACTCAACAATTTCACTATAAAAACCATAATAAAGGTTCAAAGTTAAAAAAAACTCAATAATTTCACTATAAAAATAAAAATGAAAGTTCCAAGTTAAAAAAAACTCAACAATTTCACTATTAAAACCATTTAAATAAGTTCCAAGTTAAAAAAACTCAACAATTTCACTATAAAAACAAAAAAAAATGTTCCAAATTAAAAAACTCAATAATTTCACTATAAAAAAAAGTTCCTAGTTAAAAAAACTCAACAATTTCACATTAAAACCATTTAAATAAGTTCCAATTTAAATAAATTAGCAATTTCACTATAAAAACCATAAAAAAAAGTTCCATATTAAAAAACACAATAGTTTCACTATAAAAATCAAAAAACGTTCCAAGTTAAAAAAACTCAACAACTTCATTATAAAAACCATTTAAATAAGTTCCAAGTTAGAAAACTCAAAAATTTCACTACAAAAACCATAAAAAAAAGCTCCAAGTTAAAAAAAACTCAACAATTTCACTATAATATCTAAAAAAAATCTCTGAGTTAAAGAACTCAACAAATTCACTATAAAAACCATAAAATATTTACAAGTTAAAAAACTCTTCAATTTCACTATAAATACCATAAAATAAAGTTACAAGTTAAAAAACTCAACAATTTCACTATATAAACCATAAAAAAAGTTCTAAGTTAAAAAACACAATAATTTCACTATAAAAATAAAAAAAGTTCTAAGTTAAAAAAAATCAACAATTTCACTATAAAAACCATTTAAATAAGTTCCAAGTTAGAAAACTAAACAATTTCACTATAAAAACCTTAAAAAAAGTTCCAAGTTAAAAAAACTCAACAATTTCATAAATCCATAAAAAATCTCCGAGTTAAAAAACTCAACAAATTCACTATATATACCATAAAATAAAGTTCCAAGTAAAAAAACTCAACAATTTCACTATAAAAACCATAATAAAGGTTCAAAGTTAAAAAAAACTCAATAATTTCACTATAAAAATAAAAATGAAAGTTCCAAGTTAAAAAAAACTCAACAATTTCACTATTAAAACCATTTAAATAAGTTCCAAGTTAAAAAAACTCAACAATTTCACTATAAAAACCAAAAAAAATGTTCCAAATTAAAAAACTCAATAATTTCACTATAAAAAAAAGTTCCTAGTTAAAAAAACTCAACAATTTCACATTAAAACCATTTAAATAAGTTCCAATTTAAATAAATTAGCAATTTCACTATAAAAACCATAAAAAAAAGTTCCAAATTAAAAAACACAATAGTTTCACTATAAAAATAAAAAAACGTTCCAAGTTAAAAAAACTCAACAACTTCATTATAAAAACCATTTAAATAAGTTCAAAGTTAGAAAACTCAAAAATTTCACTACAAAAACCATAAAAAAAAGCTCCAAGTTAAAAAAAACTCAACAATTTCACTATAATATCTAAAAAAAATCTCTGAGTTAAAGAACTCAACAAATTCACTATAAAAACCATAAAATATTTACAAGTTAAAAAACTCTTCAATTTCACTATAAATACCATAAAATTAAGTTACAAGTTAAAAAACTCAACAATTTCACTATATAAACCATAAAAAAAGTTCCAAGTTAAAAAACTCAATAATTTCACTATAAAAATAAAAAAAGTTCTAAGTTAAAAAAAACTCAACAATTTCACTATAAAAACCATTTAAATAAGTTCCAAGTTAGAAAACTAAACAATTTCACTATAAAAACCATAAAAAAAAGTTCCAAGTTAAAAAAACTCAACAATTTCATAAATCCATAAAAAATCTCCGAGTTAAAAAACTCAACAAATTCACTATATATATCATAAAATAAAGTTCCAAGGAAAAAAACTCAACAATTTCACTATAAAAACCATAATAAAGGTTCAAAGTTAAAAAAAAACTCAATAATTTCACTATAAAAATAAAAATGAAAGTTCCAAGTTAAAAAAAACTCAACAATTTCACTATTAAAACCATTTAAATAAGTTCCAAGTTAAAAAAACTCAACAATTTCACTATAAAAACAAAAAAAAAAGTTCCAAATTAAAAAACTCAATAATTTCACTATAAAAAAAAAGTTCCTAGTTAAAAAAACTCAACAATTTCACATTAAAACCATTTAAATAAGTTCCAATTTAAATAAATTAGCAATTTCACTATAAAAACCATAAAAAAAAGTTCCAAATTAAAAAACACAATAGTTTCACTATAAAAATCAAAAAACGTTCCAAGTTAAAAAAACTCAACAACTTCATTATAAAAACCATTTAAATAAGTTCCAAGTTAGAAAACTCAAAAATTTCACTACAAAAACCATAAAAAAAAGCTCCAAGTTAAAAAAAAACTCAACAATTTCACTATAATATATAAAAAAAATCTCTGAGTTAAAGAACTCAACAAATTCACTATAAAAACCATAAAATATTTACAAGTTAAAAAACTCTTCAATTTCACTATAAATACCATAAAATAAAGTTACAAGTTAAATTACTCAACAATTTCACTATATAAACCATAAAAAAAGTTCTAAGTTAAAAAACTCAATAATTTCACTATAAAAATAAAAAAAGTTCTAAGTTAAAAAAAAAACTCAACAATTTCACTATAAAAACCATTTAAATAAGTTCCAAGTTAGAAAACTAAACAATTTCACTATAAAAACCATAAAAAAGTTCCAAGTTAAAAAACTCAACAATTTCATAATTCCATAAAAAAATCTCCGAGTTAAAAAACTCAACAAATTCACTATATATACCATAAAATAAAGTTCCAAGTAAAAAAACTCAACAATTTCACTATAAAAACCATAATAAAGGTTCAAAGTTAAAAAAAACTCAATAATTTCACTATAAAAATAAAAATGAAAGTTCCAAGTTAAAAAAAACTCAACAATTTCACTATTAAAACCATTTAAATTAGTTCCAAGTTAAAAAAACTCAACAATTTCACTATAAAAACCAAAAAAAAGTTCCAAATTAAAAAACTCAATAATTTCACTATATAAAAAAAGTTCCTAGTTAAAAAAAACTCAACAATTTCACATTAAAACCATTTAAATAAGTTCCAATTTTAATAAATTAGCAATTTCACTATAAAAACCATAAAAAAAAGTTCCAAATTAAAAAACACAATAATTTCACTTTAAAAATCAAAAAACGTTCCAAGTTAAAAAAACTCAACAACTTCATTATAAAAACCATTTAAATAAGTTCCAAGTTAGAAAACTCAAAAATTTCACTACAAAAACCATAAAAAAAAGCTCCAAGTTAAAAAAAACTCAACAATTTCACTATAATATCTAAAAAAAATCTCTGAGTTAAAGAACTCAACAAATTCACTATAAAAACCATAAAATATTTCCAAGTTAAAAAACTCTTCAATTTCACTATAAATACCATAAAATAAAGTTCCAAGTTAAAAAAACTCAACAATTTCACTATAAAAACCATTAAAAAAAGTTCCAAGTTAAAAAACTCAATAATTTCACTATAAAAAAAAAGTCCAAGTTAAAAAAACTCAACAACTTCACTATAAAAACCATTTAAATAAGTTCCAAGTTAAAAAACCCAACAATTTCACTATAAAAACCATAAAAAAGATCCAAGTTAAAAAAACTTAACAATTTCATTAATCCATAAAAAATCTCCGAGTTAAAAGACTCAACAAATTCACTATAAAAACCATAAAATATTTCCAAGTTTAAAAAACTCTACAATTCCACTATAAATACCATAAAATAAAGTTCCAAGTTAAAAAACTCCACAATTTCACTATAAAAACCATAAGAAAAGTTCGAAGTTGAAAAACTCAATAATTTCACTAATAAAAAAAAAGGTCCAATTTAAAAATCCACAACAATTTCACTATAAAAACTATTTAAATAAGTTCCATGTTAGAAAACTCAACGATTTCACTATAAAACCCATAAAAAAAAGTTCCAAGTAAAAAAAACTGAACAATGTCACTATAAAAACCATTTAAATAAGTTCCAAGTTAGAAAACTCAACAATTTCACTATAAAACCATAAAAAAGCTACAAGTTAAAAAAAACTCAACAATTTCACTATCATATCCAAAAAAAAAAACTCTGAGTTAAAGAACTCAACAAATTCCCTATAAAAACAATAAAATATTTACAAGTTAAAAAACTCTTCAATTTCACTATAAATACCATAAAATAAAGTTTCAAGTTAAAAAACTCAATAATTTCACTATAAAAATAAAAAAAGTTCTAAGTTAAAAAAAACTCAACAATTTCACTATAAAAACCATTTAAATAAGTTCCACGTTAGAAAACTCAACAATTTCACTATAAAAACCATTTAAATAAGTTCCATGTTAGAAAACTCAACGATTTCAATATAAAATCCATAAAAAAAAGTTCCAAGTTAAAAATACTCAACAATTTCACTATAAAAACCATTTAAATAAGTTCCAAGTTAGAAAACTCAACAATTTCACTATAAAAACCATTTAAATAAGTTCCATGTTAGAAAACTCAACGATTTCATTATAAAATCCATAAAAAAAAGTTCCAACTTAAAAATACTCAACAATTTCACTATAAAAACCATTTAAATAAGTTCCAAGTTAGAAAACTCAACAATTTCACTATAAAAACCATAAAAAAGCTCCAAGTTAAAAAAAAACTCAACAATTTCACTATAATATCCAAAAAAAATCTCCGAGTTAAAGAACTCAACAAATTCACTATAAAAACCATAAAATATTTACAAATTAAAAAACTCTTCAATTTCACTATAAATACCATAAAATAAAGTTACAAGTTAAAAAACTCAACAATTTCACTATTTAAACCATAAAAAAAGTTCCAAGTTAAAAAACACAATAATTTCACTATAAAAATAAAAAAAGTTCTAAGTTAAAAAAAACTCAACAATTTCACTATAAAAACCATTTAAATAAGTTCCAAGTTAGAAAACTAAACAATTTCACTATAAAAACCATAAAAAAGTTCCAAGTTAAAAAAACTCAACAATTTCATAAATACATAAAAAATCTCCGAGTTAAAAAACTCAACAAATTCACTATATATACCATAAAATAAAGTTCCAAGTAAAAAAACTCAACAATTTCACTATAAAAACCATAATAAAGGTTCAAAGTTAAAAAAAACTCAATAATTTCACTATAAAAATAAAAATGAAAGTTCCAAGTTAAAAAAAACTCAACAATTTCACTATTAAAACCATTTAAATAAGTTCCAAGTTAAAAAAACTCAACAATTTCACTATAAAAACCAAAAAAAATGTTCCAAATTAAAAAACTCAATAATTTCACTATAAAAAAAAGTTCCTAGTTAAAAAAACTCAACAATTTCACATTAAAACCATTTAAATAAGTTCCAATTTAAATAAATTAGCAATTTCACTATAAAAACCATAAAAAAAAGTTCCAAATTAAAAAACACAATAGTTTCACTATAAAAATCAAAAAACGTTCCAAGTTAAAAAAACTCAACAACTTCATTATAAAAACCATTTAAATAAGTTCCAAGTTAGAAAACTCAAAAATTTCACTACAAAAACCATAAAAAAAAGCTCCAAGTTAAAAAAAACTCAACAATTTCACTATAATATCTAAAAAAAATCTCTGAGTTAAAGAACTCAACAAATTCACTATAAAAACCATAAAATATTTACAAGTTAAAAAACTCTTCAATTTCACTATAAATACCATAAAATTAAGTTACAAGTTAAAAAACTCAACAATTTCACTATATAAAGCATAAAAAAAGTTCCAAGTTAAAAAACTCAATAATTTCACTATAAAAATAAAAAAAGTTCTAAGTTAAAAAAAACTCAACAATTTCACTATAAAAACCATTTAAATAAGTTCCAAGTTAGAAAACTAAACAATTTCACTATAAAAACCATAAAAAAAAGTTCCAAGTTAAAAAAACTCAACAATTTCATAAATCCATAAAAAATCTCCGAGTTAAAAAACTCAACAAATTCACTATATATACCATAAAATAAAGTTCCAAGTAAAAAAAATCAACAATTTCACTATAAAAACCATAATAAAGGTTCAAAGTTAAAAAAAACTCAATAATTTGACTATAAAAATAAAAATGTAAGTTCCAAGTTAAAAAAAACTCAACAATTTCACTATTAAAACCATTTAAATAAGTTCCAAGTTAAAAAAACTCAACAATTTCACTATAAAAACCAAAAAAAAAGTTCCAAATTAAAAAACTCAATAATTTCACTATAAAAAAAAGTTCCTAGTTAAAAAAACTCAACAATTTCACATTAAAACCATTTAAATAAGTTCCAATTTAAATAAATTAGCAATTTCACTATAAAAACCATAAAAAAAAGTTCCATATTAAAAAACACAATAGTTTCACTATAAAAATCAAAAAACGTTCCAAGTTAAAAAAACTCAACAACTTCATTATAAAAACCATTTAAATAAGTTCCAAGTTAGAAAACTCAAAAATTTCACTACAAAAACCATAAAAAAAAGCTCCAAGTTAAAAAAAACTCAACAATTTCACTATAATATCTAAAAAAAATCTCTGAGTTAAAGAACTCAACAAATTCACTATAAAAACCATAAAATATTTACAAGTTAAAAAACTCTTCAATTTCACTATAAATACCATAAAATAAAGTTACAAGTTAAAAAACTCAACAATTTCACTATATAAACCATAAAAAAAGTTCTAAGTTAAAAAACACAATAATTTCACTATAAAAATAAAAAAAGTTCTAAGTTAAAAAAAATCAACAATTTCACTATAAAAACCATTTAAATAAGTTCCAAGTTAGAAAACTAAACAATTTCACTATAAAAGCCTTAAAAAAAGTTCCAAGTTAAAAAAACTCAACAATTTCATAAATCCATAAAAAATCTCCGAGTTAAAAAACTCAACAAATTCACTATATATACCATAAAATAAAGTTCCAAGGAAAAAAACTCAACAATTTCACTATAAAAACCATAATAAAGGTTCAAAGTTAAAAAAAAACTCAATAATTTCACTATAAAAATAAAAATGAAAGTTCCAAGTTAAAACAAACTCAACAATTTCACTATTAAAACCATTTAAATAAGTTCCAAGTTAAAAAAACTCAACAATTTCACTATAAAAACCAAAAAAAAAGTTCCAAATTAAAAAACTCAATAATTTCACTATAAAAAAAAAGTTCCTAGTTAAAAAAACTCAACAATTTCACATTAAAACCATTTAAATAAGTTCCAATTTAAATAAATTAGCAATTTCACTATAAAAACCATAAAAAAAAGTTCCAAATTAAAAAACACAATAGTTTCACTATAAAAATCAAAAAACGTTCCAAGTTAAAAAAACTCAACAACTTCATTATAAAAACCATTTAAATAAGTTCCAAGTTAGAAAACTCAAAAATTTCACTACAAAAACCATAAAAAAAAGCTCCAAGTTAAAAAAAACTCAACAATTTCACAATAATATCTAAAAAAAATCTCTGAGTTAAAGAACTCAACAAATTCACTATAAAAACCATAAAATATTTACAAGTTAAAAAACTCTTCAATTTCACTATAAATACCATAAAATAAAGTTACAAGTTAAAAAACTCAACAATTTCACTATATAAACCATAAAAAAAGTTCTAAGTTAAAAAACTCAATAATTTCACTATAAAAATAAAAAAAGTTCTAAGTTAAAAAAAAAACTCAACAATTTCACTATAAAAACCATTTAAATAAGTTCCAAGTTAGAAAACTAAACAATTTCACTATAAAAACCATAAAAAAGTTCCAAGTTAAAAAACTCAACAATTTCATAAATCCATAAAAAAATCTCCGAGTTAAAAAACTCAACAAATTCACTATATATACCATAAAATAAAGTTCCAAGTAAAAAAACTCAACAATTTCACTATAAAAACCATAATAAAGGTTCAAAGTTAAAAAAAACTCAATAATTTCACTATAAAAATAAAAATGAAAGTTCCAAGTTAAAAAAAACTCAACAATTTCACTATTAAAACCATTTAAATTAGTTCCAAGTTAAAAAAACTCAACAATTTCACTATAAAAACCAAAAAAAAGTTCCAAATTAAAAAACTCAATAATTTCACTATATAAAAAAAGTTCCTAGTTAAAAAAAACTCAACAATTTCACATTAAAACCATTTAAATAAGTTCCAATTTTAATAAATTAGCAATTTCACTATAAAAACCATAAAAAAAAGTTCCAAATTAAAAAACACAATAATTTCACTTTAAAAATCAAAAAACGTTCCAAGTTAAAAAAACTCAACAACTTCATTATAAAAACCATTTAAATAAGTTCCAAGTTAAAAAACCCAACAATTTCACTATAAAAACCATAAAAAAGATCCAAGTTAAAAAAACTTAACAATTTCATTAATCCATAAAAAATCTCCGAGTTAAAAGACTCAACAAATTCACTATAAAAACCATAAAATATTTCCAAGTTTAAAAAACTCTACAATTCCACTATAAATACCATAAAATAAAGTTCCAAGTTAAAAAACTCCACAATTTCACTATAAAAACCATAAGAAAAGTTCGAAGTTGAAAAACTCAATAATTTCACTAATAAAAAAAAAGGTCCAATTTAAAAATCCACAACAATTTCACTATAAAAACTATTTAAATAAGTTCCATGTTAGAAAACTCAACGATTTCACTATAAAACCCATAAAAAAAAGTTCCAAGTAAAAAAAACTGAACAATGTCACTATAAAAACCATTTAAATAAGTTCCAAGTTAGAAAACTCAACAATTTCACTATAAAACCATAAAAAAGCTACAAGTTAAAAAAAACTCAACAATTTCACTATCATATCCAAAAAAAAAAACTCCGAGTTAAAGAACTCAACAAATTCCCTATAAAAACAATAAAATATTTACAAGTTAAAAAACTCTTCAATTTCACTATAAAAAACTCAATAATTTCACTATAAAAATAAAAAAAGTTCTAAGTTAAAAAAAACTCAACAATTTCACTATAAAAACCATTTAAATAAGTTCCACGTTAGAAAACTCAACAATTTCACTATAAAAACCATTTAAATAAGTTCCATGTTAGAAAACTCAACGATTTCAATATAAAATCCATAAAAAAAAGTTCCAAGTTAAAAATACTCAACAATTTCACTATAAAAACCATTTAAATAAGTTCCAAGTTAGAAAACTCAACAATTTCACTATAAAAACCATTTAAATAAGTTCCATGTTAGAAAACTCAACGATTTCATTATAAAATCCATAAAAAAAGTTCCAACTTAAAAATACTCAACAATTTCACTATAAAAACCATTTAAATAAGTTCCAAGTTAGAAAACTCAACAATTTCACTATAAAAACCATAAAAAAGCTCCAAGTTAAAAAAAAACTCAACAATTTCACTATAATATCCAAAAAAAATCTCCGAGTTAAAGAACTCAACAAATTCACTATAAAAACCATAAAATATTTACAAATTAAAAAACTCTTCAATTTCACTATAAATACCATAAAATAAAGTTACAAGTTAAAAAACTCAACAATTTCACTATATAAACCATAAAAAAAGTTCCAAGTTAAAAAACACAATAATTTCACTATAAAAATAAAAAAAGTTCTAAGTTAAAAAAAACTCAACAATTTCACTATAAAAACCATTTAAACAAGTTCCAAGTTAGAAAACTAAACAATTTCACTATAAAAACCATAAAAAAGTTCCAAGTTAAAAAAACTCAACAATTTCATAAATACATAAAAAATCTCCGAGTTAAAAAACTCAACAAATTCACTATATATACCATAAAATAAAGTTCCAAGTAAAAAAACTCAACAATTTCACTATAAAAACCATAATAAAGGTTCAAAGTTAAAAAAAACTCAATAATTTCACTATAAAAATAAAAATGAAAGTTCCAAGTTAAAAAAAACTCAACAATTTCACTATTAAAACCATTTAAATAAGTTCCAAGTTAAAAAAACTCAACAATTTCACTATAAAAACCAAAAAAAATGTTCCAAATTAAAAAACTCAATAATTTCACTATAAAAAAAAGTTCCTAGTTAAAAAAACTCAACAATTTCACATTAAAACCATTTAAATAAGTTCCAATTTAAATAAATTAGCAATTTCACTATAAAAACCATAAAAAAAAGTTCCAAATTAAAAAACACAATAATTTCACTTTAAAAATCAAAAAACGTTCCAAGTTAAAAAAACTCAACAACTTCATTATAAAAACCATTTAAATAAGTTCCAAGTTAGAAAACTCAAAAATTTCACTACAAAAACCATAAAAAAAAGCTCCAAGTTAAAAAAAACTCAACAATTTCACTATAATATCTAAAAAAAATCTCTGAGTTAAAGAACTCAACAAATTCACTATAAAAACCATAAAATATTTACAAGTTAAAAAACTCTTCAATTTCACTATAAATACCATAAAATAAAGTTCCAAGTTAAAAAAACTCAACAATTTCACTATAAAAACCATTAAAAAAAGTTCCAAGTTAAAAAACTCAATAATTTCACTATAAAAAAAAAGTCCAAGTTAAAAAAACTCAACAACTTCACTATAAAAACCATTTAAATAAGTTCCAAGTTAAAAAACCCAACAATTTCACTATAAAAACCATAAAAAAGATCCAAGTTAAAAAAACTTAACAATTTCATTAATCCATAAAAAATCTCCGAGTTAAAAGACTCAACAAATTCACTATAAAAACCATAAAATATTTCCAAGTTTAAAAAACTCTACAATTCCACTATAAATACCATAAAATAAAGTTCCAAGTTAAAAAACTCCACAATTTCACTATAAAAACCATAAGAAAAGTTCGAAGTTGAAAAACTCAATAATTTCACTAATAAAAAAAAAGGTCCAATTTAAAAATCCACAACAATTTCACTATAAAAACTATTTAAATAAGTTCCATGTTAGAAAACTCAACGATTTCACTATAAAACCCATAAAAAAAAGTTCCAAGTAAAAAAAACTGAACAATGTCACTATAAAAACCATTTAAATAAGTTCCAAGTTAGAAAACTCAACAATTTCACTATAAAACCATAAAAAAGCTACAAGTTAAAAAAAACTCAACAATTTCACTATCATATCCAAAAAAAAAAACTCCGAGTTAAAGAACTCAACAAATTCCCTATAAAAACAATAAAATATTTACAAGTTAAAAAACTCTTCAATTTCACTATAAATACCATAAAATAAAGTTTCAAGTTAAAAAACTCAATAATTTCACTATAAAAATAAAAAAAGTTCTAAGTTAAAAAAAACTCAACAATTTCACTATAAAAACCATTTAAATAAGTTCCACGTTAGAAAACTCAACAATTTCACTATAAAAACCATTTAAATAAGTTCCATGTTAGAAAACTCAACGATTTCAATATAAAATCCATAAAAAAAAGTTCCAAGTTAAAAATACTCAACAATTTCACTATAAAAACCATTTAAATAAGTTCCAAGTTAGAAAACTCAACAATTTCACTATAAAAACCATTTAAATAAGTTCCATGTTAGAAAACTCAACGATTTCATTATAAAATCCATAAAAAAAGTTCCAACTTAAAAATACTCAACAATTTCACTATAAAAACCATTTAAATAAGTTCCAAGTTAGAAAACTCAACAATTTCACTATAAAAACCATAAAAAAGCTCCAAGTTAAAAAAAAACTCAACAATTTCACTATAATATCCAAAAAAAATCTCCGAGTTAAAGAACTCAACAAATTCACTATAAAAACCATAAAATATTTACAAATTAAAAAACTCTTCAATTTCACTATAAATACCATAAAATAAAGTTACAAGTTAAAAAACTCAACAATTTCACTATATAAACCATAAAAAAAGTTCCAAGTTAAAAAACACAATAATTTCACTATAAAAATAAAAAAAGTTCTAAGTTAAAAAAAACTCAACAATTTCACTATAAAAACCATTTAAACAAGTTCCAAGTTAGAAAACTAAACAATTTCACTATAAAAACCATAAAAAAGTTCCAAGTTAAAAAAACTCAACAATTTCATAAATACATAAAAAATCTCCGAGTTAAAAAACTCAACAAATTCACTATATATACCATAAAATAAAGTTCCAAGTAAAAAAACTCAACAATTTCACTATAAAAACCATAATAAAGGTTCAAAGTTAAAAAAAACTCAATAATTTCACTATAAAAATAAAAATGAAAGTTCCAAGTTAAAAAAAACTCAACAATTTCACTATTAAAACCATTTAAATAAGTTCCAAGTTAAAAAAACTCAACAATTTCACTATAAAAACCAAAAAAAATGTTCCAAATTAAAAAACTCAATAATTTCACTATAAAAAAAAGTTCCTAGTTAAAAAAACTCAACAATTTCACATTAAAACCATTTAAATAAGTTCCAATTTAAATAAATTAGCAATTTCACTATAAAAACCATAAAAAAAAGTTCCAAATTAAAAAACACAATAGTTTCACTATAAAAATCAAAAAACGTTCCAAGTTAAAAAAACTCAACAACTTCATTATAAAAACCATTTAAATAAGTTCCAAGTTAGAAAACTCAAAAATTTCACTACAAAAACCATAAAAAAAAGCTCCAAGTTAAAAAAAACTCAACAATTTCACTATAATATCTAAAAAAAATCTCTGAGTTAAAGAACTCAACAAATTCACTATAAAAACCATAAAATATTTACAAGTTAAAAAACTCTTCAATTTCACTATAAATACCATAAAATTAAGTTACAAGTTAAAAAACTCAACAATTTCACTATATAAAGCATAAAAAAAGTTCCAAGTTAAAAAACTCAATAATTTCACTATAAAAATAAAAAAAGTTCTAAGTTAAAAAAAACTCAACAATTTCACTATAAAAACCATTTAAATAAGTTCCAAGTTAGAAAACTAAACAATTTCACTATAAAAACCATAAAAAAAAGTTCCAAGTTAAAAAAACTCAACAATTTCATAAATCCATAAAAAATCTCCGAGTTAAAAAACTCAACAAATTCACTATATATACCATAAAATAAAGTTCCAAGTAAAAAAAATCAACAATTTCACTATAAAAACCATAATAAAGGTTCAAAGTTAAAAAAAACTCAATAATTTGACTATAAAAATAAAAATGTAAGTTCCAAGTTAAAAAAAACTCAACAATTTCACTATTAAAACCATTTAAATAAGTTCCAAGTTAAAAAAACTCAACAATTTCACTATAAAAACCAAAAAAAATGTTCCAAATTAAAAAACTCAATAATTTCACTATAAAAAAAAGTTCCTAGTTAAAAAAACTCAACAATTTCACATTAAAACCATTTAAATAAGTTCCAATTTAAATAAATTAGCAATTTCACTATAAAAACCATAAAAAAAAGTTCCAAATTAAAAAACACAATAATTTCACTTTAAAAATCAAAAAACGTTCCAAGTTAAAAAAACTCAACAACTTCATTATAAAAACCATTTAAATAAGTTCCAAGTTAGAAAACTCAAAAATTTCACTACAAAAACCATAAAAAAAAGCTCCAAGTTAAAAAAAACTCAACAATTTCACTATAATATCTAAAAAAAATCTCTGAGTTAAAGAACTCAACAAATTCACTATAAAAACCATAAAATATTTACAAGTTAAAAAACTCTTCAATTTCACTATAAATACCATAAAATAAAGTTCCAAGTTAAAAAAACTCAACAATTTCACTATAAAAACCATTAAAAAAAGTTCCAAGTTAAAAAACTCAATAATTTCACTATAAAAAAAAAGTCCAAGTTAAAAAAACTCAACAACTTCACTATAAAAACCATTTAAATAAGTTCCAAGTTAAAAAACCCAACAATTTCACTATAAAAACCATAAAAAAGATCCAAGTTAAAAAAACTTAACAATTTCATTAATCCATAAAAAATCTCCGAGTTAAAAGACTCAACAAATTCACTATAAAAACCATAAAATATTTCCAAGTTTAAAAAACTCTACAATTCCACTATAAATACCATAAAATAAAGTTCCAAGTTAAAAAACTCCACAATTTCACTATAAAAACCATAAGAAAAGTTCGAAGTTGAAAAACTCAATAATTTCACTAATAAAAAAAAAGGTCCAATTTAAAAATCCACAACAATTTCACTATAAAAACTATTTAAATAAGTTCCATGTTAGAAAACTCAACGATTTCACTATAAAACCCATAAAAAAAAGTTCCAAGTAAAAAAAACTGAACAATGTCACTATAAAAACCATTTAAATAAGTTCCAAGTTAGAAAACTCAACAATTTCACTATAAAACCATAAAAAAGCTACAAGTTAAAAAAAACTCAACAATTTCACTATCATATCCAAAAAAAAAAACTCCGAGTTAAAGAACTCAACAAATTCCCTATAAAAACAATAAAATATTTACAAGTTAAAAAACTCTTCAATTTCACTATAAATACCATAAAATAAAGTTTCAAGTTAAAAAACTCAATAATTTCACTATAAAAATAAAAAAAGTTCTAAGTTAAAAAAAACTCAACAATTTCACTATAAAAACCATTTAAATAAGTTCCACGTTAGAAAACTCAACAATTTCACTATAAAAACCATTTAAATAAGTTCCATGTTAGAAAACTCAACGATTTCAATATAAAATCCATAAAAAAAAGTTCCAAGTTAAAAATACTCAACAATTTCACTATAAAAACCATTTAAATAAGTTCCAAGTTAGAAAACTCAACAATTTCACTATAAAAACCATTTAAATAAGTTCCATGTTAGAAAACTCAACGATTTCATTATAAAATCCATAAAAAAAGTTCCAACTTAAAAATACTCAACAATTTCACTATAAAAACCATTTAAATAAGTTCCAAGTTAGAAAACTCAACAATTTCACAATAAAAACCATAAAAAAGCTCCAAGTTAAAAAAAAACTCAACAATTTCACTATAATATCCAAAAAAAATCTCCGAGTTAAAGAACTCAACAAATTCACTATAAAAACCATAAAATATTTACAAATTAAAAAACTCTTCAATTTCACTATAAATACCATAAAATAAAGTTACAAGTTAAAAAACTCAACAATTTCACTATATAAACCATAAAAAAAGTTCCAAGTTAAAAAACACAATAATTTCACTATAAAAATAAAAAAAGTTCTAAGTTAAAAAAAACTCAACAATTTCACTATAAAAACCATTTAAACAAGTTCCAAGTTAGAAAACTAAACAATTTCACTATAAAAACCATAAAAAAGTTCCAAGTTAAAAAAACTCAACAATTTCATAAATACATAAAAAATCTCCGAGTTAAAAAACTCAACAAATTCACTATATATACCATAAAATAAAGTTCCAAGTAAAAAAACTCAACAATTTCACTATAAAAACCATAATAAAGGTTCAAAGTTAAAAAAAACTCAATAATTTCACTATAAAAATAAAAATGAAAGTTCCAAGTTAAAAAAAACTCAACAATTTCACTATTAAAACCATTTAAATAAGTTCCAAGTTAAAAAAACTCAACAATTTCACTATAAAAACCAAAAAAAATGTTCCAAATTAAAAAACTCAATAATTTCACTATAAAAAAAAGTTCCTAGTTAAAAAAACTCAACAATTTCACATTAAAACCATTTAAATAAGTTCCAATTTAAATAAATTAGCAATTTCACTATAAAAACCATAAAAAAAAGTTCCAAATTAAAAAACACAATAATTTCACTTTAAAAATCAAAAAACGTTCCAAGTTAAAAAAACTCAACAACTTCATTATAAAAACCATTTAAATAAGTTCCAAGTTAGAAAACTCAAAAATTTCACTACAAAAACCATAAAAAAAAGCTCCAAGTTAAAAAAAACTCAACAATTTCACTATAATATCTAAAAAAAATCTCTGAGTTAAAGAACTCAACAAATTCACTATAAAAACCATAAAATATTTACAAGTTAAAAAACTCTTCAATTTCACTATAAATACCATAAAATAAAGTTCCAAGTTAAAAAAACTCAACAATTTCACTATAAAAACCATTAAAAAAAGTTCCAAGTTAAAAAACTCAATAATTTCACTATAAAAAAAAAGTCCAAGTTAAAAAAACTCAACAACTTCACTATAAAAACCATTTAAATAAGTTCCAAGTTAAAAAACCCAACAATTTCACTATAAAAACCATAAAAAAGATCCAAGTTAAAAAAACTTAACAATTTCATTAATCCATAAAAAATCTCCGAGTTAAAAGACTCAACAAATTCACTATAAAAACCATAAAATATTTCCAAGTTTAAAAAACTCTACAATTCCACTATAAATACCATAAAATAAAGTTCCAAGTTAAAAAACTCCACAATTTCACTATAAAAACCATAAGAAAAGTTCGAAGTTGAAAAACTCAATAATTTCACTAATAAAAAAAAAGGTCCAATTTAAAAATCCACAACAATTTCACTATAAAAACTATTTAAATAAGTTCCATGTTAGAAAACTCAACGATTTCACTATAAAACCCATAAAAAAAAGTTCCAAGTAAAAAAAACTGAACAATGTCACTATAAAAACCATTTAAATAAGTTCCAAGTTAGAAAACTCAACAATTTCACTATAAAACCATAAAAAAGCTACAAGTTAAAAAAAACTCAACAATTTCACTATCATATCCAAAAAAAAAAACTCCGAGTTAAAGAACTCAACAAATTCCCTATAAAAACAATAAAATATTTACAAGTTAAAAAACTCTTCAATTTCACTATAAATACCATAAAATAAAGTTTCAAGTTAAAAAACTCAATAATTTCACTATAAAAATAAAAAAAGTTCTAAGTTAAAAAAAACTCAACAATTTCACTATAAAAACCATTTAAATAAGTTCCACGTTAGAAAACTCAACAATTTCACTATAAAAACCATTTAAATAAGTTCCATGTTAGAAAACTCAACGATTTCAATATAAAATCCATAAAAAAAAGTTCCAAGTTAAAAATACTCAACAATTTCACTATAAAAACCATTTAAATAAGTTCCAAGTTAGAAAACTCAACAATTTCACTATAAAAACCATTTAAATAAGTTCCATGTTAGAAAACTCAACGATTTCATTATAAAATCCATAAAAAAAGTTCCAACTTAAAAATACTCAACAATTTCACTATAAAAACCATTTAAATAAGTTCCAAGTTAGAAAACTCAACAATTTCACTATAAAAACCATAAAAAAGCTCCAAGTTAAAAAAAAACTCAACAATTTCACTATAATATCCAAAAAAAATCTCCGAGTTAAAGAACTCAACAAATTCACTATAAAAACCATAAAATATTTACAAATTAAAAAACTCTTCAATTTCACTATAAATACCATAAAATAAAGTTACAAGTTAAAAAACTCAACAATTTCACTATATAAACCATAAAAAAAGTTCCAAGTTAAAAAACACAATAATTTCACTATAAAAATAAAAAAAGTTCTAAGTTAAAAAAAACTCAACAATTTCACTATAAAAACCATTTAAACAAGTTCCAAGTTAGAAAACTAAACAATTTCACTATAAAAACCATAAAAAAGTTCCAAGTTAAAAAAACTCAACAATTTCATAAATACATAAAAAATCTCCGAGTTAAAAAACTCAACAAATTCACTATATATACCATAAAATAAAGTTCCAAGTAAAAAAACTCAACAATTTCACTATAAAAACCATAATAAAGGTTCAAAGTTAAAAAAAACTCAATAATTTCACTATAAAAATAAAAATGAAAGTTCCAAGTTAAAAAAAAACTCAACAATTTCACTATTAAAACCATTTAAATAAGTTCCAAGTTAAAAAAACTCAACAATTTCACTATAAAAACCAAAAAAAATGTTCCAAATTAAAAAACTCAATAATTTCACTATAAAAAAAAGTTCCTAGTTAAAAAAACTCAACAATTTCACATTAAAACCATTTAAATAAGTTCCAATTTAAATAAATTAGCAATTTCACTATAAAAACCATAAAAAAAAGTTCCAAATTAAAAAACACAATAGTTTCACTATAAATATCAAAAAACGTTCCAAGTTAAAAAAACTCAACAACTTCATTATAAAAACCATTTAAATAAGTTCCAAGTTAGAAAACTCAAAAATTTCACTACAAAAACCATAAAAAAAAGCTCCAAGTTAAAAAAAACTCAACAATTTCACTATAATATCTAAAAAAAATCTCTGAGTTAAAGAACTCAACAAATTCACTATAAAAACCATAAAATATTTACAAGTTAAAAAACTCTTCAATTTCACTATAAATACCATAAAATTAAGTTACAAGTTAAAAAACTCAACAATTTCACTATATAAACCATAAAAAAAGTTCCAAGTTAACAAACTCAATAATTTCACTATAAAAATAAAAAAAGTTCTAAGTTAAAAAAAACTCAACAATTTCACTATAAAAACCATTTAAATAAGTTCCAAGTTAGAAAACTAAACAATTTCACTATAAAAACCATAAAAAAAAGTTCCAAGTTAAAAAAACTCAACAATTTCATAAATCCATAAAAAATCTCCGAGTTAAAAAACTCAACAAATTCACTATATATACCATAAAATAAAGTTCCAAGTAAAAAAACTCAACAATTTCACTATAAAAACCATAATAAAGGTTCAAAGTTAAAAAAAACTCAATAATTTCACTATAAAAATAAAAATGTAAGTTCCAAGTTAAAAAAAACTCAACAATTTCACTATTAAAACCATTTAAATAAGTTCCAAGTTAAAAAAACTCAACAATTTCACTATAAAAACAAAAAAAAAAGTTCCAAATTAAAAAACTCAATAATTTCACTATAAAAAAAAGTTCCTAGTTAAAAAAACTCAACAATTTCACATTAAAACCATTTAAATAAGTTCCAATTTAAATAAATTAGCAATTTCACTATAAAAACCATAAAAAAAAGTTCCATATTAAAAAACACAATAGTTTCACTATAAAAATCAAAAAACGTTCCAAGTTAAAAAAACTCAATAACTTCATTATAAAAACCATTTAAATAAGTTCCAAGTTAGAAAACTCAAAAATTTCACTACAAAAACCATAAAAAAAAGCTCCAAGTTAAAAAAAACTCAACAATTTCACTATAATATCTAAAAAAAATCTCTGAGTTAAAGAACTCAACAAATTCACTATAAAAACCATAAAATATTTACAAGTTAAAAAACTCTTCAATTTCACTATAAATACCATAAAATAAAGTTACAAGTTAAAAAACTCAACAATTTCACTATATAAACCATAAAAAAAGTTCTAAGTTAAAAAACACAATAATTTCACTATAAAAATAAAAAAAGTTCTAAGTTAAAAAAAATAAACAATTTCACTATAAAAACCATTTAAATAAGTTCCAAGTTAGAAAACTAAACAATTTCACTATAAAAACCTTAAAAAAAGTTCCAAGTTAAAAAAACTCAACAATTTCATAAATCCATAAAAAATCTCCGAGTTAAAAAACTCAACAAATTCACTATATATACCATAAAATAAAGTTCCAAGGAAAAAAACTCAACAATTTCACTATAAAAACCATAATAAAGGTTCAAAGTTAAAAAAAAACTCAATAATTTCACTATAAAAATAAAAATGAAAGTTCCAAGTTAAAAAAAAACTCAACAATTTCACTATTAAAACCATTTAAATAAGTTCCAAGTTAAAAAAACTCAACAATTTCACTATAAAAACCAAAAAAAAGTTCCAAATTAAAAAACTCAATAATTTCACTATAAAAAAAAAGTTCCTAGTTAAAAAAACTCAACAATTTCACATTAAAACCATTTAAATAAGTTCCAATTTAAATAAATTAGCAATTTCACTATAAAAACCATAAAAAAAAGTTCCAAATTAAAAAACACAATAGTTTCACTATAAAAATCAAAAAACGTTCCAAGTTAAAAAAACTCAACAACTTCATTATAAAAACCATTTAAATAAGTTCCAAGTTAAAAAACTCAAAAATTTCACTACAAAAACCATAAAAAAAAGCTCCAAGTTAAAAAAAACTCAACAATTTCACTATAATATCTAAAAAAAATCTCTGAGTTAAAGAACTCAACAAATTCACTATAAAAACCATAAAATATTTACAAGTTAAAAAACTCTTCAATTTCACTATAAATACCATAAAATAAAGTTACAAGTTAAAAAACTCAACAATTTCACTATATAAACCATAAAAAAAGTTCTAAGTTAAAAAACTCAATAATTTCACTATAAAAATAAAAAAAGTTCTAAGTTAAAAAATACTCAACAATTTCACTATAAAAACCATTTAAATAAGTTCCAAGTTAGAAAACTCAAAAATTTCACTACAAAAACCATAAAAAAAAGCTCCAAGTTAAAAAAAACTCAACAATTTCACTATAATATCTAAAAAAAATCTCTGAGTTAAAGAACTCAACAAATTCACTATAAAAACCATAAAATATTTACAAGTTAAAAAACTCTTCAATTTCACTATAAATACCATAAAATAAAGTTACAAGTTAAAAAACTCAACAATTTCACTATATAAACCATAAAAAAAGTTCTAAGTTAAAAAACACAATAATTTCACTATAAAAATAAAAAAAGTTCTAAGTTAAAAAAAAACTCAACAATTTCACTATAAAAACCATTTAAATAAGTTCCAAGTTAGAAAACTAAACAATTTCACTATAAAAACCATAAAAAAGTTCCAAGTTAAAAAACTCAACAATTTCATAAATCCATAAAAAATCTCCGAGTTAAAAAACTCAACAAATTCACTATATATACCATAAAATACTGTTCCAAGTAAAAAAACTCAACAATTTCACTATAAAAACCATAATAAAGGTTCAAAGTTAAAAAAAACTCAACAATTTCACTATCATATCCAAAAAAAAAACTCTGAGTTAAAGAACTCAACAAATTCCCTATAAAAACAATAAAATATTTACAAGTTAAAAAACTCTTCAATTTCACTATAAATACCATAAAATAAAGTTTCAAGTTAAAAAACTCAATAATTTCACTATAAAAATAAAAAAAGTTCTAAGTTAAAAAAAACTCAACAATTTCACTATAAAAACCATTTAAATAAGTTCCAAGTTAGAAAACTCAACAATTTCACTATAAAAGCCATTTAAATAAGTTCCATGTTAGAAAACTCAACGATTTCAATATAAAATCCATAAAAAAAAGTTCCAAGTTTAAAATACTCAACAATTTCACTATAAAAACCATTTAAATAAGTTCCAAGTTAGAAAACTCAACAATTTCACTATAAAAACCATAAAAAAGCTCCAAGTTAAAAAAAAAACTCAACAATTTCACTATAATATCGGAAAAAAATCTCCGAGTTAAAGAACTCAACAAATTCACTATAAAAACCATAAAATATTTACAAGTTAAAAAACTCTTCAATTTCACTATAAATACCATAAAATAAAGTTACAAGTTAAAAAACTCAACAATTTCACTATATAAACCATAAAAAAAGTTCTAAGTTAAAAAAACTCAATAATATCACTATAAAAATAAAAAAAGTTCTAAGTTAAAAAAAACTCAACAATTTCACTATAAAAACCATTTAAATAAGTTCCAAGTTAGAAAACTAAACAATTTCACTATAAAAACCATAAAAAAGTTCCAAGTTAAAAAAACTCAACAATTTCATAAATCCATAAAAATCTCCGAGTTAAAAAACTCAACAAATTCACTATATATACCATAAAATAAAGTTCCAAGTAAAAAAACTCAACAATTTCACTATAAAAACCATAATAAAGGTTCAAAGTTAAAAAAACCCAATAATTTCACTATAAAAATAAAAATGAAAGTTCCAAGTTAAAAAAAACTCAACAATTTCACTATTAAAACCATTTAAATAAGTTTCAAGTTTAAAAAACTCAACAATTTCACTATAAAAACCAAAAAAAAGTTCCAATTAAAAAACTCAATAATTTCACTATAAAAAAAAGTTCCTAGTTAAAAAAAACTCAACAATTTCACATTAAAACCATTTAAATAAGTTCCAATTTAAATAAATTAGCAATTTCACTATAAAAACCATAAAAAAAGTTCCAAATTAAAAAACACAATAGTTTCACTATAAAAATCAAAAAACGTTCCAAGTTAAAAAAACTCAACAACTTCATTATAAAAACAATTTAAATAAGTTCCAAGTTAGAAAACTTAAAAATTTCACTACAAAAACCATAAAAAAAAGCTCCAAGTTAAAAAAAAACTCAACAATTTCACTATAATATCTAAAAAAAATCTCTGAGTTAAAGAACTCAACAAATTCACTATAAAAACCATAAAATATTTACAAGTTAAAAAACTCTTCAATTTCACTATAAATACCATAAAATTAAGTTACAAGTTAAAAAACTCAACAATTTCACTATATAAACCATAAAAAAAGTTCCAAGTTAAAAAACTCAATAATTTCACTATAAAAATAAAAAAAGTTCTAAGTTAAAAAAAACTCAACAATTTCACTATAAAAACCATTTAAATAAGTTCCAAGTTAGAAAACTAAACAATTTCACTATAAAAACCATAAAAAAAAGTTCCAAGTTAAAAAAACTCAACAATTTCATAAATCCATAAAAAATCTCCGAGTTAAAAAACTCAACAAATTCACTATATATACCATAAAATAAAGTTCCAAGTAAAAAAACTCAACAATTTCACTATAAAAACCATAATAAAGGTTCAAAGTTAAAAAAAACTCAATAATTTCACTATAAAAATAAAAATGAAAGTTCCAAGTTTAAAAAAACTCAACAATTTCACTATTAAAACCATTTAAATAAGTACCAAGTTAAAAAAACTCAACAATTTCACTATAAAAACCAAAAAAAAGTTCCAAATTAAAAAACTCAATAATTTCACTATATAAAAAAAGTTCCTAGTTAAAAAAAACTCAACAATTTCACATTAAAACCATTTAAATAAGTTCCAATTTTAATAAATTAGCAATTTCACTATAAAAACCATAAAAAAAAAGTTCCAAATTAAAAAACACAATAATTTCACTATAAAAATCAAAAAACGTTCCAAGTTAAAAAAACTCAACAACTTCATTATAAAAACCATTTAAATAAGTTCCAAGTTAAAAAACTCAAAAATTTCACTACAAAAACCATAAAAAAAGCTCCAAGTTAAAAAAAACTCAACAATTTAACTATAATATCTATAAAAAAATCTCTGAGTTAAAGAACTCAACAAATTCACTATAAAAACCATAAAATATTTCCAAGTTAAAAAACTCTTCAATTTCACTATAAATACCATAAAATAAAGTTCCAAGTTAAAAAAACACAACAATTTCACTATAAAAACCATAAAAAAAAGTTCCAAGTTAAAAAACTCAATAATTTCACTATAAAAAAAAAGGTCCAAGTTAAAAAAACTCAACAACTTCACTATAAAAACCATTTAAATAAGTTCCAAGTTAAAAAACCCAACAATTTCACTATAAAAACCATAAAAAAGATCCAAGTTAAAAAAACTTAACAATTTCATTAATCCATAAAAAATCTCCGAGTTAAAAGACTCAACAAATTCACTATAAAAACCATAAAATATTTCCAAGTTTAAAAAACTCTACAATTCCACTATAAATACCATAAAATAAAGTTCCAAGTTAAAAAACTCCACAATTTCACTATAAAAACAATAAGAAAAGTTCGAAGTTGAAAAACTCAATAATTTCACTAATAAAAAAAAAGGTCCAATTTAAAAATCCTCAACAATTTCACTATAAAAACTATTTAAATAAGTTCCATGTTAGAAAACTCAACGATTTCACTATAAAACCCATAAAAAAAAGTTCCAAGTAAAAAAAAACTGAACAATGTCACTATAAAAACCAATTAAATAAGTTCCAAGTTAGAAAACTCAACAATTTCACTATAAAACCATAAAAAAGCTACAAGTTAAAAAAAACTCAACAATTTCACTATCATATCCAAAAAAAAAACTCTGAGTTAAAGAACTCAACAAATTCCCTATAAAAACAATAAAATATTTACAAGTTAAAAAACTCTTCAATTTCACTATAAATACCATAAAATAAAGTTTCAAGTTAAAAAACTCAATAATTTCACTATAAAAATAAAAAAAGTTCTAAGTTAAAAAAAACTCAACAATTTCACTATAAAAACCATTTAAATAAGTTCCAAGTTAGAAAACTCAACAATTTCACTATAAAAGCCATTTAAATAAGTTCCATGTTAGAAAACTCAACGATTTCAATATAAAATCCATAAAAAAAAGTTCCAAGTTTAAAATACTCAACAATTTCACTATAAAAACCATTTAAATAAGTTCCAAGTTAGAAAACTCAACAATTTCACTATAAAAACCATAAAAAAGCTCCAAGTTAAAAAAAAAACTCAACAATTTCACTATAATATCGGAAAAAAATCTCCGAGTTAAAGAACTCAACAAATTCACTATAAAAACCATAAAATATTTACAAGTTAAAAAACTCTTCAATTTCACTATAAATACCATAAAATAAAGTTACAAGTTAAAAAACTCAACAATTTCACTATATAAACCATAAAAAAAGTTCTAAGTTAAAAAAACTCAATAATATCACTATAAAAATAAAAAAAGTTCTAAGTTAAAAAAAACTCAACAATTTCACTATAAAAACCATTTAAATAAGTTCCAAGTTAGAAAACTAAACAATTTCACTATAAAAACCATAAAAAAGTTCCAAGTTAAAAAAACTCAACAATTTCATAAATCCATAAAAATCTCCGAGTTAAAAAACTCAACAAATTCACTATATATACCATAAAATAAAGTTCCAAGTAAAAAAACTCAACAATTTCACTATAAAAACCATAATAAAGGTTCAAATTTAAAAAACTCAATAATTTCACTATAAAAATAAAAATGAAAGTTCCAAGTTAAAAAAAACTCAACAATTTCACTATTAAAACCATTTAAATAAGTTCCAAGTTTAAAAAACTCAACAATTTCACTAAAAAAACCAAAAAAAAGATCCAATTAAAAAACTCAATAATTTCACAAAAAAAAAAGTTCCTAGTTAAAAAAAAACTCAACAATTTCACATTAAAACCATTTAAATAAGTTCCAATTTAAATAAATTAGCAATTTCACTATAAAAACCATAAAAAAAGTTCCAAATTAAAAAACACAATAGTTTCACTATAAAAATCAAAAAACGTTCCAAGTTAAAAAAACTCAACAACTTCATTATAAAAACCATTTAAATAAGTTCCAAGTTAGAAAACTTAAAAATTTCACTACAAAAACCATAAAAAAAGCTCCAAGTTAAAAAAAACTCAACAATTTCACTATAATATCTAAAAAAAATCTCCGAGTTAAAGAACTCAACAAATTCACTATAAAAACCATAAAATATTTACAAGTTAAAAAACTCTTCAATTTCACTATAAATACCATAAAATAAAGTTACAAGTTAAAAAAACTCAACAATTTCACTATATAAACCATAAAAAAACTTCCAAGTTAAAAAACTCAATAATTTCACTATAAAAATAAAAAAAGTTCTAAGTTAAAAAAAACTCAACAATTTCACTATAAAAACCATTTAAATAAGTTCCAAGTTAGAAAACTAAACAATTTCACTATAAAAACCATAAAAAAGTTCCAAGTTAAAAAAACTCAACAATTTCATAAATCCATAAAAAATCTCCGAGTTAAAAAACCCAACAGATTCACTATATATACCATAAAATAAAGTTCCAAGTAAAAAAACTCAACAATTTCACTATAAAAACCATAATAAAGGTTCAAAGTTAAAAAAACTAAATAATTTCACTATAAAAATAAAAATGAAAGTTCCAAGTTAATAAAAACTCAACAATTTCACTATTAAAACCATTTAAATAAGTTCCAAGTTTAAAAAACACAACAATTTCACTATAAAAACCAAAAAAAAGTTCCAATTAAAAAACTCAATAATTTCACTATAAAAAAAAGTTCCTAGTTAAAAAAAACTCAACAATTTCACATTAAAACCATTTAAATAAGTTCCAATTTAAATAAATTAGCAATTTCACTATAAAAACCATAAAAAAAGTTCCAAATTAAAAAACACAATAGTTTCACTATAAAAATCAAAAAACGTTCCAAGTTAAAAAAACTCAACAACTTCATTATAAAAACCATTTAAATAAGTTCCAAGTTAGAAAACTTAAAAATTTCACTACAAAAACCATAAAAAAAAGCTCCAAGTTAAAAAAAAACTCAACAATTTCACTATAATATCTAAAAAAAATCTCTGAGTTAAAGAACTCAACAAATTCACTATAAAAACCATAAAATATTTACAAGTTAAAAAACTCTTCAATTTCACTATAAATACCATAAAATTAAGTTACAAGTTAAAAAACTCAACAATTTCACTATATAAACCATAAAAAAAGTTCCAAGTTAAAAAACTCAATAATTTCACTATAAAAATAAAAAAAGTTCTAAGTTAAAAAAAACTCAACAATTTCACTATAAAAACCATTTAAATAAGTTCCAAGTTAGAAAACTAAACAATTTCACTATAAAAACCATAAAAAAGTTCCAAGTTAAAAAAACTCAACAATTTCATAAATCCATAAAAAATCTCCGAGTTAAAAAACCCAACAGATTCACTATATATACCATAAAATAAAGTTCCAAGTAAAAAAACTCAACAATTTCACTATAAAAACCATAATAAAGGTTCAAAGTTAAAAAAAAACTCAATAATTTCACTATAAAAATAAAAATGAAAGTTCCAAGTTAAAAAAAACTCAACAATTTCACTATTAAAACCATTTAAATAAGTTCCAAGTTAAAAAAACTCAACAATTTCACTATAAAAACCAAAAAAAAGTTCCAAATTAAAAAATTCAATAATTTCACTATAAAAAAAAGTTCCTAGTTAAAAAAAACTCAACAATTTCACATTAAAACCATTTAAATAAGTTCCAATTTAAATAAATTAGCAATTTCACTATAAAAACCATAAAAAAAAGTTCCAAATTAAAAAACACAATAGTTTCACTATAAAAATCAAAAAACGTTCCAAGTTAAAAAAACTCAACAACTTCATTATAAAAACCATTTAAATAAGTTCCAAGTTAGAAAACTCAAAAATTTCACTACAAAAACCATAAAAAAAGCTTCAAGTTAAAAAAAAACTCAACAATTTCACTATAATATCTAAAAAAAATCACTGAGTTAAAGAACTCAACAAATTCACTATAAATACCATAAAATATTTCCGAGTTAAAAAACTCTTCAATTTCACTATAAATACCATAAAATAAAGTTCCAAGTTAAAAAAACTCAACAATTTCACTATAAAAACCATAAAAAAAAGTTCCAAGTTAAAAAACTCAATAATTTCACTATAAAAAAAAAGGTCCAAGTTAAAAAAATTCAACAACTTCACTATAAAAACCATTTAAATAAGTTCCAAGTTAGAAAACCCAACAATTTCACTATAAAAACCATAAAAAAGATCCAAGTTAAAAAAACTTAACAATTTCATTAATCCATAAAAAATCTCCGAGTTAAAAGACTCAACAAATTCACTATAAAAACCATAAAATATTTCCAAGTTTAAAAAACTCTACAATTCCACTATAAATACCATGAAATAAAGTTCCAAGTTAAAAAACTCCACAATTTCACTATAAAAACCATAAGAAAAGTTCGAAGTAGAAAAACTCAATAATTTCACTAATAAAAAAAAGGTCCAATTTAAAAATCCTCAACAATTTCACTATAAAAACTATTTAAATAAGTTCCATGTTAGAAAACTCAACGATTTCACTATAAAACCCATAAAAAAAAGTTCCAAGTAAAAAAAAACTGAACAATGTCACTATAAAAACCATTTAAATAAGTTCCAAGTTAGAAAACTCAACAATTTCACTATAAAAACCATAAAAAAGCTACAAGTTAAAAAAAACTCAACAATTTCACTATTATATCCAAAAAAAAACTCCCAGTTAAAGAACTCAACAAATTCACTATAAAAACAATAAAATATTTACAAGTTAAAAAACTCTTCAATTTCACTATAAATACCATAAAATAAAGTTCCAAGTTAAAAAACTCAATAATTTCACTATAAAAATAAAAAAAGTTCTAGGTTAAAAAAAACTCAACAATTTCACTATAAAAACCATTTAAATAAGTTCCAAGTTAGAAAACTCAACAATTTCACTATAAAAACCATTTAAATAAGTTCCATGTTAGAAAACTCAACGATTTCATTATAAAATCCATAAAAAAAGTTCCAAGTTAAAAATACTTAACAATTTCACTATAAAAACCATTTAAATAAGTTCCAAGTTAGAAAACTCAACAATTTCACTATAAAAACCATAAAAAAGCTCCAAGTTAAAAAAAACTCAACAATTTCACTATAATATCCAAAAAAAATCTCCGAGTTAAAGAACTCAACAAATTCACTATAAAAACCATAAAATATTTACAAGTTAAAAAACTCTTCAATTTCACTATAAATACCATAAAATAAAGTTACAAGTTAAAAAAACTCAACAATTTCACTATATAAACCATAAAAAAAGTTCTAAGTTAAAAAACTCAATAATTTCACTATAAAAATAAAAAAAGTTATAAGTTAAAAAAAACTCAACAATTTCACTATAAAAACCATTTAAATAAGTTCCAAGTTAGAAAACTAAACAATTTCACTATAAAAACCATAAAAAAGTTCCAAGTTAAAAAAACTCAACAATTTCATAAATCCATAAAAATCTCCGAGTTAAAAAACTCAACAAATTCACTATATATACCATAAAATAAAGTTCCAAGTAAAAAAACTCAACAATTTCACTATAAAAACCATAATAAAGGTTCAAAGTTAAAAAAACTAAATAATTTCACTATAAAAATAAAAATGAAAGTTCCAAGTTAAAAAAAACTCAACAATTTCACTATTAAAACCATTTAAATAAATTCCAAGTTTAAAAAACTCAACAATTTCACTATAAAAACCAAAAAAAAAGATCCAATTAAAAAACTCAATATTTTCACTATAAAAAAAAGTTCCTAGTTAAAAAAAACTCAACAATTTCACATTAAAACCATTTAAATAAGTTCCAATTTAAATAAATTAGCAATTTCACTATAAAAACCATAAAAAAAAGTTCCAAATTAAAAAACACAATAGTTTCACTATAAAAATCAAAAAACGTTACAAGTTAAAAAAACTCAACAACTTCATTATAAAAACCATTTAAATAAGTTCCAAGTTAGAAAACTCAAAAATTTCACTACAAAAACCATAAAAAAAGCTCCAAGTTAAAAAAAAAACTCAACAATTTCACTATAATATCTAAAAAAAATCTCTGAGTTAAAAAACTCAACAAATTCACTATAAAAACCATAAAATATTTACAAGTTAAAAAACTCTTCAATTTCACTATAAATACCATAAAATAAAGTTACAAGTTAAAAAACTCAACAATTTCACTATATAAACCATAAAAAAAGTTCTAAGTTAAAAAACTCAATAATTTCACTATAAAAATAAAAAAAGTTCTAAGTTTAAAAAAAACTCAACAATTTCACTATAAAAACCATTTAAATAAGTTCCAAGTTAGAAAACTAAACAATTTCACTATAAAAACCATAAAAAAGTTCCAAGTTAAAAAAACTCAACAATTTCATTAATCCATAAAAAATCTCCGAGTTAAAAAACTCAATAAATTCACTATATATACCATAAAATTAAGTTCCAAGTAAAAAAACTCAACAATTTCACTATAAAAACCATAATAAAGGTTCAAAGTTTAAAAAAAAATCAATAATTTCACTATAAAAATAAAAATGAAAGTTCCAAGTTAAAAAAAACTCAACAATTTCACTATTAAAACCATTTAAATAAGTTCCAAGTTAAAAAAACTCAACAATTTCACTATAAAAACCAAAAAAAAGTTCCAAATTAAAAAACTCAATAATTTCACTATAAAAAAAAGTTCCTAGTTAAAAAAACACAACAATTTCACATTAAAACCATTTAAATAAGTTCCAATTTAAATAAATTAGCAATTTCACTATAAAAACCATAAAAAAAGTTCCATATTAAAAAACACAATAGTTTCACTATAAAAATCAAAAAACGTTCCAAGTTAAAAAAACTCAACAACTTCATTATAAAAACCATTTAAATAAATTCCAAGTTAGAAAACTCAAAAAATTTCACTACAAAAACCATAAAAAAAGCTCCAAGTTAAAAAAAACTCAACAATTTCACTATAATATCTATAAAAAAATCACTGAGTGAAAGAACTCAACAAATTCACTTTAAAAACCATAAAATATTTCCAAGTTAAAAAACTCTTCAATTTTACTATAAATACCATAAAATAAAGTTCCAAGTTAAAAAAACTCAACAATTTCACTTTAAAAACCTTAAAAAAAAGTTCCAAGTTAAAAAACTCAATAATTTCACTATAAAAAAAAGGTCCAAGTTAAAACAACTCAACAACTTCATTATAAAAACCATTTAAATAAGTTCCAAGTTAGAAAACTCAACAATTTCACTTTAAAAACCATAAAAAAGATCCAAGTTAAAAAACTTACAATTTCATTAATCCATAAAAAATCTCCGAGTTAAAAGACTCAACAAATTCACTATAAAAACCATAAAATATTTCCAAGTTTAAAAAACTATACAATTCCACTATAAATACCATAAAATAAAGTTCCAAGTTAAAAAACTCCACAATTTCACTATAAAAACCATATGAAAAGTTCGAAGTTGAAAAACTCAATAATTTCACTAATAAAAAAAAGGTCCAATTTAAAAATCCTCAACAATTTCACTATAAAAACTATTTAAATAAGTTCCATGTTAGAAAACTCAACGATTTCACTATAAAACCCATAAAAAAAAGTTCCAAGTAAAAAAAAACTGAACAATGTCACTATAAAAACCATTTAAATAAGTTCCAAGTTAGAAAACTCAACAATTTCACTATAAAAACCATAAAAAAGCTACAAGTTTAAAAAAACTCAACAATTTCACTATCATATCCACACAAAAAACTCCGAGTTAAAGAACTCAACAAATTCCCTATAAAAACAATAAAATATTACAAGTTAAAAAACTCTTCAATTTCACTATAAATACCATAAAATAAAGTTCCAAGTTAAAAAAAAACTAAATAATTTCACTATAAAAATAAAAAAAGTTCTAAGTTAAAAAAAACTCAACAATTTCACTATAAAAACCATTTAAATAAGTTCCAAGTTAGAAAACTCAACAATTTCACTATAAAAACCATTTAAATAAGTTCCATGTTAGAAAACTCAACGATTTCACTATAAAATCCATAAAAAAAAGTTCCAAGTTAAAAATACTCAACAATTTCACTATAAAAACCATTTAAATAAGTTCCAAGTTAGAAAACTCAACAATTTCACTATAAAAATCATAAAAAAGCTCCAAGTTAAAAAAAACTCAACAATTTCACTATAATATCCAAAAAAAATCTCCGAGTTAAAGAACTCAACAAATTCACTATAAAAACCATAAAATATTTACAAGTTAAAAAACTCTTCAATTTCACTATAAATACCATAAAATAAAGTTACAAGTTAAAAAACTCAAGAATTTCACTATATAAACCATAAAAAAAGTTCTAAGTTAAAAAACTTTATAATTTCACTATAAAAATAAAAAAAAGTTCTAAGTTAAAAAAAACTCAACAATTTCACTATAAAAACCATTTAAATAAGTTCCAAGTTAGAAAACTAAACAATTTCACTATAAAAACCATAAAAAAGTTCCAAGTTAAAAAAACTCAACAATTTCATAAATCCATAAAAAATCTCCGAGTTAAAAAACTCAACAAATTCACTATATATACCATAAAATAAAGTTCCAAGTTAAAAAACTCAACAATTTCACTATAAAAACCATAATAAAGGATCAAAGTTAAAAAAAACTCAATAATTTCACTATAAAAATAAAAATGAAAGGTCTAAGTTAAAAAAAACTCAACAATTTCACTATTAAAACCATTTAAATAAGATCTAAGTTAAAAAAACTCAACAATTTCACTATAAAAACCAAAAAAAAGTTCCAAATTAAAAAACTCAATAATTTCACTATAAAAAAAAGTTCCTAGTTAAAAAGACTCAACAATTTCACATTAAAACCAATTAAATAAGTTCCAATTTAAATTAATTAACAATTTCACTATAAAAACCATAAAAAAAAGTTCCATATTAAAAAACACAATAGTTTCACTATAAAAATCAAAAAACGTTCCAAGTTAAAAAAACTCAACAACTTCATTATAAAAACCATTTAAATAAGTTCCAAGTTAGAAAACTCAAAAAATTTCACTACAAAAACCATAAAAAAAGCTCCAAGTTAAAAAAAACTCAACAATTTCACTATAATATCTAAAAAAAATCTCTGAGTTAAAGAACTCAACAAATTCACTATAAAAACCATAAAATATTTCCAAGTTAAAAAACTCTTCAATTTTACTATAAATACCATAAAATAAAGTTCCAAGTTAAAAAAACTCAACAATTTCACTTTAAAAACCATAAAAAAAAGATCCTAGTTAAAAAACTCAATAATTTCACTATAAAAAAAAGGTCCAAGTTAAAACAACTCAACAACTTCATTATAAAAACCATTTAAATAAGTTCCAAGTTAGAAAACTCAACAATTTCACTTTAAAAACCATAAAAAAGATCCAAGTTAAAAAACTTACAATTTCATTAATCCATAAAAAATCTCCGAGTTAAAAGACTCAACAAATTCACTATAAAAACCATAAAATATTTCCAAGTTTAAAAAACTATACAATTCCACTATAAATACCATAAAATAAAGTTCCAAGTTAAAAAACTCCACAATTTCACTATAAAAACCATATGAAAAGTTCGAAGTTGAAAAACTCAGTAATTTCACTAATAAAAAAAAAGGTCCAATTTAAAAATCCTCAACAATTTCACTATAAAAACTATTTAAATAAGTTCCATGTTAGAAAACTCAACGATTTCACTATAAAACCCATAAAAAAAAGTTCCAAGTAAAAAAAAACTGAACAATGTCACTATATAAACCATTTAAATAAGTTCCAAGTTAGAAAACTCAACAATTTCACTATAAAAACCATAAAAAAGCTACAAGTTAAAAAAAACTCAACAATTTCACTATCATATCCACACAAAAAAACTCCGAGTTAAAGAACTCAACAAATTCCCTATAAAAACAATAAAATATTTACAAGTTAAAAATCTCTTCAATTTCACTATAAATACCATAAAATAAAGTTCCAAGTTAAAAAAACTAAATAATTTCACTATAAAAATAAAAAAAGTTCTAAGTTAAAAAAAACTCAACAATTTCACTATAAAAACCATTTAAATAAGTTCCAAGTTAGAAAACTCAACAATTTCACTATAAAAACCATTTAAATAAGTTCCATGTTAGAAAACTCAACGATTTCACTATAAAATCCATGAAAAAAAGTTCCAAGTTAAAAATACTCAACAATTTCACTATAAAAACCATTTAAATAAGTTCCATGTTAGAAAACTCAACAATTTCACTATAAAAACCATAAAAAAGCTCCAAGTTAAAAAAAAACTCAACAATTTCACTATAATATCCAAAAAAAATCTCCGAGTTAAAGAACTCAACAAATTCACTATAAAAACCATAAAATATTTACAAGTTAAAAAACTCTTCAATTTCACTATAAATACCATAAAATAAAGTTACAAGTTAAAAAACTCAACAATTTCACTATATAAACCATAAAAAAAGTTCTAAGTTAAAAAACTCAATAATTTCACTATAAAATAAAAAAAGTTCTAAGTTAAAAAAAACTCAACAATTTCACTATAAAAACCATTTAAATAAGTTCCAAGTTAGAAAACTAAACAATTTCACTATAAAAACCATAAAAAAGTTCCAAGTTAAAAAAACTCAACAATTTCATAAATCCATAATAAATCTCCGAGTTAAAAAACTCAACAAATTCACTATATATACCATAAAATAAAGTTCCAAGTTAAAAAACTCAACAATTTCACTATAAAAACCATAATAAAGGATCAAAGTTAAAAAAACTCAATAATTTCACTATAAAAATAAAAATGAAAGTTCCAAGTTAAAAAAAACTCAACAATTTCACTATTAAAACCATTTAAATAAGCTCCAAGTTAAAAAAACTAAACAATTTCACTATAAAAACCAAACAAAAGTTCCAAATTAAAAAACTCAATAATTTCACTATAAAAAAAAGTTCCTAGTTAAAAAGACTCAACAATTTCACATTAAAACCATTTAAATAAGTTCCAATTTAAATAAATTAACAATTTCACTATAAAAACCATAAAAAAAAGTTCCATATTAAAAAACACAATAGTTTTACTATAAAAATCAAAAAACGTTCCAAGTTAAAAAAACTCAACAACTTCATTATAAAAACCATTTAAATAAGTTCCAAGTTAGAAAACTCAAAAAATTTCACTACAAAAACCATAAAAAAAGCTCCAAGTTAAAAAAAACTCAACAATTTCACTATAATATCTAAAAAAAATCTCTGAGTTAAAGAACTCAACAAATTCACTATAAAAACCATAAAATATTTCCAAGTTAAAAAACTCTTCAATTTTACTATAAATACCATAAAATAAAGTTCCAAGTTAAAAAAACTCAACAATTTCACTTTAAAAACCATAAAAAAAAGTTCCAAGTTAAAAAACTCAATAATTTCACTATAAAAAAAAGGTCCAAGTTAAAACAAATCAACAACTTCATTATAAAAACCATTTAAATAAGTTCCAAGTTAGAAAACTCAACAATTTCACTTTAAAAACCATAAAAAAGATCCAAGTTAAAAAACTTAACAATTTCATTAATCCATAAAAAATCTACGAGTTAAAAGACTCAACAAATTCACTATAAAAACCATAAAATATTTCCAAGTTTAAAAAACTATACAATTCCACTATAAATACCATAAAATAAAGTTCCAAGTTAAAAAACTCCACAATTTCACTATAAAAACCATATGAAAAGTTCGAAGTTGAAAAACTCAATAATTTCACTAATAAAAAAAAAGGTCCAATTTAAAAATCCTCAACAATTTCACTATAAAAACTATTTAAATAAGTTCCATGTTAGAAAACTCAACGATTTCACTATAAAACCCATAAAAAAAAGTTCCAAGTAAAAAAAAACTGAACAATGTCACTATAAAAACCATTTAAATAAGTTCCAAGTTAGAAAACTCAACAATTTCACTATAAAAACCATAAAAAAGCTACAAGTTAAAAAAAACTCAACAATTTCACTATAATATCCAAAAAAAATCTCCGAGTTAAAGAACTCAACAAATTCACTATAAAAACCATAAAATATTTACAAGTTAAAAAACTCTTCAATTTCACTATAAATACCATAAAATAAAGTTACAAGTTAAAAAACTCAACAATTTCACTATATAAACCATAAAAAAAGTTCTAAGTTAAAAAACTCAATAATTTCACTATAAAATAAAAAAAGTTCTAAGTTAAAAAAAACTCAACAATTTCACTATAAAAACCATTTAAATAAGTTCCAAGTTAGAAAACTAAAAAATTTCACTATAAAAACCATAAAAAAGTTCCAAGTTAAAAAAACTCAACAATTTCATAAATCCATAAAAAATCTCCGAGTTAAAAAACTCAACAAATTCACTATATATACCATAAAATAAAGTTCCAAGTTAAAAAACTCAACAATTTCACTATAAAAACCATAATAAAGGATCAAAGTTAAAAAAACTCAATAATTTCACTATAAAAATAAAAATGAAAGTTCCAAGTTAAAAAAAACTCAACAATTTCACTATTAAAACCATTAAAATAAGTTCCAAGTTAAAAAAACTAAACAATTTCACTATAAAAACCAAAAAAAAGTTCCAAATTAAAAAACTCAATAATTTCACTATAAAAAAAAGTTCCTAGTTAAAAAGACTCAACAATTTCACATTAAAACCATTTAAATAAGTTCCAATTTAAATAAATTAACAATTTCACTATAAAAACCATAAAAAAAAGTTCCATATTAAAAAACACAATAGTTTCACTATAAAAATCAAAAAACGTTCCAAGTTAAAAAAACTCAACAACTTCATTATAAAAACCATTTAAATAAGTTCCAAGTTAGAAAACTCAAAAAATTTCACTACAAACACCATAAAAAAAGCTCCAAGTTAAAAAAAACTCAACAATTTCACTATAATATCTAAAAAAAATCTCTGAGTTAAAGAACTCAACAAATTCACTATAAAAACCATAAAATATTTCCAAGTTAAAAAACTCTTCAATTTTACTATAAATACCATAAAATAAAGTTCCAAGTTAAAAAAACTCAACAATTTCACTTTAAAAACCATAAAAAAAAGTTCCAAGTTAAAAAACTCAATAATTTCACTATAAAAAAAAGGTCCAAGTTAAAACAACTCAACAACTTCATTATAAAAACCATTTAAATAAGTTCCAAGTTAGAAAACTCAACAATTTCACTTTAAAAACCATAAAAAAGATCCAAGTTAAAAAACTTAACAATTTCATTAATCCATAAAAAATCTACGAGTTAAAAGACTCAACAAATTCACTATAAAAACCATAAAATATTTCCAAGTTTAAAAACCAATACAATTCCACTATAAATACCATAAAATAAAGTTCCAAGTTAAAAAACTCCACAATTTCACTATAAAAACCATATGAAAAGTTCGAAGTTGAAAAACTCAATAATTTCACTAATAAAAAAAAAGGTCCAATTTAAAAATCCTCAACAATTTCACTATAAAAACTATTTAAATAAGTTCCATGTTAGAAAACTCAACGATTTCACTATAAAACCCATAAAAAAAAGTTCCAAGTAAAAAAAAAACTGAACAATGTCACTATAAAAACCATTTAAATAAGTTCCAAGTTAGAAAACTCAACAATTTCACTATAAAAACCATAAAAAAGCTACAAGTTAAAAAAAACTCAACAATTTAACTATCATATCCACACAAAAAACTCCGAGTTAAAGAACTCAACAAATTCCCTATAAAAACAATAAAATATTTACAAGTTAAAAAACTCTTCAATTTCACTATAAATACCATAAAATAAAGTTCCAAGTTAAAAAAACTAAATAATTTCACTATAAAAATAAAAAAAGTTCTAAGTTAAAAAAAACTCAACAATTTCACTATAAAAACCATTTAAATAAGTTCCAAGTTAGAAAACTCAACAATTTCACTATAAAAACCATTTAAATAAGTTCCATGTTAGAAAACTCAACGATTTCACTATAAAATCCATAAAAAAAAGTTCCAAGTTAAAAATACTCAACAATTTCACTATAAAAACCATTTAAATAAGTTCCAAGTTAGAAAACTCAACAATTTCACTATAAAAACCATAAAAAAGCTCCAAGTTAAAAAAAAACTCAACAATTTCACTATAATATCCAAAAAAAATCTCCGAGTTAAAGAACTCAACAAATTCACTATAAAAACCATAAAATATTTACAAGTTAAAAAACTCTTCAATTTCACTATAAATACCATAAAATAAAGTTACAAGTTAAAAAACTCAACAATTTCACTATATAAACCATAAAAAAAGTTCTAAGTTAAAAAACTTAATAATTTCACTATAAAAATAAAAAAAAGTTCTAAGTTAAAAAAAAACTCAACAATTTCACTATAAAAACCATTTAAATAAGTTCCAAGTTAGAAAACTAAACAATTTCACTATAAAAACCATAAAAAAAGTTCCAAGTTAAAAAAACTCAACAATTTCATAAATCCATAAAAAATCTCCGAGTTAAAAAACTCAACAAATTCACTATATATACCATAAAATAAAGTTCCAAGTTAAAAAACTCAACAATTTCACTATAAAAACCATAATAAAGGATCAAAGTTAAAAAAACTCAATAATTTCACTATAAAAATAAAAATGAAAGTTCCAAGTTAAAAAAAACTCAACAATTTCACAATTAAAACCATTTAAATAAGATCCAAGTTAAAAAAACTCAACAATTTCACTATAAAAACCAAAAAAAAGTTCCAAATTAAAAAACTCAATAATTTCACTATAAAAAAAAGTTCCTAGTTAAAAAGACTCAACAATTTCACATTAAAACCATTTAAATAAGTTCCAATTTAAATAAATTAACAATTTCACTATAAAAACCATAAAAAAAAGTTCCATATTAAAAAACACAATAGTTTCACTATAAAAATCAAAAAACGTTCCAAGTTAAAAAAACTCATCAACTTCATTATAAAAACCATTTAAATAAGTTCCAAGTTAGAAAACTCAAAAAATTTCACTACAAAAACCATAAAAAAAGCTCCAAGTTAAAAAAAACTCAACAATTTCACTATAATATCTAAAAAAAATCTCTGAGTTAAAGAACACAACAAATTCACTATAAAAACCATAAAATATTTCCAAGTTAAAAAACTCTTCAATTTTACTATAAATACCATAAAATAAAGTTCCAAGTTAAAAAAACTCAACAATTTCACTTTAAAAACCATAAAAAAAAGTTCCAAGTTAAAAAACTCAATAATTTCACTATAAAAAAAAGGTCCAAGTTAAAACAACTCAACAACTTCACTATAAAAACCATTTAAATAAGTTCCAAGTTAGAAAACTCAACAATTTCACTTTAAAAACCATAAAAAAGATCCAAGTTAAAAAACTTAACAATTTCATTAATCCATAAAAAATCTACGAGTTAAAAGACTCAACAAATTCACTATAAAAACCATAAAATATTTCTAAGTTTAAAAAACTCTACAATTCCACTATAAATACCATAAAATAAAGTTCCAAGTTAAAAAACTCCACAATTTCACTATAAAAACCATAAGAAAAGTTCGAAGTTGAAAAACTCAATAATTTCACTAATAAAAAAAAAAGATCCAATTTAAAAATCCTCAACAATTTCACTATAAAAACTATTTAAATAAGTTCCATGTTAGAAAACTTAACGATTTCACTATAAAACCCATAAAAAAAAGTTCCATGTAAAAAAAACTGAACAATGTCACTATAAAAACCTTTTAAATAAGTTCCAAGTTAGAAAACTCAACAATTTCACTATAAAAACCATAAAAAAGCTACAAGTTAAAAAAAACTCAACAATTTCACTATCATATCCAAAAAAAAAACTCCGAGTTAAAGAACTCAATAAATTTCCTATAAAAACCATAAAATATTTACAAGTTAAAAAACTCTTCAATTTCACTATAAATACAATAAAATAAAGTTCCAAGTTAAAAAACTCAATAATTTCACTATAAAAATAAAAAAAAAAGTCCTAAGTTAAAAAAAACTCAACAATTTCACTATAAAAACCATTTAAATAAGTTCCAAGTTAGAAAACTCAACAATTTCACTATAAAAACCATTTAAATAAGTTCCATGTTAGAAAACTCAACGATTTCACTATAAAATCCATAAAAAAAAGTTCCAAGTTAAAAAAACTCAACAATTTCACTATAAAAACCATTTAAATAAGTTCCAAGTTAGAAAACTCAACAATTTCACTATAAAAACCATAAAAAAGCTCCAAGTTAAAAAAAAACTCAAAAATTTCACTATAATATCCAAAAAAAATCTCTGAGTTAAAGAACTCAACAAATTCACTATAAAAACCATAAAATATTTACAAGTTAAAAAACTCTTCAATTTCACTATAAATACCATAAAATAAAGTTACAAGTTAAAAAAACTCAACAATTTCACTATATAAACCATAAAAAAAGTTCTAAGTTAAAAAAACTCAATAATTTCACTATAAAAATAAAAAAAGTTTTAAGTTAAAAAAAACTCAACAATTTCACTATAAAAACCATTTAAATAAGTTCCAAGTTAGAAAACTAAACAATTTCACTATAAAAACCATAAAAAAGTTCCAAGTTAAAAAAACTCAACAATTTCATAAATCCATAAAAAATCTCCGAGTTAAAAAACTCAACAAATTCACTATATATACCATAAAATAAAGTTCCAAGTAAAAAAACTCAACAATTTCACTATAAAAACCATAATAAAGGTTCAAAGTTAAAAAAACTAAATAATTTCACTATAAAAATAAAAATGAAAGTTCCAAGTTAAAAAAAACTCAATAATTTCACTATTAAAACCATTTAAATAAGTTCCAAGTTTAAAAAACTCAACAATTTCACTATAAAAACCAAAAAAAAGTTCCAATTAAAAAACTCAATAATTTCACTATAAAATAAAATTCCTAGTTAAAAAAAAACTCAACAATTTCACATTAAAACCATTTAAATAAGTTCCAATTTAAATAAATTAGAAATATCACTATAAAAACCATAAAAAAAAAGTTCCAAATTAAAAAACACAATAGTTTCACTATAAAAATCAAAAAACGTTCCAAGTTAAAAAAACTCAACAACTTCATTATAAAAACCATTTAAATAAGTTCCAAGTTAGAAAACTCAAAAAATTTCACTACAAAAACCATAAAAAAAAAAGCTCCAAGTTACAAAAAACTCAACAATTTCACTATAATATCTATAAGAAAATCTCTGAGTTAAAGAACACAACAAATTCACTATAAAAACCATAAAATATTTCCAAGTTAAAAAACTCTTCAATTTCACTATAAATACCATAAAATAAAGTTCCAAGTTAAAAAAACTCAACAATTTCACTATAAAAACCATAAAAAAAAAGTTCCAAGTTAAAAAACTCAATAATTTCACTATAAAAAAAAGGTCCAAGTTAAAAAAACTCAACAACTTCACTATAAAAACCATTTAAATAAGTTCCAAGTTAGAAAACTCAACAATTTCAATATAAAAACCATAAAAAAGATCCAAGTTAAAAAAACTTAACAATTTCATTAATCCATAAAAAATCTCCGAGTTAAAAGACTCAACAAATTCACTATAAAAACCATAAAATATTTCCAAGTTTAAAAAACTCTACAATTCCACTATAAATACCATAAAATAAAGTTCCAAGTTAAAAAACTCCACAATTTCACTATAAAAACCATAAGAAAAGTTCGAAGTTGAAAAACTCAATAATTTTTCACTAATAAAAAAAAAGGTCCAATTTAAAAATCCTCAACAATTTCACTATAAAAACTATTTAAATAAGTTCCATGTTAGAAAACTCAACGATTTCACTATAAAACCCATAAAAAAAAGTTCCAAGTTAAAAAAAACTCAACAATGTCACTATAAAAACCATTTAAATAAGTTCCAAGTTAGAAAACTCAACAATTTCACTATAAAAACCATAAAAAAGCTGCAAGTTAAAAAAAACTCAACAATTTCACTATCATATCCAAAAAAAAATCCGAGTTAAAGAACTCAACAAATTCCCTATAAAAACCATAAAATATTTATAAGTTAAAAAACTCTTCAATTTCACTATAAATACCATAAAATAAAGTTCCAAGTTAAAAAACTCAATAATTTCACTATAAAAATAAAAAAAGTTCTAAGTTAAAAAAACTCAACAATTTCACTATAAAAACCATTTAAATAAGTTCCAAGTTAGAAAACTCAACAATTTCACTATAAAAACCATTTAAAAAAGTTCCATATTAGAAAAATCAACGATTTCACTATAAAATCCATAAAAAAAAAAGTTCCAAGTTAAAAAAACTCAACAATTTCACTATAAAAACCATTTAAATAAGTTCCAAGTTAGAAAACTCAACAATTTCACTATAAAAATCATAAAAAATCTCCAAGTTAAAAAAAACTCAACAATTTCACTATAATATCCAAAAAAAATCTCCGAGTTAAAGAACTCAACAAATTCACTATAAAATCCATAAAATATTTACAAGTTAAAAAACTCTTCAATTTCACTATAAATACCATAAAATAAAGTTACAAGTTAAAAAACTCAACAATTTCACTATATAAACCATAAAAAAAGTTCTAAGTTAAAAAACTCAATAATTTCACTATAAAATAAAAAAAGTTCTAAGTTAAAAAAAACTCAACAATTTCACTATAAAAACCATTTAAATAAGTTCCAAGTTAGAAAACTAAAAAATTTCACTATAAAAACCATAAAAAAGTTCCAAGTTAAAAAAACTCAACAATTTCATAAATCCATAAAAAATCTCCGAGTTAAAAAACTCAACAAATTCACTATATATACCATAAAATAAAGTTCCAAGTTAAAAAACTCAACAATTTCACTATAAAAACCATAATAAAGGATCAAAGTTAAAAAAACTCAATAATTTCACTATAAAAATAAAAATGAAAGTTCCAAGTTAAAAAAAACTCAACAATTTCACTATTAAAACCATTAAAATAAGTTCCAAGTTAAAAAAACTAAACAATTTCACTATAAAAACCAAAAAAAAGTTCCAAATTAAAAAACTCAATAATTTCACTATAAAAAAAAGTTCCTAGTTAAAAAGACTCAACAATTTCACATTAAAACCATTTAAATAAGTTCCAATTTAAATAAATTAACAATTTCACTATAAAAACCATAAAAAAAAGTTCCATATTAAAAAACACAATAGTTTCACTATAAAAATCAAAAAACGTTCCAAGTTAAAAAAACTCAACAACTTCATTATAAAAACCATTTAAATAAGTTCCAAGTTAGAAAACTCAAAAAATTTCACTACAAACACCATAAAAAAAGCTCCAAGTTAAAAAAAACTCAACAATTTCACTATAATATCTAAAAAAAATCTCTGAGTTAAAGAACTCAACAAATTCACTATAAAAACCATAAAATATTTCCAAGTTAAAAAACTCTTCAATTTTACTATAAATACCATAAAATAAAGTTCCAAGTTAAAAAAACTCAACAATTTCACTTTAAAAACCATAAAAAAAAGTTCCAAGTTAAAAAACTCAATAATTTCACTATAAAAAAAAGGTCCAAGTTAAAACAACTCAACAACTTCATTATAAAAACCATTTAAATAAGTTCCAAGTTAGAAAACTCAACAATTTCACTTTAAAAACCATAAAAAAGATCCAAGTTAAAAAACTTAACAATTTCATTAATCCATAAAAAATCTACGAGTTAAAAGACTCAACAAATTCACTATAAAAACCATAAAATATTTCCAAGTTTAAAAACCAATACAATTCCACTATAAATACCATAAAATAAAGTTCCAAGTTAAAAAACTCCACAATTTCACTATAAAAACCATATGAAAAGTTCGAAGTTGAAAAACTCAATAATTTCACTAATAAAAAAAAAGGTCCAATTTAAAAATCCTCAACAATTTCACTATAAAAACTATTTAAATAAGTTCCATGTTAGAAAACTCAACGATTTCACTATAAAACCCATAAAAAAAAGTTCCAAGTAAAAAAAAAACTGAACAATGTCACTATAAAAACCATTTAAATAAGTTCCAAGTTAGAAAACTCAACAATTTCACTATAAAAACCATAAAAAAGCTACAAGTTAAAAAAAACTCAACAATTTAACTATCATATCCACACAAAAAACTCCGAGTTAAAGAACTCAACAAATTCCCTATAAAAACAATAAAATATTTACAAGTTAAAAAACTCTTCAATTTCACTATAAATACCATAAAATAAAGTTCCAAGTTAAAAAAACTAAATAATTTCACTATAAAAATAAAAAAAGTTCTAAGTTAAAAAAAACTCAACAATTTCACTATAAAAACCATTTAAATAAGTTCCAAGTTAGAAAACTCAACAATTTCACTATAAAAACCATTTAAATAAGTTCCATGTTAGAAAACTCAACGATTTCACTATAAAATCCATAAAAAAAAGTTCCAAGTTAAAAATACTCAACAATTTCACTATAAAAACCATTTAAATAAGTTCCAAGTTAGAAAACTCAACAATTTCACTATAAAAACCATAAAAAAGCTCCAAGTTAAAAAAAAACTCAACAATTTCACTATAATATCCAAAAAAAATCTCCGAGTTAAAGAACTCAACAAATTCACTATAAAAACCATAAAATATTTACAAGTTAAAAAACTCTTCAATTTCACTATAAATACCATAAAATAAAGTTACAAGTTAAAAAACTCAACAATTTCACTATATAAACCATAAAAAAAGTTCTAAGTTAAAAAACTTAATAATTTCACTATAAAAATAAAAAAAAGTTCTAAGTTAAAAAAAAACTCAACAATTTCACTATAAAAACCATTTAAATAAGTTCCAAGTTAGAAAACTAAACAATTTCACTATAAAAACCATAAAAAAAGTTCCAAGTTAAAAAAACTCAACAATTTCATAAATCCATAAAAAATCTCCGAGTTAAAAAACTCAACAAATTCACTATATATACCATAAAATAAAGTTCCAAGTTAAAAAACTCAACAATTTCACTATAAAAACCATAATAAAGGATCAAAGTTAAAAAAACTCAATAATTTCACTATAAAAATAAAAATGAAAGTTCCAAGTTAAAAAAAACTCAACAATTTCACAATTAAAACCATTTAAATAAGATCCAAGTTAAAAAAACTCAACAATTTCACTATAAAAACCAAAAAAAAGTTCCAAATTAAAAAACTCAATAATTTCACTATAAAAAAAAGTTCCTAGTTAAAAAGACTCAACAATTTCACATTAAAACCATTTAAATAAGTTCCAATTTAAATAAATTAACAATTTCACTATAAAAACCATAAAAAAAAGTTCCATATTAAAAAACACAATAGTTTCACTATAAAAATCAAAAAACGTTCCAAGTTAAAAAAACTCATCAACTTCATTATAAAAACCATTTAAATAAGTTCCAAGTTAGAAAACTCAAAAAATTTCACTACAAAAACCATAAAAAAAGCTCCAAGTTAAAAAAAACTCAACAATTTCACTATAATATCTAAAAAAAATCTCTGAGTTAAAGAACACAACAAATTCACTATAAAAACCATAAAATATTTCCAAGTTAAAAAACTCTTCAATTTTACTATAAATACCATAAAATAAAGTTCCAAGTTAAAAAAACTCAACAATTTCACTTTAAAAACCATAAAAAAAAGTTCCAAGTTAAAAAACTCAATAATTTCACTATAAAAAAAAGGTCCAAGTTAAAACAACTCAACAACTTCACTATAAAAACCATTTAAATAAGTTCCAAGTTAGAAAACTCAACAATTTCACTTTAAAAACCATAAAAAAGATCCAAGTTAAAAAACTTAACAATTTCATTAATCCATAAAAAATCTACGAGTTAAAAGACTCAACAAATTCACTATAAAAACCATAAAATATTTCTAAGTTTAAAAAACTCTACAATTCCACTATAAATACCATAAAATAAAGTTCCAAGTTAAAAAACTCCACAATTTCACTATAAAAACCATAAGAAAAGTTCGAAGTTGAAAAACTCAATAATTTCACTAATAAAAAAAAAAGATCCAATTTAAAAATCCTCAACAATTTCACTATAAAAACTATTTAAATAAGTTCCATGTTAGAAAACTTAACGATTTCACTATAAAACCCATAAAAAAAAGTTCCATGTAAAAAAAACTGAACAATGTCACTATAAAAACCTTTTAAATAAGTTCCAAGTTAGAAAACTCAACAATTTCACTATAAAAACCATAAAAAAGCTACAAGTTAAAAAAAACTCAACAATTTCACTATCATATCCAAAAAAAAAACTCCGAGTTAAAGAACTCAATAAATTTCCTATAAAAACCATAAAATATTTACAAGTTAAAAAACTCTTCAATTTCACTATAAATACAATAAAATAAAGTTCCAAGTTAAAAAACTCAATAATTTCACTATAAAAATAAAAAAAAAAGTCCTAAGTTAAAAAAAACTCAACAATTTCACTATAAAAACCATTTAAATAAGTTCCAAGTTAGAAAACTCAACAATTTCACTATAAAAACCATTTAAATAAGTTCCATGTTAGAAAACTCAACGATTTCACTATAAAATCCATAAAAAAAAGTTCCAAGTTAAAAAAACTCAACAATTTCACTATAAAAACCATTTAAATAAGTTCCAAGTTAGAAAACTCAACAATTTCACTATAAAAACCATAAAAAAGCTCCAAGTTAAAAAAAAACTCAAAAATTTCACTATAATATCCAAAAAAAATCTCTGAGTTAAAGAACTCAACAAATTCACTATAAAAACCATAAAATATTTACAAGTTAAAAAACTCTTCAATTTCACTATAAATACCATAAAATAAAGTTACAAGTTAAAAAAACTCAACAATTTCACTATATAAACCATAAAAAAAGTTCTAAGTTAAAAAAACTCAATAATTTCACTATAAAAATAAAAAAAGTTTTAAGTTAAAAAAAACTCAACAATTTCACTATAAAAACCATTTAAATAAGTTCCAAGTTAGAAAACTAAACAATTTCACTATAAAAACCATAAAAAAGTTCCAAGTTAAAAAAACTCAACAATTTCATAAATCCATAAAAAATCTCCGAGTTAAAAAACTCAACAAATTCACTATATATACCATAAAATAAAGTTCCAAGTAAAAAAACTCAACAATTTCACTATAAAAACCATAATAAAGGTTCAAAGTTAAAAAAACTAAATAATTTCACTATAAAAATAAAAATGAAAGTTCCAAGTTAAAAAAAACTCAATAATTTCACTATTAAAACCATTTAAATAAGTTCCAAGTTTAAAAAACTCAACAATTTCACTATAAAAACCAAAAAAAAGTTCCAATTAAAAAACTCAATAATTTCACTATAAAATAAAATTCCTAGTTAAAAAAAAACTCAACAATTTCACATTAAAACCATTTAAATAAGTTCCAATTTAAATAAATTAGAAATATCACTATAAAAACCATAAAAAAAAAGTTCCAAATTAAAAAACACAATAGTTTCACTATAAAAATCAAAAAACGTTCCAAGTTAAAAAAACTCAACAACTTCATTATAAAAACCATTTAAATAAGTTCCAAGTTAGAAAACTCAAAAAATTTCACTACAAAAACCATAAAAAAAAAAGCTCCAAGTTACAAAAAACTCAACAATTTCACTATAATATCTATAAGAAAATCTCTGAGTTAAAGAACACAACAAATTCACTATAAAAACCATAAAATATTTCCAAGTTAAAAAACTCTTCAATTTCACTATAAATACCATAAAATAAAGTTCCAAGTTAAAAAAACTCAACAATTTCACTATAAAAACCATAAAAAAAAAGTTCCAAGTTAAAAAACTCAATAATTTCACTATAAAAAAAAGGTCCAAGTTAAAAAAACTCAACAACTTCACTATAAAAACCATTTAAATAAGTTCCAAGTTAGAAAACTCAACAATTTCAATATAAAAACCATAAAAAAGATCCAAGTTAAAAAAACTTAACAATTTCATTAATCCATAAAAAATCTCCGAGTTAAAAGACTCAACAAATTCACTATAAAAACCATAAAATATTTCCAAGTTTAAAAAACTCTACAATTCCACTATAAATACCATAAAATAAAGTTCCAAGTTAAAAAACTCCACAATTTCACTATAAAAACCATAAGAAAAGTTCGAAGTTGAAAAACTCAATAATTTTTCACTAATAAAAAAAAAGGTCCAATTTAAAAATCCTCAACAATTTCACTATAAAAACTATTTAAATAAGTTCCATGTTAGAAAACTCAACGATTTCACTATAAAACCCATAAAAAAAAGTTCCAAGTTAAAAAAAACTCAACAATGTCACTATAAAAACCATTTAAATAAGTTCCAAGTTAGAAAACTCAACAATTTCACTATAAAAACCATAAAAAAGCTGCAAGTTAAAAAAAACTCAACAATTTCACTATCATATCCAAAAAAAAATCCGAGTTAAAGAACTCAACAAATTCCCTATAAAAACCATAAAATATTTATAAGTTAAAAAACTCTTCAATTTCACTATAAATACCATAAAATAAAGTTCCAAGTTAAAAAACTCAATAATTTCACTATAAAAATAAAAAAAGTTCTAAGTTAAAAAAACTCAACAATTTCACTATAAAAACCATTTAAATAAGTTCCAAGTTAGAAAACTCAACAATTTCACTATAAAAACCATTTAAAAAAGTTCCATATTAGAAAAATCAACGATTTCACTATAAAATCCATAAAAAAAAAAGTTCCAAGTTAAAAAAACTCAACAATTTCACTATAAAAACCATTTAAATAAGTTCCAAGTTAGAAAACTCAACAATTTCACTATAAAAATCATAAAAAATCTCCAAGTTAAAAAAAACTCAACAATTTCACTATAATATCCAAAAAAAATCTCCGAGTTAAAGAACTCAACAAATTCACTATAAAATCCATAAAATATTTACAAGTTAAAAAACTCTTCAATTTCACTATAAATACCATAAAATAAAGTTACAAGTTAAAAAACTCAACAATTTCACTATATAAACCATAAAAAAAGTTCTAAGTTAAAAAACTCAATAATTTCACTATAAAAATAAAAAAAGTTCTAAGTTAAAAAAACTCAACAATTTCACTTTAAAAACCATTTAAATAAGTTCCAAGTTAGAAAACTAAACAATTTCACTATAAAAACCATAAAAAAGTTCCAAGTTAAAAAAACTCAACAATTTCATAAATCCATAAAAAATCTCCGAGTTAAAAAACCCAACAAATTCACTATATATACCATAAAATAAAGTTCCAAGTAAAAAAACTCAACAATTTCACTATAAAAACCATAATAAAGGTTCAAAGTTAAAAAAACTAAATAATTTCACTATAAAAATAAAAATGAAAGTTCTAAGTTAAAAAAAACTCAACAATTTCACTATTAAAACCATTTAAATGAGTTCCAAGTTTAAAAAACTCAACAATTTCACTATAAAAACCAAAAAAAAGTTCCAATTAAAAAACTCAATAATTTCACTATAAAAAAAAGTTCCTAGTTAAAAAAAACTCAACAATTTCACATTAAAACCATTTAAATAAGTTCCAATTTAAATAAATTAGCAATTTCACTATAAAAACCATAAAAAAAGTTCCAAATTAAAAAACACAATAGTTTCACTATAAAAATCAAAAAACGTTCCAAGTTAAAAAAACTCAACAACTTCATTATAAAAACCATTTTAATGAGTTCCAAGTTAGAAAACTCAAAAAATTTCACTACAAAAACCATAAAAAAAAAGCTCCAAGTTACAAAAAACTCAACAATTTCACTATAATATCTAAAAAAAAATCTCTGAGTTAAAGAACTCAACAAATTCACTATAAAAACCATAAAATATTTCCAAGTTAAAAAACTCTTCAATTTCACTATAAATACCATAAAATAAAGTTCCAAGTTAAAAAAACTCAACAATTTCACTATAAAAACCATAAAAAAAAAGTTCCAAGTGAAAAAACTCAATAATTTCACTATAAAAAAAAGGTCCAAGTTAAAAAAACTCAACAACTTCACTATAAAAACCATTTAAATAAGTTCCAAGTTAGAAAACTCAAAAAATTTCACTACATAAACCATAAAAAAAGCTCCAGGTTACAAAAACTTAACAATTTCATTAATCCATAAAAAATCTCCGAGTTAAAAGACTCAACAAATTCACTATAAAAACCATAAAATATTTCCAAGTTTAAAAAACTCTACAATTCCACTATAAATACCATAAAATAAAGTTCCAAGTTAAAAAACTCCACAATTTCACTATAAAAACCATAAGAAAAATCCGAAGTTGAAAAACTCAATAATTTCACTAATAAAAAAAAAGGTCCAATTTAAAAATCCTCAACAATTTCACTATAAAAACTATTTAAATAAGTTCCATGTTAGAAAACTCAACGATTTCACTATAAAACCCATAAAAAAAGTCCCAAGTTAAAAAAAACTCAACAATGTCACTATAAAAACCATTTAAATAAGTTCCAAGATAGAAAACTCAACAATTTCACTATAAAAACCATAAAAAAGCTGCAAGTTAAAAAAAACTCAACAATTTCACTATCATATCCAAAAAAAAACTCCGAGTTAAAGAACTCAACAAATTCCCTATAAAAACCATAACATATTTACAAGTTAAAAAACTCTTCAATTTCACTATAAATACCATAAAATAAAGTTCCAAGTTAAAAAAACTCAATAATTTCACTATAAAAATAAAGAAAGTTCTAAGTTAAAAAAAAAATTCAACAATTTCACTATAAAAACCATTTAAATAAGTTCCAAGTTAGAAAACTCAACAATTTCACTATAAAAACCATTTAAATAAGTTCCATGTTAGAAAAATCAACGATTTCACTATAAAATCCATAAAAAAAAAAGTTCCAAGTTAAAAAAACTCAACAATTTCACTATAAAAACCATTTAAATAAGTTCCAAGTTAGAAAACTCAACAATTTCACTATAAAAATCATAAAAAATCTCCAAGTTAAAAAAAACTCAACAATTTCACTATAATATCCAAAAAAAATCTCCGACTTAAAGAACTCAACAAATTCACTATAAAAACCATAAAATATTTACAAGTTAAAAAACTCTTCAATTTCACTATAAATACCATAAAATAAAGTTACAAGTTAAAAAACTCAACAATTTCACTATATAAACCATAAAAAAAGTTCTAAGTTAAAAAACTCAATAATTTCACTATAAAAATAAAAAAAGTTCTAAGTTAAAAAAACTCAACAATTTCACTATAAAAACCATTTAAATAAGTTCCAAGTTAGAAAACTAAACAATTTCACTATAAAAACCATAAAAAAGTTCCAAGTTAAAAAAACTCAACAATTTCATAAATCCATAAAAAATCTCCGAGTTAAAAAACCCAACAAATTCACTATATATACCATAAAATAAAGTTCCAAGTAAAAAAAACTCAACAATTTCACTATAAAAACCATAATAAAGGTTCAAAGTTAAAAAAACTAAATAATTTCACTATAAAAATAAAAATGAAAGTTCTAAGTTAAAAAAAACTCAACAATTTCACTATTAAAACCATTTAAATGAGTTCCAAGTTTAAAAAACTCAACAATTTCACTATAAAAACCAAAAAAAAGTTCCAATTAAAAAACTCAATAATTTCACTATAAAAAAAAGTTCCTAGTTAAAAAAAACTCAACAATTTCACATTAAAACCATTTAAATAAGTTCCAATTTAAATAAATTAGCAATTTCACTATAAAAACCATAAAAAAAAGTTCCAAATTAAAAAACACAATAGTTTCACTATAAAAATCAAAAAACGTTCCAAGTTAAAAAAACTCAACAACTTCATTATAAAAACCATTTAAATAAGTTCCAAGTTAGAAAACTCAAAAAATTTCACTACAAAAACCATAAAAAAAAGCTCCAAGTTACAAAAAACTCAACAATTTCACTATAATATCTATAAGAAAATCTCTGAGTTAAAGAACACAACAAATTCACTATAAAAACCATAAAATATTTCCAAGTTAAAAAACTCTTCAATTTCACTATAAATACCATAAAATAAAGTTCCAAGTTAAAAAAACTCAACAATTTCACTATAAAAACCATAAAAAAAAAGTTCCAAGTTAAAAAACTCAATAATTTCACTATAAAAAAAGGTCCAAGTTAAAAAAACTCAACAACTTCACTATAAAAACCATTTAAATAAGTTCCAAGTTAGAAAACTCAACAATTTCAATATAAAAACCATAAAAAAGATCCAAGTTAAAAAAACTTAACAATTTCATTAATCCATAAAAAATCTCCGAGTTAAAAGACTCAACAAATTCACTATAAAAACCATAAAATATTTCCAAGTTTAAAAAACTCTACAATTCCACTATAAATACCATAAAATAAAGTTCCAAGTTAAAAAACTCCACAATTTCACTATAAAAACCATAAGAAAAGTTCGAAGTTGAAAAACTCAATAATTTCACTAATAAAAAAAAAGGTCCAATTTAAAAATCCTCAACAATTTCACTATAAAAACTATTTAAATAAGTTCCATGTTAGAAAACTCAACGATTTCACTATAAAACCCATAAAAAAAACTTCCAAGTTAAAAAAAACTCAACAATGTCACTATAAAAACCATTTAAATAAGTTCCAAGATAGAAAACTCAACAATTCCACTATAAAAACCATAAAAAAGCTGCAAGTTATAAAAAACTCAACAATTTCACTATCATATCCAAAAAAAAACTCTGAGTTAAAGAACTCAACAAATTCCCTATAAAAACCATAAAATATTTACAAGTTAAAAAACTCTTCAATTTCACTATATATACCATAAAATAAAGTTCCAAGTTAAAAAACTCAATAATTTCACTATAAAAATAAAGAAAGTTCTAAGTTAAAAAAAAAATCAACAATTTCACTATAAAAACCATTTAAATAAGTTCCAAGTTAGAAAACTGAACAATTTCACTATAAAAACCATTTAAATAAGTTCCATGTTAGAAAACTCAACGATTTCACTATAAAATCCATAAAAAAAGTTCCAAGTTAAAAAAACTCAACAATTTCACTATAAAACCCATTTAAATAAGTTCCAAGTTAGAAAACTCAACAATTTCACTATAAAAACCATAAAAAAGCTCCAAGTTAAAAAAAACTCAACAATTTCACTATAATATCCAAAAAAAATCTCCGAGTTAAAGAACTCAACAAATTCACTATAAAAACCATAAAATATTTACAAGTTAAAAAACTCTTCAATTTCACTATAAATACCATAAAATAAAGTTACAAGTTAAAAAACTCAACAATTTCACTATATAAACCATAAAAAAAGTTCTAAGTTAAAAAACTCAATAATTTCACTATAAAAATAAAAAAAGTTCTAAGTTAAAAAAAACTCAACAATTTCACTATAAAAACCATTTAAATAAGTTCCAAGTTAGAAAACTAAACAATTTCACTATAAAAACCATAAAAAAGTTCCAAGTTAAAAAAACTCAACAATTTCATAAATCCATAAAAAATCTCCGAGTTAAAAAACCCAACAAATTCACTATATATACCATCAAATAAAGTTCCAAGTAAAAAAACTCAACAATTTCACTATAAAAACCATAATAAAGGTTCAAAGTTAAAAAAACTAAATAATTTCACTATAAAAATAAAAATGAAAGTTCCAAGTTAAAAAAAACTCAACAATTTCACTATTAAAACCATTTAAATAAGTTCCAAGTTTGAAAAACTCAACAATTTCACTATAAAAACCAAAAAAAAGTTCCAATTAAAAAACTCAATAATTTCACTATAAAAAAAAGTTCCTAGTTAAAAAAAACTCAACAATTTCACATTAAAACCATTTAAATAAGTTCCAATTTAAATAAATTAGCAATTTCACTATAAAAACCATAAAAAAAGTTCCAAATTAAAAAACACAATAGTTTCACTATAAAAATCAAAAAACGTTCCAAGTTAAAAAAACTCAACACCTTCATTATAAAAACCATTTAAATGAGTTCCAAGTTAGAAAACTCAAAAAATTTCACTACAAAAACCATAAAAAAAAAGCTCCAAGTTACAAAAAACTCAACAATTTCACTATAATATCTAAAAAAAAATCTCTGAGTTAAAGAACTCAACAAATTCACTATAAAAACCATAAAATATTTCCAAGTTAAAAAACTCTTCAATTTCACTATAAATACCATAAAATAAAGTTCCAAGTTAAAAAAACTCAACAATTTCACTATAAAAACCATTAAAAAAAAGTTCAAAGTTAAAAAACTCAATAATTTCACTATAAAAAAAAGGTCCAAGTTAAAAAAACTCAACAACTTCACTATAAAAACCATTTAAATAAGTTCCAAGTTAGAAAACTCAACAATTTCACTATAAAAACTATAAAAAAGATCCAAGTTAAAAAAACTTAACAATTTCATTAATCCATAAAAATCTTTGAGTTAAAAGACTCAACAAATTCACTATAAAAACCATAAAATATTTCCAAGTTTAAAAAACTCTACAATTCCATTATAAATACCATAAAATAAAGTTCCAAGTTAAAAAACTCCACAATTTCACTATAAAAACCATAAGAAAAGTTCGAAGTTGAAAAACTCAATAATTTCACTAATAAAAAAAAGGTCAAATTTAAAAATCCTCAACAATTTCACTATAAAAACTATTTAAATAAGTTCCATGTTAGAAAACTCAACGATTTCAATATAAAAACCATAAAAAAAAGTTCCAAGTTAAAAAAAACTCAACAATGTCACTATAAAAACCATTTAAATAAGTTCCAAGATAGAAAACTCAACAATTTCACTATAAAAACTATAAAAAACTATAAAAAAGCTGCAAGTTAAAAAAAACTCAACAATTTCACTATCATATCCAAAAAAAAACTCTGAGTTAAAGAACTCAACAAATTCCCTATAAAAACCATAAAATATTTACAAGTTAAAAAACTCTTCAATTTCACTATATATACCATAAAATAAAGTTCCAAGTTAAAAAAACTCAATAATTTCACTATAAAAATAAACAAAGTTCTAAGTTAAAAAAAAATTCAACAATTTCACTATAAAAACCATTTAAATAAGTTCCAAGTTAGAAAACTGAACAATTTCACTATAAAAACCATTTAAATAAGTTCCATGTTAGAAAACTCAACGATTTCACTATAAAATCCATAAAACCCATTTAAATAAGTTCCAAGTTAGAAAACTCAACAATTTCACTATAAAAACCATAAAAAAAGCTCCAAGTTTAAAAAAACTCAACAATTTCACTATAATATCCAAAAAAAATCTCCGACTTAAAGAACTCAACAAATTCACTATAAAAACCATAAAAAATTTACAAGTTAAAAAACTCTTCAATTTCACTATAAATACCATAAAATAAAGTTACAAGTTAAAAAACTCAACAATTTCACTATATAAACCATAAAAAAAGTTCTAAGTTAAAAAACTCAATAATTTCACTATAAAAATAAAAAAAGTTCTAAGTTAAAAAAACTCAACAATTTCACTATAAAAACCATTTAAATAAGTTCCAAGTTAGAAAACTCAACAATTTCACTTTAAAAACCATAAAAAAGTTCCAAGTTAAAAAAACTCAACAATTTCATAAATCCATAAAAAATCTCCGAGTTAAAAAACCCAACAAATTCACTATATATACCATCAAATAAAGTTCCAAGTAAAAAAACTCAACAATTTCACTATAAAAACCATAATAAAGGTTCAAAGTTAAAAAAAACTAAATAATTTCACTATAAAAATAAAAATGAAAGTTCCAAGTTAAAAAAAACTCAACAATTTCACTATTAAAACCATTTAAATAAGTTCCAAGTTTGAAAAACTCAACAATTTCACTATAAAAACCAAAAAAAAGTTCCAATTAAAAAACTCAATAATTTCACTATAAAAAAAAGTTCCTAGTTAAAAAAAACTCAACAATTTCACATTAAAACCATTTAAATAAGTTCCAATTTAAATAAATTAGCAATTTCACTATAAAAACCATAAAAAAAGTTCCAAATTAAAAAACACAATAGTTTCACTATAAAAATCAAAAAATGTTCCAAGTTAAAAAAACTCAACAACTTCATTATAAAAACCATTTAAATGAGTTCCAAGTTAGAAAACTCAAAAAATTTCACTACAAAAACCATAAAAAAAAAGCTCCAAGTTACAAAAAACTCAACAATTTCACTATAATATCTAAAAAAAAAATCTCTGAGTTAAAGAACTCAACAAATTCACTATAAAAACCATAAAATATTTCCAAGTTAAAAAACTCTTCAATTTCACTATAAATACCATAAAATAAAGTTCCAAGTTAAAAAAACTCAACAATTTCACTATAAAAACCATTAAAAAAAAAGTTCAAAGTTAAAAAACTCAATAATTTCACTATAAAAAAAAGGTCCAAGTTAAAAAAACTCAACAACTTCACTATAAAAACCATTTAAATAAGTTCCAAGTTAGAAAACTCAACAATTTCACTATAAAAACCATAAAAAAGATCCAAATTAAAAAAACTTAACAATTTCATTAATCCATAAAAAATCTTCGAGTTAAAAGACTCAACAAATTCACTATAAAAACCATAAAATATTTCCAAGTTTAAAAAACTCTACAATTCCATTATAAATACCATAAAATAAAGTTCCAAGTTAAAAAAACTCCACAATTTCACTATAAAAACCATAAGAAAAGTTCGAAGTTGAAAAACTCAATAATTTCACTAATAAAAAAAAGGTCCAATTTAAAAATCCTCAACAATTTCACTATAAAAACTATTTAAATAAGTTCCATGTTAGAAAACTCAACGATTTCACTATAAAACCCATAAAAAAAACTTCCAAGTTAAAAAAAACTCAACAATGTCACTATAAAAACCATTTAAATAAGTTCCAAGATAGAAAACTCAACAATTTCACTATAAAAACCATAAAAAAGCTGCAAGTTAAAAAAAAACTCAACAATTTCACTATCATATCCAAAAAAAAACTCTGAGTTAAAGAACTCAACAAATTCCCTATAAAAACCATAAAATATTTACAAGTTAAAAAACTCTTCAATTTCACTATATATACCATAAAATAAAGTTCCAAGTTAAAAAACTCAATAATTTCACTATAAAAATAAAGAAAGTTCTAAGTTAAAAAAAATCAACAATTTCACTATAAAAACCATTTAAATAAGTTCCAAGTTAGAAAACTGAACAATTTCACTATAAAAACCATTTAAATAAGTTCCATGTTAGAAAACTCAACGATTTCACTATAAAATCCATAAAAAAAGTTCCAAGTTAAAAAAACTCAACAATTTCACTATAAAACCCATTTAAATAAGTTCCAAGTTAGAAAACTCAACAATTTCACTATAAAAACCATAAAAAAGCTCCAAGTTAAAAAAAACTCAACAATTTCACTATAATATCCAAAAAAAATCTCCGACTTAAAGAACTCAACAAATTCACTATAAAAACCATAAAATATTTACAAGTTAAAAAACTCTTCAATTTCACTATAAATACCATAAAATAAAGTTACAAGTTAAAAAACTCAACAATTTCACTATATAAACCATAAAAAAAGTTCTAAGTTAAAAAACTCAATAATTTCACTATAAAAATAAAAAAAGTTCTAAGTTAAAAAAAACTCAACAATTTCACTATAAAAACCATTTAAATAAGTTCCAAGTTAGAAAACTAAACAATTTCACTATAAAAACCATAAAAAAGTTCCAAGTTAAAAAAACTCAACAATTTCATAAATCCATAAAAAATCTCCGAGTTAAAAAACCCAACAAATTCACTATATATACCATCAAATAAAGTTCCAAGTAAAAAAACTCAACAATTTCACTATAAAAACCATAATAAAGGTTCAAAGTTAAAAAAAATAAATAATTTCACTATAAAAATAAAAATGAAAGTTCCAAGTTAAAAAAAACTCAACAATTTCACTATTAAAACCATTTAAATAAGTTCCAAGTTTGAAAAACTCAACAATTTCACTATAAAAACCAAAAAAAAGTTCCAATTAAAAAACTCAATAATTTCACTGTAAAAAAAAGTTCCTAGTTAAAAAAAACTCAACAATTTCACATTAAAACCATTTAAATAAGTTCCAATTTAAATAAATTAGCAATTTCACTATAAAAACCATAAAAAAAGTTCCAAATTAAAAAACACAATAGTTTCACTATAAAAATCAAAAAATGTTCCAAGTTAAAAAAACTCAACAACTTCATTATAAAAACCATTTAAATGAGTTCCAAGTTAGAAAACTCAAAAAATTTCACTACAAAAACCATAAAAAAAAAGCTCCAAGTTACAAAAAACTCAACAATTTCACTATAATATCTAAAAAAAAAATCTCTGAGTTAAAGAACTCAACAAATTCACTATAAAAACCATAAAATATTTCCAAGTTAAAAAACTCTTCAATTTCACTATAAATACCATAAAATAAAGTTCCAAGTTAAAAAAACTCAACAATTTCACTATAAAAACCATTAAAAAAAAAGTTCAAAGTTAAAAAACTCAATAATTTCACTATAAAAAAAAGGTCCAAGTTAAAAAAACTCAACAACTTCACTATAAAAACCATTTAAATAAGTTCCAAGTTAGAAAACTCAACAATTTCACTATAAAAACCATAAAAAAGATCCAAATTAAAAAAACTTAACAATTTCATTAATCCATAAAAAATCTTCGAGTTAAAAGACTCAACAAATTCACTATAAAAACCATAAAATATTTCCAAGTTTAAAAAACTCTACAATTCCATTATAAATACCATAAAATAAAGTTCCAAGTTAAAAAAACTCCACAATTTCACTATAAAAACCATAAGAAAAGTTCGAAGTTGAAAAACTCAATAATTTCACTAATAAAAAAAAGGTCCAATTTAAAAATCCTCAACAATTTCACTATAAAAACTATTTAAATAAGTTCCATGTTAGAAAACTCAACGATTTCACTATAAAACCCATAAAAAAAACTTCCAAGTTAAAAAAAACTCAACAATGTCACTATAAAAACCATTTAAATAAGTTCCAAGATAGAAAACTCAACAATTTCACTATAAAAACCATAAAAAAGCTGCAAGTTAAAAAAAACTCAACAATTTCACTATCATATCCAAAAAAAAACTCTGAGTTAAAGAACTCAACAAATTCCCTATAAAAACCATAAAATATTTACAAGTTAAAAAACTCTTCAATTTCACTATATATACCATAAAATAAAGTTCCAAGTTAAAAAACTCAATAATTTCACTATAAAAATAAAGAAAGTTCTAAGTTAAAAAAAAATCAACAATTTCACTATAAAAACCATTTAAATAAGTTCCAAGTTAGAAAACTGAACAATTTCACTATAAAAACCATTTAAATAAGTTCCATGTTAGAAAACTCAACGATTTCACTATAAAATCCATAAAAAAAGTTCCAAGTTAAAAAAACTCAACAATTTCACTATAAAACCCATTTAAATAAGTTCCAAGTTAGAAAACTCAACAATTTCACTATAAAAACCATAAAAAAGCTCCAAGTTAAAAAAAACTCAACAATTTCACTATAATATCCAAAAAAAATCTCCGACTTAAAGAACTCAACAAATTCACTATAAAAACCATAAAATATTTACAAGTTAAAAAACTCTTCAATTTCACTATAAATACCATAAAATAAAGTTACAAGTTAAAAAACTCAACAATTTCACTATATAAACCATAAAAAAAGTTCTAAGTTAAAAAACTCAATAATTTCACTATAAAAATAAAAAAAGTTCTAAGTTAAAAAAAACTCAACAATTTCACTATAAAAACCATTTAAATAAGTTCCAAGTTAGAAAACAAAACAATTTCACTATAAAAACCATAAAAAAGTTCCAAGTTAAAAAAACTCAACAATTTCATAAATCCATAAAAAATCTCCGAGTTAAAAAACCCAACAAATTCACTATATATACCATCAAATAAAGTTCCAAGTAAAAAAACTCAACAATTTCACTATAAAAACCATAATAAAGGTTCAAAGTTAAAAAAAATAAATAATTTCACTATAAAAATAAAAATGAAAGTTCCAAGTTAAAAAAAACTCAACAATTTCACTATTAAAACCATTTAAATAAGTTCCAAGTTTGAAAAACTCAACAATTTCACTATAAAAACCAAAAAAAAGTTCCAATTAAAAAACTCAATAATTTCACTATAAAAAAAAGTTCCTAGTTAAAAAAAACTCAACAATTTCACATTAAAACCATTTAAATAAGTTCCAATTTAAATAAATTAGCAATTTCACTATAAAAACCATAAAAAAAGTTCCAAATTAAAAAACACAATAGTTTCACTATAAAAATCAAAAAACGTTCCAAGTTAAAAAAACTCAACACCTTCATTATAAAAACCATTTAAATGAGTTCCAAGTTAGAAAACTCAAAAAATTTCACTACAAAAACCATAAAAAAAAAAGCTCCAAGTTACAAAAAACTCAACAATTTCACTATAATATCTAAAAAAAAATCTCTGAGTTAAAGAACTCAACAAATTCACTATAAAAACCATAAAATATTTCCAAGTTAAAAAACTCTTCAATTTCACTATAAATACCATAAAATAAAGTTCCAAGTTAAAAAAACTCAACAATTTCACTATAAAAACTATTAAAAAAAAGTTCAAAGTTAAAAAACTCAATAATTTCACTATAAAAAAAAGGTCCAAGTTAAAAAAACTCAACAACTTCACTATAAAAACCATTTAAATAAGTTCCAAGTTAGAAAACTCAACAATTTCACTATAAAAACCATAAAAAAGATCCAAGTTAAAAAAACTTAACAATTTCATTAATCCATAAAAATCTTTGAGTTAAAAGACTCAACAAATTCACTATAAAAACCATAAAATATTTCCAAGTTTAAAAAACTCTACAATTCCATTATAAATACCATAAAATAAAGTTCCAAGTTAAAAAACTCCACAATTTCACTATAAAAACCATAAGAAAAGTTCGAAGTTGAAAAACTCAATAATTTCACTAATAAAAAAAAGGTCAAATTTAAAAATCCTCAACAATTTCACTATAAAAACTATTTAAATAAGTTCCATGTTAGAAAACTCAACGATTTCAATATAAAAACCATAAAAAAAAGTTCCAAGTTAAAAAAAACTCAACAATGTCACTATAAAAACCATTTAAATAAGTTCCAAGATAGAAAACTCAACAATTTCACTATAAAAACTATAAAAAACTATAAAAAAGCTGCAAGTTAAAAAAAACTCAACAATTTCACTATCATATCCAAAAAAAAACTCTGAGTTAAAGAACTCAACAAATTCCCTATAAAAACCATAAAATATTTACAAGTTAAAAAACTCTTCAATTTCACTATATATACCATAAAATAAAGTTCCAAGTTAAAAAACTCAATAATTTCACTATAAAAATAAAGAAAGTTCTAAGTTAAAAAAAAATTCAACAATTTCACTATAAAAACCATTTAAATAAGTTCCAAGTTAGAAAACTGAACAATTTCACTATAAAAACCATTTAAATAAGTTCCATGTTAGAAAACTCAACGATTTCACTATAAAATCCATAAAACCCATTTAAATAAGTTCCAAGTTAGAAAACTCAACAATTTCACTATAAAAACCATAAAAAAGCTCCAAGTTTAAAAAAACTCAACAATTTCACTATAATATCCAAAAAAAATCTCCGACTTAAAGAACTCAACAAATTCACTATAAAAACCATAAAAAATTTACAAGTTAAAAAACTCTTCAATTTCACTATAAATACCATAAAATAAAGTTACAAGTTAAAAAACTCAACAATTTCACTATATAAACCATAAAAAAAGTTCTAAGTTAAAAAACTCAATAATTTCACTATAAAAATAAAAAAAGTTCTAAGTTAAAAAAACTCAACAATTTCACTATAAAAACCATTTAAATAAGTTCCAAGTTAGAAAACTCAACAATTTCACTTTAAAAACCCTAAAAAAGTTCCAAGTTAAAAAAACTCAACAATTTCATAAATCCATAAAAAATCTCCGAGTTAAAAAACCCAACAAATTCACTATATATACCATCAAATAAAGTTCCAAGTAAAAAAACTCAACAATTTCACTATAAAAACCATAATAAAGGTTCAAAGTTAAAAAAACTAAATAATTTCACTATAAAAATAAAAATGAAAGTTCCAAGTTAAAAAAAACTCAACAATTTCACTATTAAAACCATTTAAATAAGTTCCAAGTTTGAAAAACTCAACAATTTCACTATAAAAACCAAAAAAAAGTTCCAATTAAAAAACTCAATAATTTCACTATAAAAAAAAGTTCCTAGTTAAAAAAAACTCAACAATTTCACATTAAAACCATTTAAATAAGTTCCAATTTAAATAAATTAGCAATTTCACTATAAAAACCATAAAAAAAGTTCCAAATTAAAAAACACAATAGTTTCACTATAAAAATCAAAAAACGTTCCAAGTTAAAAAAACTCAACAACTTCATTATAAAAACCATTTAAATGAGTTCCAAGTTAGAAAACTCAAAAAATTTCACTAACAAAAACCATAAAAAAAAAGCTCCAAGTTACAAAAAACTCAACAATTTCACTATAATATCTAAAAAAAAAATCTCTGAGTTAAAGAACTCAACAAATTCACTATAAAAACCATAAAATATTTCCAAGTTAAAAAACTCTTCAATTTCACTATAAATACCATAAAATAAAGTTCCAAGTTAAAAAAACTCAACAATTTCACTATAAAAACCATTAAAAAAAAAGTTCAAAGTTAAAAAACTCAATAATTTCACTATAAAAAAAAGGTCCAAGTTAAAAAAACTCAACAACTTCACTATAAAAACCATTTAAATAAGTTCCAAGTTAGAAAACTCAACAATTTCACTATAAAAACCATAAAAAAGATCCAAATTAAAAAAACTTAACAATTTCATTAATCCATAAAAAATCTTCGAGTTAAAAGACTCAACAAATTCACTATAAAAACCATAAAATATTTCCAAGTTTAAAAAACTCTACAATTCCATTATAAATACCATAAAATAAAGTTCCAAGTTAAAAAAACTCCACAATTTCACTATAAAAACCATAAGAAAAGTTCGAAGTTGAAAAACTCAATAATTTCACTAATAAAAAAAAGGTCCAATTTAAAAATCCTCAACAATTTCACTATAAAAACTATTTAAATAAGTTCCATGTTAGAAAACTCAACGATTTCACTATAAAACCCATAAAAAAAACTTCCAAGTTAAAAAAAACTCAACAATGTCACTATAAAAACCATTTAAATAAGTTCCAAGATAGAAAACTCAACAATTTCACTATAAAAACCATAAAAAAGCTGCAAGTTAAAAAAAACTCAACAATTTCACTATCATATCCAAAAAAAAACTCTGAGTTAAAGAACTCAACAAATTCCCTATAAAAACCATAAAATATTTACAAGTTAAAAAACTCTTCAATTTCACTATATATACCATAAAATAAAGTTCCAAGTTAAAAAACTCAATAATTTCACTATAAAAATAAAGAAAGTTCTAAGTTAAAAAAAAATCAACAATTTCACTATAAAAACCATTTAAATAAGTTCCAAGTTAGAAAACTGAACAATTTCACTATAAAAACCATTTAAATAAGTTCCATGTTAGAAAACTCAACGATTTCACTATAAAATCCATAAAAAAAGTTCCAAGTTAAAAAAACTCAACAATTTCACTATAAAACCCATTTAAATAAGTTCCAAGTTAGAAAACTCAACAATTTCACTATAAAAACCATAAAAAAGCTCCAAGTTAAAAAAAACTCAACAATTTCTCTATAATATCCAAAAAAAATCTCTGAGTTAAAGAACTCAACAAATTCACTATAAAAACCATAAAATATTTCCAAGTTAAAAAACTCTTCAATTTCACTATAAATACCATAAAATAAAGTTCCAAGTTAAAAAAACTCAACAATTTCACTATAAAAACCATTAAAAAAAAGTTCAAAGTTAAAAAACTCAATAATTTCACTATAAAAAAAAGGTCCAAGTTAAAAAAACTCAACAACTTCACTATAAAAACCATTTAAATAAGTTCCAAGTTAGAAAACTCAACAATTTCACTATAAAAACCATAAAAAAGATCCAAGTTAAAAAAACTTAACAATTTCATTAAAACATAAAAATCTTTGAGTTAAAAGACTCAACAAATTCACTATAAAAACCATAAAATATTTCCAAGTTTAAAAAACTCTACAATTCCACTATAAATACCATAAAATAAAGTTCCAAGTTAAAAAAACTCCACAATTTCACTATAAAAACCATAAGAAAAGTTCGAAGTTGAAAAACTCAATAATTTCACAAATAAAAAAAAGGTCAAATTTAAAAATCCTCAACAATTTCACTATAAAACCCATTTAAATAAGTTCCAAGTTAGAAAACTCAACAATTTCACTATAAAAACCATAAAAAAGCTCCAAGTTAAAAAAAACTCAACAATTTCACTATAATATCCAAAAAAAATCTCCGACTTAAAGAACTCAACAAATTCACTATAAAAACCATAAAATATTTACAAGTTAAAAAACTCTTCAATTTCACTATAAATACCATAAAATAAAGTTACAAGTTAAAAAACTCAACAATTTCACTATATAAACCATAAAAAAAGTTCTAAGTTAAAAAACTCAATAATTTCACTATAAAAATAAAAAAAGTTCTAAGTTAAAAAAAACTCAACAATTTCACTATAAAAACCATTTAAATAAATTCCAAGTTAGAAAACTAAACAATTTCACTATAAAAACCATAAAAAAGTTCCAAGTTAAAAAAACTCAACAATTTCATAAATCCATAAAAAATCTCCGAGTTAAAAAACCCAACAAATTCACTATATATACCATCAAATAAAGTTCCAAGTAAAAAACTCAACAATTTCACTATAAAAACCATAATAAAGGTTCAAAGTTAAAAAAACTAAATAATTTCACTATAAAAATAAAAATGAAAGTTCCAAGTTAAAAAAAACTCAACAATTTCACTATTAAAACCATTTAAATAAGTTCCAAGTTTGAAAAACTCAACAATTTCACTATAAAAACCAAAAAAAAGTTCCAATTAAAAAACTCAATAATTTCACTATAAAAAAAAGTTCCTAGTTAAAAAAAACTCAACAATTTCACATTAAAACCATTTAAATAAGTTCCAATTTAAATAAATTAGCAATTTCACTATAAAAACCATAAAAAAAGTTCCAAATTAAAAAACACAATAGTTTCACTATAAAAATCAAAAAACGTTCCAAGTTAAAAAAACTCAACACCTTCATTATAAAAACCATTTAAATGAGTTCCAAGTTAGAAAACTCAAAAAATTTCACTACAAAAACCATAAAAAAAAAGCTCCAAGTTACAAAAAACTCAACAATTTCACTATAATATCTATAAAAAAATCTCTGAGTTAAAGAACTCAACAAATTCACTATAAAAACCATAAAATATTTCCAAGTTAAAAAACTCTTCAATTTCACTATAAATACCATAAAATAAAGTTCCAAGTTAAAAAAACTCAACAATTTCACTATAAAAACCATTAAAAAAAAGTTCAAAGTTAAAAAACTCAATAATTTCACTATAAAAAAAAGGTCCAAGTTAAAAAAACTCAACAACTTCACTATAAAAACCATTTAAATAAGTTCCAAGTTAGAAAACTTAACAATTTCACTATAAAAACCATAAAAAAGATCCAAGTTAAAAAAACTTAACAATTTCATTAATCCATAAAAATCTTTGAGTTAAAAGACTCAACAAATTCACTATAAAAACCATAAAATATTTCCAAGTTTAAAAAACTCTACAATTCCATTATAAATACCATAAAATAAAGTTCCAAGTTAAAAAACTCCACAATTTCACTATAAAAACCATAAGAAAAGTTCGAAGTTGAAAAACTCAATAATATCACTAATAAAAAAAAGGTCAAATTTAAAAATCCTCAACAATTTCACTATAAAAACTATTTAAATAAGTTCCATGTTAGAAAACTCAACGATTTCAATATAAAAACCATAAAAAAAAGTTCCAAGTTAAAAAAAACTCAACAATGTCACTATAAAAACCATTTAAATAAGTTCCAAGATAGAAAACTCAACAATTTCACTATAAAAACTATAAAAACTATAAAAAAGCTGCAAGTTAAAAAAAACTCAACAATTTCACTATCATATCCAAAAAAAAACTCTGAGTTAAAGAACTAAACAAATTCCCTATAAAAACCATAAAATATTTACAAGTTAAAAAACTCTTCAATTTCACTATATATACCATAAAATAAAGTTCCAAGTTAAAAAACTCAATAATTTCACTATAAAAATAAAGAAAGTTCTAAGTTAAAAAAAAATTCAACAATTTCACTATAAAAACCATTTAAATAAGTTCCAAGTTAGAAAACTGAACAATTTCACTATAAAAACCATTTAAATAAGTTCCATGTTAGAAAACTCAACGATTTCACTATAAAATCCATAAAAAAAAGTTCCAAGTTAAAAAAAACTCAACAATTTCACTATAAAACCCATTTAAATAAGTTCCAAGTTAGAAAACTCAACAATTTCACTATAAAAACCATAAAAAAGCTCCAAGTTAAAAAAAACTCAACAATTTCACTATAATATCCAAAAAAAATCTCCGACTTAAAGAACTCAACAAATTCACTATAAAAACCATAAAAAATTTACAAGTTAAAAAACTCTTCAATTTCACTATAAATACCATAAAATAAAGTTACAAGTTAAAAAACTCAACAATTTCACTATATAAACCATAAAAAAAGTTCTAAGTTAAAAAACTCAATAATTTCACTATAAAAATAAAAAAAGTTCTAAGTTAAAAAAACTCAACAATTTCACTATAAAAACCATTTAAATAAGTTCCAAGTTAGAAAACTCAACAATTTCACTTTAAAAACCATAAAAAAGTTCCAAGTTAAAAAAACTCAACAATTTCATAAATCCATAAAAAATCTCCGAGTTAAAAAACCCAACAAATTCACTATATATACCATCAAATAAAGTTCCAAGTAAAAAAACTCAACAATTTCACTATAAAAACCATAATAAAGGTTCAAAGTTAAAAAAACTAAATAATTTCACTATAAAAATAAAAATGAAAGTTCCAAGTTAAAAAAAACTCAACAATTTCACTATTAAAACCATTTAAATAAGTTCCAAGTTTGAAAAACTCAACAATTTCACTATAAAAACCAAAAAAAAGTTCCAATTAAAAAACTCAATAATTTCACTATAAAAAAAAGTTCCTAGTTAAAAAAAACTCAACAATTTCACATTAAAACCATTTAAATAAGTTCCAATTTAAATAAATTAGCAATTTCACTATAATAACCATAAAAAAAGTTCCAAATTAAAAAACACAATAGTTTCACTATAAAAATCAAAAAACGTTCCAAGTTAAAAAAACTCAACACCTTCATTATAAAAACCATTTAAATGAGTTCCAAGTTAGAAAACTCAAAAAATTTCACTACAAAAACCATAAAAAAAAAGCTCCAAGTTACAAAAAACTCAACAATTTCACTATAATATCTAAAAAAAAATCTTTGAGTTAAAGAACTCAACAAATTCACTATAAAAACCATAAAATATTTCCAAGTTAAAAAACTCTTCAATTTCACTATAAATACCATAAAATAAAGTTCCAAGTTAAAAAAACTCAACAATTTCACTATAAAAACCATTAAAAAAAAGTTCAAAGTTAAAAAACTCAATAATTTCACTATAAAAAAAAGGTCCAAGTTAAAAAAACTCAACAACTTCACTATAAAAACCATTTAAATAAGTTCCAAGTTAGAAAACTCAACAATTTCACTATAAAAACCATAAAAAAGATCCAAGTTAAAAAAACTTAACAATTTCATTAATCCATAAAAATCTTTGAGTTAAAAGACTCAACAAATTCACTATAAAAACCATAAAATATTTCCAAGTTTAAAAAACTCTACAATTCCATTATAAATACCATAAAATAAAGTTCCAAGTTAAAAAACTCCACAATTTCACTATAAAAACCATAAGAAAAGTTCGAAGTTGAAAAACTCAATAATTTCACTAATAAAAAAAAGGTCAAATTTAAAAATCCTCAACAATTTCACTATAAAAACTATTTAAATAAGTTCCATGTTAGAAAACTCAACGATTTCAATATAAAAACCATAAAAAAAAGTTCCAAGTTAAAAAAAACTCAACAATGTCACTATAAAAACCATTTAAATAAGTTCCAAGATAGAAAACTCAACAATTTGACTATAAAAACTATAAAAAACTATAAAAAAGCTGCAAGTTAAAAAAAACTCAACAATTTCACTATCATATCCAAAAAAAAACTCTGAGTTAAAGAACTCAACAAATTCCCTATAAAAACCATAAAATATTTACAAGTTAAAAAACTCTTCAATTTCACTATATATACCATAAAATAAAGTTCCAAGTTAAAAAACTCAATAATTTCACTATAAAAATAAAGAAAGTTCTAAGTTAAAAAAAAATTCAACAATTTCACTATAAAAACCATTTAAATAAGTTCCAAGTTAGAAAACTGAACAATTTCACTATAAAAACCATTTAAATAAGTTCCATGTTAGAAAACTCAACGATTTCACTATAAAATCCATAAAACCCATTTAAATAAGTTCCAAGTTAGAAAACTCAACAATTTCACTATAAAAACCATAAAAAAGCTCCAAGTTTAAAAAAACTCAACAATTTCACTATAATATCCAAAAAAATCTCCGACTTAAAGAACTCAACAAATTCACTATAAAAACCATAAAAAATTTACAAGTTAAAAAACTCTTCAATTTCACTATAAATACCATAAAATAAAGTTACAAGTTAAAAAACTCAACAATTTCACTATATAAACCATAAAAAAAGTTCTAAGTTAAAAAACTCAATAATTTCACTATAAAAATAAAAAAAGTTCTAAGTTAAAAAAACTCAACAATTTCAATATAAAAACCATTTAAATAAGTTCCAAGTTAGAAAACTCAACAATTTCACTTTAAAAACCATAAAAAAGTTCCAAGTTAAAAAAACTCAACAATTTCATAAATCCATAAAAAATCTCCGAGTTAAAAAACCCAACAAATTCACTATATATACCATCAAATAAAGTTCCAAGTAAAAAAACTCAACAATTTCACTATAAAAACCATAATAAAGGTTCAAAGTTAAAAAAACTAAATAATTTCACTATAAAAATAAAAATGAAAGTTCCAAGTTAAAAAAAACTCAACAATTTCACTATTAAAACCATTTAAATAAGTTCCAAGTTTGAAAAACTCAACAATTTCACTATAAAAACCAAAAAAAAGTTCCAATTAAAAAACTCAATAATTTCACTATAAAAAAAAGTTCCTAGTTAAAAAAAACTCAACAATTTCACATTAAAACCATTTAAATAAGTTCCAATTTAAATAAATTAGCAATTTCACTATAAAAACCATAAAAAAAGTTCCAAATTAAAAAACACAATAGTTTCACTATAAAAATCAAAAAACGTTCCAAGTTAAAAAAACTCAACAACTTCATTATAAAAACCATTTAAATGAGTTCCAAGTTAGAAAACTCAAAAAATTTCACTACAAAAACCATAAAAAAAAAGCTCCAAGTTACAAAAAACTCAACAATTTCACTATAATATCTAAAAAAAAAATCTCTGAGTTAAAGAACTCAACAAATTCACTATAAAAACCATAAAATATTTCCAAGTTAAAAAACTCTTCAATTTCACTATAAATACCATAAAATAAAGTTCAAAGTTAAAAAAACTCAACAATTTCACTATAAAAACCATTAAAAAAAAAGTTCAAAGTTAAAAAACTCAATAATTTCACTATAAAAAAAAGGTCCAAGTTAAAAAAACTCAACAACTTCACTATAAAAACCATTTAAATAAGTTCCAAGTTAGAAAACTCAACAATTTCACTATAAAAACCATAAAAAAGATCCAAATTAAAAAAACTTAACAATTTCATTAATCCATAAAAAATCTCCGAGTTAAAAGACTCAACAAATTCACTATAAAAACCATAAAATATTACCAAGTTTAAAAAACTCTACAATTCCATTATAAATACCATAAAATAAAGTTCCAAGTTAAAAAAACTCCACAATTTCACTATAAAAACCATAAGAAAAGTTCGAAGTTGAAAAACTCAATAATTTCACTAATAAAAAAAAGGTCCAATTTAAAAATCCTCAACAATTTCACTATAAAAACTATTTAAATAAGTTCCATGTTAGAAAACTCAACGATTTCACTATAAAACCCATAAAAAAGACTTCCAAGTTAAAAAAAACTCAACAATGTCACTATAAAAACCATTTAAATAAGTTCCAAGATAGAAAACTCAACAATTTCACTATAAAAACCATAAAAAAGCTGCAAGTTAAAAAAAACTCAACAATTTCACTATCATATCCAAAAAAAAACTCTGAGTTAAAGAACTCAACAAATTCCCTATAAAAACCATAAAATATTTACAAGTTAAAAAACTCTTCAATTTCACTATATATACCATAAAATAAAGTTCCAAGTTAAAAAACTCAATAATTTCACTATAAAAATAAAGAAAGTTCTAAGTTAAAAAAAAAATCAACAATTTCACTATAAAAACCATTTAAATAAGTTCCAAGTTAGAAAACTGAACAATTTCACTATAAAAACCATTTAAATAAGTTCCATGTTAGAAAACTCAACGATTTAACTATAAAATCCATAAAAAAAGTTCCAAGTTAAAAAAACTCAACAATTTCACTATAAAACCCATTTAAATAAGTTCCAAGTTAGAAAACTCAACAATTTCACTATAAAAACCATAAAAAAGCTCCAAGTTAAAAAAAACTCAACAATTTCACTATAATATCCAAAAAAAATCTCCGACTTAAAGAACTCAACAAATTCACTATAAAAACCATAAAATATTTACAAGTTAAAAAACTCTTCAATTTCACTATAAATACCATAAAATAAAGTTACAAGTTAAAAAACTCAACAATTTCACTATATAAACCATAAAAAAAGTTCTAAGTTAAAAAACTCAATAATTTCACTATAAAAATAAAAAAAGTTCTAAGTTAAAAAAAACTCAACAATTTCACTATAAAAACCATTTAAATAAGTTCCAAGTTAGAAAACTAAACAATTTCACTATAAAAACCATAAAAAAGTTCCAAGTTAAAAAAACTCAACAATTTCATAAATCCATAAAAAATCTCCGAGTTAAAAAACCCAACAAATTCACTATATATACCATCAAATAAAGTTCCAAGTAAAAAAACTCAACAATTTCACTATAAAAACCATAATAAAGGTTCAAAGTTAAAAAAACTAAATAATTTCACTATAAAAATAAAAATGAAAGTTCCAAGTTAAAAAAAACTCAACAATTTCACTATTAAAACGATTTAAATAAGTTCCAAGTTTGAAAAACTCAACAATTTCACTATAAAAACCAAAAAAAAGTTCCAATTAAAAAACTCAATAATTTCACTATAAAAAAAAGTTCCTAGTTAAAAAAAACTCAACAATTTCACATTAAAACCATTTAAATAAGTTCCAATTTAAATAAATTAGCAATTTCACTATAAAAACCATAAAAAAAGTTCCAAATTAAAAAACACAATAGTTTCACTATAAAAATCAAAAAACGTTCCAAGTTAAAAAAACTCAACAACTTCATTATAAAAACCATTTAAATGAGTTCCAAGTTAGAAAACTCAAAAAATTTCACTACAAAAACCATAAAAAAAAAGCTCCAAGTTACAAAAAACTCAACAATTTCACTATAATATCTAAAAAAAAATCTCTGAGTTAAAGAACTCAACAAATTCACTATAAAAACCATAAAATATTTCCAAGTTAAAAAACTCTTCAATTTCACTATAAATACCATAAAATAAAGTTCCAAGTTAAAAAAACTCAACAATTTCACTATAAAAACCATTAAAAAAAAAGTTCAAAGTTAAAAAACTCAATAATTTCACTATAAAAAAAAGGTCCAAGTTAAAAAAACTCAACAACTTCACTATAAAAACCATTTAAATAAGTTCCAAGTTAGAAAACTCAACAATTTCACTATAAAAACCATAAAAAAGATCCAAATTAAAAAAACTTAACAATTTCATTAATCCATAAAAAATCTCCGAGTTAAAAGACTCAACAAATTCACTATAAAAACCATAAAATATTTCCAAGTTTAAAAAACTCTACAATTCCATTATAAATACCATAAAATAAAGTTCCAAGTTAAAAAAACTCCACAATTTCACTATAAAAACCATAAGAAAAGTTCGAAGTTGAAAAACTCAATAATTTCACTAATAAAAAAAAGGTCCAATTTAAAAATCCTCAACAATTTCACTATAAAAACTATTTAAATAAGTTCCATGTTAGAAAACTCAACGATTTCACTATAAAACCCATAAAAAAAGACTTCCAAGTTAAAAAAAACTCAACAATGTCACTATAAAAACCATTTAAATAAGTTCCAAGATAGAAAACTCAACAATTTCACTATAAAAACCATAAAAAAGCTGCAAGTTAAAAAAAACTCAACAATTTCACTATCATATCCAAAAAAAAACTCTGAGTTAAAGAACTCAACAAATTCCCTATAAAAACCATAAAATATTTACAAGTTAAAAAACTCTTCAATTTCACTATATATACCATAAAATAAAGTTCCAAGTTAAAAAACTCAATAATTTCACTATAAAAATAAAGAAAGTTCTAAGTTAAAAAAAAAATCAACAATTTCACTATAAAAACCATTTAAATAAGTTCCAAGTTAGAAAACTGAACAATTTCACTATAAAAACCATTTAAATAAGTTCCATGTTAGAAAACTCAACGATTTCACTATAAAATCCATAAAAAAAGTTCCAAGTTAAAAAAACTCAACAATTTCACTATAAAACCCATTTAAATAAGTTCCAAGTTAGAAAACTCAACAATTTCACTATAAAAACCATAAAAAAGCTCCAAGTTAAAAAAAAACTCAACAATTTCACTATAATATCCAAAAAAAATCTCCGACTTAAAGAACTCAACAAATTCACTATAAAAACCATAAAATATTTACAAGTTAAAAAACTCTTCAATTTCACTATAAATACCATAAAATAAAGTTACAAGTTAAAAAACTCAACAATTTCACTATATAAACCATAAAAAAAGTTCTAAGTTAAAAAACTCAATAATTTCACTATAAAAATAAAAAAAGTTCTAAGTTAAAAAAAACTCAACAATTTCACTATAAAAACCATTTAAATAAGTTCCAAGTTAGAAAACTAAACAATTTCACTATAAAAACCATAAAAAAGTTCCAAGTTAAAAAAACTCAACAATTTCATAAATCCATAAAAAATCTCCGAGTTAAAAAACCCAACAAATTCACTATATATACCATCAAATAAAGTTCCAAGTAAAAAAACTCAACAATTTCACTATAAAAACCATAATAAAGGTTCAAAGTTAAAAAAACTAAATAATTTCACTATAAAAATAAAAATGAAAGTTCCAAGTTAAAAAAAACTCAACAATTTCACTATTAAAACGATTTAAATAAGTTCCAAGTTTGAAAAACTCAACAATTTCACTATAAAAACCAAAAAAAAGTTCCAATTAAAAAACTCAATAATTTCACTATAAAAAAAAGTTCCTAGTTAAAAAAAACTCAACAATTTCACATTAAAACCATTTAAATAAGTTCCAATTTAAATAAATTAGCAATTTCACTATAAAAACCATAAAAAAAGTTCCAAATTAAAAAACACAATAGTTTCACTATAAAAATCAAAAAACGTTCCAAGTTAAAAAAACTCAACAACTTCATTATAAAAACCATTTAAATGAGTTCCAAGTTAGAAAACTCAAAAAATTTCACTACAAAAACCATAAAAAAAAAGCTCCAAGTTACAAAAAACTCAACAATTTCACTATAATATCTAAAAAAAAAATCTCTGAGTTAAAGAACTCAACAAATTCACTATAAAAACCATAAAATATTTCCAAGTTAAAAAACTCTTCAATTTCACTATAAATACCATAAAATAAAGTTCCAAGTTAAAAAAACTCAACAATTTCACTATAAAAACCATTAAAAAAAAAGTTCAAAGTTAAAAAACTCAATAATTTCACTATAAAAAAAAGGTCCAAGTTAAAAAAACTCAACAACTTCACTATAAAAACCATTTAAATAAGTTCCAAGTTAGAAAACTCAACAATTTCACTATAAAAACCATAAAAAAGATCCAAATTAAAAAAACTTAACAATTTCATTAATCCATAAAAAATCTCCGAGTTAAAAGACTCAACAAATTCACTATAAAAACCATAAAATATTTCCAAGTTTAAAAAACTCTACAATTCCATTATAAATACCATAAAATAAAGTTCCAAGTTAAAAAAACTCCACAATTTCACTATAAAAACCATAAGAAAAGTTCGAAGTTGAAAAACTCAATAATTTCACTAATAAAAAAAAGGTCCAATTTAAAAATCCTCAACAATTTCACTATAAAAACTATTTAAATAAGTTCCATGTTAGAAAACTCAACTATTTCACTATAAAACCCATAAAAAAGACTTCCAAGTTAAAAAAAACTCAACAATGTCACTATAAAAACCATTTAAATAAGTTCCAAGATAGAAAACTCAACAATTTCACTATAAAAACCATAAAAAAGCTGCAAGTTAAAAAAAACTCAACAATTTCACTATCATATCCAAAAAAAAACTCTGAGTTAAAGAACTCAACAAATTCCCTATAAAAACCATAAAATATTTACAAGTTAAAAAACTCTTCAATTTCACTATATATACCATAAAATAAAGTTCCAAGTTAAAAAACTCAATAATTTCACTATAAAAATAAAGAAAGTTCTAAGTTAAAAAAAAAATCAACAATTTCACTATAAAAACCATTTAAATAAGTTCCAAGTTAGAAAACTGAACAATTTCACTATAAAAACCATTTAAATAAGTTCCATGTTAGAAAACTCAACGATTTCACTATAAAATCCATAAAAAAAGTTCCAAGTTAAAAAAACTCAACAATTTCACTATAAAACCCATTTAAATAAGTTCCAAGTTAGAAAACTCAACAATTTCACTATAAAAACCATAAAAAAGCTCCAAGTTAAAAAAAACTCAACAATTTCACTATAATATCCAAAAAAAATCTCCGACTTAAAGAACTCAACAAATTCACTATAAAAACCATAAAATATTTACAAGTTAAAAAACTCTTCAATTTCACTATAAATACCATAAAATAAAGTTACAAGTTAAAAAACTCAACAATTTCACTATATAAACCATAAAAAAAGTTCTAAGTTAAAAAACTCAATAATTTCACTATAAAAATAAAAAAAGTTCTAAGTTAAAAAAAACTCAACAATTTCACTATAAAAACCATTTAAATAAGTTCCAAGTTAGAAAACTAAACAATTTCACTATAAAAACCATAAAAAAGTTCCAAGTTAAAAAAACTCAACAATTTCATAAATCCATAAAAAATCTCCGAGTTAAAAAACCCAACAAATTCACTATATATACCATCAAATAAAGTTCCAAGTAAAAAAACTCAACAATTTCACTATAAAAACCATAATAAAGGTTCAAAGTTAAAAAAACTAAATAATTTCACTATAAAAATAAAAATGAAAGTTCCAAGTTAAAAAAAACTCAACAATTTCACTATTAAAACCATTTAAATAAGTTCCAAGTTTGAAAAACTCAACAATTTCACTATAAAAACCAAAAAAAAGTTCCAATTAAAAAACTCAATAATTTCACTATAAAAAAAAGTTCCTAGTTAAAAAAAACTCAACAATTTCACATTAAAACCATTTAAATAAGTTCCAATTTAAATAAATTAGCAATTTCACTATAAAAACCATAAAAAAAGTTCCAAATTAAAAAACACAATAGTTTCACTATAAAAATCAAAAAACGTTCCAAGTTAAAAAAACTCAACAACTTCATTATAAAAACCATTTAAATGAGTTCCAAGTTAGAAAACTCAAAAAATTTCACTACAAAAACCATTAAAAAAAAGCTCCAAGTTACAAAAAACTCAACAATTTCACTATAATATCTAAAAAAAAATCTCTGAGTTAAAGAACTCAACAAATTCACTATAAAAACCATAAAATATTTCCAAGTTAAAAAACTCTTCAATTTCACTATAAATACCATAAAATAAAGTTCCAAGTTAAAAAAACTCAACAATTTCACTATAAAAACCATTAAAAAAAAAGTTCAAAGTTAAAAAACTCAATAATTTCACTATAAAAAAAAGGTCCAAGTTAAAAAAAACTCAACAACTTCACTATAAAAACCATTTAAATAAGTTCCAAGTTAGAAAACTCAACAATTTCACTATAAAAACCATAAAAAAGATCCAAATTAAAAAAACTTAACAATTTCATTAATCCATAAAAAATCTTCGAGTTAAAAGACTCAACAAATTCACTATAAAAACCATAAAATATTTCCAAGTTTAAAAAACTCTACAATTCCATTATAAATACCATAAAATAAAGTTCCAAGTTAAAAAAACTCCACAATTTCACTATAAAAACCATAAGAAAAGTTCGAAGTTGAAAAACTCAATAATTTCACTAATAAAAAAAAGGTCCAATTTAAAAATCCTCAACAATTTCACTATAAAAACTATTTAAATAAGTTCCATGTTAGAAAACTCAACGATTTCACTATAAAACCCATAAAAAAAACTTCCAAGTTAAAAAAAACTCAACAATGTCACTATAAAAACCATTTAAATAAGTTCCAAGATAGAAAACTCAACAATTTCACTATAAAAACCATAAAAAAGCTGCAAGTTAAAAAAAACTCAACAATTTCACTATCATATCCAAAAAAAAACTCTGAGTTAAAGAACTCAACAAATTCCCTATAAAAACCATAAAATATTTACAAGTTAAAAAACTCTTCAATTTCACTATATATACCATAAAATAAAGTTCCAAGTTAAAAAACTCAATAATTTCACTATAAAAATAAAGAAAGTTCTAAGTTAAAAAAAAATTCAACAATTTCACTATAAAAACCATTTAAATAAGTTCCAAGTTAGAAAACTGAACAATTTCACTATAAAAACCATTTAAATAAGTTCCATGTTAGAAAACTCAACGATTTCACTATAAAATCCATAAAAAAAAGTTCCAAGTTAAAAAAAACTCAACAATTTCACAATAAAACCCATTTAAATAAGTTCCAAGTTAGAAAACTCAACAATTTCACTATAAAAACCATAAAAAAGCTCCAAGTTAAAAAAAACTCAACAATTTCACTATAATATCCAAAAAAAATCTCCGACTTAAAGAACTCAACAAATTCACTATAAAAACCATAAAAAATTTACAAGTTAAAAAACTCTTCAATTTCACTATAAATACCATAAAATAAAGTTACAAGTTAAAAAACTCAACAATTTCACTATATAAACCATAAAAAAAGTTCTAAGTTAAAAAACTCAATAATTTCACTATAAAAATAAAAAAAGTTCTAAGTTAAAAAAACTCAACAATTTCACTATAAAAACCATTTAAATAAGTTCCAAGTTAGAAAACTCAACAATTTCACTTTAAAAACCATAAAAAAGTTCCAAGTTAAAAAAACTCAACAATTTCATAAATCCATAAAAAATCTCCGAGTTAAAAAACCCAACAAATTCACTATATATACCATCAAATAAAGTTCCAAGTAAAAAAACTCAACAATTTCACTATAAAAACCATAATAAAGGTTCAAAGTTAAAAAAACTAAATAATTTCACTATAAAAATAAAAATGAAAGTTCCAAGTTAAAAAAAACTCAACAATTTCACTATTAAAACCATTTAAATAAGTTCCAAGTTTGAAAAACTCAACAATTTCACTATAAAAACCAAAAAAAAGTTCCAATTAAAAAACTCAATAATTTCACTATAAAAAAAAGTTCCTAGTTAAAAAAAACTCAACAATTTCACATTAAAACCATTTAAATAAGTTCCAATTTAAATAAATTAGCAATTTCACTATAAAAACCATAAAAAAAGTTCCAAATTAAAAAACACAATAGTTTCACTATAAAAATCAAAAAACGTTCCAAGTTAAAAAAACTCAACAACTTCATTATAAAAACCATTTAAATGAGTTCCAAGTTAGAAAACTCAAAAAATTTCACTACAAAAACCATAAAAAAAAAGCTCCAAGTTACAAAAAACTCAACAATTTCACTATAATATCTAAAAAAAAAATCTCTGAGTTAAAGAACTCAACAAATTCACTATAAAAACCATAAAATATTTCCAAGTTAAAAAACTCTTCAATTTCACTATAAATACCATAAAATAAAGTTCCAAGTTAAAAAAACTCAACAATTTCACTATAAAAACCATTAAAAAAAAGTTCAAAGTTAAAAAACTCAATAATTTCACTATAAAAAAAAGGTCCAAGTTAAAAAAACTCAACAACTTCACTATAAAAACCATTTAAATAAGTTCCAAGTTAGAAAACTCAACAATTTCACTATAAAAACCATAAAAAAGATCCAATTTAAAAAAACTTAACAATTTCATTAATCCATAAAAATCTCCGAGTTAAAAGACTCAACAAATTCACTATAAAAACCATAAAATATTTCCAAGTTTAAAAAACTCTACAATTCCATTATAAATACCATAAAATAAAGTTCCAAGTTAAAAAACTCCACAATTTCACTATAAAAACCATAAGAAAAGTTCGAAGTTGAAATACTCAATAATTTCACTAATAAAAAAAAAGGTCAAATTTAAAAATCCTCAACAATTTCACTATAAAAACTATTTAAATAAGTTCCATGTTAGAAAACTCAACGATTTCAATATAAAACCCATAAAAAAAAGTTCCAAGTTAAAAAAAACTCAACAATGTCACTATAAAAACCATTTAAATAAGTTCCAAGATAGAAAACTCAACAATTTCACTATAAAAACTATAAAAAAAAGCTGCAAGTTAAAAAAAACTCAACAATTTCACTATCATATCCAAAAAAAACTCTGAGTTAAAGAACTCAACAAATTCCCTATAAAAACCATAAAATATTTACAAGTTAAAAAACTCTTCAATTTCACTATATATACCATAAAATAAAGTTCCAAGTTAAAAAACTCAATAATTTCACTATAAAAATAAAGAAAGTTCTAAGTTAAAAAAAAATTCAACAATTTCACTATAAAAACCATTTAAATAAGTTCCAAGTTAGAAAACTGAACAATTTCACTATAAAAACCATTTAAATAAGTTCCATGTTAGAAAACTCAACGATTTCACTATAAAATCCATAAAAAAAGTTCCAAGTTAAAAAAACTCAACAATTTCACTATAAAACCCATTTAAATAAGTTCCAAGTTAGAAAACTCAACAATTTCACTATAAAAACCATAAAAAAGCTCCAAGTTAAAAAAAACTCAAAAATTTCACTATAATATCCAAAAAAAATCTCCGACTTAAAGAACTCAACAAATTCACTATAAAAACCATAAAATATTTACAAGTTAAAAAACTCTTCAATTTCACTATAAATACCATAAAATAAATTTACAAGTTAAAAAACTCAACAATTTCACTATATAAACCATAAAAAAAGTTCTAAGTTAAAAAACTCAATAATTTCACTATAAAAATAAAAAAAGTTCTAAGTTAAAAAAAACTCAACAATTTCACTATAAAAACCATTTAAATAAGTTCCAAGTTAGAAAACTAAACAATTTCACTATAAAAACCATAAAAAAGTTCCAAGTTAAAAAAAATCAACAATTTCATAAATCCATAAAATATCTCCGAGTTAAAAAAACCAACAAATTCACTATATATACCATCAAATAAAGTTCCAAGTAAAAAAACTCAACAATTTCACTATAAAAACCATAATAAAGGTTCAAAGTTAAAAAAAACTAAATAATTTCACTATAAAAATAAAAATGAAAGTTCCAAGTTAAAAAAAACTCAACAATTTCACTATTAAAACCATTTAAATAAGTTCCAAGTTTAAAAAACTCAACAATTTCACTATAAAAACCAAAAAAAAGTTCCAAGTTAAAAAAAACTCAACAATTTCACATTAAAACCATTTAAATAAGTTCCAATTTAAATAAATTAGCAATTTCACTATAAAAATCAAAAAACGTCCCAAGTTAAAAAAACTAAACAACTTCATTATAAAAACCATTTAAATGAGTTCCAAGTTAGAAAACTCAAAAAATTTCACTACAAAAACCATAAAAAAAAACTCCAAGTTACAAAAAACTCAACAATTTCACTATAATATCTAAAAAAAAATCTTTGAGTTAAAGAACTCAACAAATTCACTATAAAAACCATAAAATATTTCCAAGTTAAAAAACTCTTCAATTTCACTATAAATACCATAAAATAAAGTTCCAAGTTAAAAAAACTCAACAATTTCACTATAAAAACCATAAAAAAAAAGTTCAAAGTTAAAAAACTCAATAATTTCACTATAAAAAAAAGGTCCAAGTTAAAAAAACTCAACAACTTCACTATAAAAACCATTTAAATAAGTTCCAAGTTAGAAAACTCAACAATTTCACTATAAAAACCATAAAAAAGATCCAATTTAAAAAAACTTAACAATTTCATTAATCCATAAAAATCTCCGAGTTAAAAGACTCAACAAATTCACTATAAAAACCATAAAATATTTCCAAGTTTAAAAAACTCTACAATTCCATTATAAATACCATAAAATAAAGTTCCAAGTTAAAAAACTCCACAATTTCACTATAAAAACCATAAGAAAAGTTCGAAGTTGAAATACTCAATAATTTCACTAATAAAAAAAAAGGTCAAATTTAAAAATCCTCAACAATTTCACTATAAAAACTATTTAAATAAGTTCCATGTTAGAAAACTCAACGATTTCAATATAAAACCCATAAAAAAAAGTTCCAAGTTAAAAAAAACTCAACAATGTCACTATAAAAACCATTTAAATAAGTTCCAAGATAGAAAACTCAACAATTTCACTATAAAAACCATAAAAAAGCTGCAAGTTAAAAAAAACTCAACAATTTCACTATCATATCCAAAAAAAAAACTCCGAGTTAAAGAACTCAACAAATTCCCGATAAAAACCATAAAATATTTACAAGTTAAAAAACTCTTCAATTTCACTATATATACCATAAAATAAAGTTCCAAGTTAAAAAACTCAATAATTTCACTATTAAAATAAAGAAACTTCTAAGTTAAAAAAAAAATTCAACAATTTCACTATAAAATCCATTTAAATAAGTTCCAAGTTAGAAAACTGAACAATTTCATTATAAAAACCATTTAAATAAGTTCCATGTTAGAAAACTCAACGATTTCACTATAAAATCCATAAAAAAAAGTTCCAAGTTAAAAATCCTCAACAATTTCACTATAAAACCCATTTAAATAAGTTCCAAGTTAGAAAACTCAACAATTTCACTATAAAAACCATAAAAAAGCTCCAAGTTAAAAAAAACTCAACAATTTCACTATAATATCCAAAAAAAATCTCCGACTTAAAGAACTCAACAAATTCACTATAAAAACCATAAAATATTTACAAGTTAAAAAACTCTTCAATTTCACTATAAATACCATAAAATAAAGTTACAAGTTAAAAAACTCAACAATTTCACTATATAAACCATAAAAAAAGTTCTAAGTTAAAAAACTCAATAATTTCACTATAAAAATAAAAAAAGTTCTAAGTTAAAAAAACTCAACAATTTCACTATAAAAACCATTTAAATAAGTTCCAAGTTAGAAAACTAAACAATTTCACTATAAAAACCATAAAAAAGTTCCAAGTTAAAAAAACTCAACAATTTCATAAATCCATAAAAAATCTCCGAGTTAAAAAACCCAACAAATTCACTATATATACCATCAAATAAAGTTCCAAGTAAAAAAACTCAACAATTTCACTATAAAAACCATAATAAAGGTTCAAAGTTAAAAAAACTAAATAATTTCACTATAAAAATAAAAATGAAAGTTCCAAGTTAAAAAAAACTCAACAATTTCACTATTAAAACCATTTAAATAAGTTCCAAGTTTGAAAAACTCAACAATTTCACTATAAAAACCAAAAAAAAGTTCCAATTAAAAAACTCAATAATTTCACTATAAAAAAAAGTTCCTAGTTAAAAAAAACTCAACAATTTCACATTAAAACCATTTAAATAAGTTCCAATTTAAATAAATTAGCAATTTCACTATAAAAACCATAAAAAAAGTTCCAAATTAAAAAACACAATAGTTTCACTATAAAAATCAAAAAACGTTCCAAGTTAAAAAAACTCAACAACTTCATTATAAAAACCATTTAAATGAGTTCCAAGTTAGAAAACTCAAAAAATTTCACTACAAAAACCATAAAAAAAAAGCTCCAAGTTACAAAAAACTCAACAATTTCACTATAATATCTAAAAAAAAAATCTCTGAGTTAAAGAACTCAACAAATTCACTATAAAAACCATAAAATATTTCCAAGTTAAAAAACTCTTCAATTTCACTATAAATACCATAAAATAAAGTTCCAAGTTAAAAAAACTCAACAATTTCACTATAAAAACCATTAAAAAAAAAGTTCAAAGTTAAAAAACTCAATAATTTCACTATAAAAAAAAGGTCCAAGTTAAAAAAACTCAACAACTTCACTATAAAAACCATTTAAATAAGTTCCAAGTTAGAAAACTCAACAATTTCACTATAAAAACCATAAAAAAGATCCAATTTAAAAAAACTTAACAATTTCATTAATCCATAAAAATCTCCGAGTTAAAAGACTCAACAAATTCACTATAAAAACCATAAAATATTTCCAAGTTTAAAAAACTCTACAATTCCATTATAAATACCATAAAATAAAGTTCCAAGTTAAAAAACTCCACAATTTCACTATAAAAACCATAAGAAAAGTTCGAAGTTGAAATACTCAATAATTTCACTAATAAAAAAAAAGGTCAAATTTAAAAATCCTCAACAATTTCACTATAAAAACTATTTAAATAAGTTCCATGTTAGAAAACTCAACGATTTCAATATAAAACCCATAAAAAAAAGTTCCAAGTTAAAAAAAACTCAACAATGTCACTATAAAAACCATTTAAATAAGTTCCAAGATAGAAAACTCAACAATTTCACTATAAAAACTATAAAAAAAAGCTGCAAGTTAAAAAAAACTCAACAATTTCACTATCATATCCAAAAAAAACTCTGAGTTAAAGAACTCAACAAATTCCCTATAAAAACCATAAAATATTTACAAGTTAAAAAACTCTTCAATTTCACTATATATACCATAAAATAAAGTTCCAAGTTAAAAAACTCAATAATTTCACTATAAAAATAAAGAAAGTTCTAAGTTAAAAAAAAATTCAACAATTTCACTATAAAAACCATTTAAATAAGTTCCAAGTTAGAAAACTGAACAATTTCACTATAAAAACCATTTAAATAAGTTCCATGTTAGAAAACTCAACGATTTCACTATAAAATCCATAAAAAAAGTTCCAAGTTAAAAAAACTCAACAATTTCACTATAAAACCCATTTAAATAAGTTCCAAGTTAGAAAACTCAACAATTTCACTATAAAAACCATAAAAAAGCTCCAAGTTAAAAAAAAACTCAAAAATTTCACTATAATATCCAAAAAAAATCTCCGACTTAAAGAACTCAACAAATTCACTATAAAAACCATAAAATATTTACAAGTTAAAAAACTCTTCAATTTCACTATAAATACCATAAAATAAATTTACAAGTTAAAAAACTCAACAATTTCACTATATAAACCATAAAAAAAGTTCTAAGTTAAAAAACTCAATAATTTCACTATAAAAATAAAAAAAGTTCTAAGTTAAAAAAAACTCAACAATTTCACTATAAAAACCATTTAAATAAGTTCCAAGTTAGAAAACTAAACAATTTCACTATAAAAACCATAAAAAAGTTCCAAGTTAAAAAAAATCAACAATTTCATAAATCCATAAAAAATCTCCGAGTTAAAAAAACCAACAAATTCACTATATATACCATCAAATAAAGTTCCAAGTAAAAAAACTCAACAATTTCACTATAAAAACCATAATAAAGGTTCAAAGTTAAAAAAAACTAAATAATTTCACTATAAAAATAAAAATGAAAGTTCCAAGTTAAAAAAAACTCAACAATTTCACTATTAAAACCATTTAAATAAGTTCCAAGTTTAAAAAACTCAACAATTTCACTATAAAAACCAAAAAAAAGTTCCTAGTTAAAAAAAACTCAACAATTTCACATTAAAACCATTTAAATAAGTTCCAATTTAAATAAATTAGCAATTTCACTATAAAAATCAAAAAACGTCCCAAGTTAAAAAAACTAAACAACTTCATTATAAAAACCATTTAAATGAGTTCCAAGTTAGAAAACTCAAAAAATTTCACTACAAAAACCATAAAAAAAAAACTCCAAGTTACAAAAAACTCAACAATTTCACTATAATATCTAAAAAAAAATCTTTGAGTTAAAGAACTCAACAAATTCACTATAAAAACCATAAAATATTTCCAAGTTAAAAAACTCTTCAATTTCACTATAAATACCATAAAATAAAGTTCCAAGTTAAAAAAACTCAACAATTTCACTATAAAAACCATAAAAAAAAAGTTCAAAGTTAAAAAACTCAATAATTTCACTATAAAAAAAAGGTCCAAGTTAAAAAAACTCAACAACTTCACTATAAAAACCATTTAAATAAGTTCCAAGTTAGAAAACTCAACAATTTCACTATAAAAACCATAAAAAAGATCCAATTTAAAAAAACTTAACAATTTCATTAATCCATAAAAATCTCCGAGTTAAAAGACTCAACAAATTCACTATAAAAACCATAAAATATTTCCAAGTTTAAAAAACTCTACAATTCCATTATAAATACCATAAAATAAAGTTCCAAGTTAAAAAACTCCACAATTTCACTATAAAAACCATAAGAAAAGTTCGAAGTTGAAATACTCAATAATTTCACTAATAAAAAAAAAGGTCAAATTTAAAAATCCTCAACAATTTCACTATAAAAACTATTTAAATAAGTTCCATGTTAGAAAACTCAACGATTTCAATATAAAACCCATAAAAAAAAGTTCCAAGTTAAAAAAAACTCAACAATGTCACTATAAAAACCATTTAAATAAGTTCCAAGATAGAAAACTCAACAATTTCACTATAAAAACCATAAAAAAGCTGCAAGTTAAAAAAAACTCAACAATTTCACTATCATATCCAAAAAAAAAACTCCGAGTTAAAGAACTCAACAAATTCCCGATAAAAACCATAAAATATTTACAAGTTAAAAAACTCTTCAATTTCACTATATATACCATAAAATAAAGTTCCAAGTTAAAAAACTCAATAATTTCACTATTAAAATAAAGAAACTTCTAAGTTAAAAAAAAAATTCAACAATTTCACTATAAAATCCATTTAAATAAGTTCCAAGTTAGAAAACTGAACAATTTCATTATAAAAACCATTTAAATAAGTTCCATGTTAGAAAACTCAACGATTTCACTATAAAATCCATAAAAAAAAGTTCCAAGTTAAAAATCCTCAACAATTTCACTATAAAATCCATTTAAATAAGTTCCAAGTTAGAAAACTCAACAATTTCACTATAAAAACCATAAAAAAGCTCCAAGTTAAAAAAAAACTCAACAATTTCACTATAATATCCAAAAAAATTCTCCGACTTAAAGAACTCAACAAATTCACTATAAAAACCATAAAATATTTACAAGTTAAAAAACTCTTCAATTTCACTATAAATACCATAAAATAAAGTTAAAAGTTAAAAAACTCAACAATTTCACTATATATACCATAAAAAAAGTTCTAAGTTAAAAAACTCAATAATTTCACTATAAAAATAAAAAAAGTTCTAGGTTAAAAAAAATCAACAATTTCACTATAAAAACCATTTAAATAAGTTCCAAGTTAGAAAACTAAACAATTTCACTATAAAAACCATAAAAAAGTTCCAAGTTAAAAAAACTCAACAATTTCATAAATCCATAAAAAATCTCCGAGTTAAAAAACTCAACAAATTCACTATATATACCATAAAATAAAGTTCCAAGTAAAAAAAACTACACAATTTCACTATAAAAACCATAATAAAGGTTCAAATTTAAAAAAACTAAATAATTTCACTATAAAAATAAAAATGAAAGTTCTAAGTTAAAAAAAACTCAACAATTTCACTATTAAAACCATTTAAATAAGTTCCAAGTTTAAAAAACTCAACAATTTCACTATAAAAACCAAAAAAAAGTTCCAATTAAAAAACTCAATAATTTCACTATAAAAAAAAAGTTCCTAGTTAAAAAATACTCAACAATTTCACATTAAAACCATTTAAATAAGTTCCAATTTAAATAAATTAGCAATTTCACTATAAAAACCATAAAAAAAAGTTCCAAATTAAAAAACACAATAGTTTCACTATAAAAATAAAAAAACGTTCCAAGTTAAAAAAACTCAACAACTTCATTATAAAAACCATTTAAATGAGTTCCATGTTAGAAAACTCAAAAAATTTCACTACAAAAACCATAAAAAAAAGCTCCAAGTTACAAAAAACTCAACAATTTCACTATAATATCTAAAAAAGAATCTCTGAGTTAAAGAACTCAACAAATTCACTATAAAAACCATAAAATATTTCCAAGTTAAAAAACTATTCAATTTCACTATAAATACCATAAATTAAAGTTCCAAGTTAAAAAAAAAACTCAACAATTTCACTATAAAAACCATAAAAAAAGTTCCAAGTTAAAAAACTCAATAATTTCACTATAAAAAAAGGTCCAAGTTAAAAAAACTCAACAACTTCACTATCAAAAACCATTTAAATAAGTTCCAAGTTAGAAAACTCAACAATTTCACTATAAAAACCATAAAAAAGCTGCAAGTTAAAAAAAAACTCAACAATTTCACTATCATATCCAAAAAAAAAACTCTGAGTTAAAGAACTCAACAAATTCCCTATAAAAACCATAACATATTTACAAGTTAAAAAACTCTTCAATTTCACTATATATACCATAAAATAAAGTTCCAAGTTAAAAAACTCAATAATTTCACTATAAAAATAAAGAAAGTTCTAAGTTAAAAAAAAATTCAACAATTTCACTATAAAAACCATTTAAATAAGTTCCAAGTTAGAAAACTGAACAATTTCACTATAAAAACCATTTAAATAAGTTCCATGTTAGAAAACTCAACGATTTCACTATAAAATCCATAAAAAAAAAAAGATTCAAGTTAAAAAAACTCAACAATTTCACTATAAAACCCATTTAAATAAGTTCCAAGTTAGAAAACTCAACAATTTCACTATAAAAACCATAAAAAAGCTCCAAGTTAAAAAAAACTTAACAATTTCACTATAATATCCAAAAAAAAAATCTCCGAGTTAAAGAACTCAACAAATTCACTATAAAAACCATAAAATATTTACAAGTTAAAAAACTCTTCAATTTCACTAAAAATACCATAAAATAAAGTTACAAGTTAAAAAACTCAACAATTTCACTATATAAACCATAAAAAAAGTTCTAAGTTAAAAAACTCAATAATTTCACTATAAAAATAAAAAAAAGTTCTAAGTTAAAAAAAACTCAACAATTTCACTATAAAAACCATTTAAATAAGTTCCAAGTTAGAAAACTAAACAATTTCACTATAAAAACCATAAAAAAGTTCCAAGTTAAAAAACTCATTAATTCCACTATAAAAATAAATAAAAAAAAGTTCCAAGTTAAAATAACTCAATAATTTCACTATAAAAACCATTTAAAAAAGTTCGAAGTTAAAAATCTCAACAAGTTCACTCTAAAAACCATAAAAAAAAGTTCCAAGTTAAAAATCTCAACAATTTCACTATAAAAAGCATAAAAAAATGATCCTAGTTAGAAAATTCTGAAATTTCACTATAAAAATCATATAAAAACTTCCAAGTTAAAAAACTCAACAATTTCACTATAAAAACCATACAAAAAGTTCCAAGTTAAAAAACTCAATAATTTCACTATAAAAAAAAGTTTCAAGTTAAAAAAACTAATAAATTTCACTATTAAAACTATTTAAATAAGTCCAAGTTAAAAAAACTCAACAATTTCACTATAAAACCATAAAAAAAGTTCCAAATTAAAAAACATAATGATTTCACTATAAAAATAAAAAAAAGTTCCAAGTTAAAAAAACTCAACAATTTCATTATAAAAACATTTAAATAATTTCCAAGTAAGAAAATTCAACTATTTCACTGTAAAAACAATAAAAAAAAGTTCCAAGTTAAAAAACTCAATAATATCGCTATAAAAAAATGTTCCAAGTTAAAATAAACTCAATAATTTCACTATAAAAACCATTTAAATAAGTTCCAAATTAGAAAACTCAACAATTTCACTATAAAAAAACTCAAAAGATTCACTATAAATACCATTATAAATAGTTACAAGTTAAAAAACTCAACAATTTCACTACAAAAACCATAAAAAAAAATAAGTTCCAAGTAAAAAAAACTAAACAATTTCACTATAAAAACCATAAAAAAAAGATCCAAGTTAAAAAAACTCAACAATTTCACTAATCCATAAAAATGTTCCTAGTTAAAAATCTCAACAATTTCACTATAAAAACCATAAGAAAAAGTTCCTAGTTAGAAAATTCCGCAAATTCACTATAAAAACCATATAAAAAGTTCAAAGTTAAAAAACTCAACAATTTCATTATAAAAACCATCAAAAAAGTTTCAAGTTAAAAAAACTTAATAATATCACTATAATAACCATAAAAAAGTTCCAAGTTAAAAAAACTCAACAATTTCACTTTAAAAACCATACGAAAAATCTCCAAGGTTTAAAACTAAAAACCATTAAAAACAGTTTCAAGTTAAAAATCTCAACAAATTGTTTAAAAAAAACCTCTGAGTTAAAAAACTCAACAAATTCACTATAAAAATCATAGAATAATTCCAAGTTAAAAAAAACTCTTTAATTTTACTTTAAATTCCATAAAAATAAAGTTCCAAGTTAAAAAACTCAACAATTTCACTATAAAAACAATAAAAAAAGTTCCAAGTTAAAAAACTCAATAATTTCAATATAAAAATAAAAAAAAAGTTCCAAGTTAAAAAACTCAACAATTTCACTATTAAAACCATTTAAATAAGTTCCAAGTTAAAAAAACTCAACAAATTCACTTTAAAAACTATAAAAAAGTTCCAAGTTAAAAAACTCATTAATTCCACTATAAAAATAAATAAATAAAGTTCCAAGTTAAAATAACTCAATAATTTCACTATAAATACCATTTAAAAAAGTTCGAAGTTAAAAAATCAACAATTTCACTGTAAAAACCATAAAAAAAGTTCCAAGTTAAAAATCTCAACAATTTCACTATAAAAAGCATAAAAAAAAGATCCTAGTTAGAAAATTCCGAAATTTCACTATAAAAACCATATAAAAAGTTCCAAGTTATAAAACTCAACAATTTCACTATAAAAACCATACAAAAAGTTCAGTGTTAAAAAACTCAATAATTTCACTATAAAAAAAAGTTTCAAGTTAAAAAAACTAAACAATTTCACTATTAAAACTATTTAAATAAGTCCAAGTTAAAAAAACTCAACAAATTCACTATAAAACCATAAAAAAAAGTTCCAAATTAAAAAACATAATGATTTCACTATAAAAATAAAAAAAAAGTTCCAAGTTAAAAAAACTCAACAATTTCATTGTAAAAAACATTTAAATAATTTCCAAGTAAGAAAATTCAACTATTTCACTGTAAAAACAATAAAAAAAAGTTCCAAGTTAAAAAACTCAATAATATCGCTATAAAAAAATGTTCCAAGTTAAAATAAACTCAACAATTTCACTATAAAAACCATTTAAATAAGTTCCAAATTAGAAAACTCAACAATTTCACTATAAAAAAACTCAAAAGATTCACTATAAATACCATTATAAATAGTTACAAGTTAAAAAACTCAACAATTTCACTACAAAAACCATAAAAAAAAAAAAAGTTCCAAGTAAAAAAAACTAAACAATTTCACTAATAAAAACCATAAAAAAAAGTTCCAAGTTAAAAAAACTCAACAATTTCACTAATCCATAAAAATGTTCCAAGTTAAAAATCTCAACAATTTCACTATAAAAACCATAAGAAAAAGTTCCTAGTTAGAAAATTCCGCAAATTCACTATAAAAACCATATAAAAAGTTCAAAGTTAAAAAACTCAACAATTTCATTATAAAAACCATCAAAAAAGTTTCAAGTTAAAAAAACTTAATAATATCACTATAATAACCATAAAAAAGTTCCAAGTTAAAAAAACTCGACAATTTCACTTTAAAAACCATACGAAAAATCTCCAAGGTTTAAAACTAAAAACCATTAAAAACAGTTTCAAGTTAAAAATCTCAACAAATTGTTTAAAAAAAACCTCTGAGTTAAAAAACTCAACAAATTCACTATAAAAATCATAAAATAATTCCAAGTTAAAAAAAACTCTTTAATTTTACTTTAAATTCCATAAAAATAAAGTTCCAAGTTAAAAAACTCAACAATTTCACTATAAAAACAATAAAAAAAGTTCCAAGTTAAAAAACTCAATAATTTCAATATAAAAATAAAAAAAAAGTTCCAAGTTAAAAAACTCAACAATTTCACTATTAAAACCATTTAAATAAGTTCCAAGTTAAAAAAACTCAACAAATTCACTTTAAAAACTATAAAAAAGTTCCAAGTTAAAAAACTCATTAATTCCACTATAAAAATAAATAAATAAAGTTCCAAGTTAAAATAACTCAATAATTTCACTATAAATACCATTTAAAAAAGTTCGAAGTTAAAAAACTCAACAATTTCACTGTAAAAACCATAAAAAAAGTTCCAAGTTAAAAATCTCAACAATTTCACTATAAAAAGCATAAAAAAAAGATCCTAGTTAGAAAATTCCGAAATTTCACTATAAAAACCATATAAAAAGTTCCAAGTTAAAAAACTCAACAATTTCACTATAAAAACCATACAAAAAGTTCCAAGTTAAAAAACTCAATAATTTCACTATAAAAAAAAGTTTCAAGTCAAAAAAACTAAACAATTTCACTATTAAAACTATTTAAATAAGTCCAAGTTAAATAAACTCAACAATTTCACTATAAAACAATAAAAAAAGTTCCAAATTAAAAAACATAATGATTTCACTATAATAATAAAAAAAAAAGTTCCAAGTTAAAAAAACTCAACAATTTCATTATAAAAAACATTTAAATAATTTCCAAGTTAGAAAATTCAACTATTTCACTGTAAAAACAATAAAAAAAAGTTCCAAGTTAAAAAACTCAATAATATCGCTATAAAAAAATGTTCCAAGTTAAAATAAACTCAACAATTTCACTATAAAAACCATTTAAATAAGTTCCAAATTAGAAAACTCAACAATTTCACTATAAAAAAACTCAAAAGTTTCACTATAAATACCATTATAAATAGTTACAAGTTAAAAAACTCAACAATTTCACTACAAATACCATAAAAAAAATAAGTTCCAAGTAAAAAAAACTAAACAATTTCACTATCAAAACCATAAAAAAAGTTCCAAGTTAAAAGAACTCAACAATTTCAATAATCCATAAAAAAGTTACAAGTTAAAAATCTCAACAATTTCACTATAAAAACCATAAGAAAAAGTTCCTAGTTAGAAAATTCCGCAAATTCACTATAAAAACCATATAAAAAGTTCCAAGTTAAAAAACTCAACAATTTCATTATAAAAACCATCAAAAAAGTTTCAAGTTAAAAAAACTTAATAATATCACTATAATAACCATAAAAAAGTTCCAAGTTAAAAAACTCAACAATTTCACTATTAAAACCATTTAAATAAGTTCCAAGTTAAAAAAACTCAACAAATTCACTTTAAAAACTATAAAAAAGTTCCAAGTTAAAAAACTCATTAATTCCACTATAAAAATAAATAAATAAAGTTCCAAGTTAAAATAACTCAATAATTTCACTATAAATACCATTTAAAAAAGTTCGAAGTTAAAAAACTCAACAATTTCACTGTAAAAACCATAAAAAAAGTTCCAAGTTAAAAATCTCAACAATTTCACTATAAAAAGCATAAAAAAAAGATCCTAGTTAGAAAATTCCGAAATTTCACTATAAAAACCATATAAAAAGTTCCAAGTTAAAAAACTCAACAATTTCACTATAAAAACCATACAAAAAGTTCCAAGTTAAAAAACTCAATAATTTCACTATAAAAAAAAGTTTCAAGTCAAAAAAACTAAACAATTTCACTATTAAAACTATTTAAATAAGTCCAAGTTAAAAAAACTCAACAATTTCACTATAAAAACATAAAAAAAAGTTCAAAATTAAAAAACATAATGATTTCACTATAAAAATAAAAAAAAGTTCCAAGTTAAAAAAACTCAACAATTTCATTATAAAAAACATTCAAATAATTTATAAGTTAGAAAATTCAACTATTTCACTGTAAAAACCATAAAAAAAAGGTCCAAGTTAAAAAACTCAATAATATCGCTATAAAAAAATTTTCCAAGTTAAAATAAACTCAACAATTTCACTATAAAAACCATTTAAATAAGATCCAAATTAGAAAACTCAACAATTTCACTATAAAAAAACTCAAAAGTTTCACTATAAATACAATTATAAATAGTTACAAGTTAAAAAACACAACAATTTCGCTACAAAAACCATAAAAAAATAAGTTCCAAGTTAAAAAACTTAACAATTTCACTATAAAAACCATAAAAAAAAGTTCCAACTTAAAAAAACTCAACAATTTTACTAATCCATAAAAAAGTTCCAAGTTAAAAATCTCAACAATTTCACTATAAAAATCATAAGAAAAAGTTCCTAGTTAGAAAATTCCACAATATTCACTATAAAAACCATATAAAAAGTTCCAAGTTAAAAAACTCAACAATTTCATTATAAAAACCATAAAAAAAAGTTTCAAGTTAAAAAACTTAATAATATCACTATAATAACCATAAAAAAGTTCCAAGTTAAAAAAACTCGACAATTTCACTTTAAAAACCATACGAAAAATCTCCAAGGTTTAAAACTAAAAACCATTAAAAAAAGTTCCAAGTTAAAAATCTCAACAAATTGTTAAAAAAAATCTCTGAGTTAAAAAACTCAACAAATTCACTATAAAAACCATAAAATAATTCCAAGTTAAAAAAACTCTTCAATTTTACTATAAATTCCATAAAAATAAAGTTCCAAGTTAAAAAACTCAACAATTTCACTATAAATACAATAAAAAATGTTCCAAGTTAAAAAACTCAATAATTTCAATATAAAAATAAATAAAAAGTTCCAAGTTAAAAAACTCAACAATTTCACTATTAAAACCATTTAAATAAGTTCCAAGTTAAAAAACTCAACAAATTCACTATAAAAACTATAGAAAAGTTCCAAGTTAAAAAACTCATTAATTCCACTATAAAAATAAATAAATAAAGTTCCAAGTTAAAATAACTCAATAATTTCACTATAAAAACCATTTAAAAAAGTCCGAAGTTAAAAAACTCAACAATTTCACTATAAAAACCATAAAAAAAAGTTCCAAGTTAAAAATCTCAATAATTTCACTATAAAAAGCATAAAAAATAGTCCCTAGTTAGAAAATTCCGAAATTTCACTATAAAAACCATATAAAAAGTTCCAAGTTAAAAAAACTCAACAATTTCACTATAAAAACCATACAAAAAGTTCCAAGTTAAAAAACTCAATAATTTCACTATTAAAAAAGTTTCAAGTTAAAAAAACTAATTTATTTCACTATTAAAACTATTTAAATAAGTCCAAGTTAAAAAAACTCAACAATTTCACTATAAAAACATAAAAAAAAGTTCCAAATTAAAAAACATAATGATTTCACTTTAAAAAAACTCAACAATTTCATTATAAAAACATTTAAATAATTTATAAGTTAGAAAATTCTACAATGTCACTGTAAAAACCATAAAAAAAATTCCAAGTTAAAAAACTCAAAAATATCGCTATAAAAAAATTTTCCAAGTTAAAATAAATTCAACAATTTCACTATAAAAACCATTTAAATAAGTTCCAAATTAGAAAACTCAACAATTTCACTATAAAAAACTCAAAAGTTTCACTATAAATACAATTATAAATAGTTACAAATTAAAAAACTCAACAATTTCGCTACAAAAACCATAAAAAAAAAGTTCCAAGTTAAAAAACTTAACAATTTCACTATAAAAACCATAAAAAAAGTTCCAAGTTAAAAAAACTCAACAATTTCACTAATCCATCAAAAAGTTCCAAGTTAAAAATCTCAACAATTTCACTATAAAAACCATAAGAAAAAGTTCCTAGTTAGAAAATTCCGCAAATTCACTATAAAAACCATATAAGAAGTTCCAAGTTAAAAAACTCAACAATTTCATTATAAAAACCATAAAAAAAAGTTTCAAGTTAAAAAACTTAATAATATCACTATAATAACCATAAAAAAGTTCCAAGTTAAAAAAACTCAACAATTTCACTTTAAAAACCATACAAAAAATCTCCAAGGTTTAAAACTAAAAACCATTAAAAAAAGTTCCAAGTTAAAAATCTCAACAAATTGTTAAAAAAAATCTCTGAGTTAAAAAACTCAACAAATTCACTATAAAAACCATAAAATAATTCCGAGTTAAAAAAACTCTTCAATTTTACTATAAATTCCATAAAAATAAAGTTCCAAGTTAAAAAACTCAACAATTTCACTATAAATACAATAAAAAATGTTCCAAGTTAAAAAACTCAATAATTTCAATATAAAAATAAAAAAATGTTCCAAGTTAAAAAACTCAACAATTTCACTATTAAAACCATTTAAATAAGTTCCAAGTTAAAAAACTCAACAAATTCACTATAAAAACTATAGAAAAGTTCCAAGTTAAAAAACTCATTAATTCCACTATAAAAATAAATGAAAAAAGTTCCAAGTTAAAATAACTCAATAATTTCACTATAAAAACTATTTTAAAAAGTTCGAAGTTAAAAAAACTCAACAATTTCACTATAAAAACCATAAAAAAAGTTCCAAGTTAAAAATCTCAATAATTTCACTATAAAAAGCATAAAAAATAGTCCCTAGTTAGAAAATTCCGAAATTTCACAATAAAAACCAAATAAAAAGTTCCAAGTTAAAAAACCTCAACAATTTCACTATAAAAACCATACAAAAAGTTCCAAGTTAAAAAACTCAATAATTTCACTATTAAAAAAGTTTCAAGTTAAAAAAACTAATTAATTTCACTATTAAAACTATTTAAATAAGTCCAAGTTAAAAAAACTCAACAATTTCACTATAAAAACATTAAAAAAAGTTCCAAATTAAAAAACATAATGATTTCACTATAAAAATAAAAAAAAAAGTTCCAAGTTAAAAAAACTCAACAATTTCATTATAAAAACATTTAAATAATTTATAAGTTAGAAAATTCAGCAATTTCACTGTAAAAACCATAAAAAAAGTTCCAAGTTAAAAAACTCAAAAATATCGCTATAAAAAAATTTTCCAAGTTAAAATAAATTCAACAATTTCACTATAAAAACCATTTAAATAAGTTCCAAATTAGAAAACTCAACAATTTCACTATAAAAAAAACTCAAAAGTTGCACTATAAATACAATTATAAATAGTTACAAGTTAAAAAACTCAACAATTTCACTATTAAAACCATTTAAATAAGTTCCAAGTTTAAAAACTCAACAAATTCGCTATAAAAACTATAGAAAAGTTCCAAGTTAAAAAACTCATTAATTCCACTATAAAAATAAATAAATAAATAAAGTTCCAAGTTAAAATAACTCAATAATTTCAATATAAACACCATTTAAAAAAGTTCGAAGTTAAAAAACTCAACAATTTCACTATAAAAACCATAAAAAAAAAAGTTCCAAGTTAAAAATCTCAACAATTTCACTATAAAAACCATTTAAATAAGTTCCAAATTAGACAACTCAACAATTTCACTATAAAAAACTCAAAAGTTTCACTATAAATACAATTATAAATAGTTACAAGTTAAAAAACTCAACAAGTTCGCTACAAAAACCATAAAAAAAAAGTTCCAAGTTAAAAAACTTAACAATTTCACTATAAAAACCATAAAAAAAGTTCCAAGTTAAAAAAACTCAACAATTTCACTAATCCATCAAAAAGTTCCAAGTTAAAAATCTCAACAATTTCACTATAAAAACCATAAGAAAAAGTTCCTAGTTAGAAAATTCCGCAAATTCACTATAAAAACCATATAAGAAGTTCCAAGTTAAAAAACTTAACAATTTCATTATAAAAACCATAAAAAAAAAGTTTCAAGTTAAAAAACTTAATAATATCACTATAATAACCATAAAAAAGTTCCAAGTTAAAAAAACTCAACAATTTCACTTTAAAAACCATACAAAAAATCTCCAAGGTTTAAAACTAAAAACCATTAAAAAAAGTTCCAAGTTAAAAATCTCAACAAATTGTTAAAAAAAATCTCTGAGTTAAAAAACTCAACAAATTCACTATAAAAACCATAAAATAATTCCAAGTTAAAAAAACTCTTCAATTTTACTATAAATTCCATAAAAATAAAGTTCCAAGTTAAAAAACTCAACAATTTCACTATAAATACAATAAAAAATGTTCCAAGTAAAAAAACTCAATAATTTCAATATAAAAATAAATAAAAAGTTCCAAGTTAAAAAACTCAACAATTTCACTATTAAAACCATTTAAATAAGTTCCAAGTTAAAAAACTCAACAAATTCACTATAAAAACTATAGAAAAGTTCCAAGTTAAAAAACTCATTAATTCCACTATAAAAATAAATAAATAAAATTCCAAGTTAAAATAACTCAATAATTTCACTATAAAAACCATTTAAAAAAGTCCGAAGTTAAAAAACTCAACAATTTCACTATAAAAACCATAAAAAAAAGTTCCAAGTTAAAAATCTCAATAATTTCACTATAAAAAGCATAAAAAATAGTCCCTAGTTAGAAAATTCCGAAATTTCACTATAAAAACCATATAAAAAGTTCCAAGTTAAAAAAACTCAACAATTTCACTATAAAAACCATACAAAAAGTTCCAAGTTAAAAAACTCAATAATTTCACTATTAAAAAAGTTTCAAGTTAAAAAAACTAATTTATTTCACTATTAAAACTATTTAAATAAGTCCAAGTTAAAAAAACTCAACAATTTCACTATAAAAACATAAAAAAAAGTTCCAAATTAAAAAACATAATGATTTCACTTTAAAAAAACTCAACAATTTCATTATAAAAACATTTAAATAATTTATAAGTTAGAAAATTCTACAATGTCACTGTAAAAACCATAAAAAAAATTCCAAGTTAAAAAACTCAAAAATATCGCTATAAAAAAATTTTCCAAGTTAAAATAAATTCAACAATTTCACTATAAAAACCATTTAAATAAGTTCCAAATTAGAAAACTCAACAATTTCACTATAAAAAACTCAAAAGTTTCACTATAAATACAATTATAAATAGTTACAAGTTAAAAAACTCAACAATTTCGCTACAAAAACCATTAAAAAAAAAGTTCCAAGTTAAAAAACTTAACAATTTCAATATAAAAACCATAAAAAAAGTTCCAAATTAAAAAAACTCAACAATTTCACTAATCCATAAAAAAGTTTCAAGTTAAAAATCTCAACAATTTCACTATAAAAACCATAAAAAAAAAGTTCCTAGTTAGAAAATTCCGCAAATTCACTATAAAAACCATATAAGAAGTTCCAAGTTAAAAAAACTCAACAATTTCATTATAAAAACCATAAAAAACAGTTTCAAGTTAAAAAACTTAATAATATCACTATAATAACCATAAAAAAGTTCCAAGTTAAAAAAAACTCAACAATTTCACTTTAAAAACCATACAAAAAATCTCCAAGGTTTAAAACTAAAAACCATTAAAAAAAGTTCCAAGTTAAAAATCTCAACAAATTGTTAAAAAAAATCTCTGAGTTAAAAAACTCAACAAATTCACTATAAAAACCATAAAATATTTCCAAGTTAAAAAAACTCTTCAATTTTACTATAAATTCCATAAAAATAAAGTTCCAAGTTAAAAAACTCAACAACTTCTCTATAAAAACAATAAAAAAAAGTTCCAAGTTAAAAAACTCAATAATTTCAATATAAAAAAAAAGTTCCAAGTTAAAAAACTCAACAATTTCACTATTAAAACCATTTAAATAAGTTCCAAGTTAAAAAACTCAACAAATTCACTATAAGAACTATAAAAAGGTTTCAAGTTAAAAAATCATTAATTCCACTATAAAAATAAATAAATAAAGTTCCAAGTTAAAATAACTCAATAATTTCAATATAAAAACCATTTAAAAAAGTTCGAAGTTAAAAAACTCAACAATTTCACTATAAAAACCATAAATAAAAAGTTCCAAGTTAAAAATCTCAACAATTTCACTATAAAAAGAATAAAAAAAAGTTCATAGTTAGAAAATTCCGAAATTTCACTATAAAAACCATATAAAAAGTTCCAAGTTAAAAAACTCAACAATTTCACTATAAAAACCATATAAAAAGTTCCAAGTTAAAAAACTCAATAATTTCACTATAAAAAAAAGTTTCAAGTTAAAAAAACTAATTAATTATTAAAACTATTTAAATAAGTCCAAGTTTAAAAAACTCAACAATTTCACTATAAAAACATAAAAAAAAGTTCCAAATTAAAAAACATAATGATTTCACTATAAAAATAAAAATAAAAAAGTTCCAAGTTAAAAAAACTCAACAATTTCATTATAAAAAATATTTAAATAATTTATAAGTTAGAAATTCAACAATTTCACTGTAAAAACCATAAAAATAAGTTCCAAGTTAAAAAACTCAATAATATCGTTATAAAAAAATGTTCCAAGTTAAAATAAACTCAACAATTTCACTATAAAAACCATTTAAATAAGTTCCAAATTAGAAAACTCAACAATTTCACTATAAAAAAAACTCAAAAGTTTCACTATAAATACAATTATAAATAGTTACAAGTTAAAAAACTCAACAATTTCGCAACAAAAACCATAAGAAAATAAGTTCCAAGTTAAAAAACTTAACAATTTCACTATAAAAACCATAAAAAAAGTTCCAAGTTAAAAAAACTCAACAATTTCACTAATCCATAAAAAAGTTCCAAGTTAAAAATCTCAACAATTTCACTATAAAAACCATAAGAAAAAGTTCCTAGTTAGAAAATTCTGCAAATTCACTATAAAAACCATATAAAAAGTTCCAAGTTAAAAAACTCAACAATTTCATTATAAAAACCATAAAAAAAAGTTTCAAGTTAAAAAAACTTAATAATATCACTATAATAACCATAAAAAAGTTCCAAGTTAAAAAAACTCAACAATTTCACTTTAAAAACCATACAAAAAATCTCCAAGGTTTAAAACTAAAAACCATTAAAAAAAGTTCCAAGTTAAAAATCTCAACAAATTGTTAAAAAAAATCTCTGAGTTAAAAAACTCAACAAATTCACTATAAAAACCATAAAATATTTCCAAGTTAAAAAAACTCTTCAATTTTACTATAAATTCCATAAAAATAAAGTTCCAAGTTAAAAAACTCAACAACTTCTCTATAAAAACAATAAAAAAAAGTTCCAAGTTAAAAAACTCAATAATTTCAATATAAAAAAAAAGTTCCAAGTTAAAAAACTCAACAATTTCACTATTAAAACCATTTAAATAAGTTCCAAGTTAAAAAACTCAACAAATTCACTATAAGAACTATAAAAAGGTTTCAAGTTAAAAAAATCATTAATTCCACTATAAAAATAAATAAATAAAGTTCCAAGTTAAAATAACTCAATAATTTCAATATAAAAACCATTTAAAAAAGTTCAAAGTTAAAAAACTCAACAATTTCACTATAAAAAATATAAAAAAAAAAGTTCCAAGTTAAAAATCTCAACAATTTCACTATAAAAAGAATAAAAAAAAGTTCATAGTTAGAAAATTCCAAAATTTCACTATAAAAACCATATAAAAAGTTCCAAGTTTAAAAACTCAACAATTTCACTATAAAAACCATATAAAAAGTTCCAAGTTAAAAAACTCAATAATTTCACTATAAAAAAAAGTTTCAAGTTAAAAAAACTAATTAATTTCACTATTAAAACTATTTAAATAAGTCCAAGTTTAAAAAACTCAACAATTTCACTATAAAAACATAAAAAAAGTTCCAAATTAAAAAACATAATGATTTCACTATAAAAATAAAAATAAAAAAGTTCCAAGTTAAAAAAACTCAACAATTTTATTATAAAAAATATTTAAATAATTTATAAGTTAGAAATTCAACAATTTCACTGTAAAAACCATAAAAATAAGTTCCAAGTTAAAAAACTCAATAATATCGTTATAAAAAAATGTTCCAAGTTAAAATAAACTCAACAATTTCACTATAAAAACCATTTAAATAAGTTCCAAATTAGAAAACTCAACAATTTCACTATAAAAAAAACTCAAAAGTTTCACTATAAATACAATTATAAATAGTTACAAGTTAAAAAACTCAACAATTTCGCAACAAAAACCATAAGAAAATAAGTTCCAAGTTAAAAAACTTAACAATTTCACTATAAAAACCATAAAAAAAGTTCCAAGTTAAAAAAACTCAACAATTTCACTAATCCATAAAAAAGTTCCAAGTTAAAAATCTCAACAATTTCACTATAAAAACCATAAGAAAAAGTTCCTAGTTAGAAAATTCTGCAAATTCACTATAAAAACCATATAAAAAGTTCCAAGTTAAAAAACTCAACAATTTCATTATAAAAACCATAAAAAAAAGTTTCAAGTTAAAAAAACTTAATAATATCACTATAATAACCATAAAAAAGTTCCAAGTTAAAAAAACTCAACAATTTCACTTTAAAAACCATACAAAAAATCTCCAAGGTTTAAAACTAAAAACCATTAAAAAAAGTTCCAAGTTAAAAATCTCAACAAATTGTTAAAAAAAATCTCTGAGTTAAAAAACTCAACAAATTCACTATAAAAACCATAAAATATTTCCAAGTTAAAAAAACTCTTCAATTTTACTATAAATTCCATAAAAATAAAGTTCCAAGTTAAAAAACTCAACAACTTCTCTATAAAAACAATAAAAAAAAGTTCCAAGTTAAAAAACTCAATAATTTCAATATAAAAAAAAAGTTCCAAGTTAAAAAACTCAACAATTTCACTATTAAAACCATTTAAACAAGTTCCAAGTTAAAAAACTCAACAAATTCACTATAAGAACTATAAAAAGGTTTCAAGTTAAAAAAATCATTAATTCCACTATAAAAATAAATAAATAAAGTTCCAAGTTAAAATAACTCAATAATTTCAATATAAAAACCATTTAAAAAAGTTCAAAGTTAAAAAACTCAACAATTTCACTATAAAAAATATAAAAAAAAAGTTCCAAGTTAAAAATCTCAACAATTTCACTATAAAAAGAATAAAAAAAAGTTCATAGTTAGAAAATTCCAAAATTTCACTATAAAAACCATATAAAAAGTTCCAAGTTTAAAAACTCAACAATTTCACTATAAAAACCATATAAAAAGTTCCAAGTTAAAAAACTCAATAATTTCACTATAAAAAAAAGTTTCAAGTTAAAAAAACTAATTAATTTCACTATTAAAACTATTTAAATAAGTCCAAGTTTAAAAAACTCAACAATTTCACTATAAAAACATAAAAAAAGTTCCAAATTAAAAAACATAATGATTTCACTATAAAAATAAAAATAAAAAAGTTCCAAGTTAAAAAAACTCAACAATTTTATTATAAAAAATATTTAAATAATTTATAAGTTAGAAATTCAACAATTTCACTGTAAAAACCATAAAAATAAGTTCCAAGTTAAAAAACTCAATAATATCGTTATAAAAAAATGTTCCAAGTTAAAATAAACTCAACAATTTCACTATAAAAACCATTTAAATAAGTTCCAAATTAGAAAACTCAACAATTTCACTATAAAAAAAACTCAAAAGTTTCACTATAAATACAATTATAAATAGTTACAAGTTAAAAAACTCAACAATTTCGCAACAAAAACCATAAGAAAATAAGTTTCAAGTTAAAAAACTTAACAATTTCACTATAAAAACCATAAAAAAAGTTCCAAGTTAAAAAAACTCAACAATTTCACTAATCCATAAAAAAGTTCCAAGTTAAAAATCTCAACAATTTCACTATAAAAACCATAAGAAAAAGTTCCTAGTTAGAAAATTCTGCAAATTCACTATAAAAACCATATAAAAAGTTCCAAGTTAAAAAACTCAACAATTTCATTATAAAAACCATAAAAAAAAGTTTCAAGTTAAAAAAACTTAATAATATCACTATAATAACCATAAAAAAGTTCCAAGTTAAAAAAACTCAACAATTTCACTTTAAAAACCATACAAAAAATCTCCAAGGTTTAAAACTAAAAACCATTAAAAAAAGTTCCAAGTTAAAAATCTCAACAAATTGTTAAAAAAAATCTCTGAGTTAAAAAACTCAACAAATTCACTATAAAAACCATAAAATATTTCCAAGTTAAAAAAACTCTTCAATTTTACTATAAATTCCATAAAAATAAAGTTCCAAGTTAAAAAACTCAACAACTTCTCTATAAAAACAATAAAAAAAAGTTCCAAGTTAAAAAACTCAATAATTTCAATATAAAAAAAAAGTTCCAAGTTAAAAAACTCAACAATTTCACTATTAAAACAATTTAAATAAGTTCCAAGTTAAAAAACTCAACAAATTCACTATAAGAACTATAAAAAGGTTTCAAGTTAAAAAAATCATTAATTCCACTATAAAAATAAATAAATAAAGTTCCAAGTTAAAATAACTCAATAATTTCAATATAAAAACCATTTAAAAAAGTTCAAAGTTAAAAAACTCAACAATTTCACTATAAAAACCATAAAAAAAAAGTTCCAAGTTAAAAATCTCAACAATTTCACTATAAAAAGAATAAAAAAAAGTTCATAGTTAAAAAATTCCGAAATTTCACTATAAAAACCATATAAAAAGTTCCAAGTTTAAAAACTCAACAATTTCACTATAAAAACCATATAAAAAGTTCCAAGTTAAAAAACTCAATAATTTCACTATAAAAAAAAGTTTCAAGTTAAAAAAACTAATTAATTTCACTATTAAAACTATTTAAATAAGTCCAAGTTTAAAAAACTCAACAATTTCACTATAAAAACATAAAAAAAGTTCCAAATTAAAAAACATAATGATTTCACTATAAAAGTAAAAATAAAAAAGTTCCAAGTTAAAAAAACTCAACAATTTCATTATAAAAAATATTTAAATAATTTATAAGTTAGAAATTCAACAATTTCACTGTAAAAACCATAAAAATAAGTTCCAAGTTAAAAAACTCAATAATATCGCTATAAAAAAATGTTCCAAGTTAAAATAAACTCAACAATTTCAATATAAAAACCATTTAAATAAGTTCCAAATTAGAAAACTCAACAATTTCACTATAAAAAAAACTCAAAAGTTTCACTATAAATACAATTATAAATAGTTACAAGTTAAAAAACTCAACAATTTCGCAACAAAAACCATAAAAAAATAAGTTCCAAGTTAAAAAACTTAACAATTTCACTATAAAAACCATAAAAAAAGTTCCAAGTTAAAAAAACTCAACAATTTCACTAATCCATAAAAAAGTTCCAAGTTAAAAATCTCAACAATTTCACTATAAAAACCATAAGAAAAAGTTCCTAGTTAGAAAATTCTGCAAATTCACTATAAAAACCATATAAAAAGTTCCAAGTTAAAAAACTCAACAATTTCATTATAAAAACCATAAAAAAAAGTTTCAAGTTAAAAAAACTTAATAATATCACTATAATAACCATAAAAAAGTTCCAAGTTAAAAAAACTCAACAATTTCACTTTAAAAACCATACAAAAAATCTCCAAGGTTTAAAACTAAAAACCATTAAAAAAAGTTCCAAGTTAAAAATCTCAACAAATTGTTAAAAAAAATCTCTGAGTTAAAAAACTCAACAAATTCACTATAAAAACCATAAAATATTTCCAAGTTAAAAAAACTCTTCAATTTTACTATAAATTCCATAAAAATAAAGTTCCAAGTTAAAAAACTCAACAACTTCTCTATAAAAACAATAAAAAAAAGTTCCAAATTAAAAAACTCAATAATTTCAATATAAAAAAAAAAGTTCCAAGTTAAAAAACTCAACAATTTCACTATTAAAACCATTTAAATAAGTTCCAAGTTAAAAAACTCAACAAATTCACTATAAGAACTATAAAAAGGTTTCAAGTTAAAAAAATCATTAATTCCACTATAAAAATAAATAAATAAAGTTCCAAGTTAAAATAACTCAATAATTTCAATATAAAAACCATTTAAAAAAGTTCAAAGTTAAAAAACTCAACAATTTCACTATAAAAACCATAAAAAAAAAAGTTCCAAGTTAAAAATCTCAACAATTTCACTATAAAAAGAATAAAAAAAAGTTCATAGTTAGAAAATTCCGAAATTTCACTATAAAAACCATATAAAAAGTTCCAAGTTAAAAAACTCAACAATTTCACTATAAAAACCATATAAAAAGTTCCAAGTTAAAAAACTCAATAATTTCACTATAAAAAAAAGTTTCAAGTTAAAAAAACTAATTAATTTCACTATTAAAACTATTTAAATAAGTCCAAGTTTAAAAAACTCAACAATTTCACTATAAAAACATAAAAAAAAGTTCCAAATTAAAAAACATAATGATTTCACTATAAAAATAAAAATAAAAAAGTTCCAAGTTAAAAAAACTCAACAATTTTATTATAAAAAATATTTAAATAATTTATAAGTTAGAAATTCAACAATTTCACTGTAAAAACCATAAAAATAAGTTCCAAGTTAATAAACTCAATAATATCGTTATAAAAAAATGTTCCAAGTTAAAATAAACTCAACAATTTCACTATAAAAACCATTTAAATAAGTTCCAAATTAGAAAACTCAACAATTTCACTATAAAAAAAACTCAAAAGTTTCACTATAAATACAATTATAAATAGTTACAAGTTAAAAAACTCAACAATTTCGCAACAAAAACCATAAGAAAATAAGTTTCAAGTTAAAAAACTTAACAATTTCACTATAAAAACCATAAAAAAAGTTCCAAGTTAAAAAAACTCAACAATTTCACTAATCCATAAAAAAGTTCCAAGTTAAAAATCTCAACAATTTCACTATAAAAACCATAAGAAAAAGTTCCTAGTTAGAAAATTCTGCAAATTCACTATAAAAACCATATAAAAAGTTCCAAGTTAAAAAACTCAACAATTTCATTATAAAAACCATAAAAAAAGTTTCAAGTTAAAAAAACTTAATAATATCACTATAATAACCATAAAAAAGTTCCAAGTTAAAAAAACTCAACAATTTCACTTTAAAAACCATACAAAAAATCTCCAAGGTTTAAAACTAAAAACCATTAAAAAAAGTTCCAAGTTAAAAATCTCAACAAATTGTTAAAAAAAATCTCTGAGTTAAAAAACTCAACAAATTCACTATAAAAACCATAAAATATTTCCAAGTTAAAAAAACTCTTCAATTTTACTATAAATTCCATAAAAATAAAGTTCCAAGTTAAAAAACTCAACAACTTCTCTATAAAAACAATAAAAAAAAGTTCCAAGTTAAAAAACTCAATAATTTCAATATAAAAAAAAAGTTCCAAGTTAAAAAACTCAACAATTTCACTATTAAAACCATTTAAATAAGTTCCAAGTTAAAAAACTCAACAAATTCACTATAAGAACTATAAAAAGGTTTCAAGTTAAAAAAATCATTAATTCCACTATAAAAATAAATAAATAAAGTTCCAAGTTAAAATAACTCAATAATTTCAATATAAAAACCATTTAAAAAAGTTCAAAGTTAAAAAACTCAACAATTTCACTATAAAAACCATAAAAAAAAAGTTCCAAGTTAAAAATCTCAACAATTTCACTATAAAAAGAATAAAAAAAAGTTCATAGTTAAAAAATTCCGAAATTTCACTATAAAAACCATATAAAAAGTTCCAAGTTTAAAAACTCAACAATTTCACTATAAAAACCATATAAAAAGTTCCAAGTTAAAAAACTCAATAATTTCACTATAAAAAAAAGTTTCAAGTTAAAAAAACTAATTAATTTCACTATTAAAACTATTTAAATAAGTCCAAGTTTAAAAAACTCAACAATTTCACTATAAAAACATAAAAAAAGTTCCAAATTAAAAAACATAATGATTTCACTATAAAAGTAAAAATAAAAAAGTTCCAAGTTAAAAAAACTCAACAATTTCATTATAAAAAATATTTAAATAATTTATAAGTTAGAAATTCAACAATTTCACTGTAAAAACCATAAAAATAAGTTCCAAGTTAAAAAAACTCAATAATATCGCTATAAAAAAATGTTCCAAGTTAAAATAAACTCAACAATTTCACTATAAAAACCATTTAAATAAGTTCCAAATTAGAAAACTCAACAATTTCACTATAAAAAAAACTCAAAAGTTTCACTATAAATACAATTATAAATAGTTACAAGTTAAAAAACTCAACAATTTCGCAACAAAAACCATAAAAAAATAAGTTCCAAGTTAAAAAACTTAACAATTTCACTATAAAAACCATAAAAAAAGTTCCAAGTTAAAAAAACTCAACAATTTCACTAATCCATAAAAAAGTTCCAAGTTAAAAATCTCAACAATTTCACTATAAAAACCATAAGAAAAAGTTCCTAGTTAGAAAATTCTGCAAATTCACTATAAAAACCATATAAAAAGTTCCAAGTTAAAAAACTCAACAATTTCATTATAAAAACCATAAAAAAAAGTTTCAAGTTAAAAAAACTTAATAATATCACTATAATAACCATAAAAAAGTTCCAAGTTAAAAAAACTCAACAATTTCACTTTAAAAACCATACAAAAAATCTCCAAGGTTTAAAACTAAAAACCATTAAAAAAAGTTCCAAGTTAAAAATCTCAACAAATTGTTAAAAAAAATCTCTGAGTTAAAAAACTCAACAAATTCACTATAAAAACCATAAAATATTTCCAAGTTAAAAAAACTCTTCAATTTTACTATAAATTCCATAAAAATAAAGTTCCAAGTTAAAAAACTCAACAACTTCTCTATAAAAACAATAAAAAAAAGTTCCAAGTTAAAAAACTCAATAATTTCAATATAAAAAAAAAGTTCCAAGTTAAAAAACTCAACAATTTCACTATTAAAACCATTTAAATAAGTTCCAAGTTAAAAAACTCAACAAATTCACTATAAGAACTATAAAAAGGTTTCAAGTTAAAAAAATCATTAATTCCACTATAAAAATAAATAAATAAAGTTCCAAGTTAAAATAACTCAATAATTTCAATATAAAAACCATTTAAAAAAGTTCAAAGTTAAAAAACTCAACAATTTCACTATAAAAACCATAAAAAAAAAAGTTCCAAGTTAAAAATCTCAACAATTTCACTATAAAAAGAATAAAAAAAAGTTCATAGTTAGAAAATTCCGAAATTTCACTATAAAAACCATATAAAAAGTTCCAAGTTAAAAAACTCAACAATTTCACTATAAAAACCATATAAAAAGTTCCAAGTTAAAAAACTCAATAATTTCACTATAAAAAAAAGTTTCAAGTTAAAAAAACTAATTAATTTCACTATTAAAACTATTTAAATAAGTCCAAGTTTAAAAAACTCAACAATTTCACTATAAAAACATAAAAAAAAGTTCCAAATTAAAAAACATAATGATTTCACTATAAAAATAAAAATAAAAAAGTTCCAAGTTAAAAAAACTCAACAATTTCATTATAAAAAATATTTAAATAATTTATAAGTTAGAAATTCAACAATTTCACTGTAAAAACCATAAAAATAAGTTCCAAGTTAAAAAACTCAATAATATCGCTATAAAAAAATGTTCCAAGTTAAAATAAACTCAACAATTTCACTATAAAAACCATTTAAATAAGTTCCAAATTAGAAAACTCAACAATTTCACTATAAAAAAAACTCAAAAGTTTCACTATAAATACAATTATAAATAGTTACAAGTTAAAAAACTCAACAATTTCGCAACAAAAACCATAAAAAAATAAGTTCCAAGTTAAAAAACTTAACAATTTCACTATAAAAACCATAAAAAAAGTTCCAAGTTAAAAAAACTCAACAATTTCACTAATCCATAAAAAAGTTCCAAGTTAAAAATCTCAACAATTTCACTATAAAAACCATAAGAAAAAGTTCCTAGTTAGAAAATTCTGCAAATTCACTATAAAAACCATATAAAAAGTTCCAAGTTAAAAAACTCAACAATTTCATTATAAAAACCATAAAAAAAAGTTTCAAGTTAAAAAAACTTAATAATATCACTATAATAACCATAAAAAAGTTCCAAGTTAAAAAAACTCAACAATTTCACTTTAAAAACCATACAAAAAATCTCCAAGGTTTAAAACTAAAAACCATTAAAAAAAGTTCCAAGTTAAAAATCTCAACAAATTGTTAAAAAAAATCTCTGAGTTAAAAAACTCAACAAATTCACTATAAAAACCATAAAATATTTCCAAGTTAAAAAAACTCTTCAATTTTACTATAAATTCCATAAAAATAAAGTTCCAAGTTAAAAAACTCAACAACTTCTCTATAAAAACAATAAAAAAAAGTTCCAAGTTAAAAAACTCAATAATTTCAATATAAAAAAAAAGTTCCAAGTTAAAAAACTCAACAATTTCACTATTAAAACCATTTAAATAAGTTCCAAGTTAAAAAACTCAACAAATTCACTATAAGAACTATAAAAAGGTTTCAAGTTAAAAAAATCATTAATTCCACTATAAAAATAAATAAATAAAGTTCCAAGTTAAAATAACTCAATAATTTCAATATAAAAACCATTTAAAAAAGTTCAAAGTTAAAAAACTCAACAATTTCACTATAAAAACCATAAAAAAAAAAGTTCCAAGTTAAAAATCTCAACAATTTCACTATAAAAAGAATAAAAAAAAGTTCATAGTTAGAAAATTCCGAAATTTCACTATAAAAACCATATAAAAAGTTCCAAGTTAAAAAACTCAACAATTTCACTATAAAAACCATATAAAAAGTTCCAAGTTAAAAAACTCAATAATTTCACTATAAAAAAAAGTTTCAAGTTAAAAAAACTAATTAATTTCACTATTAAAACTATTTAAATAAGTCCAAGTTTAAAAAACTCAACAATTTCACTATAAAAACATAAAAAAAAGTTCCAAATTAAAAAACATAATGATTTCACTATAAAAATAAAAATAAAAAACTTCCAAGTTAAAAAAACTCAACAATTTCATTATAAAAAATATTTAAATAATTTATAAGTTAGAAATTCAACAATTTCACTGTAAAAACCATAAAAATAAGTTCCAAGTTAAAAAACTCAATAATATCGCTATAAAAAAATGTTCCAAGTTAAAATAAACTCAACAATTTCACTATAAAAACCATTTAAATAAGTTCCAAATTAGAAAACTCAACAATTTCACTATAAAAAAAACTCAAAATTTTCACTATAAATACAATTATAAATAGTTACAAGTTAAAAAACTCAACAATTTCGCAACAAAAACCATAAAAAAATAAGTTCCAAGTTAAAAAACTTAACAATTTCACTATAAAAACCATAAAAAAAGTTCCAAGTTAAAAAAACTCAACAATTTCACTAATCCATAAAAAAGTTCCAAGTTAAAAATCTCAACAATTTCACTATAAAAACCATAAGAAAAAGTTCCTAGTTAGAAAATTCTGCAAATTCACTATAAAAACCATATAAAAAGTTCCAAGTTAAAAAACTCAACAATTTCATTATAAAAACCATAAAAAAAAGTTTCAAGTTAAAAAAACTTAATAATATCACTATAATAACCATAAAAAAGTTCCAAGTTAAAAAAACTCAACAATTTCACTTTAAAAACCATACAAAAAATCTCCAAGGTTTAAAACTAAAAACCATTAAAAAAAGTTCCAAGTTAAAAATCTCAACAAATTGTTAAAAAAAATCTCTGAGTTAAAAAACTCAACAAATTCACTATAAAAACCATAAAATATTTCCAAGTTAAAAAAACTCTTCAATTTTACTATAAATTCCATAAAAATAAAGTTCCAAGTTAAAAAACTCAACAACTTCTCTATAAAAACAATCAAAAAAAGTTCCAAGTTAAAAAACTCAATAATTTCAATATAAAAAAAAAGTTCCAAGTTAAAAAACTCAACAATTTCACTATTAAAACCATTTAAATAAGTTCCAAGTTAAAAAACTCAACAAATTCACTATAAGAACTATAAAAAGGTTTCAAGTTAAAAAAATCATTAATTCCACTATAAAAATAAATAAATAAAGTTCCAAGTTAAAATAACTCAATAATTTCAATATAAAAACCATTTAAAAAAGTTCAAAGTTAAAAAACTCAACAATTTCACTATAAAAACAATAAAAAAAAAGTTCCAAGTTAAAAATCTCAACAATTTCACTATAAAAAGAATAAAAAAAAGTTCATAGTTAGAAAATTCCGAAATTTCACTATAAAAACCATATAAAAAGTTCCAAGTTAAAAAACTCAACAATTTCACTATAAAAACCATATAAAAAGTTCCAAGTTAAAAAACTCAATAATTTCACTATAAAAAAAAGTTTCAAGTTAAAAAAACTAATTAATTTCACTATTAAAACTATTTAAATAAGTCCAAGTTTAAAAAACTCAACAATTTCACTATAAAAACATAAAAAAAAGTTCCAAATTAAAAAACATAATGATTTCACTATAAAAATAAAAATAAAAAACTTCCAAGTTAAAAAAACTCAACAATTTCATTATAAAAAATATTTAAATAATTTATAAGTTAGAAATTCAACAATTTCACTGTAAAAACCATAAAAATAAGTTCCAAGTTAAAAAACTCAATAATATCGCTATAAAAAAATGTTCCAAGTTAAAATAAACTCAACAATTTCACTATAAAAACCATTTAAATAAGTTCCAAATTAGAAAACTCAACAATTTCACTATAAAAAAAACTCAAAATTTTCACTATAAATACAATTATAAATAGTTACAAGTTAAAAAACTCAACAATTTTGCAACAAAAACCATAAAAAAATAAGTTCCAAGTTAAAAAACTTAACAATTTCACTATAAAAACCATAAAAAAAGTTCCAAGTTAAAAAAACTCAACAATTTCACTAATCCATAAAAAAGTTCCAAGTTAAAAATCTCAACAATTTCACTATAAAAACCATAAGAAAAAGTTCCTAGTTAGAAAATTCTGCAAATTCACTATAAAAACCATATAAAAAGTTCCAAGTTAAAAAACTCAACAATTTCATTATAAAAACCATAAAAAAAAGTTTCAAGTTAAAAAAACTTAATAATATCACTATAATAACCATAAAAAAGTTCCAAGTTAAAAAAACTCAACAATTTCACTTTAAAAACCATACAAAAAATCTCCAAGGTTTAAAACTAAAAACCATTAAAAAAAGTTCCAAGTTAAAAATCTCAACAAATTGTTAAAAAAAATCTCTGAGTTAAAAAACTCAACAAATTCACTATAAAAACCATAAAATATTTCCAAGTTAAAAAAACTCTTCAATTTTACTATAAATTCCATAAAAATAAAGTTCCAAGTTAAAAAACTCAACAACTTCTCTATAAAAACAATAAAAAAAAGTTCCAAGTTAAAAAACTCAATAATTTCAATATAAAAAAAAAAGTTCCAAGTTAAAAAACTCAACAATTTCACTATTAAAACCATTTAAATAAGTTCCAAGTTAAAAAACTCAACAAATTCACTATAAGAACTATAAAAAGGTTTCAAGTTAAAAAAATCATTAATTCCACTATAAAAATAAATAAATAAAGTTCCAAGTTAAAATAACTCAATAATTTCAATATAAAAACCATTTAAAAAAGTTCAAAGTTAAAAAACTCAACAATTTCACTATAAAAACCATAAAAAAAAGTTCCAAGTTAAAAATCTCAACAATTTCACTATAAAAAGAATAAAAAAAAGTTCATAGTTAGAAAATTCCGAAATTTCACTATAAAAACCATATAAAAAGTTCCAAGTTAAAAAACTCAACAATTTCACTATAAAAACCATATAAAAAGTTCCAAGTTAAAAAACTCAATAATTTCACTATAAAAAAAAGTTTCAAGTTAAAAAAACTAATTAATTTCACTATTAAAACTATTTAAATAAGTCCAAGTTTAAAAAACTCAACAATTTCACTATAAAAACATAAAAAAAAGTTCCAAATTAAAAAACATAATGATTTCACTATAAAAATAAAAATAAAAAAGTTCCAAGTTAAAAAAACTCAACAATTTCATTATAAAAAATATTTAAATAATTTATAAGTTAGAAATTCAACAATTTCACTGTAAAAACCATAAAAATAAGTTCCAAGTTAAAAAACTCAATAATATCGCTATAAAAAAATGTTCCAAGTTAAAATAAACTCAACAATTTCACTATAAAAACCATTTAAATAAGTTCCAAATTAGAAAACTCAACATTTTCACTATAAAAAAAACTCAAAAGTTTCACTATAAATACAATTATAAATAGTTACAAGTTAAAAAACTCAACAATTTCGCAACAAAAACCATAAAAAAATAAGTTCCAAGTTAAAAAACTTAACAATTTCACTATAAAAACCATAAAAAAAGTTCCAAGTTAAAAAAACTCAACAATTTCACTAATCCATAAAAAAGTTCCAAGTTAAAAATCTCAACAATTTCACTATAAAAACCATAAGAAAAAGTTCCTAGTTAGAAAATTCTGCAAATTCACTATAAAAACCATATAAAAAGTTCCAAGTTAAAAAACTCAACAATTTCATTATAAAAACCATAAAAAAAAGTTTCAAGTTAAAAAAACTTAATAATATCACTATAATAACCATAAAAAAGTTCCAAGTTAAAAAAACTCAACAATTTCACTTTAAAAACCATACAAAAAATCTCCAAGGTTTAAAACTAAAAACCATTAAAAAAAGTTCCAAGTTAAAAATCTCAACAAATTGTTAAAAAAAATCTCTGAGTTAAAAAACTCAACAAATTCACTATAAAAACCATAAAATATTTCCAAGTTAAAAAAACTCTTCAATTTTACTATAAATTCCATAAAAATAAAGTTCCAAGTTAAAAAACTCAACAACTTCTCTATAAAAACAATCAAAAAAAGTTCCAAGTTAAAAAACTCAATAATTTCAATATAAAAAAAAAAGTTCCAAGTTAAAAAACTCAACAATTTCACTATTAAAACCATTTAAATAAGTTCCAAGTTAAAAAACTCAACAAATTCACTATAAGAACTATAAAAAGGTTTCAAGTTAAAAAAATCATTAATTCCACTATAAAAATAAATAAATAAAGTTCCAAGTTAAAATAACTCAATAATTTCAATATAAAAACCATTTAAAAAAGTTCAAAGTTAAAAAACTCAACAATTTCACTATAAAAACCATAAAAAAAAGTTCCAAGTTAAAAATCTCAACAATTTCACTATAAAAAGAATAAAAAAAAGTTCATAGTTAGAAAATTCCGAAATTTCACTATAAAAACCATATAAAAAGTTCCAAGTTAAAAAACTCAACAATTTCACTATAAAAACCATATAAAAAGTTCCAAGTTAAAAAACTCAATAATTTCACTATAAAAAAAAGTTTCAAGTTAAAAAAACTAATTAATTTCACTATTAAAACTATTTAAATAAGTCCAAGTTTAAAAAACTCAACAATTTCACTATAAAAACATAAAAAAAAGTTCCAAATTAAAAAACATAATGATTTCACTATAAAAATAAAAATAAAAAAGTTCCAAGTTAAAAAAACTCAACAATTTCATTATAAAAAATATTTAAATAATTTATAAGTTAGAAATTCAACAATTTCACTGTAAAAACCATAAAAATAAGTTCCAAGTTAAAAAACTCAATAATATCGCTATAAAAAAATGTTCCAAGTTAAAATAAACTCAACAATTTCACTATAAAAACCATTTAAATAAGTTCCAAATTAGAAAACTCAACATTTTCACTATAAAAAAAACTCAAAAGTTTCACTATAAATACAATTATAAATAGTTACAAGTTAAAAAACTCAACAATTTCGCAACAAAAACCATAAAAAAATAAGTTCCAAGTTAAAAAACTTAACAATTTCACTATAAAAACCATAAAAAAAGTTCCAAGTTAAAAAAACTCAACAATTTCACTAATCCATAAAAAAGTTCCAAGTTAAAAATCTCAACAATTTCACTATAAAAACCATAAGAAAAAGTTCCTAGTTAGAAAATTCTGCAAATTCACTATAAAAACCATATAAAAAGTTCCAAGTTAAAAAACTCAACAATTTCATTATAAAAACCATAAAAAAAAGTTTCAAGTTAAAAAAACTTAATAATATCACTATAATAACCATAAAAAAGTTCCAAGTTAAAAAAACTCAACAATTTCACTTTAAAAACCATACAAAAAATCTCCAAGGTTTAAAACTAAAAACCATTAAAAAAAGTTCCAAGTTAAAAATCTCAACAAATTGTTAAAAAAAATCTCTGAGTTAAAAAACTCAACAAATTCACTATAAAAACCATAAAATATTTCCAAGTTAAAAAAACTCTTCAATTTTACTATAAATTCCATAAAAATAAAGTTCCAAGTTAAAAAACTCAACAACTTCTCTATAAAAACAATAAAAAAAAGTTCCAAGTTAAAAAACTCAATAATTTCAATATAAAAAAAAAAGTTCCAAGTTAAAAAACTCAACAATTTCACTATTAAAACCATTTAAATAAGTTCCAAGTTAAAAAACTCAACAAATTCACTATAAGAACTATAAAAAGGTTTCAAGTTTAAAAAATCATTAATTCCACTATAAAAATAAATAAATAAAGTTCCAAGTTAAAATAACTCAATAATTTCAATATAAAAACCATTTAAAAAAGTTCAAAGTTAAAAAACTCAACAATTTCACTATAAAAACCATAAAAAAAAGTTCCAAGTTAAAAATCTCAACAATTTCACTATAAAAAGAATAAAAAAAAGTTCATAGTTAGAAAATTCCGAAATTTCACTATAAAAACCATATAAAAAGTTCCAAGTTAAAAAACTCAACAATTTCACTATAAAAACCATATAAAAAGTTCCAAGTTAAAAAACTCAATAATTTCACTATAAAAAAAAGTTTCAAGTTAAAAAAACTAATTAATTTCACTATTAAAACTATTTAAATAAGTCCAAGTTTAAAAAACTCAACAATTTCACTATAAAAACATAAAAAAAAGTTCCAAATTAAAAAACATAATGATTTCACTATAAAAATAAAAATAAAAAAGTTCCAAGTTAAAAAAACTCAACAATTTCATTATAAAAAATATTTAAATAATTTATAAGTTAGAAATTCAACAATTTCACTGTAAAAACCATAAAAATAAGTTCCAAGTTAAAAAACTCAATAATATCGCTATAAAAAAATGTTCCAAGTTAAAATAAACTCAACAATTTCACTATAAAAACCATTTAAATAAGTTCCAAATTAGAAAACTCAACATTTTCACTATAAAAAAAACTCAAAAGTTTCACTATAAATACAATTATAAATAGTTACAAGTTAAAAAACTCAACAATTTCGCAACAAAAACCATAAAAAAATAAGTTCCAAGTTAAAAAACTTAACAATTTCACTATAAAAACCATAAAAAAAGTTCCAAGTTAAAAAAACTCAACAATTTCACTAATCCATAAAAAAGTTCCAAGTTAAAAATCTCAACAATTTCACTATAAAAACCATAAGAAAAAGTTCCTAGTTAGAAAATTCTGCAAATTCACTATAAAAACCATATAAAAAGTTCCAAGTTAAAAAACTCAACAATTTCATTATAAAAACCATAAAAAAAAGTTTCAAGTTAAAAAAACTTAATAATATCACTATAATAACCATAAAAAAGTTCCAAGTTAAAAAAACTCAACAATTTCACTTTAAAAACCATACAAAAAATCTCCAAGGTTTAAAACTAAAAACCATTAAAAAAAGTTCCAAGTTAAAAATCTCAACAAATTGTTAAAAAAAATCTCTGAGTTAAAAAACTCAACAAATTCACTATAAAAACCATAAAATATTTCCAAGTTAAAAAAACTCTTCAATTTTACTATAAATTCCATAAAAATAAAGTTCCAAGTTAAAAAACTCAACAACTTCTCTATAAAAACAATAAAAAAAAGTTCCAAGTTAAAAAACTCAATAATTTCAATATAAAAAAAAAAGTTCCAAGTTAAAAAACTCAACAATTTCACTATTAAAACCATTTAAATAAGTTCCAAGTTAAAAAACTCAACAAATTCACTATAAGAACTATAAAAAGGTTTCAAGTTAAAAAAATCATTAATTCCACTATAAAAATAAATAAATAAAGTTCCAAGTTAAAATAACTCAATAATTTCAATATAAAAACCATTTAAAAAAGTTCAAAGTTAAAAAACTCAACAATTTCACTATAAAAACCATAAAAAAAAGTTCCAAGTTAAAAATCTCAACAATTTCACTATAAAAAGAATAAAAAAAAGTTCATAGTTAGAAAATTCCGAAATTTCACTATAAAAACCATATAAAAAGTTCCAAGTTAAAAAACTCAACAATTTCACTATAAAAACCATATAAAAAGTTCCAAGTTAAAAAACTCAATAATTTCACTATAAAAAAAAGTTTCAAGTTAAAAAAACTAATTAATTTCACTATTAAAACTATTTAAATAAGTCCAAGTTTAAAAAACTCAACAATTTCACTATAAAAACATAAAAAAAAGTTCCAAATTAAAAAACATAATGATTTCACTATAAAAATAAAAATAAAAAAGTTCCAAGTTAAAAAAACTCAACAATTTCATTATAAAAAATATTTAAATAATTTATAAGTTAGAAATTCAACAATTTCACTGTAAAAACCATAAAAATAAGTTCCAAGTTAAAAAACTCAATAATATCGCTATAAAAAAATGTTCCAAGTTAAAATAAACTCAACAATTTCACTATAAAAACCATTTAAATAAGTTCCAAATTAGAAAACTCAACATTTTCACTATAAAAAAAACTCAAAAGTTTCACTATAAATACAATTATAAATAGTTACAAGTTAAAAAACTCAACAATTTCGCAACAAAAACCATAAAAAAATAAGTTCCAAGTTAAAAAACTTAACAATTTCACTATAAAAACCATAAAAAAAGTTCCAAGTTAAAAAAACTCAACAATTTCACTAATCCATAAAAAAGTTCCAAGTTAAAAATCTCAACAATTTCACTATAAAAACCATAAGAAAAAGTTCCTAGTTAGAAAATTCTGCAAATTCACTATAAAAACCATATAAAAAGTTCCAAGTTAAAAAACTCAACAATTTCATTATAAAAACCATAAAAAAAAGTTTCAAGTTAAAAAAACTTAATAATATCACTATAATAACCATAAAAAAGTTCCAAGTTAAAAAAACTCAACAATTTCACTTTAAAAACCATACAAAAAATCTCCAAGGTTTAAAACTAAAAACCATTAAAAAAAGTTCCAAGTTAAAAATCTCAACAAATTGTTAAAAAAAATCTCTGAGTTAAAAAACTCAACAAATTCACTATAAAAACCATAAAATATTTCCAAGTTAAAAAAACTCTTCAATTTTACTATAAATTCCATAAAAATAAAGTTCCAAGTTAAAAAACTCAACAACTTCTCTATAAAAACAATAAAAAAAAGTTCCAAGTTAAAAAACTCAATAATTTCAATATAAAAAAAAAAGTTCCAAGTTAAAAAACTCAACAATTTCACTATTAAAACCATTTAAATAAGTTCCAAGTTAAAAAACTCAACAAATTCACTATAAGAACTATAAAAAGGTTTCAAGTTAAAAAAATCATTAATTCCACTATAAAAATAAATAAATAAAGTTCAAAGTTAAAATAACTCAATAATTTCAATATAAAAACCATTTAAAAAAGTTCAAAGTTAAAAAACTCAACAATTTCACTATAAAAACCATTAAAAAAAAGTTCCAAGTTAAAAATCTCAACAATTTCACTATAAATAGAATAAAAAAAAGTTCATAGTTAGAAAATTCCGAAATTTCACTATAAAAACCATATAGAAAGTTCCAAGTTAAAAAACTCAACAATTTCACTATAAAAACCATATAAAAAGTTCCAAGTTAAAAAACTCAATAATTTCACTATAAAAAAAAGTTTCAAGTTAAAAAAACTAATTAATTTCACTATTAAAACTATTTAAATAAGTCCAAGTTTAAAAAACTCAACAATTTCACTATAAAAACATAAAAAAAGTTCCAAATTAAAAAACATAATGATTTCACTATAAAAGTAAAAATAAAAAAGTTCCAAGTTAAAAAAACTCAACAATTTCATTATAAAAAATATTTAAATAATTTATAAGTTAGAAATTCAACAATTTCACTGTAAAAACCATAAAAATAAGTTCCAAGTTAAAAAACTCAATAATATCGCTATAAAAAAATGTTCCAAGTTAAAATAAACTCAACAATTTCACTATAAAAACCATTTAAATAAGTTCCAAATTAGAAAACTCAACAATTTCACTATAAAAAAAACTCAAAAGTTTCACTATAAATACAATTATAAATAGTTACAAGTTAAAAAACTCAACAATTTCGCAACAAAAACCATAAAAAAATAAGTTCCAAGTTAAAAAACTTAACAATTTCACTATAAAAACCATAAAAAAAGTTCCAAGTTAAAAAAACTCAACAATTTCACTAATCCATAAAAAAGTTCCAAGTTAAAAATCTCAACAATTTCACTATAAAAACCATAAGAAAAAGTTCCTAGTTAGAAAATTCTGCAAATTCACTATAAAAACCATATAAAAAGTTCCAAGTTAAAAAACTCAACAATTTCATTATAAAAACCATAAAAAAAAGTTTCAAGTTAAAAAAACTTAATAATATCACTATAATAACCATAAAAAAGTTCCAAGTTAAAAAAACTCAACAATTTCACTTTAAAAACCATACAAAAAATCTCCAAGGTTTAAAACTAAAAACCATTAAAAAAAGTTCCAAGTTAAAAATCTCAACAAATTGTTAAAAAAAATCTCTGAGTTAAAAAACTCAACAAATTCACTATAAAAACCATAAAATATTTCCAAGTTAAAAAAACTCTTCAATTTTACTATAAATTCCATAAAAATAAAGTTCCAAGTTAAAAAACTCAACAACTTCTCTATAAAAACAATAAAAAAAAGTTCCAAGTTAAAAAACTCAATAATTTCAATATAAAAAAAAAAGTTCCAAGTTAAAAAACTCAACAATTTCACTATTAAAACCATTTAAATAAGTTCCAAGTTAAAAAACTCAACAAATTCACTATAAGAACTATAAAAAGGTTTCAAGTTAAAAAAATCATTAATTCCACTATAAAAATAAATAAATAAAGTTCCAAGTTAAAATAACTCAATAATTTCAATATAAAAACCATTTAAAAAAGTTCAAAGTTAAAAAACTCAACAATTTCACTATAAAAACCATAAAAAAAAGTTCCAAGTTAAAAATCTCAACAATTTCACTATAAAAAGAATAAAAAAAAGTTCATAGTTAGAAAATTCCGAAATTTCACTATAAAAACCATATAAAAAGTTCCAAGTTAAAAAACTCAACAATTTCACTATAAAAACCATATAAAAAGTTCCAAGTTAAAAAACTCAATAATTTCACTATAAAAAAAAGTTTCAAGTTAAAAAAACTAATTAATTTCACTATTAAAACTATTTAAATAAGTCCAAGTTTAAAAAACTCAACAATTTCACTATAAAAACATAAAAAAAAGTTCCAAATTAAAAAACATAATGATTTCACTATAAAAATAAAAATAAAAAAGTTCCAAGTTAAAAAAACTCAACAATTTCATTATAAAAAATATTTAAATAATTTATAAGTTAGAAATTCAACAATTTCACTGTAAAAACCATAAAAATAAGTTCCAAGTTAAAAAACTCAATAATATCGCTATAAAAAAATGTTCCAAGTTAAAATAAACTCAACAATTTCACTATAAAAACCATTTAAATAAGTTCCAAATTAGAAAACTCAACATTTTCACTATAAAAAAAACTCAAAAGTTTCACTATAAATACAATTATAAATAGTTACAAGTTAAAAAACTCAACAATTTCGCAACAAAAACCATAAAAAAATAAGTTCCAAGTTAAAAAACTTAACAATTTCACTATAAAAACCATAAAAAAAGTTCCAAGTTAAAAAAACTCAACAATTTCACTAATCCATAAAAAAGTTCCAAGTTAAAAATCTCAACAATTTCACTATAAAAACCATAAGAAAAAGTTCCTAGTTAGAAAATTCTGCAAATTCACTATAAAAACCATATAAAAAGTTCCAAGTTAAAAAACTCAACAATTTCATTATAAAAACCATAAAAAAAAGTTTCAAGTTAAAAAAACTTAATAATATCACTATAATAACCATAAAAAAGTTCCAAGTTAAAAAAACTCAACAATTTCACTTTAAAAACCATACAAAAAATCTCCAAGGTTTAAAACTAAAAACCATTAAAAAAAGTTCCAAGTTAAAAATCTCAACAAATTGTTAAAAAAAATCTCTGAGTTAAAAAACTCAACAAATTCACTATAAAAACCATAAAATATTTCCAAGTTAAAAAAACTCTTCAATTTTACTATAAATTCCATAAAAATAAAGTTCCAAGTTAAAAAACTCAACAACTTCTCTATAAAAACAATAAAAAAAAGTTCCAAGTTAAAAAACTCAATAATTTCAATATAAAAAAAAAAGTTCCAAGTTAAAAAACTCAACAATTTCACTATTAAAACCATTTAAATAAGTTCCAAGTTAAAAAACTCAACAAATTCACTATAAGAACTATAAAAAGGTTTCAAGTTAAAAAAATCATTAATTCCACTATAAAAATAAATAAATAAAGTTCCAAGTTAAAATAACTCAATAATTTCAATATAAAAACCATTTAAAAAAGTTCAAAGTTAAAAAACTCAACAATTTCACTATAAAAACCATTAAAAAAAAGTTCCAAGTTAAAAATCTCAACAATTTCACTATAAAAAGAATAAAAAAAAGTTCATAGTTAGAAAATTCCGAAATTTCACTATAAAAACCATATAAAAAGTTCCAAGTTAAAAAACTCAACAATTTCACTATAAAAACCATATAAAATGTTCCAAGTTAAAAAACTCAATAATTTCACTATAAAAAAAAGTTTCAAGTTAAAAAAACTAATTAATTTCACTATTAAAACTATTTAAATAAGTCCAAGTTTAAAAAACTCAACAATTTCACTATAAAAACATAAAAAAAGTTCCAAATTAAAAAACATAATGATTTCACTATAAAAGTAAAAATAAAAAAGTTCCAAGTTAAAAAAACTCAACAATTTCATTATAAAAAATATTTAAATAATTTATAAGTTAGAAATTCAACAATTTCACTGTAAAAACCATAAAAATAAGTTCCAAGTTAAAAAACTCAATAATATCGCTATAAAAAAATGTTCCAAGTTAAAATAAACTCAACAATTTCACTATAAAAACCATTTAAATAAGTTCCAAATTAGAAAACTCAACAATTTCACTATAAAAAAAACTCAAAAGTTTCACTATAAATACAATTATAAATAGTTACAAGTTAAAAAACTCAACAATTTCGCAACAAAAACCATAAAAAAATAAGTTCCAAGTTAAAAAACTTAACAATTTCACTATAAAAACCATAAAAAAAGTTCCAAGTTAAAAAACCTCAACAATTTCACTAATCCATAAAAAAGTTCCAAGTTAAAAATCTCAACAATTTCACTATAAAAACCATAAGAAAAAGTTCCTAGTTAGAAAATTCTGCAAATTCACTATAAAAACCATATAAAAAGTTCCAAGTTAAAAAACTCAACAATTTCATTATAAAAACCATAAAAAAAAGTTTCAAGTTAAAAAAACTTAATAATATCACTATAATAACCATAAAAAAGATCCAAGTTAAAAAAACTCAACAATTTCACTTTAAAAACCATACAAAAAATCTCCAAGGTTTAAAACTAAAAACCATTAAAAAAAGTTCCAAGTTAAAAATCTCAACAAATTGTTAAAAAAAATCTCTGAGTTAAAAAACTCAACAAATTCACTATAAAAACCATAAAATATTTCCAAGTTAAAAAAACTCTTCAATTTTACTATAAATTCCATAAAAATAAAGTTCCAAGTTAAAAAACTCAACAACTTCTCTATAAAAACAATAAAAAAAAGTTCCAAGTTAAAAAACTCAATAATTTCAATATAAAAAAAAAGTTCCAAGTTAAAAAACTCAACAATTTCACTATTAAAACCATTTAAATAAGTTCCAAGTTAAAAAACTCAACAAATTCACTATAAGAACTATAAAAAGGTTTCAAGTTAAAAAAATCATTAATTCCACTATAAAAATAAATAAATAAAGTTCCAAGTTAAAATAACTCAATAATTTCAATATAAAAACCATTTAAAAAAGTTCAAAGTTAAAAAACTCAACAATTTCACTATAAAAACCATAAAAAAAAAGTTCCAAGTTAAAAATCTCAACAATTTCACTATAAAAAGAATAAAAAAAAGTTCATAGTTAGAAAATTCCGAAATTTCACTATAAAAACCATATAAAAAGTTCCAAGTTAAAAAACTCAACAATTTCACTATAAAAACCATATAAAAAGTTCCAAGTTAAAAAACTCAATAATTTCACTATAAAAAAAAGTTTCAAGTTAAAAAAACTAATTAATTTCACTATTAAAACTATTTAAATAAGTCCAAGTTTAAAAAACTCAACAATTTCACTATAAAAACATAAAAAAAGTTCCAAATTAAAAAACATAATGATTTCACTATAAAAATAAAAATAAAAAAGTTCCAAGTTAAAAAAACTCAACAATTTCATTATAAAAAATGTTTAAATAATTTATAAGTTAGAAATTCAACAATTTCACTGTAAAAACCATAAAAATAAGTTCCAAGTTAAAAAACTCAATAATATCGCTATAAAAAAATGTTCCAAGTTAAAATAAACTCAACAATTTCACTATAAAAACCATTTAAATAAGTTCCAAATTAGAAAACTCAACAATTTCACTATAAAAAAAACTCAAAAGTTTCACTATAAATACAATTATAAATAGTTACAAGTTAAAAAACTCAACAATTTCGCAACAAAAATCATAAAAATATAAGTTCCAAGTTAAAAAACTTAACAATTTCACTATAAAAACCATAAAAAAAGTTCCAAGTTAAAAAAACTCAACAATTTCACTAATCCATAAAAAAGTTCCAAGTTAAAAATCTCAACAATTTCACTATAAAAACCATAAGAAAAAGTTCCTAGTTAGAAAATTCTGCAAATTCACTATAAAAACCATATAAAAAGTTCCAAGTTAAAAAACTCAACAATTTCATTATAAAAACCATAAAAAAAAGTTTCAAGTTAAAAAAACTTAATAATATCACTATAATAACCATAAAAAAGTTCCAAGTTAAAAAAACTCAACAATTTCACTTTAAAAACCATACAAAAAATCTCCAAGGTTTAAAACTAAAAACCATTAAAAAAAGTTCCAAGTTAAAAATCTCAACAAATTGTTAAAAAAAATCTCTGAGTTAAAAAACTCAACAAATTCACTATAAAAACCATAAAATATTTCCAAGTTAAAAAAACTCTTCAATTTTACTATAAATTCCATAAAAATAAAGTTCCAAGTTAAAAAACTCAACAACTTCTCTATAAAAACAATAAAAAAAAGTTCCAAGTTAAAAAACTCAATAATTTCAATATAAAAAAAAAGTTCCAAGTTAAAAAACTCAACAATTTCACTATTAAAACCATTTAAATAAGTTCCAAGTTAAAAAACTCAACAAATTCACTCTAAGAACTATAAAAAGGTTTCAAGTTAAAAAAATAATTAATTCCACTATAAAAATAAATAAATAAAGTTCCAAGTTAAAATAACTCAATAATTTCAATATAAAAACCATTTAAAAAAGTTCAAAGTTAAAAAACTCAACAATTTCACTATAAAAACCATAAAAAAAAAGTTCCAAGTTAAAAATCTCAACAATTTCAATATAAAAAGAATAAAAAAAAGTTCATAGTTAGAAAATTCCGAAATTTCACTATAAAAACCATATAAAAAGTTCCAAGTTAAAAAACTCAACAATTTCACTATAAAAACCATATAAAAAGTTCCAAGTTAAAAAACTCAATAATTTCACTATAAAAAAAAGTTTCAAGTTAAAAAAACTAATTAATTTCACTATTAAAACTATTTAAATAAGTCCAAGTTTAAAAAACTCAACAATTTCACTATAAAAACATAAAAAAAGTTCCAAATTAAAAAACATAATGATTTCACTATAAAAATAAAAATAAAAAAGTTCCAAGTTAAAAAAACTCAACAATTTCATTATAAAAAATATTTAAATAATTTATAAGTTAGAAATTCAACAATTTCACTGTAAAAACCATAAAAATAAGTTCCAAGTTAAAAACTCAATAATATCGCTATAAAAAAATGTTCCAAGTTAAAATAAACTCAACAATTTCACTATAAAAACCATTTAAATAAGTTCCAAATTAGAAAACTCAACAATTTCACTATAAAAAAAACTCAAAAGTTTCACTATAAATACAATTATAAATAGTTACAAGTTAAAAAACTCAACAATTTCGCTACAAAAACCATAAAAAAATAAGTTCCAAGTTAAAAAACTTAACAATTTCACTATAAAAACCATAAAAAAAAGTTCCAAGTTAAAAAAACTCAACAATTTCACTAATCCATAAAAAAGTTCCAAGTTAAAAATCTCAACAATTTCACTATAAAAACCATAAGAAAAAGTTCCTAGTTAGAAAATTCTGCAAATTCACTATAAAAACCATATAAAAAGTTCCAAGTTAAAAAACTCAACAATTTCATTATAAAAACCATAAAAAAAAGTTTCAAGTTAAAAAAACTTAAAAATATCACTATAATAACCATAAAAAAGTTCCAATTTAAAAAAATTCCACAATTTCACTTTAAAAACCATACAAAAAATCTCCAAGGTTTAAAACTAAAAACCATTAAAAAAAGTTCCAAGTTAAAAATCTCAACAAATTGTTAAAAAAAAATTCTGAGTTAAAAAACTCAACAACTTCACTATAAAAACCATAAAATATTTCCAAGTTAAAAAAACTCTTCAATTTTACTATAAATTCCATAAAAAATAAGTTCCAAGTTAAAAAACTCAACAATTTCACTATAAATACAATAATAAAAGTTCCAAGTTAAAAATCTCAATAATTTCAATATAAAAATAAATAAAAAAAAGTTCCAAGTTTAAAAACTCAACAATTTCACTATTAAAACCATTTAAATAAGTTCCAAGTTAAAAAATTCAACAAATTCACTATAAAAACCATAAAATAATTCCAAGTTAAAAAAACTCTTAAATTTTACTATAAATTCCATAAAAATAAAGTTCCAAGTTAAAAAACTCATTAATTCCACTATAAAAATAAATAAAAAAAGTTCCAAGTTAAAATAACTCAATAATTTCACTATAAAAACCATTTAAAAAAGTTTGAAGTTAAAAAACTCAACAATTTCACTATAAAAACCATAAAAAAAAGTTCCAAGTTAAAAATCTCAACAATTTCACTATAAAAAGAATATAAAAAAGTTCCTAGTTAGAAAATTCCGAAATTTCACTATAAAAACCATATAAAAAGTTCCAAGTTAAAAAACTCAACAATTTCACTATAAAAACCATACAAAAAGTTCCAAGTTAAAAAACTCAATAATTTCACTATAAAAAAAGTTTCAAGTTAAAAAAACTAATTAATTTCACTATTAAAACTATTTAAATAAGTCCAAGTTTAAAAAACTCAACAATTTCACTATAAAAGCATAAAAAAAGTTCCAAATTAAAAAACATAATGATTTCTTTATAAAAATAAAAAAAAGTTCCAAGTTAAAAAAACTCAACAATTTTATTATAAAAAACATTTAAATAATTTCCAAGTTAGAAAATTCAACTATTTCACTGTAAAAACCATAAAAAAAAGTTCCAAGTTAAAAAACTCAATAATATCGCTATAAAAAAATGTTCCAAGTTAAAATAAACTCAACAATTTCACTATAAAAACCATTTAAATAAGTTCCAAATTAGAAAACTCAACAATTTCACTATAAAAAAACTCAAAAGTTTCACTATAAATACCATTATAAATAGTTACAAGTTAAAAAACTCAACAATTTCACTACAAAAACCATAAAAAAAAATAAGTTCCAAGTTAAAAAACTAAACAATTTCACTATAAAAACCATAAAAAAAAATTCCAAGTTAAAAAAACTCAACAATTTCACTAATCCATAAAAAAGTTACAAGTTAAAAATCTCAACAATTTCACTATAAAAACCATAAGAAAAAGTTACAAGTTAGAAAATTCCGCACATTCACTATAAAAACCATATAAAAAGTTCTAAGTTAAAAAACTCAACAATTTCAATATAAAAACCATAAAAAAAAGTTTCAAGTTAAAAAAACTTAATAATATCACTATAATAACCATAAAAAAGTTCCAAGTTAAAAAAACTCAACAATTTCACTTTAAAAACCATACAAAAAATCTCCAAGGTTTAAAACTAAAAACCATTAAAAAAAGTTCCAAGTTAAAAATATAAACAAATTGTTAAAAAAATCTCTAAGTAAAAAAACTAAACAAATTCACTATAAAAACCATAAAATATTTCCAAGTTAAAAAAACTCTTCAATTTTACTATAAATTCCATAAAAATAAAGTTCCAAGTTAAAAAACTCAACAACTTCTCTATAAAAACAATAAAAAAAGTTACAAGTTAAAAAACTCAATAATTTCAATATAAAAAAAAAGTTCCAAGTTAAAAAACTCAACAATTTCACTATTAAAACCATTTAAATAAGTTCCAAGTTAAAAAACTCAACAAATTCACTATAAAAACTATAAAAAGGTTCCAAGTTAAAAAACTCATTAATTCCACTATAAAAATAAATAAAAAAAGTTCCAAGTTAAAATAACTCAATAATTTCAATATAAAAACCATTTAAAAAAGTTCGAAGTTAAAAAACTCAACAATTTCACTATAAAAACCATAAAAAAAATCCCAAGTTAAAAATCTCAACAATTTCACTATAAAAAGAATAAAAAAAAAGTTCCTAGTTAGAAAATTCCGAAATTTCACTATAAAAACCATATAAAAAGTTCCAAGTTAAAAAACTCAACAATTTCACTATAAAAACCATACAAAAAGTTCCAAGTTAAAAAACTCAATAATTTCACTATAAAAAAAAGTTTCAAGTTAAAAAAACTAATTAATTTCACTATTAAAACTATTTAAATAAGTCCAAGTTTAAAAAACTCAACAATTTCACTATAAAAACATAAAAAAAGTTCCAAATTAAAAAACATAATGATTTCACTATAAAAATAAAAAAAAGTTCCAAGTTAAAAAAACTCAACAATTTCATTATAAAAAACATTTAAATAATTTCCAAGTTAGAAAATTCAACTATTTCACTGTAAAAACCATAAAAAAAAGTTTCAAGTTAAAAAACTCAATAATATCGCTATAAAAAAATGTTCCAAGTTAAAATAAACTCAACAATTTCACTATAAAAACCATTTAAATAAGTTCCAAATTAGAAAACTCAACAATTTCACTATAAAAAAACTCAAAAGTTTCACTATCAATACCATTATAAATAGTTAAAGGTTAAAAAACTCAACAATTTCACTACAAAAACCATATAAAAAAACAAGTTCCAAGTTTAAAAACTAAACAATTTCACTATAAAAACCATAAAAAAAAATTCCAAGTTAAAAAAACTCAACAATTTCACTAATCCATAAAAAAGTTCCAAGTTAAAAATCTCAACAATTTCACTATAAAAACCATAAGAAAAAGTTCCTAGTTAGAAAATTCCGCACATTCACTATAAAAACCATATAAAAAGTTCTAAGTTAAAAAACTCAACAATTTCAATATAAAAACCATAATAAAAAGTTTCAAGTTAAAAAAACTTAATAATATCACTATAATAACCATAAAAAAGTTCCAAGTTAAAAAAACTCAACAATTTCACTTTAAAAACCATACAAAAAATCTCCATGGTTTAAAACTAAAAACCATTAAAAAAAGTTCCAAGTTAAAAATATAAACAAATTGTTAAAAAAAATCTCTAAGTAAAAAAACTAAACAAATTCACTATAAAAACCATAAAATATTTCCAAGTTAAAAAACTCTTCAATTTTACTATAAATTCCATAAAAATAAAGTTCCAAGTTAAAATACTCAACAACTTCTCTATAAAAACAATAAAAAAAGTTCCAAGTTAAAAAACTCAATAATTTCAATATAAAAAAAAAGTTCCAAGTTAAAAAACTCAACAAATTCACTATAAAAACTATAAAAAGGTTCCAAGTTAAAAAACTCATTAATTCCACTATAAAAATAAATAAAAAAAGTTCCAAGTTAAAATAACTCAATAATTTCAATATAAAAACCATTTAAAAAAGTCCGAAGTTAAAAAACTCAACAATTTCACTATAAAAACCATTAAAAAAATCCCAAGTTAAAAATCTCAACAATTTCACTATAAAAAGAATAAAAAAAAAGTTCCTAGTTAGAAAATTCCGAAATTTCACTATAAAAACCATATAAAAAGTTCCAAGTTAAAAAACTCAACAATTTCACTATAAAAACCATACAAAAAGTTCCAAGTTAAAAAACTCAATAATTTCACTATAAAAAAAAGTTTCAAGTTAAAAAAACTAATTAATTTCACTATTAAAACTATTTAAATAAGTCCAAGTTTAAAAAACTCAACAATTTCACTATAAAAACATAAAAAAAGTTCCAAATTAAAAAACATAATGATTTCACTATAAAAATAAAAAAAAGTTCCAAGTTAAAAAAACTCAACAATTTCATTATAAAAAACATTTAAATAATTTCCAAGTTAGAAAATTCAACTATTTCACTGTAAAAACCATAAAAAAAAGTTTCAAGTTAAAAAACTCAATAATATCGCTATAAAAAAATGTTCCAAGTTAAAATAAACTCAACAATTTCACTATAAAAACCATTTAAATAAGTTCCAAATTAGAAAACTCAACAATTTCACTATAAAAAAACTCAAAAGTTTCACTATAAATACCATTATAAATAGTTAAAGGTTAAAAAACTCAACAATTTCACTACAAAAACCATATAAAAAAACAAGTTCCAAGTTTAAAAACTAAACAATTTCACTATAAAAACCATAAAAAAAAATTCCAAGTTAAAAAAACTCAACAATTTCACTAATCCATAAAAAAGTTCCAAGTTAAAAATCTCAACAATTTCACTATAAAAACCATAAGAAAAAGTTCCTAGTTAGAAAATTCCGCACATTCACTATAAAAACCATATAAAAAGTTCTAAGTTAAAAAACTCAACAATTTCAATATAAAAACCATAAAAAAAAGTTTCAAGTTAAAAAAACTTAATAATATCACTATAATAACCATAAAAAAGTTCCAAGTTAAAAAAACTCAACAATTTCACTTTAAAAACCATACAAAAAATCTACATGGTTTAAAATTAAAAACCATTAAAAAAAGTTCCAAGTTAAAAATATAAACAAATTGTTAAAAAAAATCTCTAAGTAAAAAAACTAAACAAATTCACTATAAAAACCATAAAATATTTCCAAGTTAAAAAACTCTTCAATTTTACTATAAATTCCATAAAAATAAAGTTCCAAGTTAAAAAACTCAACAACTTCTCTATAAAAACAATAAAAAAAGTTCCAAGTTAAAAAACTCAATAATTTCAATATAAAAAAAAAGTTCCAAGTTAAAAAACTCAACAATTTCACTATTAAAACCATTTAAATAAGTTCCAAGTTAAAAAACTCAACAAATTCACTATAAAAACTATAAAAAGGTTCCAAGTTAAAAAAACTCATTAATTCCACTATAAAAATAAATAAAAAAAGTTCCAAGTTAAAATAACTCAATAATTTCAATATAAAAACCATTTAAAAAAGTTCGAAGTTAAAAAACTCAACAATTTCACTATAAAAACCATTAAAAAAAAATTCCAAGTTAAAAATCTCAACAATTTCACTATAAAAAGAATAAAAAAAAGTTCCTAGTTAGAAAATTCCGAAATTTCACTATAAAAACCATATAAAAAGTTCCAAGTTAAAAAACTCAACAATTTCACTATAAAAACCATACAAAAAGTTCCAAGTTAAAAAACTCAATAATTTCACTATAAAAAAAAGTTTCAAGTTAAAAAAACTAATTATTTTCACTATTAAAACTATTTAAATAAGTCCAAGTTTAAAAAACTCAACAATTTCACTATAAAAACATAAAAAAAGTTCCAAATTAAAAAACATAATGATTTCACTATAAAAATAAAAAAAAGTTCCAAGTTAAAAAAACTCAACAATTTCATTATAAAAAACATTTAAATAATTTCCAAGTTAGAAAATTCAACTATTTCACTGTAAAAACCATAAAAAAAAGTTCCAAGTTAAAAAACTCAATAATATCGCTATAAAAAAATGTTTCAAGTTAAAATAAACTCAACAATTTCACTATAAAAACCATTTAAATAAGTTCCAAATTAGAAAACTCAACAATTTCACTATAAAAAAACTCAAAAGTTTCACTATAAATACCATTATAAATAGTTAAAGGTTAAAAAACTCAACAATTTCACTACAAAAACCATAAAAAAAAAACAAGTTCCAAGTTAAAAAACTAAACAATTTCACTATAAAAACCATAAAAAAAAATTCCAAGTTAAAAAAACTCAACAATTTCACTAATCCATAAAAAAGTTCCAAGTTAAAAATCTCAACAATTTCACTATAAAAACCATAAGAAAAAGTTCCTTGTTAGAAAATTCCGCACATTCACTATAAAAACCATATAAAAAGTTCTAAGTTAAAAAACTCAACAATTTCAATATAAAAACCATAAAAAAAAAGTTTCAAGTTAAAAAAACTTAATAATATCACTATAATAACCATAAAAAAGTTCCAAGTTAAAAAAACTCAACAATTTCACTTTAAAAACCATACAAAAAATCTCCATGGTTTAAAACTAAAAACCATTAAAAAAAGTTCCAAGTTAAAAATATAAACAAATTGTTAAAAAAAATCTCTAAGTAAAAAAACTAAACAAATTCACTATAAAAACCATAAAATATTTCCAAGTTAAAAAACTCTTCAATTTTACTATAAATTCCATAAAAATAAAGTTCCAAGTTAAAAAACTCAACAACTTCTCTATAAAAACAATAAAAAAAGTTACAAGTTAAAAAACTCAATAATTTCAATATAAAAAAAAAGTTCCAAGTTAAAAAACTCAACAATTTCACTATTAAAACCATTTAAATAAGTTCCAAGTTAAAAAACTCAACAAATTCACTATAAAAACTATAAAAAGGTTCCAAGTTAAAAAACTCATTAATTCCACTATAAAAATAAATAAAAAAAGTTCCAAGTTAAAATAACTCAATAATTTCAATATAAAAACCATTTAAAAAAGTTAGAAGTTAAAAAACTCAACAATTTCACTATAAAAACCATAAAAAAAATCCCAAGTTAAAAATCTCAACAATTTCACTATAAAAAGAATAAAAAAAAAGTTCCTAGTTAGAAAATTCCGAAATTTCACTATAAAAACCATATAAAAAGTTCCAAGTTAAAAAACTCAACAATTTCACTATAAAAACCATACAAAAAGTTCCAAGTTAAAAAACTCAATAATTTCACTATAAAAAAAAGTTTCAAGTTAAAAAAACTAATTAATTTCACTATTAAAACTATTTAAATAAGTCCAAGTTTAAAAAACTCAACAATTTCACTATAAAAACATAAAAAAAGTTCCAAATTAAAAAACATAATGATTTCACTATAAAAATAAAAAAAAGTTCCAAGTTAAAAAAACTCAACAATTTCATTATAAAAAACATTTAAATAATTTCCAAGTTAGAAAATTCAACTATTTCACTGTAAAAACCATAAAAAAAAGTTTCAAGTTAAAAAACTCAATAATATCGCTATAAAAAAATGTTCCAAGTTAAAATAAACTCAACAATTTCACTATAAAAACCATTTAAATAAGTTCCAAATTAGAAAACTCAACAATTTCACTATAAAAAAACTCAAAAGTTTCACTATCAATACCATTATAAATAGTTAAAGGTTAAAAAACTCAACAATTTCACTACAAAAACCATATAAAAAAACAAGTTCCAAGTTTAAAAACTAAACAATTTCACTATAAAAACCATAAAAAAAAATTCCAAGTTAAAAAAACTCAACAATTTCACTAATCCATAAAAAAGTTCCAAGTTAAAAATCTCAACAATTTCACTATAAAAACCATAAGAAAAAGTTCCTAGTTAGAAAATTCCGCACATTCACTATAAAAACCATATAAAAAGTTCTAAGTTAAAAAACTCAACAATTTCAATATAAAAACCATAAAAAAAAGTTTCAAGTTAAAAAAACTTAATAATATCACTATAATAACCATAAAAAAGTTCCAAGTTAAAAAAACTCAACAATTTCACTTTAAAAACCATACAAAAAATCTCCATGGTTTAAAACTAAAAACCATTAAAAAAAGTTCCAAGTTAAAAATATAAACAAATTGTTAAAAAAAATCTCTAAGTAAAAAAACTAAACAAATTCACTATAAAAACCATAAAATATTTCCAAGTTAAAAAACTCTTCAATTTTACTATAAATTCCATAAAAATAAAGTTCCAAGTTAAAATACTCAACAACTTCTCTATAAAAACAATAAAAAAAGTTCCAAGTTAAAAAACTCAATAATTTCAATATAAAAAAAAAGTTCCAAGTTAAAAAACTCAACAAATTCACTATAAAAACTATAAAAAGGTTCCAAGTTAAAAAACTCATTAATTCCACTATAAAAATAAATAAAAAAAGTTCCAAGTTAAAATAACTCAATAATTTCAATATAAAAACCATTTAAAAAAGTCCGAAGTTAAAAAACTCAACAATTTCACTATAAAAACCATTAAAAAAATCCCAAGTTAAAAATCTCAACAATTTCACTATAAAAAGAATAAAAAAAAAGTTCCTAGTTAGAAAATTCCGAAATTTCACTATAAAAACCATATAAAAAGTTCCAAGTTAAAAAACTCAACAATTTCACTATAAAAACCATACAAAAAGTTCCAAGTTAAAAAACTCAATAATTTCACTATAAAAAAAAGTTTCAAGTTAAAAAAACTAATTAATTTCACTATTAAAACTATTTAAATAAGTCCAAGTTTAAAAAACTCAACAATTTCACTATAAAAACATAAAAAAAGTTCCAAATTAAAAAACATAATGATTTCACTATAAAAATAAAAAAAAGTTCCAAGTTAAAAAAACTCAACAATTTCATTATAAAAAACATTTAAATAATTTCCAAGTTAGAAAAATCAACTATTTCACTGTAAAAACCATAAAAAAAAGTTCCAAGTTAAAAAACTCAATAATATCGCTATAAAAAAATGTTCCAAGTTAAAATAAACTCAACAATTTCACTATAAAAAACAATTAAATAAGTTCCAAATTAGAAAACTCAACAATTTCACTATAAAAAAACTCAAAAGTTTCACTATAAATACCATTATAAATAGTTAAAGGTTAAAAAACTCAACAATTTCACTACAAAAACCATAAAAAAAAAATTCCAAGTTAAAAAAACTCAACAATTTCACTAATCCATAAAAAAGTTCCAAGTTAAAAATCTCAACAATTTCACTATAAAAACCATAAGAAAAAGTTCCTAGTTAGATAATTCCGCACATTCACTATAAAAACCATATAAAAAGTTCTAAGTTAAAAAACTCAACAATTTCAATATAAAAACCATAAAAAAAAGTTTCAAGTTAAAAAAACTTAATAATATCACTATAATAACCATAAAAAAGTTCCAAGTTAAAAAAACTCAACAATTTCACTTTAAAAACCATACAAAAAATCTCCATGGTTTAAAACTAAAAACCATTAAAAAAAGTTCCAAGTTAAAAATATAAACAAATTGTAAAAAAAAATCTCTAAGTAAAAAAACTAAACAAATTCACTTATAAAAACCATAAAATATTTCCAAGTTAAAAAACTCTTCAATTTTACTATAAATTCCATAAAAATAAAGTTCCAAGTTAAAAAACTCAACAACTTCTCTATAAAAACAATAAAAAAAGTTCCAAGTTAAAAAACTCAATAATTTCAATATAAAAAAAAAGTTCCAAGTTAAAAAACTCAACAATTTCACTATTAAAACCATTTAAATAAGTTCCAAGTTAAAAAACTCAACAAATTCACTATAAAAACTATAAAAAGGTTCCAAGTTAAAAAAACTCATTAATTCCACTATAAAAATAAATAAAAAAAGTTCCAAGTTAAAATAACTCAATAATTTCAATATAAAAACCATTTAAAAAAGTTCGAAGTTAAAAAACTCAACAATTTCACTATAAAAACCATTAAAAAAAAATTCCAAGTTAAAAATCTCAACAATTTCACTATAAAAAGAATAAAAAAAAGTTCCTAGTTAGAAAATTCCGAAATTTCACTATAAAAACCATATAAAAAGTTCCAAGTTAAAAAACTCAACAATTTCACTATAAAAACCATACAAAAAGTTCCAAGTTAAAAAACTCAATAATTTCACTATAAAAAAAAGTTTCAAGTTAAAAAAACTAATTATTTTCACTATTAAAACTATTTAAATAAGTCCAAGTTTAAAAAACTCAACAATTTCACTATAAAAACATAAAAAAAGTTCCAAATTAAAAAACATAATGATTTCACTATAAAAATAAAAAAAAGTTCCAAGTTAAAAAAACTCAACAATTTCATTATAAAAAACATTTAAATAATTTCCAAGTTAGAAAAATCAACTATTTCACTGTAAAAACCATAAAAAAAGTTCCAAGTTAAAAAACTCAATAATATCGCTATAAAAAAATGTTCCAAGTTAAAATAAACTCAACAATTTCACTATAAAAACCATTTAAATAAGTTCCAAATTAGAAAACTCAACAATTTCACTATAAAAAAACTCAAAAGTTTCACTATAAATACCATTATAAATAGTTAAAGGTTAAAAAACTCAACAATTTCACTAATCCATAAAAAAGTTCCAAGTTAAAAATCTCAACAATTTCACTATAAAAACCATAAGAAAAAGTTCCTAGTTAGATAATTCCGCACATTCACTATAAAAACCATATAAAAAGTTCTAAGTTAAAAAACTCAACAATTTCAATATAAAAACCATAAAAAAAAAGTTTCAAGTTAAAAAAACTTAATAATATCACTATAATAACCATAAAAAAGTTCCAAGTTAAAAAAACTCAACAATTTCACTTTAAAAACCATACAAAAAATCTCCAAGGTTTAAAACTAAAAACCATTAAAAAAAGTTCCAAGTTAAAAATATAAACAAATTGTTAAAAAAATCTCTAAGTAAAAAAACTAAACAAATTCACTATAAAAACCATAATATATTTCCAAGTTAAAAACTCTTCAATTTTACTATAAATTCCATAAAAATAAAGTTCCAAGTTAAAAAACTCAACAACTTCTCTATAAAAACAATAAAAAAAGTTACAAGTTAAAAAACTCAATAATTTCAATATAAAAAAAAAGTTCCAAGTTAAAAAACTCAACAATTTCACTATTAAAACCATTTAAATAAGTTCCAAGTTAAAAAACTCAACAAATTCACTATAAAAACTATAAAAAGGTTCCAAGTTAAAAAACTCATTAATTCCACTATAAAAATAAATAAAAAAAGTTCCAAGTTAAAATAACTCAATAATTTCAATATAAAAACCATTTAAAAAAGTTCGAAGTTAAAAAACTCAACAATTTCACTATAAAAACCATAAAAAAAAATCCCAAGTTAAAAATCTCAACAATTTCACTATAAAAAGAATAAAAAAAAAGTTCCTAGTTAGAAAATTCCGAAATTTCACTATAAAAACCATATAAAAAGTTCCAAGTTAAAAAACTCAACAATTTCACTATAAAAACCATACAAAAAGTTCCAAGTTAAAAAACTCAATAATTTCACTATAAAAAAAAGTTTCAAGTTAAAAAAACTAATTAATTTCACTATTAAAACTATTTAAATAAGTCCAAGTTTAAAAAACTCAACAATTTCACTATAAAAACATAAAAAAAGTTCCAAATTAAAAAACATAATGATTTCACTATAAAAATAAAAAAAAGTTCCAAGTTAAAAAAACTCAACAATTTCATTATAAAAAACATTTAAATGATTTCCAAGTTAGAAAATTCAACTATTTCACTGTAAAAACCATAAAAAAAAGTTTCAAGTTAAAAAACTCAATAATATCGCTATAAAAAAATGTTCCAAGTTAAAATAAACTCAACAATTTCACTATAAAAACCATTTAAATAAGTTCCAAATTAGAAAACTCAACAATTTCACTATAAAAAAACTCAAAAGTTTCACTATCAATACCATTATAAATAGTTAAAGGTTAAAAAACTCAACAATTTCACTACAAAAACCATATAAAAAAACAAGTTCCAAGTTTAAAAACTAAACAATTTCACTATAAAAACCATAAAAAAAAAATTCCAAGTTAAAAAAACTCAACAATTTCACTAATCCATAAAAAAGTTCCAAGTTAAAAATCTCAACAATTTCACTATAAAAACCATAAGAAAAAGTTCCTAGTTAGAAAATTCCGCACATTCACTATAAAAACCATATAAAAAGTTCTAAGTTAAAAAACTCAACAATTTCAATATAAAAACCATAAAAAAAAGTTTCAAGTTAAAAAAACTTAATAATATCACTATAATAACCATAAAAAAGTTCCAAGTTAAAAAAACTCAACAATTTCACTTTAAAAACCATACAAAAAATCTCCATGGTTTAAAACTAAAAACCATTAAAAAAAGTTCCAAGTTAAAAATATAAACAAATTGTTAAAAAAAATCTCTAAGTAAAAAAACTATACAAATTCACTATAAAAACCATAAAATATTTCCAAGTTAAAAAACTCTTCAATTTTACTATAAATTCCATAAAAATAAAGTTCCAAATTAAAATACTCAACAACTTCGCTATAAAAACAATAAAAAAAGTTCCAAGTTAAAAAACTCAATAATTTCAATATAAAAAAAAAGTTCCAAGTTAAAAAACTCAACAAATTCACTATAAAAACTATAAAAAGGCTCCAAGTTAAAAAACTCATTAATTCCACTATAAAAATAAATAAAAAAAGTTCCAAGTTAAAATAACTCAATAATTTCAATATAAAAACCATTTAAAAAAGTCCGAAGTTAAAAAACTCAACAATTTCACTATAAAAACCATAAAAAAAATCCCAAGTTAAAAATCTCAACAATTTCACTATAAAAAGAATAAAAAAAAAGTTCCTAGTTAGAAAATTCCGAAATTTCACTATAAAAACCATATAAAAAGTTCCAAGTTAAAAAACTCAACAATTTCACTATAAAAACCATACAAAAAGTTCCAAGTTAAAAAACTCAATAATTTCACTATAAAAAAAAGTTTCAAGTTAAAAAAACTAATTAATTTCACTATTAAAACTATTTAAATAAGTCCAAGTTTAAAAAACTCAACAATTTCACTATAAAAACATAAAAAAAGTTCCAAATTAAAAAACATAATGATTTCACTATAAAAATAAAAAAAAGTTCCAAGTTAAAAAAACTCAACAATTTCATTATAAAAAACATTTAAATAATTTCCAAGTTAGAAAATTCAACTATTTCACTGTAAAAACAATAAAAAAAAAGTTTCAAGTTAAAAAACTCAATAATATCGCTATAAAAAAATGTTCCAAGTTAAAATAAACTCAACAATTTCACTATAAAAACCATTTAAATAAGTTCCAAATTAGAAAACTCAACAATTTCACTATAAAAAAACTCAAAAGTTTCACTATAAATACCATTATAAATAGTTAAAGGTTAAAAAACTCAACAATTTCACTACAAAAACCATATAAAAAAACAAGTTCCAAGTTTAAAAACTAAACAATTTCACTATAAAAACCATAAAAAAAAATTCCAAGTTAAAAAAACTCAACAATTTCACTAATCCATAAAAAAGTTCCAAGTTAAAAATCTCAACAATTTCACTATAAAAACCATAAGAAAAAGTTCCTAGTTAGAAAATTCCGCACATTCACTATAAAAACCATATAAAAAGTTCTAAGTTAAAAAACTCAACAATTTCAATATAAAAACCATAAAAAAAAGTTTCAAGTTAAAAAAACTTAATAATATCACTATAATAACCATAAAAAAGTTCCAAGTTAAAAAAACTCAACAATTTCACTTTAAAAACCATACAAAAAATCTCCAAGGTTTAAAACTAAAAACCATTAAAAAAAGTTCCAAGTTAAAAATATAAACAAATTGTTAAAAAAATCTCTAAGTAAAAAAACTAAACAAATTCACTATAAAAACCATAAAATATTTCCAAGTTAAAAACTCTTCAATTTTACTATAAATTCCATAAAAATAAAGTTCCAAGTTAAAAAACTCAACAACTTCTCTATAAAAACAATAAAAAAAGTTACAAGTTAAAAAACTCAATAATTTCAATATAAAAAAAAAGTTCCAAGTTAAAAAACTCAACAATTTCACTATTAAAACCATTTAAATAAGTTCCAAGTTAAAAAAACTCAACAAATTCACTATAAAAACTATAAAAAGGTTCCAAGTTAAAAAACTCATTAATTCCACTATAAAAATAAATAAAAAAAGTTCCAAGTTAAAATAACTCAATAATTTCAATATAAAAACCATTTAAAAAAGTTCGAAGTTAAAAAACTCAACAATTTCACTATAAAAACCATAAAAAAAAATCCCAAGTTAAAAATCTCAACAATTTCACTATAAAAAGAATAAAAAAAAAGTTCCTAGTTAGAAAATTCCGAAATTTCACTATAAAAACCATATAAAAAGTTCCAAGTTAAAAAACTCAACAATTTCACTATAAAAACCATACAAAAAGTTCCAAGTTAAAAAACTCAATAATTTCACTATAAAAAAAAGTTTCAAGTTAAAAAAACTAATTAATTTCACTATTAAAACTATTTAAATAAGTCCAAGTTTAAAAAACTCAACAATTTCACTATAAAAACATAAAAAAAGTTCCAAATTAAAAAACATAATGATTTCACTATAAAAATAAAAAAAAGTTCCAAGTTAAAAAAACTCAACAATTTCATTATAAAAAACATTTAAATAATTTCCAAGTTAGAAAATTCAACTATTTCACTGTAAAAACCATAAAAAAAAGTTTCAAGTTAAAAAACTCAATAATATCGCTATAAAAAAATGTTCCAAGTTAAAATAAACTCAACAATTTCACTATAAAAACCATTTAAATAAGTTCCAAATTAGAAAACTCAACAATTTCACTATAAAAAAACTCAAAAGTTTCACTATCAATACCATTATAAATAGTTAAAGGTTAAAAAACTCAACAATTTCACTACAAAAACCATATAAAAAAACAAGTTCCAAGTTTAAAAACTAAACAATTTCACTATAAAAACCATAAAAAAAAAATTCCAAGTTAAAAAAACTCAACAATTTCACTAATCCATAAAAAAGTTCCAAGTTAAAAATCTCAACAATTTCACTATAAAAACCATAAGAAAAAGTTCCTAGTTAGAAAATTCCGCACATTCACTATAAAAACCATATAAAAAGTTCTAAGTTAAAAAACTCAACAATTTCAAAATAAAAACCATAAAAAAAAGTTTCAAGTTAAAAAAACTTAATAATATCACTATAATAACCATAAAAAAGTTCCAAGTTAAAAAAACTCAACAATTTCACTTTAAAAACCATACAAAAAATCTCCATGGTTTAAAACTAAAAACCATTAAAAAAAGTTCCAAGTTAAAAATATAAACAAATTGTTAAAAAAAATCTCTAAGTAAAAAAACTAAACAAATTCACTATAAAAACCATAAAATATTTCCAAGTTAAAAAACTCTTCAATTTTACTATAAATTCCATAAAAATAAAGTTCCAAATTAAAATACTCAACAACTTCTCTATAAAAACAATAAAAAAAGTTCCAAGTTAAAAAACTCAATAATTTCAATATAAAAAAAAAGTTCCAAGTAAAAAAACTCAACAAATTCACTATAAAAACTATAAAAAGGTTCCAAGTTAAAAAACTCATTAATTCCACTATAAAAATAAATAAAAAAAGTTCCAAGTTAAAATAACTCAATAATTTCAATATAAAAACCATTTAAAAAAGTCCGAAGTTAAAAAACTCAACAATTTCACTATAAAAACCATAAAAAAAAATCCCAAGTTAAAAATCTCAACAATTTCACTATAAAAAGAATAAAAAAAAAGTTCCTAGTTAGAAAATTCCGAAATTTCACTATAAAAACCATATAAAAAGTTCCAAGTTAAAAAACTCAACAATTTCACTATAAAAACCATAAAAAAAAGTTCCAAGTTAAAAAACTCAATAATTTCACTATAAAAAAAAGTTTCAAGTTAAAAAAACTAATTAATTTCACTATTAAAACTATTTAAATAAGTCCAAGTTTAAAAAACTCAACAATTTCACTATAAAAACATAAAAAAAGTTCCAAATTAAAAAACATAATGATTTCACTATAAAAATAAAAAAAAGTTCCAAGTTAAAAAAACTCAACAATTTCATTATAAAAAACATTTAAATAATTTCCAAGTTAGAAAATTCAACTATTTCACTGTAAAAACCATAAAAAAAAGTTTCAAGTTAAAAAACTCAATAATATCGCTATAAAAAAATGTTCCAAGTTAAAATAAACTCAACAATTTCACTATAAAAACCATTTAAATAAGTTCCAAATTAGAAAACTCAACAATTTCACTATAAAAAAACTCAAAAGTTTCACTATAAATACCATTATAAATAGTTAAAGGTTAAAAAACTCAACAATTTCACTACAAAAACCATATAAAAAAACAAGTTCCAAGTTTAAAAACTAAACAATTTCACTATAAAAACCATAAAAAAAAAATCCAAGTTAAAAAAACTCAACAATTTCACTAATCCATAAAACAGTTCCAAGTTAAAAATCTCAACAATTTCACTATAAAAACCATAAGAAAAAGTTCCTAGTTAGAAAATTCCGCACATTCACTATAAAAACCATATAAAAAGTTCTAAGTTAAAAAAACTCAACAATTTCAATATAAAAACCATAAAAAAAAGTTTCAAGTTAAAAAAACTTAATAATATCACTATAATAACCATAAAAAAGTTCCAAGTTAAAAAAACTCAACAATTTCACTTTAAAAACCATACAAAAAATCTACATGGTTTAAAATTAAAAACCATTAAAAAAAGTTCCAAGTTAAAAATATAAACAAATTGTTAAAAAAAATCTCTAAGTAAAAAAACTAAACAAATTCACTATAAAAACCATAAAATATTTCCAAGTTAAAAAACTCTTCAATTTTACTATAAATTCCATAAAAATAAAGTTCCAAGTTAAAAAACTCAACAACTTCTCTATAAAAACAATAAAAAAAGTTCCAAGTTAAAAAACTCAATAATTTCAATATAAAAAAAAAGTTCCAAGTTAAAAAACTCAACAATTTCACTATTAAAACCATTTAAATAAGTTCCAAGTTAAAAAACTCAACAAATTCACTATAAAAACTATAAAAAGGTTCCAAGTTAAAAAAACTCATTAATTCCACTATAAAAATAAATAAATAAAGTTCCAAGTTAAAATAACTCAATAATTTCAATATAAAAACCATTTAAAAAAGTTCGAAGTTAAAAAACTCAACAATTTCACTATAAAAACCATTAAAAAAAAATTCCAAGTTAAAAATCTCAACAATTTCACTATAAAAAGAATAAAAAAAAGTTCCTAGTTAGAAAATTCCGAAATTTCACTATAAAAACCATATAAAAAGTTCCAAGTTAAAAAACTCAACAATTTCACTATAAAAACCATACAAAAAGTTCCAAGTTAAAAAACTCAATAATTTCACTATAAAAAAAAGTTTCAAGTTAAAAAAACTAATTAATTTCACTATTAAAACTATTTAAATAAGTCCAAGTTTAAAAAACTCAACAATTTCACTATAAAAACATAAAAAAAGTTCCAAATTAAAAAACATAATGATTTCACTATAAAAATAAAAAAAAGTTCCAAGTTAAAAAAACTCAACAATTTCATTATAAAAAACATTTAAATAATTTCCAAGTTAGAAAATTCAACTATTTCACTGTAAAAACCATAAAAAAAAGTTCCAAGTTAAAAAACTCAATAATATCGCTATAAAAAAATGTTCCAAGTTAAAATAAACTCAACAATTTCACTATAAAAACCATTTAAATAAGTTCCAAATTTAGAAAACTCAACAATTTCACTATAAAAAAACTCAAAAGTTTCACTATAAATACCATTATAAATAGTTAGAGGTTAAAAAACTCAACAATTTCACTACAAAAACCATAAAAAAAAACAAGTTCCAAGTTAAAAAACTAAACAATTTCACTATAAAAACCATAAAAAAAAAATTCCAAGTTAAAAAAACTCAACAATTTCACTAATCCATAAAAAAGTTCCAAGTTAAAAATCTCAACAATTTCACTATAAAAACCATAAGAAAAAGTTCCTAGTTAGAAAATTCCGCACATTCACTATAAAAACCATATAAAAAGTTCTAAGTTAAAAAACTCAACAATTTCAATATAAAAACCATAAAAAAAAGTTTCAAGTTAAAAAAACTTAATAATATCACTATAATAACCATAAAAAAGTTCCAAGTTAAAAAAACTCAACAATTTCACTTTAAAAACCATACAAAAAATCTCCATGGTTTAAAACTAAAAACCATTAAAAAAAGTTCCAAGTTAAAAATATAAACAAATTGTTAAAAAAAATCTCTAAGTAAAAAAACTAAACAAATTCACTATAAAAACCATAAAATATTTCCAAGTTAAAAAACTCTTCAATTTTACTATAAATTCCATAAAAATAAAGTTCCAAGTTAAAAAACTCAACAACTTCTCTATAAAAACAATAAAAAAAGTTCCAAGTTAAAAAACTCAATAATTTCAATATAAAAAAAAAGTTCCAAGTTAAAAAACTCAACAATTTCACTATTAAAACCATTTAAATAAGTTCCAAGTTAAAAAACTCAACAAATTCACTATAAAAACTATAAAAAGGTTCCAAGTTAAAAAAACTCATTAATTCCACTATAAAAATAAATAAATAAAGTTCCAAGTTAAAATAACTCAATAATTTCAATATAAAAACCATTTAAAAAAGTTCGAAGTTAAAAAACTCAACAATTTCACTATAAAAACCATTAAAAAAAAATTCCAAGTTAAAAATCTCAACAATTTCACTATAAAAAGAATAAAAAAAAGTTCCTAGTTAGAAAATTCCGAAATTTCACTATAAAAACCATATAAAAAGTTCCAAGTTAAAAAACTCAACAATTTCACTATAAAAACCATACAAAAAGTTCCAAGTTAAAAAACTCAATAATTTCACTATAAAAAAAAGTTTCAAGTTAAAAAAACTAATTAATTTCACTATTAAAACTATTTAAATAAGTCCAAGTTTAAAAAACTCAACAATTTCACTATAAAAACATAAAAAAAGTTCCAAATTAAAAAACATAATGATTTCACTATAAAAATAAAAAAAAGTTCCAAGTTAAAAAAACTCAACAATTTCATTATAAAAAACATTTAAATAATTTCCAAGTTAGAAAATTCAACTATTTCACTGTAAAAACCATAAAAAAAAGTTCCAAGTTAAAAAACTCAATAATATCGCTATAAAAAAATGTTCCAAGTTAAAATAAACTCAACAATTTCACTATAAAAACCATTTAAATAAGTTCCAAATTTAGAAAACTCAACAATTTCACTATAAAAAAACTCAAAAGTTTCACTATAAATACCATTATAAATAGTTAGAGGTTAAAAAACTCAACAATTTCACTACAAAAACCATAAAAAAAAACAAGTTCCAAGTTAAAAAACTAAACAATTTCACTATAAAAACCATAAAAAAAAAATTCCAAGTTAAAAAAACTCAACAATTTCACTAATCCATAAAAAAGTTCCAAGTTAAAAATCTCAACAATTTCACTATAAAAACCATAAGAAAAAGTTCCTAGTTAGAAAATTCCGCACATTCACTATAAAAACCATATAAAAAGTTCTAAGTTAAAAAACTCAACAATTTCAATATAAAAACCATAAAAAAAAGTTTCAAGTTAAAAAAACTTAATAATATCACTATAATAACCATAAAAAAGTTCCAAGTTAAAAAAACTCAACAATTTCACTTTAAAAACCATACAAAAAATCTCCATGGTTTAAAACTAAAAACCATTAAAAAAAGTTCCAAGTTAAAAATATAAACAAATTGTTAAAAAAAATCTCTAAGTAAAAAAACTAAACAAATTCACTATAAAAACCATAAAATATTTCCAAGTTAAAAAACTCTTCAATTTTACTATAAATTCCATAAAAATAAAGTTCCAAGTTAAAAAACTCAACAACTTCTCTATAAAAACAATAAAAAAAGTTCCAAGTTAAAAAACTCAATAATTTCAATATAAAAAAAAAGTTCCAAGTTAAAAAACTCAACAATTTCACTATTAAAACCATTTAAATAAGTTCCAAGTTAAAAAACTCAACAAATTCACTATAAAAACTATAAAAAGGTTCCAAGTTAAAAAACTCATTAATTCCACTATAAAAATAAATAAAAAAAAGTTCCAAGTTAAAATAACTCAATAATTTCAATATAAAAACCATTTAAAAAAGTTCGAAGTTAAAAAACTCAACAATTTCACTATAAAAACCATAAAAAAAAAATTTCAAGTTAAAAATCTCAACAATTTCACTATAAAAAGAATAAAAAAAAGTTCCTAGTTAGAAAATTCCGAAATTTCACTATAAAAACCATATAAAAAGTTCCAAGTTAAAAAACTCAACAATTTCACTATAAAAACTATACAAAAAGTTCCAAGTTAAAAAACTCAATAATTTCACTATAAAAAAAAGTTTCAAGTTAAAAAAACTAATTAATTTCACTATTAAAACTATTTAAATAAGTCAAAGTTTAAAAAACTCAACAATTTCACTATAAAAACATAAAAAAAGTTCCAAATTAAAAAACATAATGATTTCACTATAAAAATAAAAAAAAGTTCCAAGTTAAAAAAACTCAACAATTTCATTATAAAAAACATTTAAATAATTTCCAAGTTAGAAAAATCAACTATTTCACTGTAAAAACCATAAAAAAAAAAAAAGTTCCAAGTTAAAAAACTCAATAATATCGCTATAAAAAAATGTTCCAAGTTAAAATAAACTCAACAATTTCACTAAAAAAACCATTTAAATAAGTTCCAAATTAGAAAACTCAACAATTTCACTATAAAAAAACTCAAAAGTTTCACTATAAATACCATTATAAATAGTTAGAGGTTAAAAAACTCAACAATTTCACTACAAAAACCATAAAAAAAAACAAGTTCCAAGTTAAAAAACTAAACAATTTCACTATAAAAAACATTAAAAAAAAATTCCAAGTTACAAAAACTCAACAATTTCACTAATCCATAAAAAAGTTCCAAGTTAAAAATCTCAACAATTTCACTATAAAAACCATAAGAAAAAGTTCCTAGTTAGATAATTCCGCACATTGACTATAAAAACCATATAAAAAGTTCTAAGTTAAAAAACTCAACAATTTCAATATAAAAACCATAAAAAAAAGTTTCAAGTTAAAAAAACTTAATAATATCACTATAATAACCATAAAAAAGTTCCAAGTTAAAAAAACTCAACAATTTCACTTTAAAAACCATACAAAAAATCTCCATGGTTTAAAACTAAAAACCATTAAAAAAAGTTCCAAGTTAAAAATATAAACAAATTGTTAAAAAAAATCTCTAAGTAAAAAAACTAAACAAATTCACTATAAAAACCATAAAATATTTCCAAGTTAAAAAACTCTTCAATTTTACTATAAATTCCATAAAAATAAAGTTCCAAGTTAAAAAACTCAACAACTTCTCTATAAAAACAATAAAAAAAGTTCCAAGTTAAAAAACTCAATAATTTCAATATAAAAAAAAAGTTCCAAGTTAAAAAACTCAACAATTTAACTATTAAAACCATTTAAATAAGTTCCAAGTTAAAAAACTCAACAAATTCACTATAAAAACTATAAAAAGGTTCCAAGTTAAAAAACTCATTAATTCCACTATAAAAATAAATAAAAAAAGTTCCAAGTTAAAATAACTCAATAATTTCAATATAAAAACCATTTAAAAAAGTTCGAAGTTAAAAAACTCAACAATTTCACTATAAAAACCCTAAAAAAAAAATTCCAAGTTAAAAATCTCAACAATTTCACTATAAAAAGAATAAAAAAAAGTTCCTAGTTAGAAAATTCCGAAATTTCACTATAAAAACCATATAAAAAGTTCCAAGTTAAAAAACTCAACAATTTCACTATAAAAACCATACAAAAAGTTCCAAGTTAAAAAACTCAATAATTTCACTATAAAAAAAAGTTTCAAGTTAAAAAAAACTAATTAATTTCACTATTAAAACTATTTAAATAAGTCCAAGTTTAAAAAACTCAACAATTTCACTATAAAAACATAAAAAAAGTTCCAAATTAAAAAACATAATGATTTCACTATAAAAATAAAAAAAAGTTCCAAGTTAAAAAAACTCAACAATTTCATTATAAAAAACATTTAAATAATTTCCAAGTTAGAAAAATCAACTATTTCACTGTAAAAACCATAAAAAAAAAAGTTCCAAGTTAAAAAACTCAATAATATCGATATAAAAAAATGTTCCAAGTTAAAATAAACTCAACAATTTCACTAAAAAAACCATTTAAATAAGTTCCAAATTAGAAAACTCAACAATTTCACTATAAAAAAACTCAAAAGTTTCACTATAAATACCATTATAAATAGTTAGAGGTTAAAAAACTCAACAATTTCACTACAAAAACCATAAAAAAAAAACAAGTTCCAAGTTAAAAAACTAAACAATTTCACTATAAAAACCATTAAAAAAAAATTCCAAGTTAAAAAAACTCAACAATTTCACTAATCCATAAAAAAGTTCCAAGTTAAAAATCTCAACAATTTCACTATAAAAACCATAAGAAAAAGTTCCTAGTTAGATAATTCCGCACATTGACTATAAAAACCATATAAAAAGTTCTAAGTTAAAAAACTCAACAATTTCAATATAAAAACCATAAAAAAAAGTTTCAAGTTAAAAAAACTTAATAATATCACTATAATAACCATAAAAAAGTTCCAAGTTAAAAAAACTCAACAATTTCACTTTAAAAACCATACAAAAAATCTCCATGGTTTAAAACTAAAAACCATTAAAAAAAGTTCCAAGTTAAAAATATAAACAAATTGTTAAAAAAAATCTCTAAGTAAAAAAACTAAACAAATTCACTATAAAAACCATAAAATATTTCCAAGTTAAAAAACTCTTCAATTTTACTATAAATTCCATAAAAATAAAGTTCCAAGTTAAAAAACTCAACAACTTCTCTATAAAAACAATAAAAAAAGTTCCAAGTTAAAAAACTCAATAATTTCAATATAAAAAAAAAGTTCCAAGTTAAAAAACTCAACAAATTCACTATAAAAACTATAAAAAGGTTCCAAGTTAAAAAACTCATTAATTCCACTATAAAAATAAATAAATAAAGTTCCAAGTTAAAATAACTCAATAATTTCAATATAAAAACCATTTAAAAAAGTTCGAAGTTAAAAAACTCAACAATTTCACTATAAAAACCCTAAAAAAAATTCCAAGTTAAAAATCTCAACAATTTCACTATAAAAAGAATAAAAAAAAGTTCCTAGTTAGAAAATTCCGAAATTTCACTATAAAAACCATATAAAAAGTTCCAAGTTAAAAAACTCAACAATTTCACTATAAAAACCATACAAAAAGTTCCAAGTTAAAAAACTCAATAATTTCACTATAAAAAAAAGTTTCAAGTTAAAAAAACTAATTAATTTCACTATTAAAACTATTTAAATAAGTCCAAGTTTAAAAAACTCAACAATTTCACTATAAAAACATAAAAAAAGTTCCAAATTAAAAAACATAATGATTTCACTATAAAAATAAAAAAAAGTTCCAAGTTAAAAAAACTCAACAATTTCATTATAAAAAACATTTAAATAATTTCCAAGTTAGAAAAATCAACTATTTCACTGTAAAAACCATAAAAAAAAAGTTCCAAGTTAAAAAACTCAATAATATCGCTATAAAAAATGTTCCAAGTTAAAATAAACTCAACAATTTCAATATAAAAACCATTTAAATAAGTTCCAAATTAGAAAACTCAACAATTTCACTATAAAAAAACTCAAAAGTTTCACTATAAATACCATTATAAATAGTTAAAGGTTAAAAAACTCAACAATTTCACTACAAAAACCATAAAAAAAAACAAGTTCCAAGTTAAAAAACTAAACAATTTCACTATAAAAACCATAAAAAAAAATTCCAAGTTAAAAAAACTCAACAATTTCACTAATCCATAAAAAATTTCCAAGTTAAAAATCTCAACAATTTCACTATAAAAACCATAAGAAAAAGTTCCTAGTTAGAAAATTCCGCACATTCACTATAAAAACCATATAAAAAGTTCTAAGTTAAAAAACTCAACAATTTCAATATAAAAACCATAAAAAAAAGTTTCAAATTAAAAAAACTTAATAATATCACTATAATAACCATAAAAAAGTTCCAAGTTAAAAAAACTCAACAATTTCACTTTAAAAACCATACAAAAAATCTCCATGGTTTAAAACTAAAAACCATTAAAAAAAGTTCCAAGTTAAAAATATAAACAAATTGTTAAAAAAAATCTCTAAGTAAAAAAACTAAACAAATTCACTATAAAAACCATAAAATATTTCCAAGTTAAAAAACTCTTCAATTTTACTATAAATTCCATAAAAATAAAGTTCCAAGTTAAAAAACTCAACAACTTCTCTATAAAAACAATAAAAAAAGTTCCAAGTTAAAAAAGTCAATAATTTCAATATAAAAAAAAAGTTCCAAGTTAAAAAACTCAACAATTTCACTATTAAAACCATTTAAATAAGTTCCAAGTTAAAAAACTCAACAAATTCACTATAAAAACTATAAAAAGGTTCCAAGTTAAAAAACTCATTAATTCCACTATAAAAATAAATAAATAAAGTTCCAAGTTAAAATAACTCAATGATTTCAATATAAAAACCATTTAAAAAAGTTCGAAGTTAAAAAACTCAACAATTTCACTATAAAAACCCTAAAAAAAAATTCGAAGTTAAAAATCTCAACAATTTCACTATAAAAAGAATAAAAAAAAGTTCCTAGTTAGAAAATTCCGAAATTTCACTATAAAAACCATATAAAAAGTTCCAAGTTAAAAAACTCAACAATTTCACTATAAAAACCATACAAAAAGTTCCAAGTTAAAAAACTCAATAATTTCACTATAAAAAAAAGTTTCAAGTTAAAAAAACTAATTAATTTCACTATTAAAACTATTTAAATAAGTCCAAGTTTAAAAAACTCAACAATTTCACTATAAAAACATAAAAAAAAGTTCCAAATTAAAAAACATAATGATTTCACTATAAAAATAAAAAAAAGTTCCAAGTTAAAAAAACTCAACAATTTCATTATAAAAAACATTTAAATAATTTCCAAGTTAGAAAAATCAACTATTTCACTGTAAAAACCATAAAAAAAAAAGTTCCAAGTTAAAAAACTCAATAATATCGCTATAAAAAATGTTCCAAGTTAAAATAAACTCAACAATTTCACTATAAAAACCATTTAAATAAGTTCCAAATTAGAAAACTCAACAATTTCACTATAAAAAAACTCAAAAGTTTCACTATAAATACCATTATAAATAGTTAAAGGTTAAAAAACTCAACAATTTCACTACAAAAACCATAAAAAAAAAACAAGTTCCAAGTTAAAAAACTAAACAATTTCACTATAAAAACCATAAAAAAAAATTCCAAGTTAAAAAAACTCAACAATTTCACTAATCCATAAAAAATTTCCAAGTTAAAAATCTCAACAATTTCACTATAAAAACCATAAGAAAAAGTTCCTAGTTAGAAAATTCCGCACATTCACTATAAAAACCATATAAAAAGTTCTAAGTTAAAAAACTCAACAATTTCAATATAAAAACCATAAAAAAAAGTTTCAAGTTAAAAAAACTTAATAATATCACTATAATAACCATAAAAAAGTTCTAAGTTAAAAAAACTCAACAATTTCACTTTAAAAACCATACAAAAAATCTCCATGGTTTAAAACTAAAAACCATTAAAAAAAGTTCCAAGTTAAAAATATAAACAAATTGTTAAAAAAAATCTCTAAGTAAAAAAACTAAACAAATTCACTATAAAAACCATAAAATATTTCCAAGTTAAAAAACTCTTCAATTTTACTATAAATTCCATAAAAATAAAGTTCCAAGTTAAAAAACTCAACAACTTCTCTATAAAAACAATAAAAAATGTTCCAAGTTAAAAAAGTCAATAATTTCAATATAAAAAAAAAGTTCCAAGTTAAAAAACTCAACAATTTCACTATTAAAACCATTTAAATAAGTTCCAAGTTAAAAAACTCAACAAATTCACTATAAAAACTATAAAAAGGTTCCAAGTTAAAAAACTCATTAATTCCACTATAAAAATAAATAAAAAAAGTTCCAAGTTAAAATAACTCAATAATTTCAATATAAAAACCATTTAAAAAAGTTCGAAGTTAAAAAACTCAACAATTTCACTATAAAAACCCTAAAAAAAAAATTCCAAGTTAAAAATCTCAACAATTTCACTATAAAAAGAATAAAAAAAAGTTCCTAGTTAGAAAATTCCGAAATTTCACTATAAAAACCATATATAAAGTTCCAAGTTAAAAAACTCAACAATTTCACTATAAAAACCATACAAAAAGTTCCAAGTTAAAAAACTCAATAATTTCACTATAAAAAAAAGTTTCAAGTTAAAAAAACTAATTAATTTCACTATTAAAACTATTTAAATAAGTCCAAGTTTAAAAAACTCAACAATTTCACTATAAAAACATAAAAAAAAGTTCCAAATTAAAAAACATAATGATTTCACTATAAAAATAAAAAAAAGTTCCAAGTTAAAAAAACTCAACAATTTCATTATAAAAAACATTTAAATAATTTCCAAGTTAGAAAAATCAACTATTTCACTGTAAAAACCATAAAAAAAAAAAGTTCCAAGTTAAAAAACTCAATAATATCACTATAAAAAATGTTCCAAGTTAAAATAAACTCAACAATTTCACTATAAAAACCATTTAAATAAGTTCCAAATTAGAAAACTCAACAATTTCACTATAAAAAAACTCAAAAGTTTCACTATAAATACCATTATAAATAGTTAAAGGTTAAAAAACTCAACAATTTCACTACAAAAACCATAAAAAAAAAAAAAAAACAAGTTCCAAGTTAAAAAACTAAACAGTTTCACTATAAAAACCATAAAAAAAAAATTCCAAGTTAAAAAAACTCAACAATTTCACTAATCCATAAAAAATTTCCAAGTTAAAAATCTCAACAATTTCACTATAAAAACCATAAGAAAAAGTTCCTAGTTAGAAAATTCCGCACATTCACTATAAAAACCATATAAAAAGTTCTAAGTTAAAAAACTCAACAATTTCAATATAAAAACCATAAAAAAAAGTTTCAAGTTAAAAAAACTTAATAATATCACTATAATAACCATAAAAAAGTTCCAAGTTAAAAAAACTCAACAATTTCACTTTAAAAACCATACAAAAAAATCTCCATGGTTTAAAACTAAAAACCATTAAAAAAAGTTCCAAGTTAAAAATATAAACAAATTGTTAAAAAAAATCTCTAAGTAAAAAAACTAAACAAATTCACTATAAAAACCATAAAATATTTCCAAGTTAAAAAACTCTTCAATTTTACTATAAATTCCATAAAAATAAAGTTCCAAGTTAAAAAACTCAACAACTTCTCTATAAAAACAATAAAAAAAGTTCCAAGTTAAAAAAGTCAATAATTTCAATATAAAAAAAAAGTTCCAAGTTAAAAAACTCAACAATTTCACTATTAAAACCATTTAAATAAGTTCCAAGTTAAAAAACTCAACAAATTCACTATAAAAACTATAAAAAGGTTCCAAGTTAAAAAAACTCATTAATTCCACTATAAAAATAAATAAATAAAGTTCCAAGTTAAAATAACTCAATGATTTCAATATAAAAACCATTTAAAAAAGTTCGAAGTTAAAAAACTCAACAATTTCACTATAAAAACCCTAAAAAAAAAATTCCAAGTTAAAAATCTCAACAATTTCACTATAAAAAGAATAAAAAAAAGTTCCTAGTTAGAAAATTCCGAAATTTCACTATAAAAACCATATAAAAAGTTCCAAGTTAAAAAACTCAACAATTTCACTATAAAAACCATACAAAAAGTTCCAAGTTAAAAAACTCAATATTTTCACTATAAAAAAAAGTTTCAAGTTAAAAAAACTAATTAATTTCACTATTAAAACTATTTAAATAAGTCCAAGTTTAAAAAACTCAACAATTTCACTATAAAAACATAAAAAAAAGTTCCAAATTAAAAAACATAATGATTTCACTATAAAAATAAAAAAAAGTTCCAAGTTAAAAAAACTCAACAATTTCATTATAAAAAACATTTAAATAATTTCCAAGTTAGAAAAATCAACTATTTCACTGTAAAAACCATAAAAAAAAAAAGTTCCAAGTTAAAAAACTCAATAATATCGCTATAAAAAATGTTCCAAGTTAAAATAAACTCAACAATTTCACTATAAAAACCATTTAAATAAGTTCCAAATTAGAAAACTCAACAATTTCACTATAAAAAAACTCAAAAGTTTCACTATAAATACCATTATAAATAGTTAAAGGTTAAAAAACTCAACAATTTCACTACAAAAACCATAAAAAAAAAACAAGTTCCAAGTTAAAAAACTAAACAGTTTCACTATAAAAACCATAAAAAAAAAATTCCAAGTTAAAAAAACTCAACAATTTCACTAATCCATAAAAAATTTCCAAGTTAAAAATCTCAACAATTTCACTATAAAAACCATAAGAAAAAGTTCCTAGTTAGAAAATTCCGCACATTCACTATAAAAACCATATAAAAAGTTCTAAGTTAAAAAACTCAACAATTTCAATATAAAAACCATAAAAAAAAGTTTCAAGTTAAAAAAACTTAATAATATCACTATAATAACCATAAAAAAGTTCCAAGTTAAAAAAACTCAACAATTTCACTTTAAAAACCATACAAAAAATCTCCATGGTTTAAAACTAAAAACCATTAAAAAAAGTTCCAAGTTAAAAATATAAACAAATTGTTAAAAAAAATCTCTAAGTAAAAAAACTAAACAAATTCACTATAAAAACCATAAAATATTTCCAAGTTAAAAAACTCTTCAATTTTACTATAAATTCCATAAAAATAAAGTTCCAAGTTAAAAAACTCAACAACTTCTCTATAAAAACAATAAAAAAAGTTCCAAGTTAAAAAAGTCAATAATTTCAATATAAAAAAAAAGTTCCAAGTTAAAAAACTCAACAATTTCACTATTAAAACCATTTAAATAAGTTCCAAGTTAAAAAACTCAACAAATTCACTATAAAAACTATAAAAAGGTTCCAAGTTAAAAAACTCATTAATTCCACTATAAAAATAAATAAATAAAGTTCCAAGTTAAAATAACTCAATGATTTCAATATAAAAACCATTTAAAAAAGTTCGAAGTTAAAAAACTCAACAATTTCACTATAAAAACCCTAAAAAAAAAATTCCAAGTTAAAAATCTCAACAATTTCACTATAAAAAGAATAAAAAAAAGTTCCTAGTTAGAAAATTCCGAAATTTCACTATAAAAACCATATGAAAAGTTCCAAGTTAAAAAACTCAACAATTTCACTATAAAAACCATACAAAAAGTTCCAAGTTAAAAAACTCAATATTTTCACTATAAAAAAAAGTTTCAAGTTAAAAAAACTAATTAATTTCACTATTAAAACTATTTAAATAAGTCCAAGTTTAAAAAACTCAACAATTTCACTATAAAAACATAAAAAAAAAGTTCCAAATTAAAAAACATAATGATTTCACTATAAAAATAAAAAAAAGTTCCAAGTTAAAAAAACTCAACAATTTCATTATAAAAAACATTTAAATAATTTCCAAGTTAGAAAAATCAACTATTTCACTGTAAAAACCATAAAAAAAAAAGTTCCAAGTTAAAAAAACTCAATAATATCGCTATAAAAAATGTTCCAAGTTAAAATAAACTCAACAATTTCACTATAAAAACCATTTAAATAAGTTCCAAATTAGAAAACTCAACAATTTCACTATAAAAAAACTCAAAAGTTTCACTATAAATACCATTATAAATAGTTAAAGGTTAAAAAACTCAACAATTTCACTACAAAAACCATAAAAAAAAAACAAGTTCCAAGTTAAAAAACTAAACAATTTCACTATAAAAACCATAAAAAAAAATTCCAAGTTAAAAAAACTCAACAATTTCACTAATCCATAAAAAATTTCCAAGTTAAAAATCTCAACAATTTCACTATAAAAACCATAAGAAAAAGTTCCTAGTTAGAAAATTCCGCACATTCACTATAAAAACCATATAAAAAGTTCTAAGTTAAAAAACTCAACAATTTCAATATAAAAACCATAAAAAAAAGTTTCAAGTTAAAAAAACTTAATAATATCACTATAATAACCATAAAAAAGTTCCAAGTTAAAAAAACTCAACAATTTCACTTTAAAAACCATACAAAAAATCTCCATGGTTTAAAACTAAAAACCATTAAAAAAAGTTCCAAGTTAAAAATATAAACAAATTGTTAAAAAAAATCTCTAAGTAAAAAAACTAAACAAATTCACTATAAAAACCATAAAATATTTCCAAGTTAAAAAACTCTTCAATTTTACTATAAATTCCATAAAAATAAAGTTCCAAGTTAAAAAACTCAACAACTTCTCTATAAAAACAATAAAAAAAGTTCCAAGTTAAAAAAGTCAATAATTTCAATATAAAAAAAAAGTTCCAAGTTAAAAAACTCAACAATTTCACTATTAAAACCATTTAAATAAGTTCCAAGTTAAAAAACTCAACAAATTCACTATAAAAACTATAAAAAGGTTCCAAGTTAAAAAACTCATTAATTCCACTATAAAAATAAATAAATAAAGTTCCAAGTTAAAATAACTCAATGATTTCAATATAAAAACCATTTAAAAAAGTTCGAAGTTAAAAAACTCAACAATTTCACTATAAAAACCCTAAAAAAAAAATTCCAAGTTAAAAATCTCAACAATTTCACTATAAAAAGAATAAAAAAAAGTTCCTAGTTAGAAAATTCCGAAATTTCACTATAAAAACCATATAAAAAGTTCCAAGTTAAAAAACTCAACAATTTCACTATAAAAACCATACAAAAAGTTCCAAGTTAAAAAACTCAATAATTTCACTATAAAAAAAAGTTTCAAGTTAAAAAAACTAATTAATTTCACTATTAAAACTATTTAAATAAGTCCAAGTTTAAAAAACTCAACAATTTCACTATAAAAACATAAAAAAAAGTTCCAAATTAAAAAACATAATGATTTCACTATAAAAATAAAAAAAAGTTCCAAGTTAAAAAAACTCAACAATTTCATTATAAAAAACATTTAAATAATTTCCAAGTTAGAAAAATCAACTATTTCACTGTAAAAACCATAAAAAAAAAGTTCCAAGTTAAAAAACTCAATAATATCGCTATAAAAAATGTTCCAAGTTAAAATAAACTCAACAATTTCACTATAAAAACCATTTAAATAAGTTCCAAATTAGAAAACTCAACAATTTCACTATAAAAAAACTCAAAAGTTTAACTATAAATACCATTATAAATAGTTAAAGGTTAAAAAACTCAACAATTTCACTACAAAAACCATTAAAAAAAAACAAGTTCCAAGTTAAAAAACTAAACAATTTCACTATAAAAACCATAAAAAAAAATTCCAAGTTAAAAAAACTCAACAATTTCACTAATCCATAAAAAATTTCCAAGTTAAAAATCTCAACAATTTCACTATAAAAACCATAAGAAAAAGTTCCTAGTTAGAAAATTCCGCACATTCACTATAAAAACCATATAAAAAGTTCTAAGTTAAAAAACTCAACAATTTCAATATAAAAACCATAAAAAAAAGTTTCAAGTTAAAAAAACTTAATAATATCACTATAATAACCATAAAAAAGTTCCAAGTTAAAAAAACTCAACAATTTCACTTTAAAAACCATACAAAAAATCTCCATGGTTTAAAACTAAAAACCATTAAAAAAAGTTCCAAGTTAAAAATATAAACAAATTGTTAAAAAAAATCTCTAAGTAAAAAAACTAAACAAATTCACTATAAAAACCATAAAATATTTCCAAGTTAAAAAACTCTTCAATTTTACTATAAATTCCATAAAAATAAAGTTCCAAGTTAAAAAACTCAACAACTTCTCTATAAAAACAATAAAAAAAGTTCCAAGTTAAAAAAGTCAATAATTTCAATATAAAAAAAAAGTTCCAAGTTAAAAAACTCAACAATTTCACTATTAAAACCATTTAAATAAGTTCCAAGTTAAAAAACTCAACAAATTCACTATAAAAACTATAAAAAGGTTCCAAGTTAAAAAACTCATTAATTCCACTATAAAAATAAATAAATAAAGTTCCAAGTTAAAATAACTCAATGATTTCAATATAAAAACCATTTAAAAAAGTTCGAAGTTAAAAAACTCAACAATTTCACTATAAAAACCCTAAAAAAAAAATTCCAAGTTAAAAATCTCAACAATTTCACTATAAAAAGAATAAAAAAAAGTTCCTAGTTAGAAAATTCCGAAATTTCACTATAAAAACCATATAAAAAGTTCCAAGTTAAAAAACTCAACAATTTCACTATAAAAACCATACAAAAAGTTCCAAGTTAAAAAACTCAATAATTTCACTATAAAAAAAAGTTTCAAGTTAAAAAAACTAATTAATTTCACTATTAAAACTATTTAAATAAGTCCAAGTTTAAAAAACTCAACAATTTCACTATAAAAACATAAAAAAAAGTTCCAAATTAAAAAACATAATGATTTCACTATAAAAATAAAAAAAAGTTCCAAGTTAAAAAAACTCAACAATTTCATTATAAAAAACATTTAAATAATTTCCAAGTTAGAAAAATCAACTATTTCACTGTAAAAACCATAAAAAAAAAAGTTCCAAGTTAAAAAACTCAATAATATCGCTATAAAAAATGTTCCAAGTTAAAATAAACTCAACAATTTCACTATAAAAACCATTTAAATAAGTTCCAAATTAGAAAACTCAACAATTTCACTATAAAAAAACTCAAAAGTTTCACTATAAATACCATTATAAATAGTTAAAGGTTAAAAAACTCAACAATTTCGCAACAAAAACCATAAAAAAAAATAAGTTCCAAGTTAAAAAACTTAACAATTTCACTATAAAAATCATAAAAAAAGTTCCAAGTTAATAAAACTCAACAATTTCACTAATCCAAAAAAAAGTTCCAAGTTAAAAATCTCAACAATTTCACTATAAAAACCATAAGAAAAAGTTCCTAGTTAGGAAATTCCGCAAATTCACTATAAAAACTATATAAAAAGTTCCAAGTTAAAAAACTCAACAATTTCATTATAAAAACCATAAAAAAAAGTTTCAAGTTAAAAAAACTTAATAATATCACTATAATAACCATAAAAAAGTTCCAAGTTAAAAAAACTCAACAATTTCACTTTAAAAACCATACAAAAAATCTCCAAGGTTTAAAACTAAAAACCATTAAAAAAAAGTTCCAAGTTAAAAATCTCAACAAATTGTTAAAAAAAATCTCTGAGTTAAAAAACTCAACAAATTCACTATAAAAACCACAAAATAATTCCAAGTTAAAAAAACTCTTCAATTTTACTATAAATTCCATAAAAATAAAGTTCCAAGTGAAAAAACTCAACAACTTCTCTATAAAAACAATAAAAAAAGTTCCAAGTTAAAAATCTCAATAATTTCAATATAAAAATAAAAGTTCCAAGTTAAAAAACTCAACAATTTCACTATTAAAACCATTTAAATAAGTTCCAAGTTAAAAAACTCAACAAATTCACTATAAAAACTATAAAAAGGTTCCAAGTTAAAAAACTCATTAATTCCACTATAAAATTAAATAAAAAAAGTTCCAAGTTAAAATAACTCAATAATTTCAATATAAAAACCATTTAAAAAAGTTCGAAGTTAAAAAAACTCAACAATTTCACTATAAAAACCATTAAAAAAAAGTTCCAAGTTAAAAATCTCAACAATTTCACTATAAAAAGAATAAAAAAAAGTTAGAAAATTCCGAAATTTCACTATAAAAACCATATAAAAAGTTCCAAGTTAAAAAAACTCAACAATTTCACTACAAAAACCATACAAAAAGTTCTAAGTTAAAAAACTCAATAATTTCACTATAAAAAAAGTTTCAAGTTAAAAAAACTAATTAATTTCACTATTAAAACTATTTAAATAAGTCCAAGTTAAAAAAACTCAAAAATTTCACTATAAAAACATAAAAAAAGTTCCAAATTAAAAAACATAATGATTTCACTATAAAAATTAAAAAAAAGTTCCAAGTTAAAAAAACTCAACAATTTCATTATAAAAAACATTTAAATAATTTATAAGTTAGAAATTCAACAATTTCACTGTAAAAACCATAAAAAAAAGTTCCAAGTTAAAAAGCTTAATAATATCGCTATAAAAAAATGTTCCAAGTTAAAATAAACTCAACAATTTCACTATAAAAACCATTTAAATAAGTTCCAAATTAGAAAACTCAACAATTTCACTATAAAAAAACTCAAAAGTTTCACTATAAATACAATTATAAATAGTTACAAGTTAAAAAACTCAACAATTTCGCAACAAAAACCATAAAAAAAAATAAGTTCCAAGTTAAAAAACTTAACAATTTCACTATAAAAATCATAAAAAAAGTTCCAAGTTAATAAAACTCAACAATTTCACTAATCCAAAAAAAAGTTCCAAGTTAAAAATCTCAACAATTTCACTATAAAAACCATAAGAAAAAGTTCCTAGTTAGGAAATTCCGCAAATTCACTATAAAAACTATATAAAAAGTTCCAAGTTAAAAAACTCAACAATTTCATTATAAAAACCATAAAAAAAAGTTTCAAGTTAAAAAAACTTAATAATATCACTATAATAACCATAAAAAAGTTCCAAGTTAAAAAAACTCAACAATTTCACTTTAAAAACCATACAAAAAATCTCCAAGGTTTAAAACTAAAAACCATTAAAAAAAGTTCCAAGTTAAAAATCTCAACAAATTGTTAAAAAAAATCTCTGAGTTAAAAAACTCAACAAATTCACTATAAAAACCACAAAATAATTCCAAGTTAAAAAAACTCTTCAATTTTACTATAAATTCCATAAAAATAAAATTCCAAGTGAAAAAACTCAACAACTTCTCTATAAAAACAATAAAAAAAGTTCAAAGTTAAAAAACTCAATAATTTCAATATAAAAAAAAAGTTCCAAGTTAAAAAACTCAACAATTTCACTATTAAAACCATTTAAATAAGTTCCAAGTTAAAAAACTCAACAAATTCACTATAAAAACTATAAAAAGGTTACAAGTTAAAAAACTCATTAATTCCACTATAAAAAATTAAATAAAAAAAGTTCCAAGTTAAAATAACTCAATAATTTCAATATAAAAACCATTTAAAAAAGTTCGAAGTTAAAAAAACTCAACAATTTCACTATAAAAACCATTAAAAAAAATTTCCAAGTTAAAAATCTCAACAATTTCACTATAAAAAGAATAAAAAAAAGTTAGAAAATTCCGAAATTTCACTATAAAAACCATATAAAAAGTTCCAAGTTAAAAAAACTCAACAATTTCACTACAAAAACCATACAAAAAGTTCTAAGTTAAAAAACTCAATAATTTCACTATAAAAAAAGTTTCAAGTTAAAAAAACTAATTAATTTCACTATTAAAACTATTTAAATAAGTCCAAGTTAAAAAAACTCAAAAATTTCACTATAAAAACATAAAAAAAGTTCCAAATTAAAAAACATAATGATTTCACTATAAAAATTAAAAAAAAGTTCCAAGTTAAAAAAACTCAACAATTTCATTATAAAAAACATTTAAATAATTTATAAGTTAGAAATTCAACAATTTCACTGTAAAAACCATAAAAAAAAGTTCCAAGTTAAAAAACTCAATAATATCGCTATAAAAAATGTTCCAAGTTAAAATAAATTCAACAATATCACTATAAAAACCATTTAAATAAGTTCCAAATTAGAAAACTCAACAGTTTCACTATAAAAAAACTCAAAAGTTTCACTATAAATACCATTATAAATAGTTACAAGTAAAAAAACTTAACAATTTCACTACAAAAACCATAAAAAAAAATAAGTTCCAAGTTAAAAAACTAAACAATTTCACTATAAAAACCATAAAAAAAGTTCCTAGTTAAAAAAACTCAACAATTTCATTAATCCATAAAAAAGTTCCAAGTTAAAAATCTCAACAATTTCACTATAAAAACCATAAGAAAAAGTTCCTAGTTAGAAAATTCCGCACATTCACTATAAAAACCATATAAAATGTTCTAAGTTAAAAAACTCAACAATTTCATTATAAAAACTATAAAAAAAAGTTTCAAGTTAAAAAAACTTAATAATATCACTATAATAACCATAAAAAAGTTCCAAGTTAAAAAAACTCAACAATTTCACTTTAAAAACCATACAAAAAATCTCCAAGGTTTAAAACTAAAAACCATTAAAAAAAGTTCCAAGTTAAAAATCTCAACAAATTGTTAAAAAAAATCTCTGAGTTAAAAAACTCAACAAATTCACTATAAAAACCACAAAATAATTCCAAGTTAAAAAAACTCTTCAATTTTACTATAAATTCCATAAAAATAAAGTTCCAAGTGAAAAAACTCAACAACTTCTCTATAAAAACAATAAAAAAAGTTCAAAGTTAAAAAACTCAATAATTTCAATATAAAAAAAAAGTTCCAAGTTAAAAAACTCAACAATTTCGCTATTAAAACCATTTAAATAAGTTCCAAGTTAAAAAACTCAACAAATTCACTATAAAAACTATAAAAAGGTTCCAAGTTAAAAAACTCATTAATTCCACTATAAAATTAAATAAAAAAAGTTCCAAGTTAAAATAACTCAATAATTTCAATATAAAAACCATTTAAAAAAGTTCGAAGTTAAAAAAACTCAACAATTTCACTATAAAAACCATTAAAAAAAATTTCCAAGTTAAAAATCTCAACAATTTCACTATAAAAAGAATAAAAAAAAGTTAGAAAATTCCGAAATTTCACTATAAAAACCATATAAAAAGTTCCAAGTTAAAAAAACTCAACAATTTCACTACAAAAACCATACAAAAAGGTCTAAGTTAAAAAACTCAATAATTTCACTATAAAAAAAGTTTCAAGTTAAAAAAACTAATTAATTTCACTATTAAAACTATTTAAATAAGTCCAAGTTAAAAAAACTCAAAAATTTCACTATAAAAACATAAAAAAAGTTCCAAATTAAAAAACATAATGATTTCACTATAAAAATTAAAAAAAAGTTCCAAGTTAAAAAAACTCAACAATTTCATTATAAAAAACATTTAAATAATTTATAATTTAGAAATTCAACAATTTCACTGTAAAAACCATAAAAAAAAGTTCCAAGTTAAAAAACTCAATAATATCGCTATAAAAAATGTTCCAAGTTAAAATAAATTCAACAATATCACTATAAAAACCATTTAAATAAGTTCCAAATTAGAAAACTCAACAGTTTCACTATAAAAAAACTCAAAAGTTTCACTATAAATACCATTATAAATAGTTACAAGTAAAAAAACTTAACAATTTCAATACAAAAACCATAAAAAAAAATAAGTTCCAAGTTAAAAAACTAAACAATTTCACTATAAAAACCATAAAAAAAGTTCCTAGTTAAAAAAACTCAACAATTTCATTAATCCATAAAAAAGTTCCAAGTTAAAAATCTCAACAATTTCACTATAAAAACCATAAGAAAAAGTTCCTAGTTAGAAAATTCCGCACATTCACTATAAAAACCATATAAAATGTTCTAAGTTAAAAAACTCAACAATTTCATTATAAAAACTATAAAAAAAAGTTTCAAGTTAAAAAAACTTAATAATATCACTATAATAACCATAAAAAAGTTCCAAGTTAAAAAAACTCAACAATTTCACTTTAAAAACCATACAAAAAATCTCCAAGGTTTAAAACTAAAAACCATTAAAAAAAGTTCCAAGTTAAAAATCTCAACAAATTGTTAAAAAAAATCTCTGAGTTAAAAAACACAACAAATTCACTATAAAAACCATAAAATATTTCCAAGTTAAAAAAACTCTTCAATTTTACTATAAATTCCATAAAAATAAAGTTCCAAGTTAAAAAACTCAACAACTTCTCTATAAAAACAATAAAAAAAGTTCCAAGTTAAAAAACTCAATAATTTCAATATAAAAAAAAGTTCCAAGTTAAAAAACTCAACAATTTCACTATTAAAACCATTTAAATAAGTTCCAAGTTAAAAAACTCAACAAATTCACTATAAAAACTATAAAAAGGTTCCATGTTAAAAAACTCATTAATTCCACTATAAAAATAAATAAATAAAGTTCCAAGTTAAAATAACTCAATGATTTCAATATAAAAACCATTTAAAAAAGTTCGAAGTTAAAAAACTCAACAATTTCACTATAAAAACCATTAAAAAAAAGTTCCAAGTTAAAAATCTCAACAATTTCACTATAAAAAGAATAAAAAAAAGTTCCTAGTTAGAAAATTCCAAAATTTCACTATAAAAACCATATAAAAAGTTCCAAGTTAAAAAAACTCAACAATTTCACTATAAAAACCATACAAAAAGTTCAAAGTTAAAAAACTCAATAATTTCACTATAAAAAAAAGTTTCAAGTTAAAAAAACTAATTAATTTCACTATTAAAACTATTTAAATAAGTCCAAGTTAAAAAAACTCAACAATTTCACTATAAAAACATAAAAATAGTTCCAAATTAAAAAACATAATGATTTCACTATAAAAATAAATAAAAAGTTCCAAGTTAAAAAAACTCAACAATTTCATTATAAAAAACATTTAAATAATTTATAAGTTAGAAAATTCAACAATTTCACTGTAAAAACCATAAAAAAAAGTTCCAAGTTAAAAAACTCAATAATATCGCTATAAAAAAATGTTCCAAGTTAAAATAAACTCAACAATTTTACTATAAAAACCATTTAAATAAGTTCCAAATTAGAAAACTCAACAATTTCACTATAAAAAAACTCAAAAGTTTCACTATAAATACAATTATAAATAGTTACAAGTTAAAAAACTCAACATTTTCGCAACAAAAACCATAAAAAAAAATAAGTTCCAAGTTAAAAAACTTAACAATTTCACTATAAAAATCATAAAAAAAGTTCCAAGTTAATAAAACTCAACAATTTCACTAATCCATAAAAAAGTTCCAAGTTAAAAATCTCAACAATTTCACTATAAAAACCATAAGAAAAAGTTCCTAGTTAGGAAATTCCGCAAATTCACTATAAAAACTATATAAAAAGTTCCAAGTTAAAAAACTCAACAATTTCATTATAAAAACCATAAAAAAAAGTTTCAAGTTAAAAAAACTTAATAATATCACTATAATAACCATAAAAAAGTTCCAAGTTAAAAAAACTCAACAATTTCACTTTAAAAACCATACAAAATATCTCCAAGGTTTAAAACTAAAAACCATTAAAAAAGTTCCAAGTTAAAAATCTCAACAAATTGTTAAAAAAAATCTCTGAGTTAAAAAACACAACAAATTCACTATAAAAACCATAAAATATTTCCAAGTTAAAAAAACTCTTCAATTTTACTATAAATTCCATAAAAATAAAGTTCCAAGTTAAAAAACTCAACAACTTCTCTATAAAAACAATAAAAAAAGTTCCAAGTTAAAAAACTCAATAATTTCAATATAAAAAAAAAAGTTCCAAGTTAAAAAACTCAACAATTTCACTATTAAAACCATTTAAATAAGTTCCAAGTTAAAAAACTCAACAAATTCACTATAAAAACTATAAAAAGGTTCCAAGTTAAAAAACTCATTAATTCCACTATAAAAATAAATAAATAAAGTTCCAAGTTAAAATAACTCAAAAATTTCAATATAAAAACCATTTAAAAAAGTTCGAAGTTAAAAAACTCAACAATTTAACTATAAAAACCATTAAAAAAAAGTTCCAAGTTAAAAATCTCAACAATTTCACTATAAAAAGAATAAAAAAAAGTTCCTAGTTAGAAAATTCCAAAATTTCACTATAAAAACCATATAAAAAGTTCCAAGTTAAAAAAACTCAACAATTTCACTATAAAAACCATACAAAAAGTTCCAAGGTAAAAAACTCAATAATTTCACTATAAAAAAAAGTTTCAAGTTAAAAAAACTAATTAATTTCACTATTAAAACTATTTAAATAAGTCCAAGTTAAAAAAACTCAACAATTTCACTATAAAAACATAAAAATAGTTCCAAATTAAAAAACATAATGATTTCACTATAAAATTAAAAAAAAAGTTCCAAGTTAAAAAAACTCAACAATTTCATTATAAAAAACATTTAAATAATTTATAAGTTAGAAAATTCAACAATTTCACTATAAAAACCATACAAAAAGTTCCAAGTTAAAAAACTCAATAATTTCACTATAAAAAAAAGTTTCAAGTTAAAAAAACTAATTAATTTCACTATTAAAACTATTTAAATAAGTCCAAGTTAAAAAAACTCAACAATTTCACTATAAAAACATAAAAATAGTTCCAAATTAAAAAACATAATGATTTCACTATAAAAATAAATAAAAAGTTCCAAGTTAAAAAAACTCAACAATTTCATTATAAAAAACATTTAAATAATTTATAAGTTAGAAAATTCAACAATTTCACTGTAAAAACCATAAAAAAAAGTTCCAAGTTAAAAAACTCAATAATATCGCTATAAAAAAATGTTCCAAGTTAAAATAAACTCAACAATTTTACTATAAAAACCATTTAAATAAGTTCCAAATTAGAAAACTCAACAATTTCACTATAAAAAAAACTCAAAAGTTTCACTATAAATACAATTATAAATAGTTACAAGTTAAAAAACTCAACAATTTCGCAATAAAAACCATAAAAAAAAATAAGTTCCAAGTTAAAAAACTTAACAATTTCACTATAAAAATCATAAAAAAAGTTCCAAGTTAATAAAACTCAACAATTTCACTAATCCATAAAAAAGTTCCAAGTTAAAAATCTCAACAATTTCACTATAAAAACCATAAGAAAAAGTTCCTAGTTAGGAAATTCCGCAAATTCACTATAAAAACTATATAAAAAGTTCCAAGTTAAAAAACTCAACAATTTCATTATAAAAACCATAAAAAAAAGTTTCAAGTTAAAAAAACTTAATAATATCACTATAATAACCATAAAAAAGTTCCAAGTTAAAAAAACTCAACAATTTCACTTTAAAAACCATACAAAATATCTCCAAGGTTTAAAACTAAAAACCATTAAAAAAAGTTCCAAGTTAAAAATCTCAACAAATTGTTAAAAAAAATCTCTGAGTTAAAAAACACAACAAATTCACTATAAAAACCATAAAATATTTCCAAGTTAAAAAAACTCTTCAATTTTACTATAAATTCCATAAAAATAAAGTTCCAAGTTAAAAAACTCAACAACTTCTCTATAAAAACAATAAAAAAAGTTCCAAGTTAAAAAACTCAATAATTTCAATATAAAAAAAAAAGTTCCAAGTTAAAAAACTCAATAATTTCACTATTAAAACCATTTAAATAAGTTCCAAGTTAAAAAACTCAACAAATTCACTATAAAAACTATAAAAAGGTTCCAAGTTAAAAAACTCATTAATTCCACTATAAAAATAAATAAATAAAGTTCCAAGTTAAAATAACTCAATAATTTCAATATAAAAACCATTTAAAAAAGTTCGAAGTTAAAAAACTCAACAATTTAACTATAAAAACCATTAAAAAAAAGTTCCAAGTTAAAAATCTCAACAATTTCACTATAAAAAGAATAAAAAAAAGTTCCTAGTTAGAAAATTCCAAAATTTCACTATAAAAACCATATAAAAAGTTCCAAGTTAAAAAACTCAACAATTTCACTATAAAAACCATACAAAAAGTTCCAAGTTAAAAAACTCAATAATTTCACTATAAAAAAAAGTTTCAAGTTAAAAAAACTAATTAATTTCACTATTAAAACTATTTAAATAAGTCCAAGTTAAAAAAACTCAACAATTTCACTATAAAAACATAAAAATAGTTCCAAATTAAAAAACATAATGATTTCACTATAAAATTAAAAAAAAAGTTCCAAGTTAAAAAAACTCAACAATTTCATTATAAAAAACATTTAAATAATTTATAAGTTAGAAAATTCAACAATTTCACTATAAAAACCATACAAAAAGTTCCAAGTTAAAAAACTCAATAATTTCACTATAAAAAAAAGTTTCAAGTTAAAAAAACTAATTAATTTCACTATTAAAACTATTTAAATAAGTCCAAGTTAAAAAAACTCAACAATTTCACTATAAAAACATAAAAATAGTTCCAAATTAAAAAACATAATGATTTCACTATAAAAATAAATAAAAAGTTCCAAGTTAAAAAAACTCAACAATTTCATTATAAAAAACATTTAAATAATTTATAAGTTAGAAAATTCAACAATTTCACTGTAAAAACCATAAAAAAAAGTTCCAAGTTAAAAAACTCAATAATATCGCTATAAAAAAATGTTCCAAGTTAAAATAAACTCAACAATTTTACTATAAAAACCATTTAAATAAGTTCCAAATTAGAAAACTCAACAATTTCACTATAAAAAAACTCAAAAGTTTCACTATAAATACAATTATAAATAGTTACAAGTTAAAAAACTCAACAATTTCGCAACAAAAACCATAAAAAAAAATAAGTTCCAAGTTAAAAAACTTAACAATTTCACTATAAAAATCATAAAAAAAGTTCCAAGTTAATAAAACTCAACAATTTCACTAATCCATAAAAAAGTTCCAAGTTAAAAATCTCAACAATTTCACTATAAAAACCATAAGAAAAAGTTCCTAGTTAGGAAATTCCGCAAATTCACTATAAAAACTATATAAAAAGTTCCAAGTTAAAAAACTCAACAATTTCATTATAAAAACCATAAAAAAAAGTTTCAAGTTAAAAAAACTTAATAATATCACTATAATAACCATAAAAAAGTTCCAAGTTAAAAAAACTCAAGAATTTCACTTTAAAAACCATACAAAATATCTCCAAGGTTTAAAACTAAAAACCATTAAAAAAAGTTCCAAGTTAAAAATCTCAACAAATTGTTAAAAAAAATCTCTGAGTTAAAAAACACAACAAATTCACTATAAAAACCATAAAATATTTCCAAGTTAAAAAAACTCTTCAATTTTACTATAAATTCCATAAAAATAAAGTTCCAAGTTAAAAAACTCAACAACTTCTCTATAAAAACAATAAAAAAAGTTCCAAGTTAAAAAACTCAATAATTTCAATATAAAAAAAAAAGTTCCAAGTTAAAAAACTCAACAATTTCACTATTAAAACCATTTAAATAAGTTCCAAGTTAAAAAACTCAACAAATTCACTATAAAAACTATAAAAAGGTTCCAAGTTAAAAAACTCATTAATTCCACTATAAAAATAAATAAATAAAGTTCCAAGTTAAAATAACTCAATAATTTCAATATAAAAACCATTTAAAAAAGTTCGAAGTTAAAAAACTCAACAATTTAACTATAAAAACCATTAAAAAAAAGTTCCAAGTTAAAAATCTCAACAATTTCACTATAAAAAGAATAAAAAAAAGTTCCTAGTTAGAAAATTCCAAAATTTCACTATAAAAACCATATAAAAAGTTCCAAGTTAAAAAAACTCAACAATTTCACTATAAAAACCATACAAAAAGTTCCAAGTTAAAAAACTCAATAATTTCACTATAAAAAAAAGTTTCAAGTTAAAAAAACTAATTAATTTCACTATTAAAACTATTTAAATAAGTCCAAGTTAAAAAAACTCAACAATTTCACTATAAAAACATAAAAATAGTTCCAAATTAAAAAACATAATGATTTCACTATAAAAATAAAAAAAAAAGTTCCAAGTTAAAAAAACTCAACAATTTCATTATAAAAAACATTTAAATAATTTATAAGTTAGAAAATTCAACAATTTCACTGTAAAAACCATAAAAAAAAAGTTCCAAGTTAAAAAACTCAATAATATCGCTATAAAAAAATTTTCCAAGTTAAAATAAACTCAACAATTTCACTATAAAAACCATTTAAATAAGTTCCAAATTAGAAAACTCAACAATTTCACTATAAAAAAACTCAAAAGTTTCACTATAAATACAATTATAAATAATAACAAGTTAAAAAACTCAACAATTTCGCAACAAAAACTATAAAAAAAAAAATAAGTTCCAAGTTAAAAAACTTAACAATTTCACTATAAAAATCATAAAAAAAGTTCCAAGTTAATAAAACTCAACAATTTCACTAATCCATAAAAAAGTTCCAAGTTAAAAATCTCAACAATTTCACTATAAAAACCATAAGAAAAAGTTCCTAGTTAGGAAATTCCGCAAATTCACTATAAAAACTATATAAAAAGTTCCAAGTTAAAAAACTCAACAATTTCATTATAAAAACCATAAAAATAAGTTTCAAGTTAAAAAAACTAAATAATATCACTATAATAACCATAAAAAAGTTCCAAGTTAAAAAAACTCAACAATTTCACTTTAAAAACCATACAAAAAATCTCCAAGGTTTAAAACTAAAAACCATTAAAAAAAGTTCCAAGTTAAAAATCTCAACAAATTGTTTAAAAAAATCTCTGAGTTAAAAAACTCAACAAATTCACTATAAAAACCATAAAATAATTCCAAGTTAAAAAAACTCTTCAATTTTACTATAAATTCCATAAAACTAAAGTTCCAAGTGAAAAAACTCAACAATTTCACTATAAATACAATAAAAAAAGTTCCAAGTTAAAAATCTCAATAATTTCAATATAAAAAAAAAAAAAGTTCCAAGTTAAAAAACTCAACAATTTCACTATTAAAACCATTTAAATAAGTTCCAAGTTAAAAAACTCAACAAATTCACTATAAAAACTATAGAAAAGTTCCAAGTTAAAAAACTCATTAATTGCACTATAAAAATAAATAAATAAAGTTCCAAGTTAAAATAACTCAATAATTTCTCTATAAAAACCATTTAAAAAAGTTCGAAGTTAAAAAACTCAACAATTTCACTATAAAAACCATAAAAAAAAGTTCCAAGTTAAAAATCTCAACAATCTCACTATAAAAAGCATAAAAAAAAGTTCCTAGTTAGAAAATTCCAAAATTTCACTATAAAAACCATATAAAAAGTTCCAAGTTAAAAAACTCAACAATTTCACTATAAAAACCATACAAAAAGTTCCAAGTTAAAAAACTCAATAATTTCACTATAAAAAAAAGTTTCAAGTTAAAAAAACTAAACAATTTCACTATTAAAACTATTTAAATAAGTCCAAGTTAAAAAACCTCAACAATTTCACTATAAAACCATAAAAAATGTTCCATATTAAAAAACATAATGATTTCACTATAAAAATAAAAAAAAAGTTCCAAGTTAAAAAAACTCAACAATTTCATTATAAAAAACATTTAAATAATTTCCAAGTTAGAAAATTTAACTATTTCACTGTAAAAACCATAAGAAAAAGTTCCAAGTTAAAAAACTCAATAATATCGCTATAAAAAAATGTTCCAAGTAAAATAAACTCAACAATTTCACTATAAAAACCATTTAAATAAGTTCCAAATTAGAAAACTCAACAATTTCACTATAAAAAAACTCAAAAGTTTCACTATAAATACCATTATAAATAGTTACAAGTAAAAAAACTCAACAATTTCACTACAAAAACCATAAAAAAAATAAGTTTCAAGTTAAAAAACTAAACAATTTCACTATAAAAACCATAAAAAAAGTTCCAAGTTAAAAAAACTCAACAATTTCACTAATCCATAAAAAAGTTCCAAGTTAAAAATCTCAACAATTTCACTATAAAAACCATAAGAAAAAGTTCCTAGTTAGAAAATTCCGCACATTCACTATAAAAACCATATAAAAAGTTCCAAGTTAAAAAACTCAACAATTTCATTATAAAAACCATAAAAAAAAAGTTTCAAGTTAAAAAAACTTAATAATATCACTATAATAACCATAAAAAAGTTCCAAGTTAAAAAAACTCAACAATTTCACTTTAAAAACCATACAAAAAATCTCCAAGGTTTAAAACTAAAAACCATTAAAAAAAGTTCCAAGTTAAAAATCTCAACAAATTGTTAAAAAAAATCTCTGAGTTAAAAAACTCAACAAATTCACTATAAAAACCACAAAATAATTCCAAGTTAAAAAAACTCTTCAATTTTACTATAAATTCCATAAAAATAAAGTTCCAAGTGAAAAAACTCAACAACTTCTCTATAAAAACAATAAAAAAAGTTCAAAGTTAAAAAACTCAATAATTTCAATATAAAAAAAAAGTTCCAAGTTAAAAAACTCAACAATTTCACTATTAAAACCATTTAAATAAGTTCCACGTTAAAAAACTCAACAAATTCACTATAAAAACTATAAAAAGGTTCCAAGTTAAAAAACTCATTAATTCCACTATAAAATTAAATAAAAAAAGTTCCAAGTTAAAATAACTCAATAATTTCAATATAAAAACCATTTAAAAAGTTCGAAGTTAAAAAAACTCAACAATTTCACTATAAAAACCATTAAAAAAAAGTTCCAAGTTAAAAATCTCAACAATTTCACTATAAAAAGAATAAAAAAAAGTTAGAAAATTCCGAAATTTCACTATAAAAACCATATAAAAAGTTCCAAGTTAAAAAAACTCAACAATTTCACTATAAAAACCATACAAAAAGTTCTAAGTTAAAAAACTCAATAATTTCACTATAAAAAAAGTTTCAAGTTAAAAAAAATAATTAATTTCACTATTAAAACTATTTAAATAAGTCCAAGTTAAAAAAACTCAAAAATTTCACTATAAAAACATAAAAAAATTTCCAAATTAAAAAACATGATGATTTCACTATAAAAATTAAAAAAAAGTTCCAAGTTAAAAAAACTCAACAATTTCATTAGAAAAAACATTTAAATAATTTATAAGTTAGAAATTCAAAAATTTCACTGTAAAAACCATAAAAAAATGTTCCAAGTTAAAAAACTCAATAATATCGCGAGAAAAAAATGTTCCAAGTTAAAATAAACTCAACAATATCACTATAAAAACCATTTAAATAAGTTCCAAATTAGAAAACTCAACAATTTCACTATAAAAAAACTCAAAAGTTTCACTATAAATACCATTATAAATAGTTACAAGTAAAAAAACTTAACAATTTCACTACAAAAACCATAAAAAAAATAAGTTCCAAGTTAAAAAACTAAACAATTTCACTATAAAAACCATAAAAAAAGTTCCAAGTTAAAAAACTCAACAATTTTATTATAAAAACCATAAAAAAACGTTTCAAGTTAAAAAAACTTAATAAAATTACTATAATAACCATAAAAAAGTTCCAAGTTAAAAAAACTCAACAATTTCACTTTAAAAACCATAAAAAAAAGTTCCAAGTTAAAAATGTCAACAAATTGTTAAAAAAAATCTCTGAGTTAAAAAACTCAACAAATTCACTATAAAAACCATAAAATATTTCCAAGTTAAAAAACCTCTTCAATTTTACTATAAATTCCATAAAAATAAAGTTCCAAGTTAAAAAAACTCAACAATTTCACTTTAAAAACCATACAAAAAATCTCCAAGGTTTAAAACTAAAAACCATTAAAAAAAGTTCCAAGTTAAAAATCTCAACAAATTGTTAAAAAAAATCTCTGAGTTAAAAAACTCAACAAATTCACTATAAAAACCACAAAATAATTCCAAGTTAAAAAAACTCTTCAATTTTACTATAAATTCCATAAAAAAAAAAAGTTCCAAGTTAAAAAACACAACAATTTCACTATAAATACAATAAAAAAAGTTCCAAGTTAAAAAACTCAATAATTTCAATATAAAAAAAAAAGTTCCAAGTAAAAAAACTCAACAATTTCACTATTAAAACCATTTAAATAAGTTCCAAGTTAAAAAACTCAACAAATTCAATATAAAAACTATAAAAAGGTTCCAAGTTAAAAAACCCATTAATTTCACTATAAAATTAAATAAAAAAAGTTCCAAGTTAAAATAACTCAATAATTTCAATATAAAAACCATTTAAAAAAGTTCGAAGTTAAAAAAACTCAACAATTTCACTATAAAAAACCATTAAAAAAAAAGTTCCAAGTTAAAAATCTCAACAATTTCACTATAAAAAGAATAAAAAAAAGTTAGAAAATTCCGAAATTTCACTATAAAAACCATATAAAAAGTTCCAAGTTAAAAAAACTCAACAATTTCACTATAAAAACCATACAAAAAGTTCCAAGTTAAAAAACTCAATAATTTCACTATAAAAAAAGTTTCAAGTTAAAAAAACTAATTAATTTCACTATTAAAACTATTTAAATAAGTCCAAGTTAAAAAAACTCAAAAATTTCACTATAAAAACATAAAAAAAGTTCCAAATTAAAAAACATAATGATTTCACTATAAAAATTAAAAAAAAGTTCCAAGTTAAATAAACTCAACAATTTCATTATAAAAAACATTTAAATAATTTATAAGTTAGAAATTCAACAATTTCACTATAAAAACCATAAAAAAATTTCCAAGTTAAAAAACTCAATAATATCGCTATAAAAAAATGTTCCAAGTTAAAATAAACTCAACAATTTCACTATAAAAACCATTTAAATAAGTTCCAAATTAGAAAACTCAACAATTTCACTATAAAAAAACTCAAAAGTTTCACTATAAATACAATTATAAATAGTTACAAGTTAAAAAACTCAACAATTTCGCAACAAAAACCATAAAAAAATAAGTTCCAAGTTAAAAAACTTAACAATTTCACTATAAAAACCATAAAAAAAGTTCCAAGTTAAAAAAACTCAACAATTTCACTAATCCATAAAAAAGTTCCAAGTTAAAAATCTCAACAATTTCACTATAAAAACCATAAGAAAAAGTTCCTAGTTAGAAAATTCCGCAAATTCACTATAAAAACCATATAAAAAGTTCCAAGTTAAAAAACTCAACAATTTCATTATAAAAACCATAAAAAAAAGTTTCAAGTTAAAAAAACTTAATAATATCACTATAATAACCATAAAAAAGTTCCAAGTTAAAAAAACTCAACAATTTCACTTTAAAAACCATACAAAAAATCTCCAAGGTTTAAAACTAAAAACCATTAAAAAAAGTTCCAAGTTAAAAAACTCAACAAATTCACTATAAAAACCACAAAATAATTCCAAGTTAAAAAAACTCTTCAATTTTACTATAAATTCCATAAAAATAAAGTTCCAAGTGAAAAAACTCAACAACTTCTCTATAAAAACAATAAAAAAAGTTCCAAGTTAAAAAACTCAATAATTTCAATATAAAAAAAAAAGTTCCAAGTTAAAAAACTCAACAATTTCACTATTAAAACCATTTAAATAAGCTCCAAGTTAAAAAACTAAACAAATTCACTATAAAAACTATAAAAAGGTTCCAAGTTAAAAAACTCATTAATTCCACTATAAAATTAAATAAAAAAAGTTCCAAGTTAAAATAACTCAATAATTTTACTATAAAAACCATTTAAAAAAGTTCCAAGTTAAAAAACTCAACAATTTCACTATAAAAACCATAAAAAAAAAGTTCCAAGTTAAAAATCTCAACAATTTCACTATAAAAAGCATAAAAAAAAGTTCCTAGTTAGAAAATTCCAAAATTTCACGATAAAAACCATATAAAAAGTTTCAAGTTAAAAAACTCAACAATTTCACTATAAAAACCATACAAAAAGTTCCAAGTTAAAAAACTCAACAATTTCACTATAAAAACCATAAAAAAAAAAGTTCCAAGTTAAAAATCTCAACAATTTCACTATAAAAAGCATATAAAAAAGATCCTAGTTAGAAAATTCCGAAATTTCACTATAAAAACCATATAAAAAGTTCCAAGTTAAAAAACTCAACAATTTCACTATAAAAACCATACAAAAAGTTCCAAGTTAAAAAACTCAATAATTTCACTATAAAAAAAAGTTTCAAGTTAAAAAAACTAAACAATTTCACTATTAAAACTATTTAAATAAGTCCAAGTTAAAAAAACTCAACAATTTCACTATAAAACCATAAAAAAGTTCCAAATTAAAAAACATAATGATTTCACTATAAAAATAAAAAAAAAGTTCCAAGTTAAAAAAACTCAACAATTTCATTATAAAAAAACATTTAAATAATTTCCAAGTTAGAAAATTTAACTATTTCACTGTAAAAACCATAAAAAAAAAGTTCCAAGTTAAAAAACTCAATAATATCGCTATAAAAAAATGTTCCAAGTTAAAATAAACTCAACAATTTCACTATAAAAACCATTTAAATAAGTTCCAAATTAGAAAACTCAACAATTTCACTATAAAAAAACTCAAAAGTTTCACTATAAATACCATTATAAATAGTTACAAGTAAAAAAACTCAACAATTTCACTACAAAAACCATAAAAAAAAATAAGTTCCAAGTTAAAAAACTAAACAATTTCACTATAAAAACCATAAAAAAAGTTCCAAGTTAAAAAAACTCAACAATTTCACCAATCCATAAAAAAGTTCCACGTTAAAAATCTCAACAATTTCACTATAAAAACCATAAGAAAAAGTTCCTAGTTAGAAAATTCCGCACAGTCACTATAAAAACCATATAAAAAGTTCTAAGTTAAAAAACACAATAATTTTATTATAAAAACCATAAAAAAACGTTTCAAGTTAAAAAAACTTAATAAAATTACTATAATAACCATAAAAAAGTTCCAAGTTAAAAAAACTCAACAATTTCACTTTAAAAACCATAAAAAAAAGTTCCAAGTTAAAAATGTCAACAAATTGTTAAAAAAAATCTCTGAGTTAAAAAACTCAACAAATTCACTATAAAAACCATAAAATATTTCCAAGTTAAAAAACCTCTTCAATTTTACTATAAATTCCATAAAAATAAAGTTCCAAGTTAAAAAAACTCAACAATTTCACTTTAAAAACCATACAAAAAATCTCCAAGGTTTAAAACTAAAAACCATTAAAAAAAGTTCCAAGTTAAAAATCTCAACAAATTGTTAAAAAAAATCTCTGAGTTAAAAAACTCAACAAATTCACTATAAAAACCACAAAATAATTCCAAGTTAAAAAAACTCTTCAATTTTACTATAAATTCCATAAAAAAAAAGTTCCAAGTTAAAAAACACAACAATTTCACTATAAATACAATAAAAAAAGTTCCAAGTTAAAAAACTCAATAATTTCAATATAAAAAAAAAGTTCCAAGTTAAAAAACTCAACAATTTCACTATTAAAACCATTTAAATAAGTTCCAAGTTAAAAAACTCAACAAATTCACTATAAAAACTATAAAAAGGTTCCAAGTTAAAAAACTCATTAATTTCACTATAAAATTAAATAAAAAAAGTTCCAAGTTAAAATAACTCAATAATTTCAATATAAAAACCATTTAAAAATGTTCGAAGTTAAAAAAACTCAACATTTTCACTATAAAAAACCATTAAAAAAAAGTTCCAAGTTAAAAATCTCAACAATTTCACTATAAAAAGAATAAAAAAAAGTTAGAAAATTCCGAAATTTCACTATAAAAACCATATAAAAAGTTCCAAGTTAAAAAAACTCAACAATTTCACTATAAAAACCATACAAAAAGTTCCAAGTTAAAAAACTCAATAATTTCACTATAAAAAAAGTTTCAAGTTAAAAAAACTAATTAATTTCACTATTAAAACTATTTAAATAAGTCCAAGTTAAAAAAACTCAAAAATTTCACTATAAAAACATAAAAAAAGTTCCAAATTAAAAAACATAATGATTTCACTATAAAAATTAAAAAAAAGTTCCAAGTTAAATAAACTCAACAATTTCATTATAAAAAACATTTAAATAATTTATAAGTTAGAAATTCAACAATTTCACTGTAAAAACCATAAAAAAAGTTCCAAGTTAAAAAACTCAATAATATCGCTATAAAAAAATGTTCCAAGTTAAAATAAACTCAACAATTTCACTATAAAAACCATTTAAATAAGTTCCAAATTAGAAAACTCAACAATTTCACTATAAAAAAACTCAAAAGTTTCACTATAAATACAATTATAAATAGTTACAAGTTAAAAAACTCAACAATTTCGCAACAAAAACCATAAAATAATAAGTTCCAAGTTAAAAAACTTAACAATTTCACTATAAAAACCATAAAAAAAGGTCCAAGTTAAAAAAACTCAACAATTTCACTAATCCATAAAAAAGTTCCAAGTTAAAAATCTCAACAATTTCACTATAAAAACCATAAGAAAAAGTTCCTAGTTAGAAAATTCCGCAAATTCACTATAAAAACCATATAAAAAGTTCCAAGTTAAAAAACTCAACAATTTCATTATAAAAACCATAAAAAAAAGTTTCAAGTTAAAAAAACTTAATAATATCACTATAATAACCATAAAAAAGTTCCAAGTTAAAAAAACTCAACAATTTCACTTTAAAAACCATACAAAAAATCTCCAAGGTTTAAAACTAAAAACCATTAAAAAAAGTTCCAAGTTAAAAAACTCAACAAATTCACTATAAAAACCACAAAATAATTCCAAGTTAAAAAAACTCTTCAATTTTACTATAAATTCCATAAAAATAAAGTTCCAAGTGAAAAAACTCAACAACTTCTCTATAAAAACAATAAAAAAAGTTCCAAGTTAAAAAACTCAATAATTTCAATATAAAAAAAAAAGTTCCAAGTTAAAAAACTCAACAATTTCACTATTAAAACCATTTAAATAAGCTCCAAGTTAAAAAACTAAACAAATTCACTATAAAAACTATAAAAAGGTTCCAAGTTAAAAAACTCATTAATTCCACTATAAAATTAAATAAAAAAAGTTCCAAGTTAAAATAACTCAATAATTTTACTATAAAAACCATTTAAAAAAGTTCCAAGTTAAAAAACTCAACAATTTCACTATAAAAACCATAAATAAAAAGTTCCAAGTTAAAAATCTCAACAATTTCACTATAAAAAGCATAAAAAAAAGTTCCTAGTTAGAAAATTCCAAAATTTCACGATAAAAACCATATAAAAAGTTTCAAGTTAAAAAACTCAACAATTTCACTATAAAAACCATACAAAAAGTTCCAAGTTAAAAAACTCAACAATTTCACTATAAAAACCATAAAAAAAAAGTTCCAAGTTAAAAATCTCAACAATTTCACTATAAAAAGCATAAAAAAAAGATCCTAGTTAGAAAATTCCGAAATTTCACTATAAAAACCATATAAAAAGTTCCAAGTTAAAAAACTCAACAATTTCACTATAAAAACCATACAAAAAGTTCCAAGTTAAAAAACTCAATAATTTCACTATAAAAAAAAGTTTCAAGTTAAAAAAACTAAACAATTTCACTATTAAAACTATTTAAATAAGTCCAAGTTAAAAAAACTCAACAATTTCACTATAAAACCATAAAAAAAGTTCCAAATTAAAAAACATAATGATTTCACTATAAAAATAAAAAAAAAGTTCCAAGTTAAAAAAACTCAACAATTTCATTATAAAAAACATTTAAATAATTTCCAAGTTAGAAAATTTAACTATTTCACTGTAAAAACCATAAAAAAAAAGTTCCAAGTTAAAAAACTCAATAATATCGCTATAAAAAAATGTTCCAAGTTAAAATAAACTCAACAATTTCACTATAAAAACCATTTAAATAAGTTCCAAATTAGAAAACTCAACAATTTCACTATAAAAAAACTCAAAAGTTTCACTATAAATACCATTATAAATAGTTACAAGTAAAAAAACTCAACAATTTCACTACAAAAACCATAAAAAAAAATAAGTTCCAAGTTAAAAAACTAAACAATTTCACTATAAAAACCATAAAAAAAGTTCCAAGTTAAAAAAACTCAACAATTTCACCAATCCATAAAAAAGTTCCACGTTAAAAATCTCAACAATTTCACTATAAAAACCATAAGAAAAAGTTCCTAGTTAGAAAATTCCGCACAGTCACTATAAAAACCATATAAAAAGTTCTAAGTTAAAAAACACAATAATTTTATTATAAAAACCATACAAAAACGTTTCAAGTTAAAAAAAACTTAATAAAATTACTATAATAACCATAAAAAAGTTCCAAGTTAAAAAAACTCAACAATTTCACTTTAAAAACCATAAAAAAAAGTTCCAAGTTAAAAATGTCAACAAATTGTTAAAAAAAATCTCTGAGTTAAAAAACTCAACAAATTCACTATAAAAACCATAAAATATTTCCAAGTTAAAAAACCTCTTCAATTTTACTATAAATTCCATAAAAATAAAGTTCCAAGTTAAAAAAACTCAACAATTTCACTTTAAAAACCATACAAAAAATCTCCAAGGTTTAAAACTAAAAACCATTAAAAAAAGTTCCAAGTTAAAAATCTCAACAAATTGTTAAAAAAAATCTCTGAGTTAAAAAACTCAACAAATTCACTATAAAAACCACAAAATTATTCCAAGTTAAAAAAACTCTTCAATTTTACTATAAATTCCATAAAAAAAAAAGTTCCAAGTTAAAAAACACAACAATTTCACTATAAATACAATAAAAAAAGTTACAAGTTAAAAAACTCAATAATTTCAATATAAAAAAAAAAGTTCCAAGTTAAAAAACTCAACAATTTCACTATTAAAACCATTTAAATAAGTTCCAAGTTAAAAAACTCAACAAATTCACTATAAAAACTATAAAAAGGTTCCAAGTTAAAAAACTCATTAATTTCACTATAAAATTAAATAAAAAAAGTTCCAAGTTAAAATAACTCAATAATTTCAATATAAAAACCATTTAAAAAAGTTCGAAGTTAAAAAAACTCAACAATTTCACTATAAAAAACCATTAAAAAAAAGTTCCAAGTTAAAAATCTCAACAATTTCACTATAAAAAGAATAAAAAAAAGTTAGAAAATTCCGAAATTTCACTATAAAAACCATATAAAAAGTTCCAAGTTAAAAAAACTCAACAATTTCACTATAAAAACCATACAAAAAGTTCCAAGTTAAAAAACTCAATAATTTCACTATAAAAAAAGTTTCAAGTTAAAAAAACTAATTAATTTCACTATTAAAACTATTTAAATAAGTCCAAGTTAAAAAAACTCAAAAATTTCACTATAAAAACATAAAAAAAGTTCCAAATTAAAAAACATAATGATTTCACTATAAAAATTAAAAAAAAGTTCCAAGTTAAATAAACTCAACAATTTCATTATAAAAAACATTTAAATAATTTATAAGTTAGAAATTCAACAATTTCACTGTAAAAACCATAAAAAAAAGTTCCAAGTTAAAAAACTCAATAATATCGCTATAAAAAAATGTTCCAAGTTAAAATAAACTCAACAATTTCACTATAAAAACCATTTAAATAAGTTCCAAATTAGAAAACTCAACAATTTCACTATAAAAAAACTCAAAAGTTTCACTATAAATACAATTATAAATAGTTACAAGTTAAAAAACTCAACAATTTCGCAACAAAAACCATAAAAAAATAAGTTCCAAGTTAAAAAACTTAACAATTTCACTATAAAAACCATAAAAAAAGTTCCAAGTTAAAAAAACTCAACAATTTCACTAATCCATAAAAAAGTTCCAAGTTAAAAATCTCAACAATTTCACTATAAAAACCATAAGAAAAAGTTCCTAGTTAGAAAATTCCGCAAATTCACTATAAAAACCATATAAAAAGTTCCAAGTTAAAAAACTCAACAATTTCATTATAAAAACCATAAAAAAAAGTTTCAAGTTAAAAAAACTTAATAATATCACTATAATAACCATAAAAAAGTTCCAAGTTAAAAAAACTCAACAATTTCACTTTAAAAACCATACAAAAAATCTCCAAGGTTTAAAACTAAAAACCATTAAAAAAAGTTCCAAGTTAAAAAACTCAACAAATTCACTATAAAAACCACAAAATAATTCCAAGTTAAAAAAACTCTTCAATTTTACTATAAATTCCATAAAAATAAAGTTCCAAGTGAAAAAACTCAACAACTTCTCTATAAAAACAATAAAAAAAGTTCCAAGTTAAAAAACTCAATAATTTCAATATAAAAAAAAAAGTTCCAAGTTAAAAAACTCAACAATTTCACTATTAAAACCATTTAAATAAGCTCCAAGTTAAAAAACTAAACAAATTCACTATAAAAACTATAAAAAGGTTCCAAGTTAAAAAACTCATTAATTCCACTATAAAATTAAATAAAAAAAGTTCCAAGTTAAAATAACTCAATAATTTTACTATAAAAACCATTTAAAAAAGTTCCAAGTTAAAAAACTCAACAATTTCACTATAAAAACCATAAAAAAAAAGTTCCAAGTTAAAAATCTCAACAATTTCACTATAAAAAGCATAAAAAAAAGTTCCTAGTTAGAAAATTCCAAAATTTCACGATAAAAACCATATAAAAAGTTTCAAGTTAAAAAACTCAACAATTTCACTATAAAAACCATACAAAAAGTTCCAAGTTAAAAAACTCAACAATTTCACTATAAAAACCATAAAAAAAAAGTTCCAAGTTAAAAATCTCAACAATTTCACTATAAAAAGCATAAAAAAAAGATCCTAGTTAGAAAATTCCGAAATTTCACTATAAAAACCATATAAAAAGTTCCAAGTTAAAAAACTCAACAATTTCACTATAAAAACCATACAAAAAGTTCCAAGTTAAAAAACTCAATAATTTCACTATAAAAAAAAGTTTCAAGTTAAAAAAACTAAACAATTTCACTATTAAAACTATTTAAATAAGTCCAAGTTAAAAAAACTCAACAATTTCACTATAAAACCATAAAAAAAGTTCCAAATTAAAAAACATAATGATTTCACTATAAAAATAAAAAAAAAGTTCCAAGTTAAAAAAACTCAACAATTTCATTATAAAAAACATTTAAATAATTTCCAAGTTAGAAAATTTAACTATTTCACTGTAAAAACCATAAAAAAAAAGTTCCAAGTTAAAAAACTCAATAATATCGCTATAAAAAAATGTTCCAAGTTAAAATAAACTCAACAATTTCACTATAAAAACCATTTAAATAAGTTCCAAATTAGAAAACTCAACAATTTCACTATAAAAAAACTCAAAAGTTTCACTATAAATACCATTATAAATAGTTACAAGTAAAAAAACTCAACAATTTCACTACAAAAACCATAAAAAAAAATAAGTTCCAAGTTAAAAAACTAAACAATTTCACTATAAAAACCATAAAAAAAGTTCCAAGTTAAAAAAACTCAACAATTTCACCAATCCATAAAAAAGTTCCACGTTAAAAATCTCAACAATTTCACTATAAAAACCATAAGAAAAAGTTCCTAGTTAGAAAATTCCGCACAGTCACTATAAAAACCATATAAAAAGTTCTAAGTTAAAAAACACAATAATTTTATTATAAAAACCATACAAAAACGTTTCAAGTTAAAAAAAACTTAATAAAATTACTATAATAACCATAAAAAAGTTCCAAGTTAAAAAAACTCAACAATTTCACTTTAAAAACCATAAAAAAAAGTTCCAAGTTAAAAATGTCAACAAATTGTTAAAAAAAATCTCTGAGTTAAAAAACTCAACAAATTCACTATAAAAACCATAAAATATTTCCAAGTTAAAAAACCTCTTCAATTTTACTATAAATTCCATAAAAATAAAGTTCCAAGTTAAAAAAACTCAACAATTTCACTTTAAAAACCATACAAAAAATCTCCAAGGTTTAAAACTAAAAACCATTAAAAAAAGTTCCAAGTTAAAAATCTCAACAAATTGTTAAAAAAAATCTCTGAGTTAAAAAACTCAACAAATTCACTATAAAAACCACAAAATAATTCCAAGTTAAAAAAACTCTTCAATTTTACTATAAATTCCATAAAAAAAAAAGTTCCAAGTTAAAAAACACAACAATTTCACTATAAATACAATAAAAAAAGTTACAAGTTAAAAAACTCAATAATTTCAATATAAAAAAAAAAAGTTCCAAGTTAAAAAACTCAACAATTTCACTATTAAAACCATTTAAATAAGTTCCAAGTTAAAAAACTCAACAAATTCACTATAAAAACTATAAAAAGGTTCCAAGTTAAAAAACTCATTAATTTCACTATAAAATTAAATAAAAAAAGTTCCAAGTTAAAATAACTCAATAATTTCAATATAAAAACCATTTAAAAAAGTTCGAAGTTAAAAAAACTCAACAATTTCACTATAAAAAACCATTAAAAAAAAGTTCCAAGTTAAAAATCTCAACAATTTCACTATAAAAAGAATAAAAAAAAGTTAGAAAATTCCGAAATTTCACTATAAAAACCATATAAAAAGTTCCAAGTTAAAAAAACTCAACAATTTCACTATAAAAACCATACAAAAAGTTCCAAGTTAAAAAACTCAATAATTTCACTATAAAAAAAGTTTCAAGTTAAAAAAACTAATTAATTTCACTATTAAAACTATTTAAATAAGTCCAAGTTAAAAACACTCAAAAATTTCACTATAAAAACATAAAAAAAGTTCCAAATTAAAAAACATAATGATTTCACTATAAAAATTAAAAAAAAGTTCCAAGTTAAATAAACTCAACAATTTCATTATAAAAAACATTTAAATAATTTATAAGTTAGAAATTCAACAATTTCACTGTAAAAACCATAAAAAAAGTTCCAAGTTAAAAAACTCAATAATATCGCTATAAAAAAATGTTCCAAGTTAAAATAAACTCAACAATTTCACTATAAAAACCATTTAAATAAGTTCCAAATTAGAAAACTCAACAATTTCACTATAAAAAAACTCAAAAGTTTCACTATAAATACAATTATAAATAGTTACAAGTTAAAAAACTCAACAATTTCGCAACAAAAACCATAAAAAAATAAGTTCCAAGTTAAAAAACTTAACAATTTCACTATAAAAACCATAAAAAAAGTTCCAAGTTAAAAAAACTCAACAATTTCACTAATCCATAAAAAAGTTCCAAGTTAAAAATCTCAACAATTTCACTATAAAAACCATAAGAAAAAGTTCCTAGTTAGAAAATTCCGCAAATTCACTATAAAAACCATATAAAAAGTTCCAAGTTAAAAAACTCAACAATTTCATTATAAAAACCATAAAAAAAATTTTCAACTTAAAAAAACTTAATAATATCACTATAATAACCATAAAAAAGTTCCAAGTTAAAAAAACTCAACAATTTCACTTTAAAAACCATACAAAAAATCTCCAAGGTTTAAAACTAAAAACCATTAAAAAAAGTTCCAAGTTAAAAAACTCAACAAATTCACTATAAAAACCACAAAATAATTCCAAGTTAAAAAAACTCTTCAATTTTACTATAAATTCCATAAAAATAAAGTTCCAAGTGAAAAAACTCAACAACTTCTCTATAAAAACAATAAAAAAAGTTCCAAGTTAAAAAACTCAATAATTTCAATATAAAAAAAAAGTTCCAAGTTAAAAAACTCAACAATTTCACTATTAAAACCATTTAAATAAGCTCCAAGTTAAAAAACTAAACAAATTCACTATAAAAACTATAAAAAGGTTCCAAGTTAAAAAACTCATTAATTCCACTATAAAATTAAATAAAAAAAGTTCCAAGTTAAAATAACTCAATAATTTTACTATAAAAACCATTTAAAAAAGTTCCAAGTTAAAAAACTCAACAATTTCACTATAAAAACCATAAAAAAAAATTTCCAAGTTAAAAATCTCAACAATTTCACTATAAAAAGCATAAAAAAAAGTTCCTAGTTAGAAAATTCCAAAATTTCACGATAAAAACCATATAAAAAGTTTCAAGTTAAAAAACTCAACAATTTCACTATAAAAACCATACAAAAAGTTCCAAGTTAAAAAACTCAACAATTTCACTATAAAAACCATAAAAAAAAAGTTCCAAGTTAAAAATCTCAACAATTTCACTATAAAAAGCATAAAAAAAAGATCCTAGTTAGAAAATTCCGAAATTTCACTATAAAAACCATATAAAAAGTTCCAAGTTAAAAAACTCAACAATTCCACTATAAAAACCATACAAAAAGTTCCAAGTTAAAAAACTCAATAATTTCACTATAAAAAAAAGTTTCAAGTTAAAAAAACTAAACAATTTCACTATTAAAACTATTTAAATAAGTCCAAGTTAAAAAAACTCAACAATTTCACTATAAAACCATAAAAAAAGTTCCAAATTAAAAAACATAATGATTTCACTATAAAAATAAAAAAAAAGTTCCAAGTTAAAAAAACTCAACAATTTCATTATAAAAAACATTTAAATAATTTCCAAGTTAGAAAATTTAACTATTTCACTGTAAAAACCATAAAAAAAAAGTTCCAAGTTAAAAAACTCAATAATATCGCTATAAAAAAATGTTCCAAGTTAAAATAAACTCAACAATTTCACTATAAAAACCATTTAAATAAGTTCCAAATTAGAAAACTCAACAATTTCACTATAAAAAAACTCAAAAGTTTCACTATAAATACCATTATAAATAGTTACAAGTAAAAAAACTCAACAATTTCACTACAAAAACCATAAAAAAAAATAAGTTCCAAGTTAAAAAACTAAACAATTTCACTATAAAAACCATAAAAAAAGTTCCAAGTTAAAAAAACTCAACAATTTCACCAATCCATAAAAAAGTTCCACGTTAAAAATCTCAACAATTTCACTATAAAAACCATAAGAAAAAGTTCCTAGTTAGAAAATTCCGCACAGTCACTATAAAAACCATATAAAAAGTTCTAAGTTAAAAAACACAATAATTTTATTATAAAAACCATAAAAAAACGTTTCAAGTTAAAAAAAACTTAATAAAATTACTATAATAACCATAAAAAAGTTCCAAGTTAAAAAAACTCAACAATTTCACTTTAAAAACCATAAAAAAAAGTTCCAAGTTAAAAATGTCAACAAATTGTTAAAAAAAATCTCTGAGTTAAAAAACTCAACAAATTCACTATAAAAACCATAAAATATTTCCAAGTTAAAAAACCTCTTCAATTTTACTATAAATTCCATAAAAATAAAGTTCCAAGTTAAAAAAACTCAACAATTTCACTTTAAAAACCATACAAAAAATCTCCAAGGTTTAAAACTAAAAACCATTAAAAAAAGTTCCAAGTTAAAAATCTCAACAAATTGTTAAAAAAAATCTCTGAGTTAAAAAACTCAACAAATTCACTATAAAAACCACAAAATAATTCCAAGTTAAAAAAACTCTTCAATTTTACTATAAATTCCATAAAAAAAAAAGTTCCAAGTTAAAAAACACAACAATTTCACTATAAATACAATAAAAAAAGTTCCAAGTTAAAAAACTCAATAATTTCAATATAAAAAAAAAGTTCCAAGTTAAAAAACTCAACAATTTCACTATTAAAACCATTTAAATAAGTTCCAAGTTAAAAAACTCAACAAATTCACTATAAAAACTATAAAAAGGTTCCAAGTTAAAAAACTCATTAATTTCACTATAAAATTAAATAAAAAAAGTTCCAAGTTAAAATAACTCAATAATTTCAATATAAAAACCATTTAAAAAAGTTCGAAGTTAAAAAAACTCAACAATTTCACTATAAAAAACCATTAAAAAAAAGTTCCAAGTTAAAAATCTCAACAATTTCACTATAAAAAGAATAAAAAAAAGTTAGAAAATTCCGAAATTTCACTATAAAAACCATATAAAATGTTCCAAGTTAAAAAAACTCAACAATTTCACTATAAAAACCATACAAAAAGTTCCAAGTTAAAAAACTCAATAATTTCACTATAAAAAAAGTTTCAAGTTAAAAAAACTAATTAATTTCACTATTAAAACTATTTAAATAAGTCCAAGTTAAAAAAACTCAAAAATTTCACTATAAAAACATAAAAAAAGTTCCAAATTAAAAAACATAATGATTTCACTATAAAAATTAAAAAAAAGTTCCAAGTTAAATAAACTCAACAATTTCATTATAAAAAACATTTAAATAATTTATAAGTTAGAAATTCAACAATTTCACTGTAAAAAACATAAAAAAAGTTCCAAGTTAAAAAACTCAATAATATCGCTATAAAAAAATGTTCCAAGTTAAAATAAACTCAACAATTTCACTATAAAAACCATTTAAATAAGTTCCAAATTAGAAAACTCAACAATTTCACTATAAAAAAACTCAAAAGTTTCACTATAAATACAATTATAAATAGTTACAAGTTAAAAAACTAAACAATTTCGCAACAAAAACCATAAAAAAATAAGTTCCAAGTTAAAAAACTTAACAATTTCACTATAAAAACCATAAAAAAAGTTCCAAGTTAAAAAAACTCAACAATTTCACTAATCCATAAAAAAGTTCCAAGTTAAAAATCTCAACAATTTCACTATAAAAACCATAAGAAAAAGTTCCTAGTTAGAAAATTCCGCAAATTCACTATAAAAACCATATAAAAAGTTCCAAGTTAAAAAACTCAACAATTTCATTATAAAAACCATAAAAAAAAGTTTCAAGTTAAAAAAACTTAATAATATCACTATAATAACCATAAAAAAGTTCCAAGTTAAAAAAACTCAACAATTTCACTTTACAAACCATACAAAAAATCTCCAAGGTTTAAAACTAAAAACCATTAAAAAAAGTTCCAAGTTAAAAAACTCAACAAATTCACTATAAAAACCACAAAATAATTCCAAGTTAAAAAAACTCTTCAATTTTACTATAAATTCCATAAAAATAAAGTTCCAAGTGAAAAAACTCAACAACTTCTCTATAAAAACAATAAAAAAAGTTCCAAGTTAAAAAACTCAATAATTTCAATATAAAAAAAAAAGTTCCAAGTTAAAAAACTCAACAATTTCACTATTAAAACCATTTAAATAAGCTCCAAGTTAAAAAACTAAACAAATTCACTATAAAAACTATAAAAAGGTTCCAAGTTAAAAAACTCATTAATTCCACTATAAAATTAAATAAAAAAAGTTCCAAGTTAAAATAACTCAATAATTTTACTATAAAAACCATTTAAAAATGTTCCAAGTTAAAAAACTCAACAATTTCACTATAAAAACCATAAAAAAAAAGTTCCAAGTTAAAAATCTCAACAATTTCACTATAAAAAGCATAAAAAAAAGTTCCTAGTTAGAAAATTCCAAAATTTCACGATAAAAACCATATAAAAAGTTTCAAGTTAAAAAACTCAACAATTTCACTATAAAAACCATACAAAAAGTTCCAAGTTAAAAAACTCAACAATTTCACTATAAAAACCATAAAAAAAAAGTTCCAAGTTAAAAATCTCAACAATTTCACTATAAAAAGCATAAAAAAAAGATCCTAGTTAGAAAATTCCGAAATTTCACTATAAAAACCATATAAAAAGTTCCAAGTTAAAAAACTCAACAATTTCACTATAAAAACCATACAAAAAGTTCCAAGTTAAAAAACTCAATAATTTCACTATAAAAAAAAGTTTCAAGTTAAAAAAACTAAACAATTTCACTATTAAAACTATTTAAATAAGTCCAAGTTAAAAAAACTCAACAATTTCACTATAAAACCATAAAAAAAGTTCCAAATTAAAAAACATAATGATTTCACTATAAAAATAAAAAAAAAGTTCCAAGTTAAAAAAATTCAACAATTTCATTATAAAAAACATTTAAATAATTTCCAAGTTAGAAAATTTAACTATTTCACTGTAAAAACCATAAAAAAAAAGTTCCAAGTTAAAAAACTCAATAATATCGCTATAAAAAAATGTTCCAAGTTAAAATAAACTCAACAATTTCACTATAAAAACCATTTAAATAAGTTCCAAATTAGAAAACTCAACAATTTCACTATAAAAAAACTCAAAAGTTTCACTATAAATACCATTATAAATAGTTACAAGTAAAAAAACTCAACAATTTCACTACAAAAACCATAAAAAAAAATAAGTTCCAAGTTAAAAAACTAAACAATTTCACTATAAAAACCATAAAAAAAGTTCCAAGTTAAAAAAACTCAATAATTTCACCAATCCATAAAAAAGTTCCACGTTAAAAATCTCAACAATTTCACTATAAAAACCATAAGAAAAAGTTCCTAGTTAGAAAATTCCGCACAGTCACTATAAAAACCATATAAAAAGTTCTAAGTTAAAAAACACAATAATTTTATTATAAAAACCATAAAAAAACGTTTCAAGTTAAAAAAACTTAATAAAATTACTATAATAACCATAAAAAAGTTCCAAGTTAAAAAAACTCAACAATTTCACTTTAAAAACCATAAAAAAAAGTTCCTAGTTAAAAATGTCAACAAATTGTTAAAAAAAATCTCTGAGTTAAAAAACTCAACAAATTCACTATAAAAACCATAAAATATTTCCAAGTTAAAAAACCTCTTCAATTTTACTATAAATTCCATAAAAATAAAGTTCCAAGTTAAAAAAACTCAACAATTTCACTTTAAAAACCATACAAAAAATCTCCAAGGTTTAAAACTAAAAACCATTAAAAAAAGTTCCAAGTTAAAAATCTCAACAAATTGTTAAAAAAAATCTCTGAGTTAAAAAACTCAACAAATTCACTATAAAAACCATAAAATAATTCCAAGTTAAAAAAACTCTTCAATTTTACTATAAATTCCATAAAAAAAAAGTTCCAAGTTAAAAAACACAACAATTTCACTATAAATACAATAAAAAAAGTTCCAAGTTAAAAAACTCAATAATTTCAATATAAAAAAAAAAGTTCCAAGTTAAAAAACTCAACAATTTCACTATTAAAACCATTTAAATAAGTTCCAAGTTAAAAAACTCAACAAATTCACTATAAAAACTATAAAAAGGTTCCAAGTTAAAAAACTCATTAATTTCACTATAAAATTAAATAAAAAAAGTTCCAAGTTAAAATAACTCAATAATTTCAATATAAAAACCATTTAAAAAAGTTCGAAGTTAAAAAAACTCAACAATTTCACTATAAAAAACCATTAAAAAAAAGTTCCAAGTTAAAAATCTCAACAATTTCACTATAAAAAGAATAAAAAAAAGTTAGAAAATTCCGAAATTTCACTATAAAAACCATATAAAAAGTTCCAAGTTAAAAAAACTCAACAATTTCACTATAAAAACCATACAAAAAGTTCCAAGTTAAAAAACTCAATAATTTCACTATAAAAAAAGTTTCAAGTTAAAAAAACTAATTAATTTCACTATTAAAACTATTTAAATAAGTCCAAGTTAAAAAAACTCAAAAATTTCACTATAAAAACATAAAAAAAGTTCCAAATTAAAAAACATAATGATTTCACTATAAAAATTAAAAAAAAGTTCCAAGTTAAATAAACTCAACAATTTCATTTTAAAAAACATTTAAATAATTTATAAGTTAGAAATTCAACAATTTCACTGTAAAAAACATAAAAAAAGTTCCAAGTTAAAAAACTCAATAATATCGCTATAAAAAAATGTTCCAAGTTAAAATAAACTCAACAATTTCACTATAAAAACCATTTAAATAAGTTCCAAATTAGAAAACTCAACAATTTCACTATAAAAAAACTCAAAAGTTTCACTATAAATACAATTATAAATAGTTACAAGTTAAAAAACTAAACAATTTCGCAACAAACACCATAAAAAAATAAGTTCCAAGTTAAAAAACTTAACAATTTCACTATAAAAACCATAAAAAAAGTTCCAAGTTAAAAAAACTCAACAATTTCACTAATCCATAATAAAGTTCCAAGTTAAAAATCTCAACAATTTCACTATAAAAACCATAAGAAAAAGTTCCTAGTTAGAAAATTCCGCAAATTCACTATAAAAACCATATAAAAAGTTCCAAGTTAAAAAACTCAACAATTTCATTATAAAAACCATTAAAAAAAAGTTTCAAGTTAAAAAAACTTAATAATATCACTATAATAACCATAAAAAAGTTCCAAGTTAAAAAAACTCAAGAATTTCACTTTAAAAACCATACAAAAAATCTCCAAGGTTTAAAACTAAAAACCATTAAAAAAAGTTCCAAGTTAAAAAACTCAACAAATTCACTATAAAAACCACAAAATAATTCCAAGTTAAAAAAACTCTTCAATTTTACTATAAATTCCATAAAAATAAAGTTCCAAGTGAAAAAACTCAACAACTTCTCTATAAAAACAATAAAAAAAGTTCCAAGTTAAAAAACTCAATAATTTCAATATAAAAAAAAAGTTCCAAGTTAAAAAACTCAACAATTTCACTATTAAAACCATTTAAATAAGCTCCAAGTTAAAAAACTCAACAAATTCACTATAAAAACTATAAAAAGGTTCCAAGTTAAAAAACTCATTAATTCCACTATAAAATTAAATAAAAAAAGTTCCAAGTTAAAATAACTCAATAATTTTACTATAAAAACCATTTAAAAAAGTTCCAAGTTAAAAAACTCAACAATTTCACTATAAAAACCATAAAAAAAAAGTTCCAAATTAAAAATCTCAACAATTTCACTATAAAAAGCATAAAAAAAAGTTCCTAGTTAGAAAATTCAAAAATTTCACGATAAAAACCATATAAAAAGTTTCAAGTTAAAAAACTCAACAATTTCACTATAAAAACCATACAAAAAGTTCCAAGTTAAAAAACTCAACAATTTCACTATAAAAACCATAAAAAAAAAGTTCCAAGTTAAAAATCTCAACAATTTCACTATAAAAAGCATAAAAAAAAGATCCTAGTTAGAAAATTCCGAAATTTCACTATAAAAACCATATAAAAAGTTCCAAGTTAAAAAACTCAACAATTTCACTATAAAAACCATACAAAAAGTTCCAAGTTAAAAAACTCAATAATTTCACAATAAAAAAAAGTTTCAAGTTAAAAAAACTAAACAATTTCACTATTAAAACTATTTAAATAAGTCCAAGTTAAAAAAACTCAACAATTTCACTATAAAACCATAAAAAAAGTTCCAAATTAAAAAACATAATGATTTCACTATAAAAATAAAAAAAAAGTTCCAAGTTAAAAAAACTCAACAATTTCATTATAAAAAACATTTAAATAATTTCCAAGTTAGAAAATTTAAGTATTTTACTGTAAAAACCATAAAAAAAAAGTTCCAAGCTAAAAAACTCAATAATATCGCTATAAAAAAATGTTCCAAGTTAAAATAAACTCAACAATTTCACTATAAAAACCATTTAAATAAGTTCCAAATTAGAAAACTCAACAATTTCACTATAAAAAAACTCAAAAGTTTCACTATAAATACCATTATAAATAGTTACAAGTAAAAAAACTCAACAATTTCACTACAAAAACCATAAAAAAAATAAGTTCCAAGTTAAAAAACTTAACAATTTCACTATAAAAACCATAAAAAAAGTTCCAAGTTAAAAAAACTCAACAATTTCACCAATCCATAAAAAAGTTCCAAGTCAAAAATCTCAACAATTTCACTATAAAAACCATAAGAAAAAGTTCCTAGTTAGAAAATTCCGCACAGTCACTATAAAAACCATATAAAAAGTTCTAAGTTAAAAAACTCAACAATTTTATTATAAAAACCATAAAAAAACGTTTCAAGTTAAAAAAACTTAATAAAATTACTATAATAACCATAAAAAAGTTCCAAGTTAAAAAAACTCAACAATTTCACTTTAAAAACCATAAAAAAAAAGTTCCAAGTTAAAAATGTCAACAAATTGTTAAAAAAAATCTCTGAGTTAAAAAACTCAACAAATTCACTATAAAAACCATAAAATATTTCCATGTTAAAAAACCTCTTCAATTTTACTATAAATTCCATAAAAATAAAGTTCCAAGTTAAAAAAACTCAACAATTTCACTTTAAAAACCATACAAAAAATCTCCAAGGTTTAAAACTAAAAACCATTAAAAAAAGTTCCAAGTTAAAAATCTCAACAAATTGTTAAAAAAAATCTCTGAGTTAAAAAACTCAACAAATTCACTATAAAAACCATAAAATAATTCCAAGTTAAAAAAACTCTTCAATTTTACTATAAATTCCATAAAAAAAAAGTTCCAAGTTAAAAAACACAACAATTTCACTATAAATACAATAAAAAAAGTTCCAAGTTAAAAAACTCAATAATTTCAATATAAAAAAAAAAGTTCCAAGTTAAAAAACTCAACAATTTCACTATTAAAACCATTTAAATAAGTTCCAAGTTAAAAAACTCAACAAATTCACTATAAAAACTATAGAAAAGTTCCAAGTTAAAAAACTCATTAATTCCACTATAAAAATAAATAAAAAAAGTTCCAAGTTAAAATAACTCAATAATTTCACTATAAAAACCATTTAAAAAAGTCCGATGTTAAAAAACTCAACAATTTCACTATAAAAACCATAAAAAAAGTTCCAAGTTAAAAATCTCAACAATTTCACTATAAAAATCATTAAAAAAAAGTCCCTAGTTAGAAAATTCCAAAATTTCACTATAAAAACCATATAAAAAGTTCCAAGTTAAAAAACTCAACAATTTCACTATACAAAAAGTTCCAAGTTAAAAAACTCAATAATTTCACTATAAAAAAAAGTTTCAAGTTAAAAAAAACTAATTAATTTCACTATTAAAACTATTTAAATAAGTCCAAGTTATAAAAACTCAACAATTTCACTTTAAAACCATAAAAAAAGTTCAAAATTAAAAAACATAATGATTTCACGATAAAAACCATAAAAAAAGTTCCAAGTTAAAAAAACTCAACAATTTCACAATAATATCCAAAAAAACCACCGAGTTAAAAAACTCAACAAATTCACTATAAAAACCATAAAATATTTCCAAGTTAAAAAAACTCTTCATCTTCACTATAAATACCATAAAATAAAGTTCCAAGTTAAAAAACTCAACTATTCCACTATAATAACCATAAAAAAGTTCAATGTTAAAAAAACGCAACAATTTCACTATAAAACCCATAAAAAAAGAGCCCAAGTTAAAAAAACTCAACAATTTCACTATAATATCCATAAAAAATCTCCTAGTTAAAAAACTCAACAAATTAACCATAAAAACCAAAAAATATTTCCAAGTTAAAAAACTCTGCAATTTCATTGTAAATACCATAAAATAAAGTTCCAAGTTAAAAAATTCAACAATTTAACTATCAAAACCATAAAAAAAAAAGTTCCAAGTAAACAAAACTAAACAATTTCACTATAAAAACCATAAAAAAAAGTTCCAAATTAAAAATCTCAATAATTTCACTATAAAAATAAAAAAAAAGTTCCAAGTTAAAAAAACTCAACAATTTCATTATGAAAACCATTAAATAAGTTCCAAGTTAGAAAATTCAACAATTTCACTATAAAACCCATCAAAAAAGTACTAAGTTAAAAAGCTCAATAATTTCGCTATAAAAATTATAAAAAAAGTTCCAAGTTAAAAAAACTCAACAAATTCACTATAAAAATAATTTAAATAAGTTCCAAGTTAGAAAACTAGACAATTTCACTATAAAAACCATAAAAAAAAAGTTACAATTTAAAAAAATCAACAATTTCACTATAATATCCAAAAAAAATCTCTGAGTTAAAAAACTCAACAAATTCACTATAAAAACCAAAAAATATTTCCAAGTTAAAAAAACTCTTCAATTTCACTATAAATACCATAAAATAAAGTTCCAAGTTAAAAAACTCAAATATTTCACTTTAAAAACCATACAAAAAATCTCCTTGGTTAAAAACTAAAAAATTTCACTATAATAACCATAAAAATTTAAAACTAAAAATTTCACTATAAAAACCATTAAAAAGTTCCAAGTTAAAAAAAAACTCAATAATTCCATTATAAAAATCAACAAAAAGTTCTAAGTTAAAAAACTCAACAATTTCACTATAAAAACCATTTAAATAAGTTCCAAGTTAGAAAACTCAACAATTTCATTATAAAAATCATAAAAAAAAAAAATTCCAAGTTAAAAAACTCAACAATTTCACTATAAAAACCATAAATAAAGTTCCTCGTTAGAAAATACCGCAATTTCAATGTAAAAACCATATAAAAAGATCCAAGTTAAAAAACTCAACAAATTCACTATAAAAACCATAAAATATTTCCAAGTTAAAAAAATTCTTCAATTTCACTATAAATACCATAAAATAAATTTCCAAGTTAAAAAACTCAACAATTTCACTTTAAAAACCAGAAAAAAGTTCCAAGTTAAAAAACTCAATAATTTCACTAAAATCAAAAAAAAGTTCCAAGTTAAAAAAACTTAACAATTTTACTATAAAAACCATAAAAAAAAGTTCCTATTTTAGAAAATTCCGCAATTTCACTATAAAAACCATATAAAAACTTCCAAGTTAAAAATCTCAACAATTTCATTATAAAAACCATAAAAAAAAAAGTTCCAAGTTAAAAAAATTCAATAATATCACTATAATAACCATAAAAAAGTTCCAAGTTAAAAAAACACAAAAATTTCACTTTAAAAGCCATACAAAAAATCTCCAAGGTTAAAAACTATAAAATTTCACTATAATAACATAAAAATTCTCCAAGTTTTTAAAACTAAAAATTCACAATAAAAAACATAAAAAATTCCAAGTTTAAAAAACTAAACAATTTCACTATTAAAACCAATTAAAAAAGTTCCAAGTTAAAAAACTCAATAATTTCATTATAAAAACCATTTAAATAAGTTCCAAGTTAGAAAATTCAACAATTTCACTATAAAAACCATAAAAAAAAGTTCTAAGTTAAAAAATTCAATAATTTCGCTATAAAAATAATAATAAAAGATCCAAGTTAGAAAACTCAACAATTTCACTATAAAAACCATTAAAAAAAGTTCCAAGTTAAAAAACTCAATAATTTCACTATAAAAATAAAAATAAAAAGTTCCAAGTTAAAAAAACTCAACAACTTCACTATAAAAACCATTTAAATAAGTTTCAAGTTAGAAAACTCAACAATTTCACTATAAAAACTATGAAAAAAGTTCCAAGTTAAAAAAACTCAACAATTTCACTTATCTATAAAAAAAATCTACAAGTTAAAAAACTCAACAAATTCACTATAAAATCCATAAAATATTTCCAAGTTAAAAAAATCTACAATTTCACAATAAATACCATAAAATAAAGTTCCAAGTTAAAAAAACTCAACAATTTCACTATAAAAACCATAAAAAAAGATCCAAGTTAAAAACATTCAACAATTTCACTATTAAAACCATTTAAATAAGTCTCAAGTTAAAAAAACTCAACAATTTCACTATAAAAACCATAAAACAAAAGTTCCAAGTTAAAAAACTCAATAATTTCACTATAAAAATAAAAAAAAAAGTTCCATGTTAAAAAAAACTCAACAATTTCACTATAAAAACCATTTAAATAAGTTCTAAGTTAGAAAACTCAACAATTTCACTAAAAAAACCATAAAAAAAAGTTCCAAGTTAATAAAACCCAACAATTTAACTAATCCATAAAAAATCTCCAAGTTAAAAAACGCAACAAATTCACTATAAAAACCATAAAATATTTCCAAGTTAAAAAAACTCTACAATTTCACTATAAATACCATAAAATAAAGTTCCAAGTTAAAAAAACTCAACAATTTCACTATAAAAACCATAAAAAAAGATCCAAGTTAAAAAACTCAATAATTTCACTATAAAAATAAAATAAAAACTTAAAATTTAAAAAAACTAAACAATTTCACTAATAAAACCATAAAAAAAGTTCCAAGTTAAAAAACTCAATAATTTCTCTATAAAAATCATAAAAAAAGTTGCAAGTTAAAACTCAACAATTTTACTATAAAAACCATAAAAAAAGTTCCAAGTTTAAAAAACTCAAAAATATCGTTTTTACAACCATACAAAAAATCTCTAAGGTTAAAAATTAAAAAATTTCACTTTATTAACTATAAAAATTCTCCAAGTTTAAAAACTAAAAAAAATCACTATAAAAACCATAAAAAAATGTTCAAACTTACAACTCAACAATTTCAGTATCAAAACCATAAAAGAAAAGTTCCAATTTAAAATAACTCAACAATTTTACTATAATAAACATAAAAAAGTTCAAAGTTAAAAAAGCGCAACATTTTCACTATAAAAACCATAAAAAAGGGTCCAAGTTAAAAAAGCTCAACAATTTCACTATAATATCCATAAAAAACTCAAACAATTCACTATAAAACCATACAAAAATTTCCAAGTTAAAAAACTCAACAATTTCACTATAAATACCATAAAAAAAGTTCCAAGTTAAAAAACTCAATAATTTCGCTATAAAAATAAATAAATAAAAGTTCCAAGTTTAAATAACTCAACAATTTCACTATAAAAACAATTTAAATAAGTTCCAAGTTAGAAAACTCAACAATTTCACTATAAAAACCATTAAAAAAAGTTCCAAGTTTAAAAAACCAAAAAATTTCACTATAATATCCAAAAAAAATCTCCAAGTTAACAAACTCAACAAATTCACTATAAAAACCATAAAATATTTCCAAGTTAAAAAAAACTCTTCAATTTCACAATAAATACCATAAAATGAAGTTCCAAGTTAAAAACACTCAACAATTTCACTATAAAAACCATAAAAAAATGTTCAAGGATAAAAAACTCAATAATTCGCTATAAAAAAAGTTCCAAGTTAAAAAAAACTCAACAATTTCACTATAAAACCATTTAAATAAGTTCCGAGTTAGAAAACTCAACAACTTCACTATAAAAAACATAAAAAAAAAGTTCTAAGGTTAAAAAAGCTCAACAATTTCACTATAATATCCAAAAAAAATCTCTGAGTTAAAAAACTCAACAAATTCACTATAAAAACCATATAATATTTCCAAGTTAAAAAACTCTTCAATTTCACTATAAATACCATAAAATAAAGTTCCAAGTTAAAAAAACTCAACAATTTCACTATCAAAACCATAAAAACAAGTTCCAAGTTAAAAAAACACAATAATTTCACTATTAAAATAAATAAAAAAAGTTCCAAGTTAAAAAACTAAACAATTTCACTATTAAAACCATTTAAATAAGTTCCAAGTTAAAAAAACTCAACAATTTCACTCTAAAAACCATAAAAAAAAGTTCCTAATTAAAAAACTCAATAATTTCACTATAAAAATAAATAAAAAGTTCCAAGTTAAAAAAACTCAACAATTTCATTATAAAAACCATTTAAATAAGTTCCAAGTTAGAAAACTCAACAATTTCACTATAAAACCCATGAAAAAAGTTTCAAGTTAAAAAAGCTCAACAATTTCACTAATCCATAAAAAATCTACAAGTTGAAAAACTCAACAAATTCACTATAAAAACCATAAAAAAGATCCAACTTAAAAAAACTCAACAATTTCACTATTAAAACCATTTAAATAAGTCTCAAGTTAAAAAACTCAACAATTTCTATATAAAAACCATAGAACAAAAGTTCCAAGTTAAAAAACTCAATAATTTCACTATAAAAATAAAAAAAGGTTTCAAGTTAAAAAAACTCAACAATTTCACTATAAAAACTTCACTATTAAAATAAAAAAAAAGTTCCAAATTAAAAAACTAAACAATTTCACTATTAAAACCATTTAAATAAGTTCCAAGTTAAAAAAAATCAACAATTTCACTCTAAAAACCATAAAAAAAAAGTTCCAAATTAAAAAACTCAATAATTTCACTATAAAAATAAATAAAAAGTTCCAAGTTAAAAAAACTCAACAATTTCATTATAAAAACCATTTAAATAAGTTCCAAGTTAGAAAACTCAACAATTTCACTATAAAACCCATGAAAAAAGTTCAAAGTTAAAAAAACTCAACAATTTCACTAATCCATAAAAAATCGACAAGTTGAAAAACTCAACAAATTCACTATAAAAACCATAAAAAAAGATCCAAGTTAAAAAAACAACAATTTCACTATTAAAACCATTTAAATAAGTCTCAAGTTAAAAAACTCAACAATTTCACTATAAAAACCATAGAACAAAAGTTCCAAGTTAAAAAACTCAATAATTTCACTATAAAAATAAAAAAAAGGTTTCAAGTTAAAAAAACTCAATAATTTCACTATAAAAACCATTTAAATAAGTTCTAAGTTAGAAAAATCAACAATTTCACTATAAAAACCATAAAAAAAGTTCCAAGTTAATAAAACCCAACAATTTAACTAATCCATAAAAAATCTCCAAGTTAAAAAACTCAACAAATTCACTATAAAAACCATAAAATATTTCCAAGTTAAAAAAACTCTACAATTTCACTATAAATACAATAAAATAAAGTTCTAAGTTAAAAAAACTCAACAAATTCACTATAAAAACCATAAAAAAAGATCCAAGTTAAAAAACTCAATAATTTCACTATAAAAATAAAATAAAAACTTCAAATTTAACAAAACTCAACAATTTCACTATTAAAACCATAAAAAAAGTTCCATGTTAAAAAACTCAACACTTTCTCTATAAAAATCATAAAAAAAGTTCCAAGTGTAAGTATATGAGTGCGCCTAAGAGGGGGGTGAATTAGGTTCTTAGAAATTTTTCGATCCTTTTTCTTTATTGGATGGATTTCGCTTTTTACGGTTTATGTAATGAAAATGGTAAAGCAGGAAAGTAAAAATGACACAGAGGTTTATCGTGGTTCCCTTCATAATCCAAAGGTACATCCAGTCCCCTTTCAATATGAAAGAGATTTTCACTAGTTTTTATAGAACAGTACAACCTATCACACCTTCAATGGCGAGGCCTACTTTCTAACAAACTAAATAATCAAGTGTGCAAGAACAATCCTCTTGCCACACTAACCCTTATGTCCAAACAATCCTTGGAACATAAGTCACAAATAGAAAACAATTTCTATAATTTGTTTAAGTGAGTAATACAATGATTGATATCAATATAAATTGATCTTCTCTTTCTTTAACAATTATTCACAATCATAAAATATTAGATAGCTCAAGAATTTTTCAATTATGTGATATGAAAAATGTAGAAAATTTCTTGTCAAAAGTTCAAGAGTTTTTTGAAATTTTATGAAAATTATTTTTGAAAGAGGTGACAAATGATTTGAAAATATTTGGATTTTATATGCACATAACACCCTTATGAAACAGTGTAATTAACAGTAAAAATTCATGAACAAATGCCAATGCATTATGAAAAGGTTTCGTGAAAGGTTACATGAAGAGGTGTTATGTAAAATACTGATTTTTCAAAATTGTACAGACTGCAATCGATTGCACTATAATGCAAATCGATTGCACATGCATACGTTGCCCAATTTTTCAAAATTTTGAAACATGCAATCGATTGCATGAAAGTGCAAATCGATTGCACCAAGTTAAAATTGCCAAAAAAAACTTAAAACAAACAGATGCAAATCGATTGCAAGAAAGTGCAAATCGATTTACATATGTTTAACTTTGAAAAATGCAATTTTAAATGATGCTGAAGTTAAAAGATGATTATGCCAAGACATAGGTATTTAATTGAGCATCTAAGATTTTAATCTTTGTGTATAATTGCTAAAATACCTTCATGAAGCTTCTTCTTGAGGAAATAAGTCTTTGAAGCATGATGCATTAAACTTGAATATCATCTTTGCCTTCTTTATCACATTGTAGCTAAGAGATGTGTCTTCATCAAAACAAGTGTTGACCATGGAGAAGCTTGACTTCACATTCTCCCCCTTTTTGATGATGACAAACAATCTTCTTAGATGCTTTAACATTTTCGGAATGCTTCTCCCCCTAAGATGCATATCTCCCCCTTTGTATGTGAATTGGAGCTTTGTACCTTTAGGAAATTCAAAAAACAAGAAAATGTACAAGCATAACATCTTTCTCCCCCTTTGACATTATCAAAAAGAAGGGAAAGATGGGTGAAAATAATAAAAGCCATAAACAAGAAATAATAAAACTAGAAATATCATAGCATAGATTAAAACTTGAAGTGCATACATAGCATAAATGCAGAATTTTACATTGCAATGAAACATAACGAAACAAACGGAAACAAAAGAAATAGAAATGATACATTACAACTAGTAAGCATTAACGACTATATAAATAAAACATCCAAACATAAAGACATAAACAAAACATTTTCCAAACATATCCATATAGGGGTCAAAAGGGTCTTGGTTAGGAAATTGTTGGTTGAGAGGTGCTAGGTGAGTTGGTGGGGCAACCGGGTTGGATGGATCATAAGGTGGTTGTAGAGGTGAGAATAAAGGTATGAGAATTGTTGGTTGACATCATGCTGAAAGTTTGAAATCCTTGTGTTGACGGATGCATTAACGACATTGTAGCGGTCATTGAAGTTTGTGTTCATGTTGGAGAATTGTTGTGTCATGAAATCCAAAAGATCTTGGTTAGAAGGACCATTCACACCATGAGAAGCAGGAACCTCTTCATTAAGGGGTTATTGTTTATCATTATCCTCTTGTGCTCCACCATCATCACCAAGATAAGTAATAGTATCGGCTTCCCGATCATAGTAAACTCCCATTCTTCTATCCAAATTCCGAATAGAAATCTTGTGAGAAGGTGAATCCATCAAAAGACATTCAAAGCCATCAAACGGAATCTCAAAGTGTTGCAAAATCCGGGTGATGAACCATGCATAGGGCAGAGCTTTGGATCTCTCGGAATGGGACAACATGTGATGCAAAATCATCCGAGCCCAATTAACTTCAATGTTGTTCTTGATAGCATAGAGGGCTTGCATTTCCGTATCATTAACCGAACAATAGTTACCACTTTTCGGAAACACAACATAGGCAAGGAAGTAGTGAAGCATGCGATCATCAATGTAGAAATTTCCAGCCGACCAAGAACTATGAGAAGGTTCAATGCCACCTAGAGACTTCACTCTATGTTCATAAAATTCTGTTTCGGTCATTCTTCCGATTTTGTAGAAAAAAGATCTTTTCTTATAGTCATTCCATTTTTCATCTTCAGGATCAAATAGGAGACTACCGGATGATGGTACCCCTAAGATGTTTCCAAGAAGTCTTGAGTTCAAGACAAGTATTTTTCCTAACACATAGGTAATAAACCTTCCTTCTTCTATGCACATATTGCAATAAAACAGCCGAACAAGATCCGGGTAATATGGTCCGGATGAAGCAATAGCAGCCCCTAACTTTATGTTGTCTAGAGTAGTTTGAAAAGTAAATCAATTTTCAGAAAAGGAAGAAAGATCACCATACTTGGGTTGTTGAACCATCTTTCTTTGGAAGAGCTTTTCAAACTTCTCAATCTTTTCATTTGATAAACCTTCATAAAGTGGAATGTTGGATGATGAGGAGTTGTTTCCCTTTCCTTTTTCAGCAGCAGTGGCCTTTCTTTTGGTCCTTGAAGCCATGGGTGAGAGTTGGTGAGAAATGGGAAAGTTGAGTGAGAAGGATGAAGTTTTGGTATTTTTTGTGTAGGTTATATGGGGAAAACGAAAATTGGTAGGGAGATGGAGAAAATTCAGAATATTTATGGATATAAAAATGTGGAATTTGGTAAGAGGAGTTATGGTGAGTTATTTGGGTGGTTAAGGGAATTTGAATAAGTATTTAATGAGTCAAGGTAGGGAATCTTGTAGGTTAAGGCTAGGAGGGAACAAAAACTGAAAAGTTGGCCTAGGAAATGATGTGATTTGATGTATAAGAGTTTAGGATACCAAGGATCAAAGAAAATAAGAGGGAATAATTAAAAATATTTTTTTTTCAAAAAGCTACAGACTGCAATCGATTTGCACCTAAATGCAATCGATTGCACTATGTCAAAATTACGTAAAAAGGCATTTTTCCCAGACTGCAATCGATTGCAGTAAACATGTAATCGATTGCAAGTTTAAAAATTTGCAAAAATATGAAAAAAATAAACATTCTAAGACATTTTTTAAACAAATTTAATGAAACATATTCATATATGACATAATTATAAGAAGAAAAACATATTGAAATCTTTTGCTTAAGATAAGGAAAGAATGAATATTGTGCACCTTTGTTAATGGATGATTTATATATCTTTTTTATCTAGGATTCCAAGTTCTCTTCTAATCTTGTAAAAAGGTTTTCTTGCGAGTGGCTTTGTGAAAATATCCGCTAATTGATTATGCGTATCCACGAAGGTAACATCTACGTCTCCGTTAAGAACGTGATCACGAAGGAAATGGTGCCGAATGTCTATGTGCTTTGTTCTTGAATGCATGACCGGGTTCTTTGTGATGTTGATGGCACTTGTGTTGTCACATCGAAGAGGAATGCAACCGAGATTTACGCCATAGTCAAGAAGTTGCTGCTTGAGCCACAAAATTTGTGCACAACAACTACCATCCGCAATGTATTCTGCTTCGACCGTGCTAAGTGCGACACAAGCTTGCTTCTTGCATGCCCATGATACTAGTGCATTTCCAAGAATATGACAAATGCCACTTGTGCTTTTTCTATCGGTCTTACATCCTGCATAATCAGCGTCAGAATAACCAATTAAAGAACATGTACTACCTTTTGGATACCATAGTCCTACATTCGTTGTTCTTTTGAGATACTTCATAATCCTCTTTACGGCGGTGAGATGTGATTCCTTCGGATTTGCTTGAAAGCGTGCACACAAACATACACTAAACATAATGTCAGGACGGCTTGCCGTCAAATATAATAATGAACCGATCATACCTCGATACTTTGTGATATCAATTGAAGTGTCGGATTCATCTTGATCAACGTACATTCCGGATCCCATAGGAGTGGACATTACTTTGCAACTATCCATATCGAATCTTTTTAATAGTTCTTTGCAATACTTGGACTGGTTGATGAAGATGCCATCCTTTGTTTGCTTGATTTGTAGTCCAAGAAAATAGTTCATTTTTCCCATCATGGACATTTCGAATTCTCCTTGCATCATAAGTGAAAATTCTTCGCAAAGATCTTTATTTGTTGAATCGAAGATGATGTCGTCGACATAGACTTGAACCAATAAGGTGTTACCTTTGAACTTCTTTATGAACAACGTCTTGTCAACCTTTCCTTTTGTAAAACCCTTCTCACATAGGAAATTGCTAAGGCGATCATACCATGCCCTTGGTGCTTGCTTTAAGCCATAAAGAGCCTTTTTCAACTTGTAGACATGAGAGGGATTCTTGAAGTCTTCAAAACCCGGAGCTTGTTTGACGTAGACTTCTTCATTGATGCAACCATTTAGGAAAGCGCTTTTGACATCCATCCGGTACAACTGAAAATTCATTGAACAAGCGTAAGCAAGTAATAATCTAATTGCTTCTAACCTTGCTACCGGAGCGAACGTTTCATCAAAGTCGATTCCTTCTTCTTGGTTGTAGCCTTGTGCGACCAATCTTGCTTTGTTACGAACTATGATTCCATTCTCGTCAAGTTTGTTATTGAACACCCATCTTGTGCCTATGATATGTTTGTTGTCCAGTCTTGGTACAAGAGTCCAAACTTGATTCCTTTCAAATTGATTAAGTTCTTCTTGCATAGCTATTATCCATTGATCATCGCCTAAGGCTTCATCGATTTTGGTTGGTTCAATTTGAGATACGAACGCCATGTTGAGACACGCATCCTTGAGATTTAGTCGAGTTGCAACGCCTTGGCTAATATCACCAATAACTTTATCTATCGGGTGATCTCTATGAATTCTCCATTCTTTTGGAAGATCTTGATGTTCTTCAATAATTGGTGAGTTATCTTCTTGTGATATTTCTTGTTCTTTTGATGTCTCCTTTTGTTGTTGTGATAGATCTACTACATCATCATCATCATCCACAATAATATTATCCTTTTTCGAGGGGTTAGTCTCATCAAACGAAACATGTATAGATTCTTCAATAGTAAGTGTTCGTTTATTGAAATTTCTAAAAGCTCTACTTGAGAGAGAATAACCAAGAAATATACCTTCATCGGAATTCTCATCAAACTTACCAAGGTTGTCCTTGCCGTTGTTGAGAACGAAGCATTTGCATCCGAATATGTGGAAGAAAGATATGTTGGGTTTCCTTCCCTTGAACAACTCATATGGAGTCTTCTAGAGGATTGGTCGAATATTGACACGGTTACTTACAAAATAAGCCGTGCTAACCGCATCCGCCCAAAAATATTTAGGAAGATTTGAGTCGCTAAGCATTGTCCTTGCAAGTTCCACTAATGCTCTATTCTTCCTCTCTACGACACCATTTTGTTGAGGAGTTCTTGGTGCAGAAAAATTGTGAGAGATTCCATGCTCTTCACAAAAATCTTCAAATGATGAATTTTGAAATTCGCCACCATGGTCGCTTCTTATGGAGACAATTGAGAGTGACTTCTCGTTTTGAATTTGCTTGGAATACTTCTTGAATGCTTTAAAGGCATCACTTTTCTGCACTAAAAATAAAGTCCAAGTGTATCTAGAGAAATCATCAACAATAACTAAGGCATAAACGTTACCTCCGAAGCTTTTTGTTCTTGATGGACCGAAAAGATCCATATGTAACAATTGTAGTGGTCTTGAAGTAGATATCACTTTCTTGGTCTTGAAGGATGTTTTGGTTTGCTTCCCCTTTTGACATGCGTCACAAAGCTTATCCTTGATAAACTTTATCTTCGGAAGACCAACAACTAGATCATGCTTTATTAATTTGTTTAAATGCTCCATGTGAATGTGAGCAAATCTCTTATGCCAAAGCCATGCCTCGTTGTTGTTTGCCATTAAGCACTTTACCTTCAAAGAAGAATCATCAAAAGAAATCATGAAAATGTTATTAATTCTTTTACCTTTTAGCAATAGGTCATGAGTGACTTCATGTTCTATTAAGCATTCTTCCTTTGTGAAGTTGATTTGGAAACCTTTGTCACATAATTGACTTATGCTAATAAGGTTGTGTTTAAGGCCTTCCACATAAAGGACGTCTTCGATGATTGTATGAGGAGGTGCACCAACGGTTCCAACTCCAAGAATTTTTCCTTTATTATCATCACCGTAAGTAACGTATCCTTTGGCCTTAAGTGATAGACTTGAAAATTTGTTGATGCCACCGGTCATATGCTTTGAACAACCGCTATCAAGATACCACTGATTCGAAGTTGTTTTCAAGCATACCTACAAAACAAGAATCAAGTATTGTTAGGTACCCAAATTTCTTTGGGTCCTTGATAGTTAGTACTCTTTTCAACCCACACATAATGCCCTTTAGCAACACCAATGTTGCGCACATAGCAAGCATTAGGTGTGTGTCCTTTGGTTCCACAATAAAAACAAGTAGGTTGAAAATGACTTCTATATCTAGGAACATAATTCTTTTTCTTAACAATTCTTTTCTTTCTATGACTTTGATGCACACTTTTAGAATTGTTTACCTTTTCTTTAACAATTTGTTCACTTGCTTTAACAAAAATAGTCTCATTTGTGCTTTATTTGGAAAACTTAGAATATCCTAATCCACTTTTATCATCAGGATACCTTTGGTTCCTAAGAATTTCCTCCAAGCCAATTTGACCTTTTTCATATCTTTCTAAGACTCTTTTAAGTTGAAAAATTTGGAAAGATAAAGACTCACAATTTTTACATACAAGACTTTGTTTTTCATTTATCAACTTTTGCTTTTCACTTTCAATATATTTTTCTAAAGCAATATTTTTTTCTTCTAAAGATGAAATTTGTTTCTTTTGAGATGAAATACTTTTATACAAAGTCTTGCATTCTTTTAAGAGTTCATCTATTACATCTTGTGCATCATTATCATAAATAGAAAAGTTGCTACTAACCTCGTCATTTTCTTCATCGAAGTGATGTGAAGCCATTAGAGCCATATTTGCGCATTCATCGCTCTCTGATTCCGATGAGGAACTAACTTCATTTTTGTCCCAAGCAACATAAGCCTTTTTATTTTTGAAGTCCTTCTTGCCTTTGAATCCTCCTTTCTTTGCAAGTCTTGGACAATCCGGTTTTATGTGACCTTGCTTCCCACATTCATAACATGTAACTTCTTGAATCGATGTGGATGCATCCTTCTTCCTGAAATGTTTATTCTTTTTAGGAAAAGAGGAATTATTATTTTTGTTAAAAAACTCACCAAGCTTCTTAACAAGAAGCATGAAATTCTCATCTTCAGAAATCTCGTCATCTTTGTCATCCTTCGTGTCAATCTTAAAAGCAATTCCTTTGGACTTTTTCTCTTGAGTTTCATGCTTCTTGAGCCTTCCAAGTTCCAATTCGTGCTCTTGAATTTTTCCGAATAGAGATGCGGATGTCATTGTTGAGAGACTCTTATTTTCCGAAATAGCGGTCACCTTCGGTTGCCATTCCCTTGTCAAGGACCTTAGGACTTTCAAATTGAGATCGTCGTTGGTGAAGGTCTTCCCGAGTGCAATCAAATGGTTTGTTAGATGAACAAATCTCTTTTGTAAGGCAACGATAAATTCTCCGGGCTGCATACGGAACATTTCATATTCTTGACTCAACGTGTTAAGCCTTGATCTTTTTACTTCTGTTGTTCCTTCATGTGTTTCTACCAAAGTATCCCAAATCTCCTTTACCGATTTGCATTGTGATACGCAGAAGAATTCGTCCATACTAAGAGTGCTTTGGAGTATATTGATTGCCTTCTTCTCATTTAGGATCTTCTTCTTATCATCTTCATCATACATATTCTTCAACTTTGTGGTTCCAACACCATTGATCACATTAACAGGATTATGAGGACCTTCTTCGATTGCTTCCCATATGCCTTCTCATTGGGCTTCAAGATGTGCCCTCATTCTGATTTTCCAAAAATCAAAGTATTCGCCGGAGAAGAGCGGAGGCTTGTTGCTACTTCCACCATCTTTGAAAACAGGATTGGAGTTTGCGGAAGCCATACAGGATCTTGTAGGAACAGGTTACCTAAACCTACTCTGATTCCAATTGTAAGTATATGAGTGCGCCTAAGAGGGGGGTGAATTAGGTTCTTAGAAATTTTTCGATCCTTTTTCTTTAATGGATGGATTTCGCTTTTTACGGTTTATGTAATATGCAATGAAAACGGTAAAGCAGGAAAGTAAAAATGACACAGAGGTTTATCCTGGTTCCCTTCACAATCCGAAGGTACATCCAGTCCCCTTTCAATATGAAAGAGATTTCCACTAGTTTTTATAGAACAGTACAACCTATCACACCTTCAATGGTGAGGCCTACTTTCTAACAAACTAAATAATCAAGTGTGCAAGAACAATCCTCTTGCCACACTAACCCTTATGTCCAAACAATCCTTGGAACATAAGTCACAAATAGAAAACAATTTCTATAATTTGTTTAAGTGAGTAATACAGTGATTGATATCAATATAAATTGATCTTCTCTTTCTTTAACAATTATTCACAATCATAAAATATTAGATAGCTCAAGAATTTTTCAATTATGTGATATGAAAAATGTAGAAAAATTCTTGTCAAAAGTTCAAGAGTTTTTTGAATATTTTATGAAAAATATTTTTGAAAGAGGTGACAAATGATTTGAAAATTTTTGGATTTTATATGCACATAACACCCTTATGAAACAGTGTAATTAACTGTAAAAATTCATGAACAAATGCCAATGCATTATGAAAAGGTTTCATGAAAGGTTATATGGAGAGGTGTTATGAAAAATACTGATTTTTCAAAATTGTACAGACTGCAATCGATTGTACTATAATGCAAATCGATTGCACATGCATACGTTGCCTAATTTTTCAAAATTTTGAAACATGCAATCGATTGCATGAAAGTGCAAATTGATTGCACCAAATTAAAATTGCCAAAAAAATTAAAACAAACAGATGTAAATCGATTGCAAGAAAGTGCAAATCGATTTACATATGTTTAACTTTGAAAAATGCAATTTTAAATGAAGCTGAAGTTAAAACATGATTATGCCAAGACATATGTATTTAATTGATTTCACTATTAAAACTATTTAAATAAGTCCAAGTTAAAAAAACTCAACAATTTCACTATAAAAACATAAAAAAAAGTTCCAAATTAAAAAACATAATGATTTCACTATAAAAATAAAAAAAAAGTTCCAAGTTAAAAAAACTCAACAATTTCATTATAAAAAACATTTAAATAATTTATAAGTTAGAAAATTCAACAATTTCACTGTAAAAACCATAAAAAAAAGGTCCAAGTTAAAAAACTCAATAATATCGCTATAAAAAAATGTTCCAAGTTAAAATAAATTCAACAATTTCACTATAAAAACCATTTAAATAAGATCCAAATTAGAAAACTCAACAATTTCACTATAAAAAAACTCAAAAGTTTCACTATAAATACAATTATAAATAGTTACAAGTTAAAAAACTCAACAATTTCGCTACAAAAACCATAAAAAAATAAGTTCCAAGTTAAAAAACTTAACAATTTCACTATAAAAACCATAAAAAAAAGTTCCAAGTTAAAAAAACTCAACAATTTCACTAATCCATAAAAAAGTTCAAAGTTAAAAATCTCAACAGTTTCACTATAAAAACCATAAGAAAAAGTTCCTAGTTAGAAAATTCCGCAATATTCACTATAAAAACCATATAAAAAGTTCCAAGTTAAAAAACTCAACAATTTCATTATAAAAACCATAAAAAAAAAGTTTCAAGTTAAAAAACTTAATAATATCACTATAATAACCATAAAAAAGTTCCAAGTTAAAAAAACTCAACAATTTCACTTTAAAAACCATACAAAAAATCTCCAAGGTTTAAAACTAAAAACCATTAACAAAAGTTCGAAGTTAAAAATCTCAACAAATTGTTAAAAAAAATCTCTGAGTTAAAAAACTCAACAAATTCACTATAAAAACCATAAAATAATTCCAAGTTTAAAAAACTCTTCAATTTTACTATAAATTCCATAAAAATAAAGTTCCAAGTTAAAAAACTCAACAATTTCACTATAAATACAATAAAAAATGTTCCAAGTTAAAAAACTCAATAATTTCAATATAAAAAAAAAGTTCCAAGTTAAAAAACTCAACAATTTCACTATTAAAACCATTTAAATAAGTTCCAAGTTAAAAAACTCAACAAATTCACTATAAAAACTATAGAAAAGTTCCAAGTTAAAAAACTCATTAATTCCACTATAAAAATAAATAAAAAAAGTTCCAAGTTAAAATAACTCAATAATTTCACTATAAAAACCATTTAAAAAAGTTCGAAGTTAAAAAACTCAACAATTTCACTATAAAAACCATAAAAAAAAGTTCCAAGTTAAAAATCTCAATAATTTCACTATAAAAAGCATAAAAAATAGTCCCTAGTTAGAAAATTCCGAAATTTCATTATAAAAACCAAATAAAAAGTTCCAAGTTAAAAAAACTCAACAATTTCACTATAAAAACCATACAAAAAGTTCCAAGTTAAAAAACTCAATAATTTCACTATAAAAAAAGTTTCAAGTTAAAAAAACTAATTAATTTCACTATTAAAACTATTTAAATAAGTCCAAGTTATAAAAACTCAACAATTTCACTATAAAAACATAAAAAAAGTTCCAAATTAAAAAACATAATGATTTCACTATAAAAAAAAAAAGTTCCAAGTTAAAAAAACTCAACAATTTCATTATAAAAACATTTAAATAATTTATAAGTTAGAAAATTCAACAATTTCACTGTAAAAACCATAAAAAAAAAGTTCCAAGTTAAAAAACTCAAAAATATCGCTGTAAAAAAATTTTCCAAGTTAAAATAAATTCAACAATTTCACTATAAAAACCATTTAAATAAGTTCCAAATTAGAAAACTCAACAATTTCACTATAAAAAACTCAAAAGTTTCACTATAAATACAATTATAAATAGTTACAAGTTAAAAAACTCAACAATTTCGCTACAAAAACCATAAAAAAATAAGTTCCAAGTTAAAAAACTTAACAATTTCACTATAAAAACCATAAAAAAAGTTCCAAGTTAAAAAAACTCAAGAATTTCACTAATCCATAAAAAAGTTCCAAGTTAAAAATCTCAACAATTTCACTATAAAAACCATAAGAAAAAGTTCCTAGTTAGAAAATTCCGCAAATTCACTATAAAAACCATATAAGAAGTACCAAGTTAAAAAACTCAACAATTTCATTATAAAAACCATAAAAAAAAAGTTTCAAGTTAAAAAACTTAATAATATCACTATAATAACCATAAAAAAGTTCCAAGTTAAAAAAACTCAACAATTTCACTTTAAAAACCATACAAAAAATCTCCAAGGTTTAAAACTAAAAACCATTAAAAAAAGTTCGAAGTTAAAAATCTCAACAAATTGTTAAAAAAAATCTCTGAGTTAAAAAACTCAACAAATTCACTATAAAAACCATAAAATAATTCCAAGTTTAAAAAACTCTTCAATTTTACTATAAATTCCATAAAAATAAAGTTCCAAGTTAAAAAACTCAACAATTTCACTATAAATACAATAAAAAATGTTCCAAGTTAAAAAACTCAATAATTTCAATATAAAAAAAAAGTTCCAAGTTAAAAAACTCAACAATTTCACTATTAAAACCATTTAAATAAGTTCCAAGTTAAAAAACTCAACAAATTCACTATAAAAACTATAGAAAAATTCCAAGTTAAAAAACTCATTAATTCCACTATAAAAATAAATAAAAAAAGTTCCAAGTTAAAATAACTCAATAATTTCACTATAAAAACCATTTAAAAAAGTTCGAAGTTAAAAAACTCAACAATTTCACTATAAAAACCATAAAAAAAAGTTCCAAGTTAAAAATCTCAATAATTTCACTATAAAAAGCATAAAAAATAGTCCCTAGTTAGAAAATTCCGAAATTTCATTATAAAAACCAAATAAAAAGTTCCAAGTTAAAAAAACTCAACAATTTCACTATAAAAACCATACAAAAAGTTCCAAGTTAAAAAACTCAATAATTTCACTATAAAAAAAGTTTCAAGTTAAAAAAACTAATTAATTTCACTATTAAAACTATTTAAATAAGTCCAAGTTATAAAAACTCAACAATTTCACTATAAAAACATAAAAAAAGTTCCAAATTAAAAAACATAATGATTTCACTATAAAAATAAAAATAAAGTTCCAAGTTAAAAAAACTCAACAATTTCATTATAAAAAACATTTAAATAATTTATAAGTTAGAAAATTCAACAATTTCACTGTAAAAACCATAAAAAAAAGTTCCAAATTAAAAAACTCAAAAATATCGCTATAAAAAAATTTTCCAAGTTAAAATAAATTCAACAATTTCACTATAAAAACCATTTAAATAAGTTCCAAATTAGAAAACTCAACAATTTCACTATAAAAAACTCAAAAGTTTCACTATAAATACAATTATAAATAGTTACAAGTTAAAAAACTCAACAATTTCGCTACAAAAACCATAAAAAAATAAGTTCCAAGTTAAAAAACTTAACAATTTCACTATAAAAACCATAAAAAAAGTTCCAAGTTAAAAAAACTCAACAATTTCACTAATACATAAAAAAGTTCCAAGTTAAAAATCTCAACAATTTCACTATAGAAACCATAAGAAAAAGTTCCTAGTTAGAAAATTCCGCAAATTCACTATAAAAACCATATAAGAAGTTCCAAGTTAAAATCTCAACAATTTCATTATAAAAACCATTAAAAAAAAAGTTTCAAGTTAAAAAACTTAATAATATCACTATAATAACCATAAAAAAGTTCCAAGTTAAAAAAACTCAACAATTTCACTTTAAAAACCATACAAAAAATCTCCAAGGTTTAAAACTAAAAACCATTAAAAAAAGTTCCAAGTTAAAAATCTCAACAAATTGTTAAAAAAAATCTCTGAGTTAAAAAACTCAACAAATTCACTATAAAAACCATAAAATAATTCCAAGTTAAAAAAACTCTTCAATTTTACTATAAATTCCATAAAAATAAAGTTCAAAGTTAAAAAAACTCAACAATTTCACTATAAATACAATAAAAAATGTTCCAAGTTAAAAAACTCAATATTTTCAATATAAAAAAAAAGTTCCAAGTTAAAAAACTCAACAATTTCACTATTAAAACCATTTAAATAAGTTCCAAGTTAAAAAACTCAACAAATTCACTATAAAAACTATAGAAAAGTTCCAAGTTAAAAAACTCATTAATTCCACTATAAAAATAAATAAAAAAAGTTCCAAGTTAAAATAACTCAATAATTTCACTATAAAAACCATTTTAAAAAGTTCGAAGTTAAAAAACTCAACAATTTCACTATAAAAACCATAAAAAAAAGTTCCAAGTTAAAAATCTCAATAATTTCACTATAAAAAGCATAAAAAATAGTTCCTAGTTAGAAAATTCCGAAATTTCACTATAAAAACCAAATAAAAAGTTCTAAGTTAAAAAAACTCAACAATTTCACTATAAAAACCATACAAAAAGTTCCAAGTTAAAAAACTTAATAATTTTACTATAAAAAAAATTTTCAAGTTAAAAAAACTAAACAATTTCACTATTAATACTATTTAAATAAGTCCAAGTTAAAAAAACTCAACAATTTCACTATAAAAACATAAAAAAAGTTCCAAATTAAAAAACATAATGATTTCACTATAAAAATAAAAATAAAGTTCCAAGTTAAAAAAACTCAACAATTTCATTATAAAAAACATTTAAATAATTTATAAGTTAGAAAATTCAACAATTTCACTGTAAAAACCATAAAAAAAAGTTCCAAGTTAAAAAACTCAAAAATATCGCTATAAAAAAATTTTCCAAGTTAAAATAAATTCAACAATTTCACTATAAAAACCATTTAAATAAGTTCCAAATTAGAAAACTCAACAATTTCACTATAAAAAACTCAAAAGTTTCACTATAAATACAATTATAAATAGTTACAAGTTAAAAAACTCAACAATTTCGCTACAAAAACCATAAAAAAATAAGTTCCAAGTTAAAAAAACTTAACAATTTCACTATAAAAACCATAAAAAAGTTCCAAGTTAAAAAAACTCAACAATTTCACTAATCCATAAAAAAGTTCCAAGTTAAAAATCTCAACAATTTCACTATAAAAACCATAAGAAAAAGTTCCTAGTTAGAAAATTCCGCAATATTCACTATAAAAACCATATAAGAAGTTTCAAGTTAAAAAAACTCAACAATTTCATTATAAAAACCATAAAAAAAAAGTTTCAAGTTAAAAAACTTAATAATATCACTATAATAACCATAAAAAAGTTCCAAGTTAAAAAAACTCAACAATTTCACTTTAAAAACCATACAAAAAATCTCCAAGGTTTAAAACTAAAAACCATTAAAAAAAGTTCCAAGTTAAAAATCTCAACAAATTGTTAAAAAAAATCTCTGAGTTAAAAAACTCAACAAATTCACTATAAAAACCATAAAATAATTCCAAGTTAAAAAAACTCTTCAATTTTACTATAAATTCCATAAAAATAAAGTTCCAAGTTAAAAAAACTCAACAATTTCACTATAAATACAATAAAAAATGTTCCAAGTTAAAAAACTCAATAATTTCAATATAAAAAAAAAAAGTTCCAAGTTAAAAAACTCAACAATTTCACTATTAAAACCATTTAAATAAGTTCCAAGTTAAAAAACTCAACAAATTCACTATAAAAACTATAGAAAAGTTCCAAGTTAAAAAACTCATTAATTCCACTATAAAAATAAATAAAAAAGTTCCAAGTTAAAATAACTCAATAATTTCACTATAAAAACCATTTTAAAAAGTTCGAAGTTAAAAAACTCAACAATTTCACTATAAAAACCATAAAAAAAAAGTACCAAGTTAAAAATCTCAACAATTTCACTATAAAAAGCATAAAAAAAAGTTCCTAGTTAGAAAATTCCGAAATTTCACTATAAAAACCATATAAAAAGTTCCAAGTTTAAAAACTCAACAATTTCACTATAAAAACCATACAAAAAGTTCCAAGTTAAAAAACATAATAATTTTACTATAAAAAAAAATTTCAAGTTAAAAAAACTAAACAATTTCACTATTAATACTATTTAAATAAGTCCAAGTTAAAAAAAAACTCAACAATTTCACTATAAAACCATAAAAAAAGTTCCAAATTAAAAAACATAATGATTTCACTATAAAAATAAAAATAAAGTTCCAAGTTAAAAAAACTCAACAATTTCATTATAAAAAACATTTAAATAATTTCCAAGTTAGAAAATTCAACTATTTCACTGTAAAAACCATAAAAAAATAAGTTCCAAGTTAAAAAACTCAATAATATCGCTATAAAAAAATGTTCCAAGTTAAAATAAACTCAACAATTTCACTATAAAAACCATTTAAATAAGTTCCAAATTAGAAAACTCAACAATTTCACTATAAAAAAACTCAAAAGTTTCACTATAAATACAATTATAAATAGTTACAAGTTAAAAAACTCAACAATTTCGCTACAAAAACCATAAAAAAATAAGTTCCTAGTTAAAAAACTTAACAATTTCACTATAAAAACCATAAAAAAAAGTTCCAAGTTAAAAAAACTCAACAATTTCACTAATCCATAAAAAAGTTCCAAGTTAAAAATCTCAACAATTTCACTATAGAAACCATAAGAAAAAGTTCCTAGTTAGAAAATTCCGCAATATTCACTATAAAAACCATATAAAAAGTTCCAAGTTAAAAAACTCAACAATTTCATTATAAAAACCATAAAAAAAAAGTTTCAAGTTAAAAAACTTAATAATATCACTATAATAACCATAAAAAAGTTCCAAGTTAAAAAAACTCAACAATTTCACTTTCAAAACCATACAAAAAATCTCCAAGGTTTAAAACTAAAAACCATTAAAAAAAGTTCCAAGTTAAAAATCTCAACAAATTGTTAAAAAAAATCCTGAGTTAAAATACTCAACAAATTCACTATAAAAACCATAAAATAATTCCAAGTTAAAAAACCTCTTCAATTTTAATATAAATTCCATAAAAATAAAGTTCCAAGTTAAAAAACTCAACAATTTCACTATAAATACAATAATAAAAGTTCCAAGTTAAAAATCTCAATAATTTCAATATAAAAATAAATAAATAAAGTTCCAAGTTAAAAAACTCAACAATTTCACTATTAAAACCATTTAAATTAGTTCCTAGTTAAAAAACTCAACAAATTCACTATAAAAACCATAAAATAATTCCAAGTTAAAAAAACTCTTCAATTTTACTATAAATTCCATAAAAATAAAGTTCCAACTTAAAAAACTCAACAATTTCACTATAAATACAATAATAAAAGTTCCAAGTTAAAAATCTCAATAATTTCAATATAAAAATTAAAAAAAAATTCCAAGTTAAAAAACTCAACAATTTCACTATTAAAACCATTTAAATAAGTTCCAAGTTAAAAAACTCAACAAATTCACTATAAAAACTATAGAAAAGTTCCAAGTTAAAAAACTCATTAATTCCACTATAAAAATAAATAAAAAAAGTTCCAAGTTAAAATAACTCAATAATTTCACTATAAAAACCATTTAAAAAAGTTCGAAGTTAAAAAACTCAACAATTTCACTATAAAAACCATAAAAAAAAAGTTCCAAGTTAAAAATCTCAACAATTTCACTATAAAAAGCATAAAAAAAAGTTCCTAGTTAGAAAATTACAAATTTTCACTATAAAAACCATATAAAAAGTTATAAGTTAAAAAACTCAACAATTTCACTATAAAAACCATATAAAAAGTTCCAAGTTAAAAAACTCAATAATTTCACTATAAAAAAAAGTTTCAAGTTAAAAAAACTAAACAATTTCACTATTAAAACTATTTAAATAAGTCCAAGTTAAAAAAACTCAACAATTTCAATATAAAACCATAAAAAAAAGTTCCAACTTAAAAAACATAATGATTTCACTATAAAAATATAAAAAAAGTTCCAAGTTAAAAAAACTCAACAATTTCATTATAAAAAACATTTAAATAATTTCCAAGTTAGAAAATTCAACTATTTCACTGTAAAAACCATAAAAAAAAGTTCCAAGTTAAAAAACTCAATAATATCGCTATAAAAAAATGTTCCAAGTTAAAATAAACTCAACAATTTCACTATAAAAACCATTTAAATAAGTTCCAAATTAGAAAACTCAACAATTTCACTATAAAAAAACTCAAAAGTTTCACTATAAATACCATTATAAATAGTTACAAGTTAAAAAACTCAACAATTTCACTACAAAAACCATAAAAAAAATAAGTTCCAAGTTAAAAAACTAAACAATTTCACTATAAAAACCATAAAAAAAAATTTCAAGTTAAAAAAACTCAACAATTTCACTAATCCATAAAAAAGTTCCAAGTTAAAAATCTCAACAATTTCACTATAAAAACCATAAGAAAAAGTTCCTAGTTAGAAAATTCCGCACGTTCACTATAAAAACCATATAAAAAGTTCTAAGTTAAAAAACTCAACAATTTCAATATAAAAACCATAAAAAAAAAGTTTCAAGTTAAAAAAACTTAATAATATCACTATAATAACCATAAAAAAGTTCCAAGTTAAAAAAACTCAACAATTTCACTTTAAAAACCATACAAAAAATCTCCAAGGTTTAAAACTAAAAACCATTAAAAAAAGTTCCAAGTTAAAAATCTAAACAAATTGTTTAAAAAAATCTCTAAGTAAAAAAACTAAACAAATTCACTATAAAAACCATAAAATATTTCCAAGTTAAAAAAACTCTTCAATTTTACTATAAATTCCATAAAAATAAAGTTCCAAGTTAAAAAACTCAACAACTTCTCTATAAAAACAATAAAAAAAGTTCCAAGTTAAAAAACTCAATAATTTCAATATAAAAAAAAAGTTCCAAGTTAAAAAACTCAACATTTTCACTATTAAAACCATTTAAATAAGTTCCAAGTTAAAAAACTCAACAAATTCACTATAAAAACTATAAAAAGGTTCCAAGTTAAAAAACTCATTAATTCCACTATAAAAATAAATAAAAAAAAGTTCCAAGTTAAAATAACTCAATAATTTCAATATAAAAACCATTTAAAAAAGTTCGAAGTTAAAAAACTCAACAATTTCACTATAAAAAACATAAATAAAAAGTTCCAAGTTAAAAATCTCAACAATTTCACTATAAAAAGAATAAAAAAAAGTTCCTAGTTAGAAAATTCCGAAATTTCACTATAAAAACCATATAAAAAGTTCCAAGTTAAAAAACTCAACAATTTCACTATAAAAACCATACAAAAAGTTCCAAGTTAAAAAACTCAATAATTTCACTATAAAAAAATGTTTCAAGTTAAAAAAACTAATTAATTTCACTATTAAAACTATTTAAATAAGTCCAAGTTTAAAAAACTCAACAATTTCACTATAAAAACATAAAAAAAGTTCCAAATTAAAAAACATAATGATTTCACTATAAAAATAAAAAAAAGTTCTAAGTTAAAAAAACTCAACAATTTCATTATAAAAAACATTTAAATAATTTCCAAGTTAGAAAATTCAACTATTTCACTATAAAAACCATAAAAAAAAGTTCCAAGTTAAAAAACTCAATAATATCGCTATAAAAAAATGTTCCAAGTTAAAATAAACTCAACAATTTCACTATAAAAACCATTTAAATAAGTTCCAAATTAGAAAACTCAACAATTTCACTATAAAAAAACTCAAAAGTTTCACTATAAATACCATTATAAATAGTTACAAGTTAAAAAACTCAACAATTTCACTACAAAAACCATAAAAAAAAATAAGTTCCAAGTTAAAAAACTAAACAATTTCACTATAAAAACCATAAAAAAAATTCCAAGTTAAAAAAACTCAACAATTTCACTAATCCATAAAAGAGTTCCAAGTTAAAAATCTCAACAATTTCACTATAAAAACCATAAGAAAAAGTTCCTAGTTAGAAAATTCCGCACATTCACTATAAAAACCATATAAAAAGTTCTAAGTTAAAAAACTCAACAATTTCATTATAAAAACTATAAAAAAAAGTTTCAAGTTAAAAAAACTTAATAATATCACTATAATAACCATAAAAAAGTTCCAAGTTAAAAAAACTCAACAATTTCACTTTAAAAACCATACAAAAAATCTCCAAGGTTTAAAACTAAAAACCATTAAAAAAAGTTCCAAGTTAAAAATCTCAACAAATTGTTAAAAAAAAATATCTGAGTTAAAAAACTAAACAAATTCACTATAAAAACCATAAAATATTTCCAAGTTAAAAAAACTCTTCAATTTTACTATAAATTCCATAAAAATAAAGTTCCAAGTTAAAAAACTCAACAACTTCTCTATAAAAACAATAAAAAAAGTTCCAAGTTAAAAAACTCAATAATTTCAATATAAAAAAAAAAGTTCCAAGTTAAAAAACTCAACAATTTCACTATTAAAACCATTTAAATAAGTTCCAAAATAAAAAACTCAACAAATTCACTATAAAAACTATAAAAAGGTTCCAAGTTAAAAAACTCATTAATTTCACTATAAAAATAAATAAATAAAGTTCCAAGTTAAAATAACTCAATAATTTCAATATAAAAACCATTTAAAAAAGTTCTAAGTTAAAAAACTCAACAATAAAGTTCCAAGTTAAAAATCTCAACAATTTCACTATAAAAAGAATTAAAAAAAGTTCCTAGTTAGAAAATTCCAAAATTTCACTATAAAAACCATATAAAAAGTTCCAAGTTAAAAAAACTCAACAATTTCACTATAAAAACCATACAAAAAGTTCCAAGTTAAAAAACTCAATAATTTCACTATAAAAAAAAGTTTCAAGTTAAAAAAACTAATTAATTTCACTATTAAAACTATTTAAATAAGTCCAAGTTAAAAAAACTCAACAATTTCACTATAAAAACATAAAAATAGTTCCAAATTAAAAAACATAATGATTTCACTATAAAAATAAAAATAAAGTTCAAAGTTAAAAAAACTCAACAATTTCATTATAAAAAACATTTAAATAATTTATAAGTTAGAAAATTCAACAATTTCACTGTAAAAACCATAAAAAAAAGTTCCAAGTTAAAAAACTCAATAATATCGCTCTAAAAAAATGTTCCAAGTTAAAATAAACTCAACAATTTCACTATAAAAACCATTTAAATAAGTTCCAAATTAGAAAACTCAACAATTTCACTATAAAAAAACTCAAAAGTTTCACTATAAATACAATTATAAATAGTTACAAGTTAAAAAACTCAACAATTTCGCAACAAAAACCATAAAAAAATAAGTTCCAAGTTAAAAAACTTAACAATTTCACTATAAAAATCATAAAAAAAGTTCCAAGTTAAAAAAACTCAACAATTTCACTAATCCATAAAAAAGTTCCAAGTTAAAAATCTCAACAATTTCACTATAAAAACCATAAGAAAAAGTTCCTAGTCAGAAAATTCCGCAAATTCACTATAAAAACCATATAAAAAGTTCCAAGTTAAAAAACTCAACAATTTCATTATAAAAACCATAAAAAAAAGTTTCAAGTTAAAAAAACTTAATAATATCACTATAATAACCATAAAAAAGTTCCAAGTTAAAAAAACTCAACAATTTCACTTTAAAAACCATACAAAAAATCTCCAAGGTTTAAAACTAAAAACCATTAAAAAAAGTTCCAAGTTAAAAATCTCAACAAATTGTTAAAAAAAATCTCTGAGTTAAAAAACTCAACAAATTCACTATAAAAACCATAAAATAATTCCAAGTTAAAAAAACTCTTCAATTTTACTATAAATTCCATAAAAATAAAGTTCCAAGTTAAAAAACTCAACAATTTCACTATAAATACAATAAAAAATGTTCCAAGTTAAAAAACTCAATAATTTCAATATAAAAAAAAAAAGTTCCAAGTTAAAAAACTCAACAATTTTACTATTAAAACCATTTAAATAAGTTCCAAGTTAAAAAACTCAACAAATTCACTATAAAAACTATAGAAAAGTTCCAAGTTAAAAAACTCATTAATTCCACTATAAAAATAAATAAAAAAGTTCCAAGTTAAAATAACTCAATAATTTCACTATAAAAACCATTTAAAAAAGTTCGAAGTTAAAAAACTCAACAATTTCACTATAAAAACCATAAAAAAAGTTCCAAGTTAAAAATCTCAATAATTTCACTATAAAAAGCATAAAAAATAGTCCCTAGTTAGAAAATTCCGAAATTTCACTATAAAAACCAAATAAAAAGTTCCAAGTTAAAAAAACTCAACAATTTCACTATAAAAACCATACAAAAAGTTCCAAGTTAAAAAACTTAATAATTTTACTATAAAAAAAATTTTCAAGTTAAAAAAACTAAACAATTTCACTATTAATACTATTTAAATAAGTCCAAGTTAAAAAAACTCAACAATTTCACTATAAAAACATAAAAACAAGTTCCAAATTAAAAAACATAATGATTTCACTATAAAAATAAAAATAAAGTTCCAAGTTAAAAAAACTCAACAATTTCATTATAAAAAACATTTAAATAATTTATAAGTTAGAAAATTCAACTATTTCACTGTAAAAACCATAAAAAAAAGTTCCAAGTTAAAAAACTCAAAAATATCGCTATAAAAAAATGTTCCAAGTTAAAATAAACTCAACAATTTCACTATAAAAACCATTTAAATAAGTTCCAAATTAGAAAACTCAACAATTTCACTATAAAAAACTCAAAAGTTTCACTATAAATACAATTATAAATAGTTACAAGTTAAAAAACTCAACAATTTCACTACAAAAACCATAAAAAAATAAGTTCCAAGTTAAAAAACTTAACAATTTCACTATAAAAACCATAAAAAAAGTTCTAAGTTAAAAAAACTCAACAATTTCACTAATACATGAAAAAGTTCCAAGTTAAAAATCTCAACAATTTCACTATAAAAACCATAAGAAAAAGTTCCTAGTTAGAAAATTCCGCAAATTCACTATAAAAACCATATAAGAAGTTCCAAGTTAAAAAACTCAACAATTTCATTATAAAAACCATAAAAAAAAGTTTCAAGTTAAAAAACTTAATAATATCACTATAATAACCATAAAAAAGTTCCAAGTTAAAAAAACTCAACAATTTCACTTTAAAAACCATACAAAAAATCTCCAAGGTTTAAAACTAAAAACCATTAAAAAAAGTTCCAAGTTAAAAATCTCAACAAATTGTTAAAAAAAATCTCTGAGTTAAAAAACTCAACAAATTCACTAAAAAAACCATAAAATAATTCCAAGTTAAAAAAACTCTTCAATTTTACTATAAATTCCATAAAAATAAAGTTCCAAGTTAAAAAAACTAAACAATTTCACTATAAATACAATAAAAAATGTTCCAAGTTAAAAAACTAAATAATTTCAATATAAAAGAAAAAGTTTCAAGTTAAAAAACTCAACAATTTCACTATTAAAACCATTTAAATAAGTTCCAAGTTAAAAAACTCAACAAATTCACTATAAAAACTATAGAAAAGTTCCAAGTTAAAAAACTCATTAATTCCACTATAAAAATAAATAAAAAAAGTTCCAAGTTAAAATAACTCAATAATTTCACTATAAAAACCATTTAAAAAAGTTCGAAGTTAAAAAACTCAACAATTTCACTATAAAAACCATAAAAAAAAAGTTCCAAGTTAAAAATCTCAACAATTTCACTATAAAAATCATAAAAAAAAGTTCCTAGTTAGAAAATTACAAATTTTCACTATAAAAACCATATAAAAAGTTATAAGTTAAAAAACTCAACAATTTCACTATAAAAACCATACAAAAAGTTCCATGTTAAAAAACTCAATAATTTCACTATAAAAAAAAGTTTCAAGTTAAAAAAACTAAACAATTTCACTATTAAAACTATTTAAATAAGTCCAAGTTAAAAAAACTCAACAATTTCAATATAAAACCATAAAAAAAAGTTCCAACTTAAAAAACATAATGATTTCACTATAAAAATATAAAAAAAGTTCCAAGTTAAAAAAACTCAACAATTTCATTATAAAAAACATTTAAATAATTTCCAAGTTAGAAAATTCAACTATTTCACTGTAAAAACCATAAAAAAAAGTTCCAAGTTAAAAAACTCAATAATATCGCTATAAAAAAATGTTCCAAGTTAAAATAAACTCAACAATTTCACTATAAAAACCATTTAAATAAGTTCCAAATTAGAAAACTCAACAATTTCACTATAAAAAAACTCAAAAGTTTCACTATAAATACCATTATAAATAGTTACAAGTTAAAAAACTCAACAATTTCACTACAAAAACCATAAAAAAAATAAGTTCCAAGTTAAAAAACTAAACAATTTCACTATAAAAACCATAAAAAAAAAATTCCAAGTTAAAAAAACTCAAAAATTTCACTAATCCATAAAAGAGTTCCAAGTTAAAAATCTCAACAATTTCACTATAAAAACCATAAGAAAAAGTTCCTAGTTAGAAAATTCCGCACATTCACTATAAAAACCATATAAAAAGTTCTAAGTTAAAAAACTCAACAATTTCATTATAAAAACTATAAAAAAAAGTTTCAAGTTAAAAAAACTTAATAATATCACTATAATAACCATAAAAAAGTTCCAAGTTAAAAAAACTCAACAATTTCACTTTAAAAACCATACAAAAAATCTCCAAGGTTTAAAACTAAAAACCATTAAAAAAAGTTCCAAGTTAAAAATCTCAACAAATTGTTAAAAAAAATATCTGAGTTAAAAAACTAAACAAATTCACTATAAAAACCATAAAATATTTCCAAGTTAAAAAAACTCTTCAATTTTACTATAAATTCCATAAAAATAAAGTTCCAAGTTAAAAAACTCAACAACTTCTCTATAAAAACAATAAAAAAAGTTCCAAGTTAAAAAACTCAATAATTTCAATATAAAAAAAAAAGTTCCAAGTTAAAAAACTCAACAATTTCACTATTAAAACCATTTAAATAAGTTCCAAAATAAAAAACTCAACAAATTCACTATAAAAACTATAAAAAGGTTCCAAGTTAAAAAACTCATTAATTTCACTATAAAAATAAATAAATAAAGTTCCAAGTTAAAATAACTCAATAATTTCAATATAAAAACCATTTAAAAAAGTTCCAAGTTAAAAAACTCAACAATAAAGTTCCAAGTTAAAAATCTCAACAATTTCACTATAAAAAGAATTAAAAAAAGTTCTTAGTTAGAAAATTCCAAAATTTCACTATAAAAACCATATAAAAAGTTCCAAGTTAAAAAAACTCAACAATTTCACTATAAAAACCATACAAAAAGTTCCAAGTTAAAAAACTCAATAATTTCACTATAAAAAAAAGTTTCAAGTTAAAAAAACTAATTAATTTCACTATTAAAACTATTTAAATAAGTCCAAGTTAAAAAAACTCAACAATTTCACTATAAAAACATAAAAATAGTTCCAAATTAAAAAACATAATGATTTCACTATAAAAATAAAAATAAAGTTCAAAGTTAAAAAAACTCAACAATTTCATTATAAAAAACATTTAAATAATTTATAAGTTAGAAAATTCAACAATTTCACTGTAAAAACCATAAAAAAAAGTTCCAAGTTAAAAAACTCAATAATATCGCTCTAAAAAAATGTTCCAAGTTAAAATAAACTCAACAATTTCACTATAAAAACCATTTAAATAAGTTCCAAATTAGAAAACTCAACAATTTCACTATAAAAAAACTCAAAAGTTTCACTATAAATACAATTATAAATAGTTACAAGTTAAAAAACTCAACAATTTCGCAACAAAAACCATAAAAAAATAAGTTCCAAGTTAAAAAACTTAACAATTTCACTATAAAAATCATAAAAAAAGTTCCAAGTTAAAAAAACTCAACAATTTCACTAATCCATAAAAAAGTTCCAAGTTAAAAATCTCAACAATTTCACTATAAAAACCATAAGAAAAAGTTCCTAGTAAGAAAATTCCGCAAATTCACTATAAAAACCATATAAAAAGTTCCAAGTTAAAAAACTCAACAATTTCATTATAAAAACCATAAAAAAAAGTTTCAAGTTAAAAAAACTTAATAATATCACTATAATAACCATAAAAAAGTTCCAAGTTAAAAAAACTCAACAATTTCACTTTAAAAACCATACAAAAAATCTCCAAGGTTTAAAACTAAAAACCATTAAAAAAAGTTCCAAGTTAAAAATCTCAACAAATTGTTAAAAAAAATCTCTGAGTTAAAAAACTCAACAAATTCACTATAAAAACCATAAAATAATTCCAAGTTAAAAAAACTCTTCAATTTTACTATAAATTCCATAAAAATAAAGTTCCAAGTTAAAAAACTCAACAATTTCACTATAAATACAATAAAAAATGTTCCAAGTTAAAAAACTCAATAATTTCAATATAAAAAAAAAGTTCCAAGTTAAAAAACTCAACAATTTTACTATTAAAACCATTTAAATAAGTTCCAAGTTAAAAAACTCAACAAATTCACTATAAAAACTATAGAAAAGTTCCAAGTTAAAAAACTCATTAATTCCACTATAAAAATAAAAAAAAAAGTTCCAAGTTAAAATAACTCAATAATTTCACTATAAAAACCATTTAAAAAAGTTCGAAGTTAAAAAACTCAACAATTTCACTATAAAAACCATAAAAAAAGTTCCAAGTTAAAAATCTCAATAATTTCACTATAAAAAGCATAAAAAATAGTCCCTAGTTAGAAAATTCCGAAATTTCACTATAAAAACCAAATAAAAAGTTCCAAGTTAAAAAAACTCAACAATTTCACTATAAAAACCATACAAAAAGTTCCAAGTTAAAAAACTTAATAATTTTACTATAAAAAAAATTTTCAAGTTAAAAAAACTAAACAATTTCACTATTAATACTATTTAAATAAGTCCAAGTTAAAAAAACTCAACAATTTCACTATAAAAACATAAAAACAAGTTCCAAATTAAAAAACATAATGATTTCACTATAAAAATAAAAATAAAGTTCCAAGTTAAAAAAACTCAACAATTTCATTATAAAAAACATTTAAATAATTTATAAGTTAGAAAATTCAACTATTTCACTGTAAAAACCATAAAAAAAAGTTTCAAGTTAAAAAACTCAAAAATATCGCTATAAAAAAATGTTCCAAGTTAAAATAAACTCAACAATTTCACTATAAAAACCATTTAAATAAGTTCCAAATTAGAAAACTCAACAATTTCACTATAAAAAACTCAAAAGTTTCACTATAAATACAATTATAAATAGTTACAAGTTAAAAAACTCAACAATTTCACTACAAAAACCATAAAAAAATAAGTTCCAAGTTAAAAAACTTAACAATTTCACTATAAAAACCATAAAAAAAGTTCTAAGTTAAAAAAACTCAACAATTTCACTAATACATGAAAAAGTTCCAAGTTAAAAATCTCAACAATTTCACTATAAAAACCATAAGAAAAAGTTCCTAGTTAGAAAATTCCGCAAATTCACTATAAAAACCATATAAGAAGTTCCAAGTTAAAAAACTCAACAATTTCATTATAAAAACCATAAAAAAAAGTTTCAAGTTAAAAAACTTAATAATATCACTATAATAACCATAAAAAAGTTCCAAGTTAAAAAAACTCAACAATTTCACTTTAAAAACCATACAAAAAATCTCCAAGGTTTAAAACTAAAAACCATTAAAAAAAGTTCCAAGTTAAAAATCTCAACAAATTGTTAAAAAAAATCTCTGAGTTAAAAAACTCAACAAATTCACTAAAAAAACCATAAAATAATTCCAAGTTAAAAAAACTCTTCAATTTTACTATAAATTCCATAAAAATAAAGTTCCAAGTTAAAAAAACTCAACAATTTCACTATAAATACAATAAAAAATGTTCCAAGTTAAAAAACTAAATAATTTCAATATAAAAAAAAAAGTTTCAAGTTAAAAAACTCAACAATTTCACTATTAAAACCATTTAAATAAGTTCCAAGTTAAAAAACTCAACAAATTCACTATAAAAACTATAGAAAAGTTCCAAGTTAAAAAACTCATTAATTCCACTATAAAAATAAATAAAAAAAGTTCCAAGTTAAAATAACTCAATAATTTCACTATAAAAACCATTTAAAAAAGTTCGAAGTTAAAAAACTCAACAATTTCACTATAAAAACCATAAAAAAAAAGTTCCAAGTTAAAAATCTCAACAATTTCACTATAAAAATCATAAAAAAAAGTTCCTAGTTAGAAAATTACAAATTTTCACTATAAAAACCATATAAAAAGTTATAAGTTAAAAAACTCAACAATTTCACTATAAAAACCATACAAAAAGTTCCAAGTTAAAAAACTCAATAATTTCACTATAAAAAAAAGTTTCAAGTTAAAAAAACTAAACAATTTCACTATTAAAACTATTTAAATAAGTCCAAGTTAAAAAAACTCAACAATTTCAATATAAAACCATAAAAAAAAGTTCCAACTTAAAAAACATAATGATTTCACTATAAAAATATAAAAAAAGTTCCAAGTTAAAAAAACTCAACAATTTCATTATAAAAAACATTTAAATAATTTCCAAGTTAGAAAATTCAACTATTTCACTGTAAAAACCATAAAAAAAAGTTCCAAGTTAAAAAACTCAATAATATCGCTATAAAAAAATGTTCCAAGTTAAAATAAACTCAACAATTTCACTATAAAAACCATTTAAATAAGTTCCAAATTAGAAAACTCAACAATTTCACTATAAAAAAACTCAAAAGTTTCACTATAAATACCATTATAAATAGTTACAAGTTAAAAAACTCAACAATTTCACTACAAAAACCATAAAAAAAATAAGTTCCAAGTTAAAAAACTAAACAATTTCACTATAAAAACCATAAAAAAAAAATTCCAAGTTAAAAAAACTCAAAAATTTCACTAATCCATAAAAGAGTTCCAAGTTAAAAATCTCAACAATTTCACTATAAAAACCATAAGAAAAAGTTCCTAGTTAGAAAATTCCGCACATTCACTATAAAAACCATATAAAAAGTTCTAAGTTAAAAAACTCAACAATTTCATTATAAAAACTATAAAAAAAAGTTTCAAGTTAAAAAAACTTAATAATATCACTATAATAACCATAAAAAAGTTCCAAGTTAAAAAAACTCAACAATTTCACTTTAAAAACCATACAAAAAATCTCCAAGGTTTAAAACTAAAAACCATTAAAAAAAGTTCCAAGTTAAAAATCTCAACAAATTGTTAAAAAAAATATCTGAGTTAAAAAACTAAACAAATTCACTATAAAAACCATAAAATATTTCCAAGTTAAAAAAACTCTTCAATTTTACTATAAATTCCATAAAAATAAAGTTCCAAGTTAAAAAACTCAACAACTTCTCTATAAAAACAATAAAAAAAAGTTCCAAGTTAAAAAACTCAATAATTTCAATATAAAAAAAAAAGTTCCAAGTTAAAAAACTCAACAATTTCACTATTAAAACCATTTAAATAAGTTCCAAAATAAAAAACTCAACAAATTCACTATAAAAACTATAAAAAGGTTCCAAGTTAAAAAACTCATTAATTTCACTATAAAAATAAATAAATAAAGTTCCAAGTTAAAATAACTCAATAATTTCAATATAAAAACCATTTAAAAAAGTTCTAAGTTAAAAAACTCAACAATAAAGTTCCAAGTTAAAAATCTCAACAATTTCACTATAAAAAGAATTAAAAAAAGTTCCTAGTTAGAAAATTCCAAAATTTCACTATAAAAACCATATAAAAAGTTCCAAGTTAAAAAAACTCAACAATTTCACTATAAAAACCATACAAAAAGTTCCAAGTTAAAAAACTCAATAATTTCACTATAAAAAAAAGTTTCAAGTTAAAAAAACTAATTAATTTCACTATTAAAACTATTTAAATAAGTCCAAGTTAAAAAAACTCAACAATTTCACTATAAAAACATAAAAATAGTTCCAAATTAAAAAACATAATGATTTCACTATAAAAATAAAAATAAAGTTCAAAGTTAAAAAAACTCAACAATTTCATTATAAAAAACATTTAAATAATTTATAAGTTAGAAAATTCAACAATTTCACTGTAAAAACCATAAAAAAAAGTTCCAAGTTAAAAAACTCAATAATATCGCTCTAAAAAAATGTTCCAAGTTAAAATAAACTCAACAATTTCACTATAAAAACCATTTAAATAAGTTCCAAATTAGAAAACTCAACAATTTCACTATAAAAAAACTCAAAAGTTTCACTATAAATACAATTATAAATAGTTACAAGTTAAAAAACTCAACAATTTCGCAACAAAAACCATAAAAAAATAAGTTCCAAGTTAAAAAACTTAACAATTTCACTATAAAAATCATAAAAAAAGTTCCAAGTTAAAAAAACTCAACAATTTCACTAATCCATAAAAAAGTTCCAAGTTAAAAATCTCAACAATTTCACTATAAAAACCATAAGAAAAAGTTCCTAGTCAGAAAATTCCGCAAATTCACTATAAAAACCATATAAAAAGTTCCAAGTTAAAAAACTCAACAATTTCATTATAAAAACCATAAAAAAAAGTTTCAAGTTAAAAAAACTTAATAATATCACTATAATAACCATAAAAAAGTTCCAAGTTAAAAAAACTCAACAATTTCACTTTAAAAACCATACAAAAAATCTCCAAGGTTTAAAACTAAAAACCATTAAAAAAAGTTCCAAGTTAAAAATCTCAACAAATTGTTAAAAAAAATCTCTGAGTTAAAAAACTCAACAAATTCACTATAAAAACCATAAAATAATTCCAAGTTAAAAAAACTCTTCAATTTTACTATAAATTCCATAAAAATAAAGTTCCAAGTTAAAAAACTCAACAATTTCACTATAAATACAATAAAAAATGTTCCAAGTTAAAAAACTCAATAATTTCAATATAAAAAAAAAAAGTTCCAAGTTAAAAAACTCAACAATTTTACTATTAAAACCATTTAAATAAGTTCCAAGTTAAAAAACTCAACAAATTCACTATAAAAACTATAGAAAAGTTCCAAGTTAAAAAACTCATTAATTCCACTATAAAAATAAATAAAAAAGTTCCAAGTTAAAATAACTCAATAATTTCACTATAAAAACCATTTAAAAAAGTTCGAAGTTAAAAAACTCAACAATTTCACTATAAAAACCATAAAAAAAGTTCCAAGTTAAAAATCTCAATAATTTCACTATAAAAAGCATAAAAAATAGTCCCTAGTTAGAAAATTCCGAAATTTCACTATAAAAACCAAATAAAAAGTTCCAAGTTAAAAAAACTCAACAATTTCACTATAAAAACCATACAAAAAGTTCCAAGTTAAAAAACTTAATAATTTTACTATAAAAAAAATTTTCAAGTTAAAAAAACTAAACAATTTCACTATTAATACTATTTAAATAAGTCCAAGTTAAAAAAACTCAACAATTTCACTATAAAAACATAAAAACAAGTTCCAAATTAAAAAACATAATGATTTCACTATAAAAATAAAAATAAAGTTCCAAGTTAAAAAAACTCAACAATTTCATTATAAAAAACATTTAAATAATTTATAAGTTAGAAAATTCAACTATTTCACTGTAAAAACCATAAAAAAAAGTTCCAAGTTAAAAAACTCAAAAATATCGCTATAAAAAAATGTTCCAAGTTAAAATAAACTCAACAATTTCACTATAAAAACCATTTAAATAAGTTCCAAATTAGAAAACTCAACAATTTCACTATAAAAAACTCAAAAGTTTCACTATAAATACAATTATAAATAGTTACAAGTTAAAAAACTCAACAATTTCACTACAAAAACCATAAAAAAATAAGTTCCAAGTTAAAAAACTTAACAATTTCACTATAAAAATCATAAAAAAAGTTCCAAGTTAAAAAAACTCAACAATTTCACTAATACATGAAAAAGTTCCAAGTTAAAAATCTCAACAATTTCACTATAAAAACCATAAGAAAAAGTTCCTAGTTAGAAAATTCCGCAAATTCACTATAAAAACCATATAAGAAGTTCCAAGTTAAAAAACTCAACAATTTCATTATAAAAACCATAAAAAAAAGTTTCAAGTTAAAAAACTTAATAATATCACTATAATAACCATAAAAAAGTTCCAAGTTAAAAAAACTCAACAATTTCACTTTAAAAACCATACAAAAAATCTCCAAGGTTTAAAACTAAAAACCATTAAAAAAAGTTCCAAGTTAAAAATCTCAACAAATTGTTAAAAAAAATCTCTGAGTTAAAAAACTCAACAAATTCACTAAAAAAACCATAAAATAATTCCAAGTTAAAAAAACTCTTCAATTTTACTATAAATTCCATAAAAATAAAGTTCCAAGTTAAAAAAACTAAACAATTTCACTATAAATACAATAAAAAATGTTCCAAGTTAAAAAACTAAATAATTTCAATATAAAAAAAAAAGTTTCAAGTTAAAAAACTCAACAATTTCACTATTAAAACCATTTAAATAAGTTCCAAGTTAAAAAACTCAACAAATTCACTATAAAAACTATAGAAAAGTTCCAAGTTAAAAAACTCATTAATTCCACTATAAAAATAAATAAAAAAAGTTCCAAGTTAAAATAACTCAATAATTTCACTATAAAAACCATTTAAAAAAGTTCGAAGTTAAAAAACTCAACAATTTCACTATAAAAACCATAAAAAAAAAGTTCCAAGTTAAAAATCTCAACAATTTCACTATAAAAATCATAAAAAAAAGTTCCTAGTTAGAAAATTACAAATTTTCACTATAAAAACCATATAAAAAGTTATAAGTTAAAAAACTCAACAATTTCACTATAAAAACCATACAAAAAGTTCCAAGTTAAAAAACTCAATAATTTCACTATAAAAAAAAGTTTCAAGTTAAAAAAACTAAACAATTTCACTATTAAAACTATTTAAATAAGTCCAAGTTAAAAAAACTCAACAATTTCAATATAAAACCATAAAAAAAAGTTCCAACTTAAAAAACATAATGATTTCACTATAAAAATATAAAAAAAGTTCCAAGTTAAAAAAACTCAACAATTTCATTATAAAAAACATTTAAATAATTTCCAAGTTAGAAAATTCAACTATTTCACTGTAAAAACCATAAAAAAAAGTTCCAAGTTAAGAAACTCAATAATATCGCTATAAAAAAATGTTCCAAGTTAAAATAAACTCAACAATTTCACTATAAAAACCATTTAAATAAGTTCCAAATTAGAAAACTCAACAATTTCACTATAAAAAAACTCAAAAGTTTCACTATAAATACCATTATAAATAGTTACAAGTTAAAAAACTCAACAATTTCACTACAAAAACCATAAAAAAAATAAGTTCCAAGTTAAAAAACTAAACAATTTCACTATAAAAACCATAAAAAAAAAATTCCAAGTTAAAAAAACTCAAAAATTTCACTAATCCATAAAAGAGTTCCAAGTTAAAAATCTCAATAATTTCACTATAAAAACCATAAGAAAAAGTTCCTAGTTAGAAAATTCCGCACATTCACTATAAAAACCATATAAAAAGTTCTAAGTTAAAAAACTCAACAATTTCATTATAAAAACTATAAAAAAAAGTTTCAAGTTAAAAAAACTTAATAATATCACTATAATAACCATAAAAAAGTTCCAAGTTAAAAAAACTCAACAATTTCACTTTAAAAACCATACAAAAAATCTCCAAGGTTTAAAACTAAAAACCATTAAAAAAAGTTCCAAGTTAAAAATCTCAACAAATTGTTAAAAAAAATATCTGAGTTAAAAAACTAAACAAATTCACTATAAAAACCATAAAATATTTCCAAGTTAAAAAAACTCTTCAATTTTACTATAAATTCCATAAAAATAAAGTTCCAAGTTAAAAAACTCAACAACTTCTCTATAAAAACAATAAAAAAAGTTCCAAGTTAAAAAACTCAATAATTTCAATATAAAAAAAAAAGTTCCAAGTTAAAAAACTCAACAATTTCACTATTAAAACCATTTAAATAAGTTCCAAAATAAAAAACTCAACAAATTCACTATAAAAACTATAAAAAGGTTCCAAGTTAAAAAACTCATTAATTTCACTATAAAAATAAATAAATAAAGTTCCAAGTTAAAATAACTCAATAATTTCAATATAAAAACCATTTAAAAAAGTTTCAAGTTAAAAAACTCAACAATAAAGTTCCAAGTTAAAAATCTCAACAATTTCACTATAAAAAGAATTAAAAAAAGTTCCTAGTTAGAAAATTCCAAAATTTCACTATAAAAACCATATAAAAAGTTCCAAGTTAAAAAAACTCAACAATTTCACTATAAAAACCATACAAAAAGTTCCAAGTTAAAAAACTCAATAATTTCACTATAAAAAAAAGTTTCAAGTTAAAAAAACTAATTAATTTCACTATTAAAACTATTTAAATAAGTCCAAGTTAAAAAAACTCAACAATTTCACTATAAAAACATAAAAATAGTTCCAAATTAAAAAACATAATGATTTCACTATAAAAATAAAAATAAAGTTCAAAGTTAAAAAAACTCAACAATTTCATTATAAAAAACATTTAAATAATTTATAAGTTAGAAAATTCAACAATTTCACTGTAAAAACCATAAAAAAAAGTTCCAAGTTAAAAAACTCAATAATATCGCTCTAAAAAAATGTTCCAAGTTAAAATAAACTCAACAATTTCACTATAAAAACCATTTAAATAAGTTCCAAATTAGAAAACTCAACAATTTCACTATAAAAAAACTCAAAAGTTTCACTATAAATACAATTATAAATAGTTACAAGTTAAAAAACTCAACAATTTCGCAACAAAAACCATAAAAAAATAAGTTCCAAGTTAAAAAACTTAACAATTTCACTATAAAAATCATAAAAAAAGTTCCAAGTTAAAAAAACTCAACAATTTCACTAATCCATAAAAAAGTTCCAAGTTAAAAATCTCAACAATTTCACTATAAAAACCATAAGAAAAAGTTCCTAGTAAGAAAATTCCGCAAATTCACTATAAAAACCATATAAAAAGTTCCAAGTTAAAAAACTCAACAATTTCATTATAAAAACCATAAAAAAAAGTTTCAAGTTAAAAAAACTTAATAATATCACTATAATAACCATAAAAAAGTTCCAAGTTAAAAAAACTCAACAATTTCACTTTAAAAACCATACAAAAAATCTCCAAGGTTTAAAACTAAAAACCATTAAAAAAAGTTCCAAGTTAAAAATCTCAACAAATTGTTAAAAAAAATCTCTGAGTTAAAAAACTCAACAAATTCACTATAAAAACCATAAAATAATTCCAAGTTAAAAAAACTCTTCAATTTTACTATAAATTCCATAAAAATAAAGTTCCAAGTTAAAAAACTCAACAATTTCACTATAAATACAATAAAAAATGTTCCAAGTTAAAAAACTCAATAATTTCAATATAAAAAAAAAAAGTTCCAAGTTAAAAAACTCAACAATTTTACTATTAAAACCATTTAAATAAGTTCCAAGTTAAAAAACTCAACAAATTCACTATAAAAACTATAGAAAAGTTCCAAGTTAAAAAACTCATTAATTCCACTATAAAAATAAAAAAAAAAGTTCCAAGTTAAAATAACTCAATAATTTCACTATAAAAACCATTTAAAAAAGTTCGAAGTTAAAAAACTCAACAATTTCACTATAAAAACCATAAAAAAAGTTCCAAGTTAAAAATCTCAATAATTTCACTATAAAAAGCATAAAAAATAGTCCCTAGTTAGAAAATTCCGAAATTTCACTATAAAAACCAAATAAAAAGTTCCAAGTTAAAAAAACTCAACAATTTCACTATAAAAACCATACAAAAAGTTCCAAGTTAAAAAACTTAATAATTTTACTATAAAAAAAATTTTCAAGTTAAAAAAACTAAACAATTTCACTATTAATACTATTTAAATAAGTCCAAGTTAAAAAAACTCAACAATTTCACTATAAAAACATAAAAACAAGTTCCAAATTAAAAAACATAATGATTTCACTATAAAAATAAAAATAAAGTTCCAAGTTAAAAAAACTCAACAATTTCATTATAAAAAACATTTAAATAATTTATAAGTTAGAAAATTCAACAATTTCACTGTAAAAACCATAAAAAAAAGTTCCAAGTTAAAAAACTCAAAAATATCGCTATAAAAAAATGTTCCAAGTTAAAATAAACTCAACAATTTCACTATAAAAACCATTTAAATAAGTTCCAAATTAGAAAACTCAACAATTTCACTATAAAAAACTCAAAAGTTTCACTATAAATACAATTATAAATAGTTACAAGTTAAAAAACTCAACAATTTCACTACAAAAACCATAAAAAAATAAGTTCCAAGTTAAAAAACTTAACAATTTCACTATAAAAACCATAAAAAAAGTTCTAAGTTAAAAAAACTCAACAATTTCACTAATACATGAAAAAGTTCCAAGTTAAAAATCTCAACAATTTCACTATAAAAACCATAAGAAAAAGTTCCTAGTTAGAAAATTCCGCAAATTCACTATAAAAACCATATAAGAAGTTCCAAGTTAAAAAACTCAACAATTTCATTATAAAAACCATAAAAAAAAGTTTCAAGTTAAAAAACTTAATAATATCACTATAATAACCATAAAAAAGTTCCAAGTTAAAAAAACTCAACAATTTCACTTTAAAAACCATACAAAAAATCTCCAAGGTTTAAAACTAAAAACCATTAAAAAAAGTTCCAAGTTAAAAATCTCAACAAATTGTTAAAAAAAATCTCTGAGTTAAAAAACTCAACAAATTCACTAAAAAAACCATAAAATAATTCCAAGTTAAAAAAACTCTTCAATTTTACTATAAATTCCATAAAAATAAAGTTCCAAGTTAAAAAAACTCAACAATTTCACTATAAATACAATAAAAAATGTTCCAAGTTAAAAAACTAAATAATTTCAATATAAAAAAAAAGTTTCAAGTTAAAAAACTCAACAATTTCACTATTAAAACCATTTAAATAAGTTCCAAGTTAAAAAACTCAACAAATTCACTATAAAAACTATAGAAAAGTTCCAAGTTAAAAAACTCATTAATTCCACTATAAAAATAAATAAAAAAAGTTCCAAGTTAAAATAACTCAATAATTTCACTATAAAAACCATTTAAAAAAGTTCGAAGTTAAAAAACTCAACAATTTCACTATAAAAACCATAAAAAAAAAGTTCCAAGTTAAAAATCTCAACAATTTCACTATAAAAAGCATAAAAAAAAGTTCCTAGTTAGAAAATTACAAATTTTCACTATAAAAACCATATAAAAAGTTATAAGTTAAAAAACTCAACAATTTCACTATAAAAACCATACAAAAAGTTCCAAGTTAAAAAACTCAATAATTTCACTATAAAAAAAAGTTTCAAGTTAAAAAAACTAAACAATTTCACTATTAAAACTATTTAAATAAGTCCAAGTTAAAAAAACTCAACAATTTCAATATAAAACCATAAAAAAAAGTTCCAACTTAAAAAACATAATGATTTCACTATAAAAATATAAAAAAAGTTCCAAGTTAAAAAAACTCAACAATTTCATTATAAAAAACATTTAAATAATTTCCAAGTTAGAAAATTCAACTATTTCACTGTAAAAACCATAAAAAAAAGTTCCAAGTTAAAAAACTCAATAATATCGCTATAAAAAAATGTTCCAAGTTAAAATAAACTCAACAATTTCACTATAAAAACCATTTAAATAAGTTCCAAATTAGAAAACTCAACAATTTCACTATAAAAAAACTCAAAAGTTTCACTATAAATACCATTATAAATAGTTACAAGTTAAAAAACTCAACAATTTCACTACAAAAACCATAAAAAAAATAAGTTCCAAGTTAAAAAACTAAACAATTTCACTATAAAAACCATAAAAAAAAAATTCCAAGTTAAAAAAACTCAAAAATTTCACTAATCCATAAAAGAGTTCCAAGTTAAAAATCTCAACAATTTCACTATAAAAACCATAAGAAAAAGTTCCTAGTTAGAAAATTCCGCAAATTCACTATAAAAACCATATAAGAAGTTCCAAGTTAAAAAACTCAACAATTTCATTATAAAAACCATAAAAAAAAGTTTCAAGTTAAAAAACTTAATAATATCACTATAATAACCATAAAAAAGTTCCAAGTTAAAAAAACTCAACAATTTCACTTTAAAAACCATACAAAAAATCTCCAAGGTTTAAAACTAAAAACCATTAAAAAAAGTTCCAAGTTAAAAATCTCAACAAATTGTTAAAAAAAATCTCTGAGTTAAAAAACTCAACAAATTCACTAAAAAAACCATAAAATAATTCCAAGTTAAAAAAACTCTTTAATTTTACTATAAATTCCATAAAAATAAAGTTCCAAGTTAAAAAAACTCAACAATTTCACTATAAATACAATAAAAAATGTTCCAAGTTAAAAAACTAAATAATTTCAATATAAAAAAAAAAGTTCCAAGTTAAAAAACTCAACAATTTCACTATTAAAACCATTTAAATAAGTTCCAAGTTAAAAAACTCAACAAATTCACTATAAAAACTATAGAAAAGTTCCAAGTTAAAAAACTCATTAATTCCACTATAAAAATAAATAAAAAAAGTTCCAAGTTAAAATAACTCAATAATTTCACTATAAAAACCATTTTAAAAAGTTCTAAGTTAAAAAACTTAACAATTTCACTATAAAAACCATAAAAAAAAGTTCCAAGTTAAAATTCTCAATAATTTCACTATAAAAAGCATAAAAAATAGTTCCTAGTTAGAAAATTCCGAAATTTCACTATAAAAACCAAATAAAAAGTTCCAAGTTAAAAAAACTCAACAATTTCACTATAAAAACCATACAAAAAGTTCCAAGTTAAAAAACTTAATAATTTTACTATAAAAAAAATTTTCAAGTTAAAAAAACTAAACAATTTCACTATTAATACTATTTAAATAAGTCCAAGTTAAAAAAACTCAACAATTTCACTATAAAAACATAAAAAAAGTTCCAAATTAAAAAACATAATGATTTCACTATAAAAATAAAAATAAAGTTCCAAGTTAAAAAAACTCAACAATTTCATTATAAAAAACATTTAAATAATTTATAAGTTAGAAAATTCAACAATTTCACTGTAAAAACCATAAAAAAAAGTTCCAAGTTAAAAAACTCAAAAATATCGCTATAAAAAAATTTTCCAAGTTAAAATAAATTCAACAATTTCACTATAAAAACCATTTAAATAAGTTCCAAATTAGAAAACTCAACAATTTCACTATAAAAAACTCAAAAGTTTCACTATAAATACAATTATAAATAGTTACAAGTTAAAAAACTCAACAATTTCGCTACAAAAACCATAAAAAAATAAGTTCCAAGTTAAAAAAACTTAACAATTTCACTATAAAAACCATAAAAAAAGTTCCAAGTTAAAAAAACTCAACAATTTCACTAATCCATAAAAAAGTTCCAAGTTAAAAATCTCAACAATTTCACTATAAAAACCATAAGAAAAAGTTCCTGGTTAGAAAATTCCGCAATATTCACTATAAAAACCATATAAGAAGTTCCAAGTTAAAAAACTCAACAATTTCATTATAAAAACCATAAAAAAAAAAGTTTCAAGTTAAAAAACTTAATAATATCACTATAATAACCATAAAAAAGTTCCAAGTTAAAAAAACTCAACAATTTCACTTTAAAAACCATACAAAAAATCTCCAAGGTTTAAAACTAAAAACCATTAAAAAAAGTTCCAAGTTAAAAATCTCAACAAATTGTTAAAAAAAATCTGAGTTAAAAAACTCAACAAATTCACTATAAAAACCATAAAATAATTCCGAGTTAAAAAAACTCTTCAATTTTACTATAAATTCCATAAAAATAAAGTTCAAAGTTAAAAAAACTCAACAATTTCACTATAAATACAATAAAAAATGTTCCAAGTTAAAAAACTCAATAATTTCAATATAAAAAAAAAAGTTCCACGTTAAAAAACTCAACAATTTCACTATTAAAACCATTTAAATAAGTTCCAAGTTAAAAAACTCAACAAATTCACTATAAAAACTATAGAAAAGTTCCAAGTTAAAAAACTCATTAATTCCACTATAAAAATAAATAAAAAAGTTCCAAGTTAAAATAACTCAATAATTTCACTATAAAAACCATTTTAAAAAGTTCGAAGTTAAAAAACTCAACAATTTCACTATAAAAACCATAAAAAAAAAAGTACCAAGTTAAAAATCTCAACAATTTCACTATAAAAAGCATAAAAAAAAAGTTCCTAGTTAGAAATTCCGAAATTTCACTATAAAAACCATATAAAAAGTTCCAAATTAAAAAACTCAACAATTTCACTATAAAAACCATACAAAAAGTTCCAAGTTAAAAAACATAATAATTTTACTATAAAAAAAATTTTCAAGTTAAAAAAACTAAACAATTTCACTATTAATACTATTTAAATAAGTCCAATTTAAAAAAACTCAACAATTTCACTATAAAACCATAAAAAAAGTTCCAAATTAAAAAACATAATGATTTCACTATAAAAATAAAAATAAAGTTCCAAGTTAAAAAAACTCAACAATTTCATTATAAAAAACATTTAAATAATTTCCAAGTTAGAAAATTCAACTATTTCACTGTAAAAACCATAAAAAAATAAGTTCCAAGTTAAAAAACTCAATAATATCGCTATAAAAAAATGTTCCAAGTTAAAATAAACTCAACAATTTCACTATAAAAACCATTTAAATAAGTTCCAAATTAGAAAACTCAACAATTTCACTATAAAAAAACTCAAAAGTTTCACTATAAATACAATTATAAATAGTTACAAGTTAAAAAACTCAACAATTTCGCTACAAAAACCATAAAAAAATAAGTTCCTAGTTAAAAAACTTAACAATTTCACTATAAAAACCATAAAAAAAAGTTCCAAGTTAAAAAAACTCAACAATTTCACTAATCCATAAAAAAGTTCCAAGTTAAAAATCTCAACAATTTAACTATAAAAACCATAAGAAAAAGTTCCTAGTTAGAAAATTCCGCAATATTCACTATAAAAACCATATAAAAAGTTCCAAGTTAAAAAACTCAACAATTTCATTATAAAAACCATAAAAAAAAAGTTTCAAGTTAAAAAACTTAATAATATCACTATAATAACCATAAAAAAGTTCCAAGTTAAAGAAACTCAACAATTTCACTTTAAAAACCATACAAAAAATCTCCAAGGTTTAAAACTAAAAACCATTAAAAAAAGTTCCAAGTTAAAAATCTACACAAATTGTTAAAAAAAATCTCTGAGTTAAAAAACCCAACAAATTCACTATAAAAACCATAAAATAATTCCAAGTTAAAAAACCTCTTCAATTTTACTATAAATTCCATAAAAATAAAGTTCCAACTTAAAAAACTCAACAATTTCACTATAAATACAATAATAAAAGTTCCAAGTTAAAAATCTCAATAATTTCAATATAAAAATTAATAAAAAAGTTCCAAGTTAAAAAACTCAACAATTTCACTATTAAAACCATTTAAATAAGTTCCAAGTTAAAAAACTCAACAAATTCACTATAAAAACTATAGAAAAGTTCCAAGTTAAAAAACTCATTAATTCCACTATAAAAATAAATAAAAAAAGTTCCAAGTTAAAATAACTCAATAATTTCACTATAAAAACCATTTAAAAAAGTTCGAAGTTAAAAAACTCAACAATTTCACTATAAAAACCATAAAAAAAAGTTCCAAGTTAAAAATCTCAACAATTTCACTATAAAAAGCATAAAAAAAAAGTTCCTAGTTAGAAAATTACAAATTTTCACTATAAAAACCATATAAAAAGTTTCAATTTAAAAAACTCAACAATTTCACTATAAAAACCATACAAAAAGTTCCAAATTAAAAAACTCAATAATTTCACTATAAAAAAAGTTTCAAGTTAAAAAAACTAAACAATTTCACTATTAAAACTATTTAAATAAGTCCAAGTTAAAAAAACTCAACAATTTCAATATAAAACCATAAAAAAAGTTCCAACTTAAAAAACATAATACTTTCACTATAAAAATATAAAAAAAGTTCCAAGTTAAAAAAACTCAACAATTTCATTATAAAAAACATTTAAATAATTTCCAAGTTAGAAAATTCAACTATTTCACTGTAAAAACCATAAAAAAAAGTTCCAAGTTAAAAAACTCAATAATATCGCTATAAAAAAATGTTCCAAGTTAAAATAAACTCAACAATTTCACTATAAAAACCATTTAAATAAGTTCCAAATTAGAAAACTCAACAATTTCACTATAAAAAAACTCAAAAGTTTCACTATAAATACCATTATAAATAGTTACAAGTTAAAAAACTCAACAATTTCACTACAAAAACCATAAAAAAAAATAAGTTCCAAGTTAAAAAACTAAACAATTTCACTATAAAAACCATAAAAAAAAAATTTCAAGTTAAAAAAACTCAACAATTTCACTAATCCATAAAAAAGTTCCAAGTTAAAAATCTCAACAATTTCACTATAAAAACCATAAGAAAAAGTTCCTAGTTAGAAAATTCCGCACGTTCACTATAAAAACCATATAAAAAGTTCTAAGTTAAAAAACTCAACAATTTCAATATAAAAACCATAAAAAAAAAGTTTCAAGTTAAAAAAACTTAATAATATCACTATAATAACCATTAAAAAGTTCCAAGTTAAAAAACTCAACAATTTCACTTTAAAAACCATACAAAAAATCTCCAAGGTTTAAAACTAAAAACCATTAAAAAAAGTTCCAAGTTAAAAATCTCAACAAATTGTTAAAAAAAATCTCTGAGTTAAAAAACTCAACAAATTCACTATAAAAACCATAAAATATTTCCAAGTTAAAAAAACTCTTCAATTTTACTATAAATTCCATAAAAATAAAGTTCCAAGTTAAAAAACTCAACAACTTCTCTATAAAAACAATAAAAAAAGTTCCAAGTTAAAAAACTCAATAATTTCAATATAAAAAAAAAGTTCCAAGTTAAAAAACTCAACAATTTCACTATTAAAACCATTTAAATAAGTTCCAAGTTAAAAAACTCAACAAATTCACTATAAAAACTATAAAAAGGTTCCAAGTTAAAAAACTCATTAATTCCACTATAAAAATAAATAAATAAAGTTCCAAGTTAAAATAACTCAATAATTTCAATATAAAAACCATTTAAAAAAGTTCCAAGTTAAAAAACTCAACAATTTCACTATAAAAACCATTAAAAAAAAGTTCCATGTTAAAAATCTCAACAATTTCACTATAAAATCATTAAAAAAAAGTCCCTAGTTAGAAAATTCCAAAATTTCACTATAAAAACCATATAAAAAGTTCCAAGTTAAAAAAACTCAACAATTTCACTATAAAAACCATACAACAAGTTCCAAGTTAAAAAACTCAATAATTTCACTATAAAAAAAAGTTTCAAGTTAAAAAAACTAATTAATTTCACTATTAAAACTATTTAAATAAGTCCAAGTTAAAAAAACTCAACAATTTCACTATAAAAACATAAAAATAGTTCCAAATTAAAAAACATAATGATTTCACTATAAAAATAAAAATAAAGTTCAAAGTTAAAAAAACTCAACAATTTCATTATAAAAAACATTTAAATAATTTATAAGTTAGAAAATTCAACAATTTCACTGTAAAAACCATAAAAAAAAAGTTCCAAGTTAAAAAACTCAATAATATCGCTCTAAAAAAATGTTCCAAGTTAAAATAAACTCAACAATTTCACTATAAAAACCATTTAAATAAGTTCCAAATTAGAAAACTCAACAATTTCACTATAAAAAACTCAAAAGTTTCACTATAAATACAATTATAAATAGTTACAAGTTAAAAAACTCAACAATTTCGCAACAAAAACCATAAAAAAATAAGTTCCAAGTTAAAAAACTTAACAATTTCACTATAAAAATCATAAAAAAAGTTCCAAGTTAAAAAAACTCAACAATTTCACTAATCCATAAAAAAGTTCCAAGTTAAAAATCTCAACATTTCACTATAAAAACCATAAGAAAAAGTTCCTAGTCAGAAAATTCCGCAAATTCACTATAAAAACCATATAAAAAGTTCCAAGTTAAAAAACTCAACAATTTCATTATAAAAACCATAAAAAAAAGTTTCAAGTTAAAAAAACTTAATAATATCACTATAATAACCATAAAAAAGTTCCAAGTTAAAAAAACTCAACAATTTCACTTTAAAAACCATACAAAAAATCTCCAAGGTTTAAAACTAAAAACCATTAAAAAAAGTTCCAAGTTAAAAATCTCAACAAATTGTTAAAAAAAATCTCTGAGTTAAAAAACTCAACAAATTCACTATAAAAACCATAAAATAATTCCAAGTTAAAAAAACTCTTCAATTTTACTATAAATTCCATAAAACTAAAGTTCCAAGTGAAAAAACTCAACAATTTCACTATAAATAAAATAAAAAAAGTTCCAAGTTAAAAATCTCAATAATTTCAATATAAAAATAAATAAAAAAGTTCCAAGTTAAAAAACTCAACAATTTCACTATTAAAACCATTTAAATAAGTTCCAAGTTAAAAAACTCAACAAATTCACTATAAAAACTATATAAAAGTTTCAAGTTAAAAAACTCATTAATTGCACTATAAAAATAAATAAATAAAGTTCCAAGTTAAAATAACTCAATAATTTCACTATAAAAACCATTTAAAAAAGTTCGAAGTTAAAAAACTCAACAATTTCACTATAAAAACCATAAAAAAAAGTTCCAAGTTAAAAATCTCAACAATTTCACTATAAAAAGCATAAAAAAAAGTTCCTAGTTAGAAAATTCCAAAATTTCACTATAAAAACCATATAAAAAGTTCCAAGTTAAAAAACTCAACAATTTCACTATAAAAACCATACAAAAAGTTCCAAGTTAAAAAAATCAATAATTTCACTATAAAAAAAAGTTTCAAGTTAAAAAAACTAAACAATTTCACTATTAAAACTATTTAAACAAGTCCAAGTTAAAAGAACTCAACAATTTCACTATAAAACCATAAAAAAAGTTCCAAATTAAAAAACATAATGATTTCACTATAAAAATAAAAATAAAAAGTTCCAAGTTAAAAAAACTCAACAATTTCATTATAAAAAACATTTAAATAATTTCCAAGTTAGAAAATTTAACTATTTCACTGTAAAAACCATAAAAAAAAGTTCCAAGTTAAAAAACTCAATAATATCGCTATAAAAAATGTTCCAAGTTAAAATAAACTCAACAATATCACTATAAAAACCATTTAAATAAGTTCCAAATTAGAAAACTCAACAATTTCACTATAAAAAAACTCAAAAGTTTCACTATAAATACCATTATAAATAGTTACAAGTAAAAAAACTTAACAATTTCACTACAAAAACCATAAAAAAAATAAGTTCCAAGTTAAAAAACTAAACAATTTCACTATAAAAACCATAAAAAAAGTTCCAAGTTAAAAAAACTCAACAATTTCACTAATCCATAGTTCCAAGTTAAAAATGTCAACAATTTCACTATAAAAACCATAAGAAAAAGTTCCTAGTTAGAAAATTCCGCACATTCACTATAAAAACCATATAAAAAGTTCTAAGTTAAAAAACTCAACAATTTCATTATAAAAACTATAAAAAAAAGTTTCAAGTTAAAAAAACTTAATAATATCACTATAATAACCATAAAAAAGTTCCAAGTTAAAAAAACTCAACAATTTCACTTTAAAAACCATACAAAAAATCTCCAAGGTTTAAAACTAAAAACCATTAAAAAAAGTTCCAAGTTAAAAATCTCAACAAATTTTTAAAAAAAATCTCTGAGTTAAAAAACACAACAAATTCACTATAAAAACCATAAAATATTTCCAAGTTAAAAAAACTCTTCAATTTTACTATAAATTCCATAAAAATAAAGTTCCAAGTTAAAAAACTCAACAACTTCTCTATAAAAACAATAAAAAAAGTTCCAAGTTAAAAAACTCAATAATTTCAATATAAAGAAAAAAGTTCCAAGTTAAAAAACTCAACAATTTCACTATTAAAACCATTTAAATAAGTTCCAAGTTAAAAAACTCAACAAATTCACTATAAAAACTATAAAAAGGTTCCAAGTTAAAAAACTCATTAATTCCACTATAAAATAAAATAAATAAAGTTCCAAGTTAAAATAACTCAATAATTTCAATATAAAAACCATTTAAAAAAGTTCGAAGTTAAAAAAACTCAACAATTTCACTATAAAAACCATTAAAAAAAGTTCCAAGTTAAAAATCTCAACAATTTCACTATAAAAAGAATAAAAAAAAATTTAGAAAATTCCGAAATTTCACTATAAAAACCATATAAAAAGTTCCAAGTTAAAAAAAACTCAACAATTTCACTATAAAAACCATACAAAAAGTTCCAAGTTAAAAAACTCAATAATTTCACTATAAAAAAAAGTTTCAAGTTAAAAAAACTAAACAATTTCACTATTAAAACTATTTAAATAAGTCCAATTTAAAAAAACTCAACAATTTCACTATAAAACCATAAAAAAAGTTCCAAATTAAAAAACATAATGATTTCACTATAAAAATAAAAAAAAAGTTCCAAGTTAAAAAAACTCAACAATTTCATCATAAAAAACATTTAAATAATTTCTAAGTTAGAAAATTTAACTATTTCACTGTAAAAACCATAAAAAAAAAAAAAGTTCCAAGTTAAAAAACTCAATAATATCGCTATAAAAAAATGTTCCAAGTTAAAATAAACTCAACAATTTCACTATAAAAACCATTTAAATAAGTTCCAAATTAGAAAACTCAACAATTTCACTATAAAAAAACTCAAAAGTTTCACTATAAATACCATTATAAATAGTTACAAGTAAAAAAACTCAACAAGTTCACTACAAAAACCATAAAAAAAAATAAGTTCCAAGTTAAAAAACTAAACAATTTCACTATAAAAACCATAAAAAAAATTCCAAGTTAAAAAAACTCAACAATTTCACTAATCCATAAAAAAGTTCCAAGTTAAAAATCTCAACAATTTCACTATAAAAACCATAAGAAAAAGTTCGTAGTTAGAAAATTCCGCACATTCACTATAAAAACCTTATAAAAAGTTCTAAGTTAAAAAACTCAACAATTTCATTATAAAAACCATAAAAAAACGTTTCAAGTTAAAAAAACTTAATAATATTACTATAATAACCATAAAAAAGTTCCAAGTTAAAAAAACTCAACAATTTCACTTTAAAAAACATAAAAAAAAAGTTCCAAGTTAAAAATGTCAACAAATTGTTAAAAAAATCTCTGAGTTAAAAAACTCAACAAATTCACTATAAAAACCATAAAATATTTCCAAGTTAAAAAAACTCTTCAATTTTACTATAAATTCCATAAAAATAAAGTTCCAAGTTAAAAAAACTCAACAATTTCATTTTAAAAATCATACAAAAAATCTCCAAGGTTTAAAACTAAAAACCATTAAAAAAAGTTCCAAGTTAAAAATCTCAACAAATTGTTAAAAAAAATCTCTGAGTTAAAAAACTCAACAAATTCACTATAAAAACCATAAAATAATTCCAAGTTAAGAAAACTCTTCAATTTTACTATAAATTCCATAAAAAAAAAGTTCCAAGTTAAAAAACACAACAATTTCACTATAAATACAATAAAAAAAGTTCTAAGTTAAAAAACTCAATAATTTCAATATAAAAAAAAAAGTTCCAAATTAAAAAACTCAACAATTTCACTATTAAAACCATTTAAATAAGTTCCAAGTTAAAAAACTCAACAAATTCACTATAAAAACTATAGAAAAGTTCCAAGTTTAAAAACTCATTAATTCCACTATAAAAATAAATAAAAAAAGTTCCAAGTTAAAATAACTCAATAATTTCACTATAAAAACCATTTAAAAAAGTCCGAAGTTAAAAAACTCAACAATTTCACTATAAAAACCATAAAAAAAAGTTCCAAGTTAAAAATCTCAACAATTTCACTATAAAAATCATTAAAAAAAGTCCCTAGTTAGAAAATTCCAAAATTTCACTATAAAAACCATATAAAAATTTCCAAGTTAAAAAACTCAACAATTTCACTATACAAAGAGTTCCAAGTTAAAAAACTCAATAATTTCACTATAAAAAAAAGTTTCAAGTTAAAAAAACTAATTAATTTCACTATTAAAACTATTTAAATAAGTCCAAGTTAAAAAAACTCAACAATTTCACTTTAAAACCATACAAAAAGTTCCAAATTAAAAAACATAATGATTTCACGATAAAAACAATAAAAAAAGTTCCAAGTTAAAAAAACTCAACAATTTCACAATAATATCCAAAAAAAACCACCGAGTTAAAAAACTCAACAAATTCATTTTAAAAATCATAAAAAAAGTTCCAAATTAAAAATCTCAATAATTTCACTATAAAAATAAAAAAAAAGTTCCAAGTTAAAAAAACTCAACAATTTCACTTTAAAACCCATCAAAAAAGTACTAAGTTAAAAAACTCAATAATTTCGCTATAAAAATTATAAAAAAAGTTCCAAGTTAAAAAAACTCAACAAATTCACTATAAAAATAATTTAAATAAGTTCCAAGTTAGAAAACTAGACAATTTCACTGTAAAAACCATAAAAAAAAAAGTTACAATTTAAAAAAATCAACAATTTCACTATAATATCCAAAAAAAATCTCTGAGTTAAAAAACTCAACAAATTCATTATAAAAACCAAAAAATATTTCCAAGTTAAAAAAACTCTTCAATTTCACTATAAATACCATAAAATAAAGTTCCAAGTTAAAAAACTCAAATATTTCACTTTAAAAATCATACAAAAAATCTCCTTGGTTAAAAACTAAAAAATTTCACTATAATAACCATAAAAATTCTCCATGTTTTTAAAACTAAAAATTTCACTATAAAAACCATTAAAAAGTTCCAAGTTAAAAAAAAACTCAATAATTCCATTATAAAAATCAACAAAAAGTTCCAAGTTAAAAAACTCAACAATTTCACTATAAAAACCATTTAAATAAGTTCCAAGTTAGAAAACTCAACAATTTCATTATAAAAAACATAAAAAAAAAATTCCAAGTTAAAAAACTCAACAATTTCACTATAAAAACCATAAATAAAGTTCCTCGTTAGCAAATACCGCAATTTCAATGTAAAAACCATATAAAAAGATCCAAGTTAAAAAACTCAACAAATTCACTATAAAAACCATAAAATATTTCCAAGTTAAAAAAATTCTTCAATTTCACTATAAATACCATAAAATAAATTTCCAAGTTAAAAAACTCAACAATTTCACTTTAAAAACCAGAAAAAAGTTCCAAGTTAAAAAACTCAATAATTTCACTAAAATCAAAAAAAAAGTTCCAAGTTAAAAAAACTTAACAATTTTACTATAAAAACCATAAAAAAAAAGTTCCTATTTTAGAAAATTCCGAAATTTCACTATAAAAACCATATAAAAACTTCCAAGTTAAAAAACTCAACAATTTCATTATAAAAACCATAAAAAAAAAGTTCCAAGTTAAAGAAATTCAATAATATCACTATAATAACCATAAAAAAGTTCCAAGTTAAAAAAACACAAAAATTTCACTTTAAAAGCCATACAAAAAATCTCCAAGGTTAAAAACTATAAAATTTCACTATAATAACCATAAAAATTCTCCAAGTTTTTAAAACTAAAAATTCACAATAAAAAACATAAAAAATTCCAAGTTTAAAAAACTAAACAATTTCACTATTAAAACCAATTAAAAAAGTTCCAAGTTAAAAAACTCAATAATTTCATTATAAAAACCATTTAAATAAGTTCCAAGTTAGAAACATCAACAATTTCACTATAAAAACCATAAAAAAAAGTTCTAAGTTAAAAAATTCAATAATTTCGCTATAAAAATAATAATAAAAGATCCAAGTTAGAAAACTCAACAATTTCACTATAAAAACCATTAAAAAAAGTTCCAAGTTAAAAAAACCAAAAAATTTCACTATAATATCCAAAAAAAATCTCCAAGTTAACAAACTCAACATATTCACTATAAAAACCATAAAATATTTCCAAGTTAAAATAACTCTTCAATTTCACAATAAATACCATAAAATAAAGTTCCAAGTTAAAAACACTCAACAATTTCACTATAAAAACCATAAAAAAATGTTGAAGGATAAAAAACTCAATAATTTCACTATAAAAATAAAACAAAAGTTCCAAGTTAAAAAAACTCATCATTTTCACTATTAAAACCATTTAAATAAGTTCCAAGTTAAAAAACTCAACAATTTCACTATAAAAACCATAAAAAAAAGTTCCAAGTTAAAAAACTCAATAATTTCACTATAAAAATAAAAATAAAAAGTTCCAAGTTAAAAAAACTCAACAACTTCACTATAAAAACCATTTAAATAAGTTTCAAGTTAGAAAACTCAACAATTTCACTATAAAAACTATGAAAAAAATTCCAAGTTAAAAAAACTCAACAATTTCACTTATCTATAAAAAAATCTACAAGTTAAAAAACTCAACAAATTCACTATAAAATCCATAAAATATTTCCAAGTTAAAAAACTCTACAATTTCACAATAAATACCATAAAATAAAGTTCCAAGTTAAAAAAACTCAACAATTTCACTATAAAAACCATAAAAAAAGATCCAAGTTAAAAACACTCAACAATTTTACTATTAAAACCACTTAAATAAGTCTCAAGTTAAAAAAACTCAACAATTTCACTATAAAAACCATAAAACAAAAGTTCCAAGTTAAAAAACTCAATAATTTCACTATAAAAATAAAAAAAAAGTTCCATGTTAAAAAAAACTCAACAATTTCACTATAAAAACCATTTAAATAAGTTCTAAGTTAGAAAACTCAACAATTTCACTAAAAAAATCATAAAAAAAAGTTCCAAGTTAATAAAACCCAACAATTTAACTAATCCATAAAAAATCTCCAAGTTAAAAAACGCAACAAATTCACTATAAAAACCATAAAATATTTCCAAGTTAAAAAAACTCTACAATTTCACTATAAATACCATAAAATAAAGTTCTAAGTTAAAAAAACTCAACAATTTCACTATAAAAACCATAAAAAAAGATCCAAGTTAAAAAACTCAATAATTTCACTATAAAAATAAAATAAAAACTTAAAATTTAAAAAAACTAAACAATTTCACTAATAAAACCATAAAAAAAGTTCCAAGTTAAAAAACTCAATAATTTCTCTATAAAAATCATAAAAAAAGTTGCAAGTTAAAACTCAACAATTTTACTATAAAAACCATAAAAAAAGTTCCAAGTTTAAAAAACTCAAAAATATCATTTTTACAACCATACAAAAAATCTCTAAGGTTAAAAATTAAAAAATTTCACTTTATTAACTATAAAAATTCTCCAAGTTTAAAAACTAAAAAAAATCACTATAAAAACCATAAAAAATGTTCAAACTTACAACTCAACAATTTCAGTATCAAAACAATAAAAGAAAAGTTCCAATTTAAAAAAACTCAACAATTTTACTATAATAAACATAAAAAAGTTCAAAGTTAAAAAAGCGCAACATTTTCACTATAAAAACCATAAAAAAGGGTCCAAGTTAAAAAAGCTCAACAATTTCACTATAATATCCATAAAAAACTCAACAAATTCACTATAAAACCATACAAAAATTTCCAAGTTAAAAAACTCAACAATTTCACTATAAATACCATAAAAAAAGTTTCAAGTTAAAAAACTCATCAATTTCACAATAATATCCATAAAATAACTCCAAGTTAAAAAAAACTCAACAAATTCACTATAAAAATCATAAAATATTTCGAAGTTAAAAAACTCTACATTTTCACTATAAATACCATAAAATAAAGTTCCAAGTTAAAAAAACTCTACAATTTCAATATAAAAACCATAAAAAAAGTTCCAAGTTAAAAAACTCAATAATTTCGCTATAAAAATAAATAAATAAAAGTTCCAAGTTTAAATAACTCAACAATTTCACTATAAAAACAATTTAAATAAGTTCCAAGTTAGAAAACTCAACAATTTCACTATAAAAACCATTAAAAAAAGTTCCAAGTTTAAAAAACCAAAAAATTTCACTATAATATCCAAAAAAAATCTCCAAGTTAACAAACTCAACAAATTCACTATAAAAACCATAAAATATTTCCAAGTTAAAAAAAACTCTTCAATTTCACAATAAATACCATAAAATAAAGTTCCAAGTTAAAAACACTCAACAATTTCACTATAAAAACCATAAAAAAAATGTTCAAGGATAAAAAACTCAATAATTCGCTATAAAAAAAGTTCCAAGTTAAAAAAAACTCAACAATTTCACTATAAAACCATTTAAATAAGTTCCGAGTTAGAAAACTCAACAATTTCACTATAAAAAACATAAAAAAAAAAAAGTTCTAAGGTTAAAAAAGCTCAACAATTTCACTATAATATCCAAAAAAAATCTCTGAGTTAAAAAACTCAACAAATTCTCTATAAAAACCATAAAATATTTCCAAGTTAAAAAACTCTTCAATTTCACTATAAATACCATAAAATAAAGTTCCAAGTTTAAAAAAAACTCAACAATTTCACTATCAAAACCATAAAAACAAGTTCCAAGTTAAAAAACACAATAATTTCACTATTAAAATAAATAAATAAAGTTCCAAGTTAAAAAACTAAACAATTTCACTATTAAAACCATTTAAATAAGTTCCAAGTTAAAAAAACTCAACAATTTCACTCTAAAAACCATAAAAAAAAAAGTTCCTAATTATAAAACTCAATAATTTCACTATAAAAATAAATAAAAAGTTCCAAGTTAAAAAAACTCAACAATTTCATTATAAAAACCATTTAAATAAGTTCCAAGTTAGAAAACTCAACAATTTCACTATAAAACCCATGATAAAAGTTCCAAGTTAAAAAAGCTCAACAATTTCACTAATCCATAAAAAATCTACAAGTTGAAAAACTCAACAAATTCACTATAAAAACCATAAAAAAGATTCAAGTTAAAAAAACTCAACAATTTCACTATTAAAACCATTTAAATAAGTCTCAAGTTAAAAAACTCAACAATTTCACTATAAAAACCATAAAATATTTCCAAGTTAAAAAAAACTCTTCAATTTCACAATAAATACCATAAAATAAAGTTCCAAGTTAAAAACACTCAACAATTTCACTATAAAAACCATAAAAAAAATGTTCAAGGATAAAAAACTCAATAATTCGCTATAAAAAAAGTTCCAAGTTAAAAAAAACTCAACAATTTCACTATAAAACCATTTAAATAAGTTCCGAGTTAGAAAACTCAACAATTTCACTATAAAAAACATAAAAAAAAAAGTTCTAAGGTTAAAAAAGCTCAACAATTTCACTATAATATCCAAAAAAAATCTCTGAGTTAAAAAACTCAACAAATTCTCTATAAAAACCATAAAATATTTCCAAGTTAAAAAACTCTTCAATTTCACTATAAATACCATAAAATAAAGTTCCAAGTTTAAAAAAAACTCAACAATTTCACTATCAAAACCATAAAAACAAGTTCCAAGTTAAAAAACACAATAATTTCACTATTAAAATAAATAAATAAAGTTCCAAGTTAAAAAACTAAACAATTTCACTATTAAAACTATTTAAATAAGTCCAAGTTAAAAAAACTCAACAATTTCAATATAAAACCATAAAAAAAGTTCCAACTTAAAAAACATAATGCTTTCACTATAAAAATATAAAAAAAGTTCCAAGTTAAAAAAACTCAACAATTTCATTATAAAAAACATTTAAATAATTTCCAAGTTAGAAAATTCAACTATTTCACTGTAAAAACCATAAAAAAAAGTTCCAAGTTAAAAAACTCAATAATATCGCTATAAAAAAATGTTCCAAGTTAAAATAAACTCAACAATTTCACTATAAAAACCATTTAAATAAGTTCCAAATTAGAAAACTCAACAATTTCACTATAAAAAAACTCAAAAGTTTCACTATAAATACCATTATAAATAGTTACAAGTTAAAAAACTCAACAATTTCACTACAAAAACCATAAAAAAAAATAAGTTCCAAGTTAAAAAACTAAACAATTTCACTATAAAAACCATAAAAAAAAAATTTCAAGTTAAAAAAACTCAACAATTTCACTAATCCATAAAAAAGTTCCAAGTTAAAAATCTCAACAATTTCACTATAAAAACCATAAGAAAAAGTTCCTAGTTAGAAAATTCCGCACGTTCACTATAAAAACCATATAAAAAGTTCTAAGTTAAAAAACTCAACAATTTCAATATAAAAACCATAAAAAAAAAGTTTCAAGTTAAAAAAACTTAATAATATCACTATAATAACCATTAAAAAGTTCCAAGTTAAAAAACTCAACAATTTCACTTTAAAAACCATACAAAAAATCTCCAAGGTTTAAAACTAAAAACCATTAAAAAAAGTTCCAAGTTAAAAATCTCAACAAATTGTTAAAAAAAATCTCTGAGTTAAAAAACTCAACAAATTCACTATAAAAACCATAAAATATTTCCAAGTTAAAAAAACTCTTCAATTTTACTATAAATTCCATAAAAATAAAGTTCCAAGTTAAAAAACTCAACAACTTCTCTATAAAAACAATAAAAAAAGTTCCAAGTTAAAAAACTCAATAATTTCAATATAAAAAAAAAGTTCCAAGTTAAAAAACTCAACAATTTCACTATTAAAACCATTTAAATAAGTTCCAAGTTAAAAAACTCAACAAATTCACTATAAAAACTATAAAAAGGTTCCAAGTTAAAAAACTCATTAATTCCACTATAAAAATAAATAAATAAAGTTCCAAGTTAAAATAACTCAATAATTTCAATATAAAAACCATTTAAAAAAGTTCCAAGTTAAAAAACTCAACAATTTCACTATAAAAACCATTAAAAAAAAGTTCCATGTTAAAAATCTCAACAATTTCACTATAAAATCATTAAAAAAAAGTCCCTAGTTAGAAAATTCCAAAATTTCACTATAAAAACCATATAAAAAGTTCCAAGTTAAAAAAACTCAACAATTTCACTATAAAAACCATACAACAAGTTCCAAGTTAAAAAACTCAATAATTTCACTATAAAAAAAAGTTTCAAGTTAAAAAAACTAATTAATTTCACTATTAAAACTATTTAAATAAGTCCAAGTTAAAAAAACTCAACAATTTCACTATAAAAACATAAAAATAGTTCCAAATTAAAAAACATAATGATTTCACTATAAAAATAAAAATAAAGTTCAAAGTTAAAAAAACTCAACAATTTCATTATAAAAAACATTTAAATAATTTATAAGTTAGAAAATTCAACAATTTCACTGTAAAAACCATAAAAAAAAAGTTCCAAGTTAAAAAACTCAATAATATCGCTCTAAAAAAATGTTCCAAGTTAAAATAAACTCAACAATTTCACTATAAAAACCATTTAAATAAGTTCCAAATTAGAAAACTCAACAATTTCACTATAAAAAAACTCAAAAGTTTCACTATAAATACAATTATAAATAGTTACAAGTTAAAAAACTCAACAATTTCGCAACAAAAACCATAAAAAAATAAGTTCCAAGTTAAAAAACTTAACAATTTCACTATAAAAATCATAAAAAAAGTTCCAAGTTAAAAAAACTCAACAATTTCACTAATCCATAAAAAAGTTCCAAGTTAAAAATCTCAACATTTCACTATAAAAACCATAAGAAAAAGTTCCTAGTCAGAAAATTCCGCAAATTCACTATAAAAACCATATAAAAAGTTCCAAGTTAAAAAACTCAACAATTTCATTATAAAAACCATAAAAAAAAGTTTCAAGTTAAAAAAACTTAATAATATCACTATAATAACCATAAAAAAGTTCCAAGTTAAAAAAACTCAACAATTTCACTTTAAAAACCATACAAAAAATCTCCAAGGTTTAAAACTAAAAACCATTAAAAAAAGTTCCAAGTTAAAAATCTCAACAAATTGTTAAAAAAAATCTCTGAGTTAAAAAACTCAACAAATTCACTATAAAAACCATAAAATAATTCCAAGTTAAAAAAACTCTTCAATTTTACTATAAATTCCATAAAACTAAAGTTCCAAGTGAAAAAACTCAACAATTTCACTATAAATAAAATAAAAAAAGTTCCAAGTTAAAAATCTCAATAATTTCAATATAAAAATAAATAAAAAAGTTCCAAGTTAAAAAACTCAACAATTTCACTATTAAAACCATTTAAATAAGTTCCAAGTTAAAAAAACTCAACAAATTCACTATAAAAACTATATAAAAGTTTCAAGTTAAAAAACTCATTAATTGCACTATAAAAATAAATAAATAAAGTTCCAAGTTAAAATAACTCAATAATTTCACTATAAAAACCATTTAAAAAAGTTCGAAGTTAAAAAACTCAACAATTTCACTATAAAAACCATAAAAAAAAGTTCCAAGTTAAAAATCTCAACAATTTCACTATAAAAAGCATAAAAAAAAGTTCCTAGTTAGAAAATTCCAAAATTTCACTATAAAAACCATATAAAAAGTTCCAAGTTAAAAAACTCAACAATTTCACTATAAAAACCATACAAAAAGTTCCAAGTTAAAAAACTCAATAATTTCACTATAAAAAAAAGTTTCAAGTTAAAAAAACTAAACAATTTCACTATTAAAACTATTTAAACAAGTCCAAGTTAAAAGAACTCAACAATTTCACTATAAAACCATAAAAAAAGTTCCAAATTAAAAAACATAATGATTTCACTATAAAAATAAAAATAAAAAGTTCCAAGTTAAAAAAACTCAACAATTTCATTATAAAAAACATTTAAATAATTTCCAAGTTAGAAAATTTAACTATTTCACTGTAAAAACCATAAAAAAAAGTTCCAAGTTAAAAAACTCAATAATATCGCTATAAAAAATGTTCCAAGTTAAAATAAACTCAACAATATCACTATAAAAACCATTTAAATAAGTTCCAAATTAGAAAACTCAACAATTTCACTATAAAAAAACTCAAAAGTTTCACTATAAATACCATTATAAATAGTTACAAGTAAAAAAACTTAACAATTTCACTACAAAAACCATAAAAAAAATAAGTTCCAAGTTAAAAAACTAAACAATTTCACTATAAAAACCATAAAAAAAGTTCCAAGTTAAAAAAACTCAACAATTTCACTAATCCATAGTTCCAAGTTAAAAATGTCAACAATTTCACTATAAAAACCATAAGAAAAAGTTCCTAGTTAGAAAATTCCGCACATTCACTATAAAAACCATATAAAAAGTTCTAAGTTAAAAAACTCAACAATTTCATTATAAAAACTATAAAAAAAAGTTTCAAGTTAAAAAAACTTAATAATATCACTATAATAACCATAAAAAAGTTCCAAGTTAAAAAAACTCAACAATTTCACTTTAAAAACCATACAAAAAATCTCCAAGGTTTAAAACTAAAAACCATTAAAAAAAGTTCCAAGTTAAAAATCTCAACAAATTTTTAAAAAAAATCTCTGAGTTAAAAAACACAACAAATTCACTATAAAAACCATAAAATATTTCCAAGTTAAAAAAACTCTTCAATTTTACTATAAATTCCATAAAAATAAAGTTCCAAGTTAAAAAACTCAACAACTTCTCTATAAAAACAATAAAAAAAGTTCCAAGTTAAAAAACTCAATAATTTCAATATAAAGAAAAAAGTTCCAAGTTAAAAAACTCAACAATTTCACTATTAAAACCATTTAAATAAGTTCCAAGTTAAAAAACTCAACAAATTCACTATAAAAACTATAAAAAGGTTCCAAGTTAAAAAACTCATTAATTCCACTATAAAATAAAATAAATAAAGTTCCAAGTTAAAATAACTCAATAATTTCAATATAAAAACCATTTAAAAAAGTTCGAAGTTAAAAAAACTCAACAATTTCACTATAAAAACCATTAAAAAAAGTTCCAAGTTAAAAATCTCAACAATTTCACTATAAAAAGAATAAAAAAAAATTTAGAAAATTCCGAAATTTCACTATAAAAACCATATAAAAAGTTCCAAGTTAAAAAAAACTCAACAATTTCACTATAAAAACCATACAAAAAGTTCCAAGTTAAAAAACTCAATAATTTCACTATAAAAAAAAGTTTCAAGTTAAAAAAACTAAACAATTTCACTATTAAAACTATTTAAATAAGTCCAATTTAAAAAAACTCAACAATTTCACTATAAAACCATAAAAAAAGTTCCAAATTAAAAAACATAATGATTTCACTATAAAAATAAAAAAAAAGTTCCAAGTTAAAAAAACTCAACAATTTCATCATAAAAAACATTTAAATAATTTCTAAGTTAGAAAATTTAACTATTTCACTGTAAAAACCATAAAAAAAAAAGTTCCAAGTTAAAAAACTCAATAATATCGCTATAAAAAAATGTTCCAAGTTAAAATAAACTCAACAATTTCACTATAAAAACCATTTAAATAAGTTCCAAATTAGAAAACTCAACAATTTCACTATAAAAAAACTCAAAAGTTTCACTATAAATACCATTATAAATAGTTACAAGTAAAAAAACTCAACAAGTTCACTACAAAAACCATAAAAAAAAATAAGTTCCAAGTTAAAAAACTAAACAATTTCACTATAAAAACCATAAAAAAAGTTCCAAGTTAAAAAAACTCAACAATTTCACTAATCCATAAAAAAGTTCCAAGTTAAAAATCTCAACAATTTCACTATAAAAACCATAAGAAAAAGTTCGTAGTTAGAAAATTCCGCACATTCACTATAAAAACCTTATAAAAAGTTCTAAGTTAAAAAACTCAACAATTTTATTATAAAAACCATAAAAAAACGTTTCAAGTTAAAAAAACTTAATAATATTACTATAATAACCATAAAAAAGTTCCAAGTTAAAAAAACTCAACAATTTCACTTTAAAAAACATAAAAAAAAAGTTCCAAGTTAAAAATGTCAACAAATTGTTAAAAAAATCTCTGAGTTAAAAAACTCAACAAATTCACTATAAAAACCATAAAATATTTCCAAGTTAAAAAAACTCTTCAATTTTACTATAAATTCCATAAAAATAAAGTTCCAAGTTAAAAAAACTCAACAATTTCATTTTAAAAATCATACAAAAAATCTCCAAGGTTTAAAACTAAAAACCATTAAAAAAAGTTCCAAGTTAAAAATCTCAACAAATTGTTAAAAAAAATCTCTGAGTTAAAAAACTCAACAAATTCACTATAAAAACCATAAAATAATTCCAAGTTAAGAAAACTCTTCAATTTTACTATAAATTCCATAAAAAAAAAGTTCCAAGTTAAAAAACACAACAATTTCACTATAAATACAATAAAAAAAGTTCTAAGTTAAAAAACTCAATAATTTCAATATAAAAAAAAAAGTTCCAAATTAAAAAACTCAACAATTTCACTATTAAAACCATTTAAATAAGTTCCAAGTTAAAAAACTCAACAAATTCACTATAAAAACTATAGAAAAGTTCCAAGTTTAAAAACTCATTAATTCCACTATAAAAATAAATAAAAAAAGTTCCAAGTTAAAATAACTCAATAATTTCACTATAAAAACCATTTAAAAAAGTCCGAAGTTAAAAAACTCAACAATTTCACTATAAAAACCATAAAAAAAAGTTCCAAGTTAAAAATCTCAACAATTTCACTATAAAAATCATTAAAAAAAAGTCCCTAGTTAGAAAATTCCAAAATTTCACTATAAAAACCATATAAAAAGTTCCAAGTTAAAAAACTCAACAATTTCACTATACAAAGAGTTCCAAGTTAAAAAACTCAATAATTTCACTATAAAAAAAGTTTCAAGTTAAAAAAACTAATTAATTTCACTATTAAAACTATTTAAATAAGTCCAAGTTAAAAAAACTCAACAATTTCACTTTAAAACCATAAAAAAAGTTCCAAATTAAAAAACATAATGATTTCACGATAAAAACAATAAAAAAAGTTCCAAGTTAAAAAAACTCAACAATTTCACAATAATATCCAAAAAAAACCACCGAGTTAAAAAACTCAACAAATTCATTTTAAAAATCATAAAAAAAGTTCCAAATTAAAAATCTCAATAATTTCACTATAAAAATAAAAAAAAAGTTCCAAGTTAAAAAAACTCAACAATTTCACTTTAAAACCCATCAAAAAAGTACTAAGTTAAAAAACTCAATAATTTCGCTATAAAAATTATAAAAAAAGTTCCAAGTTAAAAAAACTCAACAAATTCACTATAAAAATAATTTAAATAAGTTCCAAGTTAGAAAACTAGACAATTTCACTGTAAAAACCATAAAAAAAAAGTTACAATTTAAAAAAATCAACAATTTCACTATAATATCCAAAAAAAATCTCTGAGTTAAAAAACTCAACAAATTCATTATAAAAACCAAAAAATATTTCCAAGTTAAAAAAACTCTTCAATTTCACTATAAATACCATAAAATAAAGTTCCAAGTTAAAAAACTCAAATATTTCACTTTAAAAATCATACAAAAAATCTCCTTGGTTAAAAACTAAAAAATTTCACTATAATAACCATAAAAATTCTCCATGTTTTTAAAACTAAAAATTTCACTATAAAAACCATTAAAAAGTTCCAAGTTAAAAAAAAACTCAATAATTCCATTATAAAAATCAACAAAAAGTTCCAAGTTAAAAAACTCAACAATTTCACTATAAAAACCATTTAAATAAGTTCCAAGTTAGAAAACTCAACAATTTCATTATAAAAAACATAAAAAAAAAATTCCAAGTTAAAAAACTCAACAATTTCACTATAAAAACCATAAATAAAGTTCCTCGTTAGCAAATACCGCAATTTCAATGTAAAAACCATATAAAAAGATCCAAGTTAAAAAACTCAACAAATTCACTATAAAAACCATAAAATATTTCCAAGTTAAAAAAATTCTTCAATTTCACTATAAATACCATAAAATAAATTTCCAAGTTAAAAAACTCAACAATTTCACTTTAAAAACCAGAAAAAAGTTCCAAGTTAAAAAACTCAATAATTTCACTAAAATCAAAAAAAAAGTTCCAAGTTAAAAAAACTTAACAATTTTACTATAAAAACCATAAAAAAAAAAGTTCCTATTTTAGAAAATTCCGAAATTTCACTATAAAAACCATATAAAAACTTCCAAGTTAAAAAACTCAACAATTTCATTATAAAAACCATAAAAAAAAAGTTCCAAGTTAAAGAAATTCAATAATATCACTATAATAACCATAAAAAAGTTCCAAGTTAAAAAAACACAAAAATTTCACTTTAAAAGCCATACAAAAAATCTCCAAGGTTAAAAACTATAAAATTTCACTATAATAACCATAAAAATTCTCCAAGTTTTTAAAACTAAAAATTCACAATAAAAAACATAAAAAATTCCAAGTTTAAAAAACTAAACAATTTCACTATTAAAACCAATTAAAAAAGTTCCAAGTTAAAAAACTCAATAATTTCATTATAAAAACCATTTAAATAAGTTCCAAGTTAGAAACATCAACAATTTCACTATAAAAACCATAAAAAAAAGTTCTAAGTTAAAAAATTCAATAATTTCGCTATAAAAATAATAATAAAAGATCCAAGTTAGAAAACTCAACAATTTCACTATAAAAACCATTAAAAAAAGTTCCAAGTTAAAAAAACCAAAAAATTTCACTATAATATCCAAAAAAAATCTCCAAGTTAACAAACTCAACATATTCACTATAAAAACCATAAAATATTTCCAAGTTAAAATAACTCTTCAATTTCACAATAAATACCATAAAATAAAGTTCCAAGTTAAAAACACTCAACAATTTCACTATAAAAACCATAAAAAAATGTTGAAGGATAAAAAACTCAATAATTTCACTATAAAAATAAAACAAAAGTTCCAAGTTAAAAAAACTCATCATTTTCACTATTAAAACCATTTAAATAAGTTCCAAGTTAAAAAACTCAACAATTTCACTATAAAAACCATAAAAAAAAGTTCCAAGTTAAAAAACTCAATAATTTCACTATAAAAATAAAAATAAAAAGTTCCAAGTTAAAAAAACTCAACAACTTCACTATAAAAACCATTTAAATAAGTTTCAAGTTAGAAAACTCAACAATTTCACTATAAAAACTATGAAAAAAATTCCAAGTTAAAAAAACTCAACAATTTCACTTATCTATAAAAAAATCTACAAGTTAAAAAACTCAACAAATTCACTATAAAATCCATAAAATATTTCCAAGTTAAAAAACTCTACAATTTCACAATAAATACCATAAAATAAAGTTCCAAGTTAAAAAAACTCAACAATTTCACTATAAAAACCATAAAAAAAGATCCAAGTTAAAAACACTCAACAATTTTACTATTAAAACCACTTAAATAAGTCTCAAGTTAAAAAAACTCAACAATTTCACTATAAAAACCATAAAACAAAAGTTCCAAGTTAAAAAACTCAATAATTTCACTATAAAAATAAAAAAAAAGTTCCATGTTAAAAAAAACTCAACAATTTCACTATAAAAACCATTTAAATAAGTTCTAAGTTAGAAAACTCAACAATTTCACTAAAAAAATCATAAAAAAAAGTTCCAAGTTAATAAAACCCAACAATTTAACTAATCCATAAAAAATCTCCAAGTTAAAAAACGCAACAAATTCACTATAAAAACCATAAAATATTTCCAAGTTAAAAAAACTCTACAATTTCACTATAAATACCATAAAATAAAGTTCTAAGTTAAAAAAAACTCAACAATTTCACTATAAAAACCATAAAAAAAGATCCAAGTTAAAAAACTCAATAATTTCACTATAAAAATAAAATAAAAACTTAAAATTTAAAAAAACTAAACAATTTCACTAATAAAACCATAAAAAAAGTTCCAAGTTAAAAAACTCAATAATTTCTCTATAAAAATCATAAAAAAAGTTGCAAGTTAAAACTCAACAATTTTACTATAAAAACCATAAAAAAAGTTCCAAGTTTAAAAAACTCAAAAATATCATTTTTACAACCATACAAAAAATCTCTAAGGTTAAAAATTAAAAAATTTCACTTTATTAACTATAAAAATTCTCCAAGTTTAAAAACTAAAAAAAATCACTATAAAAACCATAAAAAATGTTCAAACTTACAACTCAACAATTTCAGTATCAAAACAATAAAAGAAAAGTTCCAATTTAAAAAAACTCAACAATTTTACTATAATAAACATAAAAAAGTTCAAAGTTAAAAAAGCGCAACATTTTCACTATAAAAACCATAAAAAAGGGTCCAAGTTAAAAAAGCTCAACAATTTCACTATAATATCCATAAAAAACTCAACAAATTCACTATAAAACCATACAAAAATTTCCAAGTTAAAAAACTCAACAATTTCACTATAAATACCATAAAAAAAGTTTCAAGTTAAAAAACTCATCAATTTCACAATAATATCCATAAAATAACTCCAAGTTAAAAAAAACTCAACAAATTCACTATAAAAATCATAAAATATTTCGAAGTTAAAAAACTCTACATTTTCACTATAAATACCATAAAATAAAGTTCCAAGTTAAAAAAACTCTACAATTTCAATATAAAAACCATAAAAAAAGTTCCAAGTTAAAAAACTCAATAATTTCGCTATAAAAATAAATAAATAAAAGTTCCAAGTTTAAATAACTCAACAATTTCACTATAAAAACAATTTAAATAAGTTCCAAGTTAGAAAACTCAACAATTTCACTATAAAAACCATTAAAAAAAGTTCCAAGTTTAAAAAACCAAAAAATTTCACTATAATATCCAAAAAAAATCTCCAAGTTAACAAACTCAACAAATTCACTATAAAAACCATAAAATATTTCCAAGTTAAAAAAAACTCTTCAATTTCACAATAAATACCATAAAATAAAGTTCCAAGTTAAAAACACTCAACAATTTCACTATAAAAACCATAAAAAAAATGTTCAAGGATAAAAAACTCAATAATTCGCTATAAAAAAAGTTCCAAGTTAAAAAAAACTCAACAATTTCACTATAAAACCATTTAAATAAGTTCCGAGTTAGAAAACTCAACAATTTCACTATAAAAAACATAAAAAAAAAAAGTTCTAAGGTTAAAAAAGCTCAACAATTTCACTATAATATCCAAAAAAAATCTCTGAGTTAAAAAACTCAACAAATTCTCTATAAAAACCATAAAATATTTCCAAGTTAAAAAACTCTTCAATTTCACTATAAATACCATAAAATAAAGTTCCAAGTTTAAAAAAAACTCAACAATTTCACTATCAAAACCATAAAAACAAGTTCCAAGTTAAAAAACACAATAATTTCACTATTAAAATAAATAAATAAAGTTCCAAGTTAAAAAACTAAACAATTTCACTATTAAAACCATTTAAATAAGTTCCAAGTTAAAAAAACTCAACAATTTCACTCTAAAAACCATAAAAAAAAAAGTTCCTAATTATAAAACTCAATAATTTCACTATAAAAATAAATAAAAAGTTCCAAGTTAAAAAAACTCAACAATTTCATTATAAAAACCATTTAAATAAGTTCCAAGTTAGAAAACTCAACAATTTCACTATAAAACCCATGATAAAAGTTCCAAGTTAAAAAAGCTCAACAATTTCACTAATCCATAAAAAATCTACAAGTTGAAAAACTCAACAAATTCACTATAAAAACCATAAAAAAGATTCAAGTTAAAAAAACTCAACAATTTCACTATTAAAACCATTTAAATAAGTCTCAAGTTAAAAAACTCAACAATTTCACTATAAAAACCATAAAATATTTCCAAGTTAAAAAAAACTCTTCAATTTCACAATAAATACCATAAAATAAAGTTCCAAGTTAAAAACACTCAACAATTTCACTATAAAAACCATAAAAAAAATGTTCAAGGATAAAAAACTCAATAATTCGCTATAAAAAAAGTTCCAAGTTAAAAAAAACTCAACAATTTCACTATAAAACCATTTAAATAAGTTCCGAGTTAGAAAACTCAACAATTTCACTATAAAAAACATAAAAAAAAAAGTTCTAAGGTTAAAAAAGCTCAACAATTTCACTATAATATCCAAAAAAAATCTCTGAGTTAAAAAACTCAACAAATTCTCTATAAAAACCATAAAATATTTCCAAGTTAAAAAACTCTTCAATTTCACTATAAATACCATAAAATAAAGTTCCAAGTTTAAAAAAAACTCAACAATTTCACTATCAAAACCATAAAAACAAGTTCCAAGTTAAAAAACACAATAATTTCACTATTAAAATAAATAAATAAAGTTCCAAGTTAAAAAACTAAACAATTTCACTATTAAAACTATTTAAATAAGTCCAAGTTAAAAAAACTCAACAATTTCAATATAAAACCATAAAAAAAGTTCCAACTTAAAAAACATAATGCTTTCACTATAAAAATATAAAAAAAGTTCCAAGTTAAAAAAACTCAACAATTTCATTATAAAAAACATTTAAATAATTTCCAAGTTAGAAAATTCAACTATTTCACTGTAAAAACCATAAAAAAAAGTTCCAAGTTAAAAAACTCAATAATATCGCTATAAAAAAATGTTCCAAGTTAAAATAAACTCAACAATTTCACTATAAAAACCATTTAAATAAGTTCCAAATTAGAAAACTCAACAATTTCACTATAAAAAAACTCAAAAGTTTCACTATAAATACCATTATAAATAGTTACAAGTTAAAAAACTCAACAATTTCACTACAAAAACCATAAAAAAAAATAAGTTCCAAGTTAAAAAACTAAACAATTTCACTATAAAAACCATAAAAAAAAAATTTCAAGTTAAAAAAACTCAACAATTTCACTAATCCATAAAAAAGTTCCAAGTTAAAAATCTCAACAATTTCACTATAAAAACCATAAGAAAAAGTTCCTAGTTAGAAAATTCCGCACGTTCACTATAAAAACCATATAAAAAGTTCTAAGTTAAAAAACTCAACAATTTCAATATAAAAACCATAAAAAAAAAGTTTCAAGTTAAAAAAACTTAATAATATCACTATAATAACCATTAAAAAGTTCCAAGTTAAAAAACTCAACAATTTCACTTTAAAAACCATACAAAAAATCTCCAAGGTTTAAAACTAAAAACCATTAAAAAAAGTTCCAAGTTAAAAATCTCAACAAATTGTTAAAAAAAATCTCTGAGTTAAAAAACTCAACAAATTCACTATAAAAACCATAAAATATTTCCAAGTTAAAAAAACTCTTCAATTTTACTATAAATTCCATAAAAATAAAGTTCCAAGTTAAAAAACTCAACAACTTCTCTATAAAAACAATAAAAAAAGTTCCAAGTTAAAAAACTCAATAATTTCAATATAAAAAAAAAGTTCCAAGTTAAAAAACTCAACAATTTCACTATTAAAACCATTTAAATAAGTTCCAAGTTAAAAAACTCAACAAATTCACTATAAAAACTATAAAAAGGTTCCAAGTTAAAAAACTCATTAATTCCACTATAAAAATAAATAAATAAAGTTCCAAGTTAAAATAACTCAATAATTTCAATATAAAAACCATTTAAAAAAGTTCCAAGTTAAAAAACTCAACAATTTCACTATAAAAACCATTAAAAAAAAGTTCCATGTTAAAAATCTCAACAATTTCACTATAAAATCATTAAAAAAAAGTCCCTAGTTAGAAAATTCCAAAATTTCACTATAAAAACCATATAAAAAGTTCCAAGTTAAAAAAACTCAACAATTTCACTATAAAAACCATACAACAAGTTCCAAGTTAAAAAACTCAATAATTTCACTATAAAAATCATAAAATATTTCGAAGTTAAAAAACTCTACATTTTCACTATAAATACCATAAAATAAAGTTCCAAGTTAAAAAAACTCTACAATTTCAATATAAAAACCATAAAAAAAGTTCCAAGTTAAAAAACTCAATAATTTCGCTATAAAAATAAATAAATAAAAGTTCCAAGTTTAAATAACTCAACAATTTCACTATAAAAACAATTTAAATAAGTTCCAAGTTAGAAAACTCAACAATTTCACTATAAAAACCATTAAAAAAAGTTCCAAGTTTAAAAAACCAAAAAATTTCACTATAATATCCAAAAAAAATCTCCAAGTTAACAAACTCAACAAATTCACTATAAAAACCATAAAATATTTCCAAGTTAAAAAAAACTCTTCAATTTCACAATAAATACCATAAAATAAAGTTCCAAGTTAAAAACACTCAACAATTTCACTATAAAAACCATAAAAAAAATGTTCAAGGATAAAAAACTCAATAATTCGCTATAAAAAAAGTTCCAAGTTAAAAAAAACTCAACAATTTCACTATAAAACCATTTAAATAAGTTCCGAGTTAGAAAACTCAACAATTTCACTATAAAAAACATAAAAAAAAAAAGTTCTAAGGTTAAAAAAGCTCAACAATTTCACTATAATATCCAAAAAAAATCTCTGAGTTAAAAAACTCAACAAATTCTCTATAAAAACCATAAAATATTTCCAAGTTAAAAAACTCTTCAATTTCACTATAAATACCATAAAATAAAGTTCCAAGTTTAAAAAAAACTCAACAATTTCACTATCAAAACCATAAAAACAAGTTCCAAGTTAAAAAACACAATAATTTCACTATTAAAATAAATAAATAAAGTTCCAAGTTAAAAAACTAAACAATTTCACTATTAAAACCATTTAAATAAGTTCCAAGTTAAAAAAACTCAACAATTTCACTCTAAAAACCATAAAAAAAAAGTTCCTAATTATAAAACTCAATAATTTCACTATAAAAATAAATAAAAAGTTCCAAGTTAAAAAAACTCAACAATTTCATTATAAAAACCATTTAAATAAGTTCCAAGTTAGAAAACTCAACAATTTCACTATAAAACCCATGATAAAAGTTCCAAGTTAAAAAAGCTCAACAATTTCACTAATCCATAAAAAATCTACAAGTTGAAAAACTCAACAAATTCACTATAAAAACCATAAAAAAGATTCAAGTTAAAAAAACTCAACAATTTCACTATTAAAACCATTTAAATAAGTCTCAAGTTAAAAAACTCAACAATTTCACTATAAAAACCATAGAACAAAAGTTCCAAATTAAAAAACTCAACAATTTCACTATAAAAATAAAAAAAAGTTTCAAGTTAAAAAACTCAACAATTTCACTATAAAAACTTCACTATTAAAATAAAAAAAAAGTTCCAAATTAAAAAAACTAAACAATTTCACTATTAAAACCATTTAAATAAGTTCCAAGTTAAAAAAATCAACAATTTCACTCTAAAAACCATTAAAAAAAAGTTCCAAATTAAAAAACTCAATAATTTCACTATAAAAATAAATAAAAAGTTCCAAGTTAAAAAAACTCAACAATTTCATTATAAAAACCATTTAAATAAGTTCCAAGTTAGAAAACTCAACAATTTCACTATAAAACCCATGAAAAAAGTTCCAAGTTAAAAAAACTCAACAATTTCACTAATCCATAAAAAATCGACAAGTTGAAAAACTCAACAAATTCACTATAAAAACCATAAAAAAAGATCCAAGTTAAAAAAACTCAACAATTTCACTATTAAAACCATTTAAATAAGTCTCAAGTTAAAAAACTCAACAATTTCATTATAAAAACCATAGAACAAAAGTTCCAAGTTAAAAAACTCAATAATTTCACTATAAAAATAAAAAAAAGGTTTCAAGTTAAAAAAAACTCAACAATTTCACTATAAAAACCATTTAAATAAGTTCTAAGTTAGAAAAATCAACAATTTCACTATAAAAACCATAAAAAAGTTCCAAGTTAATAAAACCCAACAATTTAACTAATCCATAAAAAATCTCCAAGTTAAAAAACTCAACAAATTCACTATAAAAACCATAAAATATTTCCAAGTTAAAAAAACTCTACAATTTCACTATAAATACAATAAAATAAAGTTCTAAGTTAAAAAAACTCAACAAATTCACTATAAAAACCATAAAAAAAAGATCCAAGTTAAAAAACTCAATAATTTCACTATAAAAATAAAATAAAAACTTCAAATTTAACAAAACTCAACAATTTCACTATTAAAACCATAAAAAAAGTTCCATGTTAAAAAACTCAACAATTTCTCTATAAAAATCATAAAAAAAGTTCCAAGTGTAAGTATATGAGTGCGCCTAAGAGGGGGGTGAATTAGGTTCTTAGAAATTTTTCGATCCTTTTTTTTTTATTGGATGGATTTCGCTTTTTACGGTTTATGTAATGAAAATGGTAAAGCAGGAAAGTAAAAATGACACAGAGGTTTATCGTGGTTCCCTTCACAATCCGAAGGTACATCCAGTCCCCTTTCAATATGAAAGAGATTTTCACTAGTTTTTATAGAACAGTACAACCTATCACACCTTCAATGGTGAGGCCTACTTTCTAACAAACTAAATAATCAAGTGTGCAAGAACAATCCTCTTGCCACACTAACCCTTATGTCCAAACAATCCTTGGAACATAAGTCACAAATAGAAAACAATTTCTATAATTTGTTTAAGTGAGTAATACAATGATTGATATCAATATAAATTGATCTTCTCTTTCTTTAACAATTATTCACAATCATAAAATATTAGATAGCTCAAGAATTTTTCAATTATGTGATATGAAAAATGTAGAAAATTTCTTGTCAAAAGTTCAAGAGTTTTTTGAATATTTTATGAAAATTATTTTTGAAAGAGGTGACAAATGATTTGAAAATATTTGGATTTTATATGCACATAACACCCTTATGAAACAGTGTAATTAACAGTAAAAATTCATGAACAAATGCCAATGCATTATGAAAAGGTTTCGTGAAAGGTTACATGAAGAGGTGTTATGAAAAATACTGATTTTTCAAAATTGTACAGACTGCAATCGATTGCACTATAATGCAAATCGATTGCACATGCATACGTTGCCCAATTTTTCAAAATTTTGAAACATGCAATCGATTGCATGAAAGTGCAAATCGATTGCACCAAGTTAAAATTGCCAAAAAAAACTTAAAACAAACAGATGCAAATCGATTGCAAGAAAGTGCAAATCGATTTACATATGTTTAACTTTGAAAAATGCAATTTTAAATGATGCTGAAGTTAAAAGATGATTATGCCAAGACATAGGTATTTAATTGAGCATCTAAGATTTTAATCTTTGTGTATAATTGCTAAAATACCTTCATGAAGCTTCTTCTTGAGGAAATAAGTCTTTGAAGCATGATGCATTAAACTTGAATATCATCTTTGCCTTCTTTATCACATTGTAGCTAAGAGATGTGTCTTCATCAAAACAAGTGTTGACCATGGAGAAGCTTGACTTCACATTCTCCCCCTTTTTGATGATGACAAACAATCTTCTTAGATGCTTTAACATTTTCGGAATGCTTCTCCCCCTAAGATGCATATCTCCCCCTTTGTATGTGAATTGGAGCTTTGTACCTTTAGGAAATTCAAAAACAAGAAAATGTACAAGCATAACATCTTTCTCCCCCTTTGACATTATCAAAAAGAAGGGAAAGATGGGTGAAAATAATAAAAGCCATAAACAAGAAATAATAAAACTAGAAATATCATAGCATAGATTAAAACTTGAAGTGCATACATAGCATAAATGCAGAATTTTACATTGCAACGAAACATAACGAAACAAACGGAAACAAAAGAAATAGAAATGATACATTACAACTAGTAAGCATTAACGACTATATAAATAAAACATCCAAACATAAAGACATAAACAAAACATTTTCAAAACATATCCATATAGGGGTCAAAAGGTGGTTGTAGAGGTGAGAATAAAGGTATGAGAATTGTTGGTTGACATCATGCTGAAAGTTTGAAATCCTTGTGTTGACGGATGCATTAACGGCATTGTAGCGGTCATTGAAGTTGGTGTTCATGTTGGAGAATTGTTGTGTCATGAAATCCAAAAGATCTTGGTTAGAAGGACCATTCACACCATGAGAAGCAGGAACCTCTTCATTAAGGGGTTATTGTTGATCATTATCCTCTTTGTAAACACCCCAAATTTGCCCTCACCCATTCACACCATGGTTTTTGATCCTTTCATAAGCATAGACACAGTCATACCATCTCCCATTACATTTTTTGATTCACTGCATAGATTCAAAGTCATCTGCATCTAGGGTTTGTGATCTGAGCAATCCAAAAGCTTCTTGAGCCACTCCAAAGGTCAAAAATCACTTCAAAGGGGTCCATGTGTGTTCAAGTATCATATTATATCCTCTCAAAGTCAAGAATGTCAAAGAATCACAAGAATTGGGATTGGTATGGAAGCAGAGCCAGGTTTGACTGCACAGATGACCTAAAATCAGGGTTTTGGTTTCAAAGGACATAACTTAAAATTTTTTGGTCATTCTTGTTTCTATTGGTCTCTATATTGTGTAGGGAGTATGCATATCAATTTTCATGAAGAAATTCCATGGGGAAGTCATCTGATCAAGAGTTGACTTTTCAGATAAGTCAGTGCAAAATCAGGGCATCTGAGGCCCCCAATGACCCAACCAAGGGGTGATCTTCATCATTTTGAGTGTATTTGATCTTTATTTGATCATGGAAAAGGTTGGAAGTTCACAAAATTGAAGAATTTGAAGTTTTTTGCAAAGTTGACTTTTTTGGGCAAGTTTGACTTTTAATGAAAATGTCATTTTATGCAACTTTTTCAACCCTTACTTTTTGATTCAAAAATGCTTCAAATGAAAAAACTTTGGTCATGAAAGTTGAAGATTAGATCTTTCCCTTTTCAAAAAGTACAAGAACATGACCTAATTCATTTTGGATCAAAAGTTATGGTTCATCAAAGTTGGCTAAAATCACTAAATTTCAAGTTATGCACCAAATGGAAAACTTGCAAAATCTTGTATCAAGGCAATTTGTGACTTCTAATTGATGTCAAACCATTACACAAACATCACACATGCTCTAAAAATCAGAATGGGCCAAGAGATCATTCACTTTTGAGGCCTATGGAGCAAGACTTTTTCATGAAAAGCAAAGGCAAGCCAAGTTGCAAAACCAATGATAACTTCTCATCCACTTGTTGCCTAGCCTGCTGATCAATCCTAGCCTTTCTCCCTCACCTTGCTGCGCAGCCCACACCCCTTGTACTTGGCTAGAACATGACCCATGCTTTCTCTTACACAAAGTTGACAATTTGCAAAAGTAGCCATACCTATCACAAAAGGACAGGTCACTTCATCTGACCAATAGCAATTGTTTATACAAACAAATTGCAAGCCAAACCACAGAGGAGGCAAGCCTGAAACACACTAGAACTCAGCATTCACAAAATCACTCCAACTTGCATTTTCCTTCGAAACTCTCCCCACAAGCCTCAAACACAAAAACAAACTTCACTAACAATCTCAACTCACTTCACTGATCACAAACCAACCATTGTTTTGGCCTGAAACCTCCCACATCACAAATACGATTTTCTCATTCCCTTGGCCTGAGCTCCTGCCAACTTGCTCTAGAGGTTACACAAACTCCAACTAAGTGTCAAAAGCTTCAAAGGAAGATCATTGGGACTTGTTTGAGCCAAAGAAAAAGCCAGAAAGCTCCTGAATCGAAAGCTCAATCTCAGGTAGCTTCATGAACTTTTTTTCTTCAGAACTTGCTTTTTAAGTTTCTAAATGATAAAGCATGCTTCCCTGAGTTCTCTGAACTTGTTACTTTTGAAAAAGATGGAGAAATGAGGTTGTATGATGTTTCTGAAATTTTGACAGTTTTTGATGTTTGATTCGAATCTTGTTTGCGTGTTGAAATAAATGATTTTTGTTGCTTGAATCTTGTTTAGAATGAGTTAAGCTTTGATTCTGGAGAGTTTGGCATGTTTTCATGGCGTATTGAGAGAGATTGGGAGATGACCTAGCCGGAGAAGACGACCGGAACAGTGTTCCGGTCGTCTGAAAGTAATTAGGGTTTGTTTAATTAGGGTTAAGTGTAATTAAGCCAGTTTGAATTTGGTCCGTTCGTTCGCGCGCGCAGTCAGCTCCCGCGTCCCTGAGTTTGAATCTCAGCCATTAGATTGGCTGACTTTTTCTTTTTCCCATTTAAATTCATTTTTATTTTATTTGTTTCATATTTAATTTCTCCAATTTATTAAAAATAGCAAAAATACTTTAAAAATTCTGAAATTTTTTATACAAGTTATTATTTAATTTCAGAAACCAAAAATATTTTCATTTTTATTTTTAGCATTAAAAAGTATTTTTAAATATTTAAAAGTTTCTTTTTATTTAATTAATGGGAATTAATTAATTAAAAATACTTTTAGGTATTTAAAAATCACCAAAAAATTCATGAAACCTTTAAAAACATTTAGAAACATTGTCCAACCCTCAAACCAAATTTCTTTTTTGATCTTGATGCATTTTGAGAATTTTTCATGGAATTAAAATCATTTTGATGCATTATTTTGATCCAAACTTCCAAAAATCATTTCTGCCTAACCCTAAAGAGTTGGACTTTGATTCTTTTTGCATTGTGTTTAGCATATCATGTAGTTTTTGAGATTAAATGGTCATGATTTGATCTTTCATTTTCAATTTGTTTGGTAATTTTCTTGTTAAGGAACCCTAAAACCCTAGAAAACTTAGGAAAATCATAATTTGAATTTGGTTAAGAGTTGGAACTTCTCCTTTGGGCAGTGAGTTAGTATAGGATTAGGGGTCATTTGAGTGCATTTTCAATTTTTTATCTTAATGTTTGCTTCTGATTTTGGTTTGTGTTTGATGCTTTGATCATAAACCCTAATTTGGGCTTCCATATGCATCCATCTTGCATTTGCATTCATACCTTGACTTGCCATAGCATTTTTTGCATCCATTTGATTCATTTGACATCTTAAGACATATTGAAATCATGTTTGATCATTGCATCTTGCATTTGCCATGTTGTATGCCATCTGCACTTCATAACTTTTCATGAATGTTCATGGTTCTTAACTTGCTCCATTTGCATCCATAAGTTTGTATGATCATCCCCATATGTTGTTTCATGTTTGTAGCATCTCATAGCATCATTAATGTCATGTATGTGCTTCTGGTTTTGATTTACATCATGTCATTTCATCTCATTTTTGCATTGCATTGCATTCCTTTCACTAACTTTTCAGGTGGTAAGTAACTTTGAGAAGTGGATTTGCCTTCACTTCTCATATTTTCTTTTCATCTATTTTATGCATCCATGCTGCATTTTGTTATGTGTTTGAGATTGAGCTTGTTCTTTCTTCTTCTTCTCACTTTCTTTCCTCAAGTGACTTGTCTTCTTCAATGAAGCAAGTTACTTTGCTTCTCCTGATCCTTTCATCTGCTTCCTGGTGGTTCCATTGAAGATTCCTCTTGATAACCTCACAAACCTTAGGAACAACCAAGCATGACAATGATTAGGGTCTTGATTAGTCTCCCCTTAGCTTTACCTTTGTGTCTCTTTGAGTCCTCTCTTCTCACCTCATAATCAGGGACTAAACCCTAAAGGCTTTAAGGCTTTGTGATTAAGCTTATGCCTCCATCCTTCTATCAGGATGGGGTGTATAATTTTAATCCTAAGTGTTAAACCCTTAATGTGTTTAAATCTCTTAATCAATTCACTTAATAATCACCAAGACATCACACTTGTAACTTGGGCCTTGCATTAGGGTTCTAATTCTTCCTTAATTGGTTAAAAAGGACTAACCCTAGTGTTAATGGACAAGTCCCCCTCAAGTCGTCTTACAAACCCTAAAAATCATTTCATCATCTTATCATTAAATAAAATCCACTTAATCAAAGGCTTGTTTTGTCATGAGTTTAATCCCTAATCATGGATTAAGTTGAGGAGCTTTCCTCAGCTTAAACATCCTCATCTATTATCCTTCTATTAGGATGGTGTAATGAGTCTGTTTAATCCCTGATTATGGCTTAAACTCATTACTCAACACTAAACAAAAATACCAAAAACATCTAAATAATTACAAGTAGGTTAATGATCTTAATCCTACATCAAAGGTGATTAAGTGTGAGAATCTGACTTCACACTTGAGGTATTCTCATTACCCCTAATCAGAGGGAAGATGTGATGAGTTTACTAAATCCATTGGTTTAGGCTTAAGCTCATTAACTTATGACAAACTTCAAAAAGCAATAAAAGACTGAAAATACAAAAACAAACAATAATCGTCTCCTCCGGGATTCTTTTCTCATCTCATTCACTCACAAACGAGAACTTGCTTCTTCCGTCTAATGCAAGACAGTTTGCATCTGTGCCAGACAGATCATACACTTGAGCATAGACAAGTAAGCAGTTCACAAGTCAATTCATCTTTCAGTCTCTTTGGGTTGAACTACGGTGTTCTGACTTCCTCATTGCACGAGAGGATACGTAGGCATAACTTAACAGTTATCGAACAAAAGTCTCTGTATATTCCCCCTCCTTTCAGCATTATTCTTTGAGCCTCATGATCTTGAGCATCTTATTCTTGTTCTTACACTGACACTTCACTTATACACTTCACTTTCTTTTACACTGACCCCTGTACATCCTTTTCCAGCTCTTTTATACACAAATTGCACTGACACTACCCCTTTAAAACACAAATCTTTTAAGCGTGGATCCCGTCGAGTACGGCGGACAATCTGGGTGCTAATACCTTCCCAGGTTGTAACCAACCCCCTTTCTCAGTCTCTCTGGTTCGCAACCGTCTTATCCATCTCTTTCTAGGCCTATGCAGCATTGCCTTTCCTCCGGGATAAAAATGCCTAGCTGGCGACTCTTTTCATCTCCAGTGAGTTCACTGCTGTGTGTTCTCATTGTCCCTTTCGCCGACCGTTCGCGTCTGTACCTTTATTTGGGCCCTGCCTCATTTATCGGGAGCGACAGCTTGGCGACTCTGCTGGGGACCCTTATACTATAGCCAGGGCTTCTGGTTCTTTTTGTGGGTTCCTCCTAGCGCTTGATTGATTTGTGTTTACTGGGGTGTTATGTGCTATTTGTGTTTGTATATTTGTTTTATTTATTTGCTTTGTGTACAGTTGTTTTACTGCTTTCTTTACAGCTTTACATATATCATACTGTCATGCTGTCTGGCTGGATCTGGTTTTGCTTTGGTGGGTGGGGTTCTATTGAGAGTTAAGGTCCTATACCTGGGACCTGAGTGACACCTAGGCTAGAGTGGTTCATATTCTTTCCCATTCCATCTCGGTCTGGTGCGGGAATATGAAACACGGTTCAGATATGGGTTTCTTCTTGAGAACTCTGTGTTGCAGATTTCCTGCAGTACTAGGGCTATCTGGGAAGCCTGCTAAGTCTGGATGACCTTTTTATGACCTTCAGAAACTGAGGTGAATTAGAGGAGGAACTTTTATGGTTATTGTAAACACTGTACCTCCGGGTTAGAAGTGTTTACACTTCTCATAACTGATCCAAGTCTGAGGATCCTTGTTTTAGAACACCACCTGTGAGGGGGTTGGGCTGTTTACAGGATTGCAGGTACCTTTGACCTCAGCATACCCTGTTACTTTGTTTGAATAAGAGTACTCCATTTTGGAACAGTTCTTGTGATTCTAAAAACCCTGGACATGTGACTCTTTATTTGAGTCCCCCACCTTGGTTACTGGACTTATAGACCTCCATCTGGATTTCTTGAACATACTTGGACTTATATCAGAGCACTTGATCAGATCCAGCTCAGTCACAAACCCTTGCATATCATTTGCATACATCATCATTGCATCATTTTAACATTTGCTTATTTGCTTTTCAGGGTATCCATACTTTACTTTGGCTTGGTTTTGACCCCATCATCAGCATAGGCCTATCTTCACCAGTATCTACTCCAGCTATCAGCTATCTGCATCATCAGTCTCAGCCTGTCAGAGGCCCATCATCAAATTTTATTCTCCATCATCAGCATCTGTCTTATTTCTTCTTCAGCAACATGGCACCTAAGAAAAGTAACATCTCCTATCACTTCTTTGAGCCTGAACTAGCTAGCATCAGGAAGATTCAGACCCTGATTACTCCAGACCATATACCACTCTTTAGAGAACATTATGGAGGAATCCTTGATGTGGTTATGGATTTGGACCCTTCACAGAGGAGCTTGATACATACTTGCCTGCAGTTCTATGATCCCCCTCTGAGGTGCTTCACATTTCAGAATTTTCAGTTGGGACCCTTGTTGGAAGAATACTCATCATTGGTTGGTGTACCCATCAGGGGTGGAATCCCCTTCAACCCTGAGATGGCTTTCCCAAGTAATGAGGAGATAGCAAAAGCATTACATCTGGAACCAGTTCTGATTGGGCAGAATTTGACATCTAAAGCTGGAATCTCTGGTTTTCATCTGGATTTCTTGACTTCTCAGGCTAGTCTGAAGGCCTCCCTGGGGGAGTGGAAGGCAGTCTGTGCTCTGTTGGCCCTCAGCATATATGGGGTCATTTTATTTGCAGATGAGCCTAAGTTTGTTAGCAAGAGTGCAATCCATCTTTTCATCTTGAGAAACCCAGTGCCCACCTTACTGGGAGATCTTTACTACTCTGTTCATCAAAGGAATGAAAAGCAGAGGGGAAAATTAGTGAGATGTTGTGCTCCTTTGTTCCATACATGGCTGCTCAAGCATTTGCCAAAGACTGATGCATTCTTGAACCCTCACCAGCAGAAGAACTGGGCTAGGAGGCTTGTTGCTTTAACCTCAGATGATATCAGATGGTGTACTCAGAGTACTAAGGGCAGAGACATCATTACAAGTTGTGGGCAATTTCCCAATATGCCTCTGATTGGAGTGAAAGGGTGCATCAATTATAACCCTCTGCTATTCAAAAGACAATTGGGCTATGCATTGGTCCACACTCCTAAGGCACAAGATTTGGCTGAGACTCTTTACTGTGAGAATAAGCTTAATCTGGCTGTTGTCAGGCAAGCAGCCTGGGCCTGGGACAATGTTCAGACTAAAGGAGTAACCATTCTAGGGAAGTGCAACAATGTGGCATCAGCACAGTACTATGAGTGGTCCCATGCCAGGGCTCAATTTTCTGGGATGCCCTTCACCATGGAAGATATACCTGGACCATCCTCAGCACCACCTCCTGTCACTGTCAGTTTGGAGGAGTTTGAGAAATTGAAAGAGAGGAATGAAAAGCTGACTCAGGCCCTACAGAAGACCCTCTGGGAGAGGAGTGATGGTAGGTTGGATATTGAAAGGTTGGAGAAGCTGAAAGTGGAGCATCTAGCCAGAATTGAGAAGTCAGAGGATTATATCAAGAAGTCTAGGGCTGGAGAACAGATCTTGAAGAATGCCTGCAAGGAAGCCCAGTTCCAGAAGGCCAGGACTGATTTGTATCTGAAGGAGAGTCAAGCTAGGTGGGTCAGGATCACCGAAGCTCGTACTCTGGAAGATAAGAGGACTCAGGACAAGATTGAGCAGTTGGAGGCTAGTGCAAAAGAGCAACAGGAAGCCCTGGCAGCAGCCCAGAGAGAGATCTCAGAACTGAAGATCAGAGCTGGTGTGAAGAGGTCAAAGGACCAGAGTCAACACAAGAAACTAACTGCAGCTGTTACTACCAGGAATCTCCTTATCAGGAATCTTACGGAGCGTCCAGCTGATCCTGTGACTGAAGCATTTCTCAAGGAAGTTCAGGAGGACGAATTTGGTCTTGGTGTCTGACTTTTGCTTGTTGTTGCTTTCATTTCATTGTACTTTCCCTTTTTTTTTGTTGTATTTTCGACCCTTCAGAGGGCATGTATTGTAAAAAACAAACTATGTATCATTTACTTTTTGTAATATATGTGTGTTGGTTTGTTTTTATCTGAGTTTCTTCCAAGCAACATCAACAGCATCTTCAAGGGGTCTGGAAAGGTCAAAACCAAGTGCCAAGCCGGATACCTTGGAAACAAATAAGCATACTGCATTGCATACTAACCTTTTACCTTGTTTTGTAGGTTTTTGATTTATTTGTTACTAACTCTGTTGTGATGTCAGGAACTATTGCTCGACGATGTGTGTTCCCACTCAACCGTCCACATAGATATCCAACCCGCAACAATCTTCCGGGCATACAAATGGACCAGGTACAGCAGGACCTTACAGAGGTCAGGAACCAAATGGCCAATGAGAGGCTAGAAATGAGGAATCAGATGACACAATTTATGGAGGTGATGAACAATATGGCTCAAAGCCAGGAGAGATTGAGAGCCATGGTAGAAAGGCAGAATCAGGAAGATCCCCACCTAGGGACTGCTGGCACAAGTAACAATGAGAGGGTCCAACCTCATGTTAATCCCCCTGTATTTGGACCCCACCTTCATCCAGAGATCAACATTCCTGCAAATGTTCAAGGGACGGCCACTGCAGGCAGGGTGCTGCAAGAAGACCCCCAGGAAGATCAGTTCACAGTGATGGGAGCTGGAGAGGAAGCCTATGACAGAAGGCTGGATGAGATAGCTGAGAAATTAAGATCCTTGGAGTCTCAAAACTCTTTGGGTTTTGATGTTATGGACATGGGCTTGGTAGACGGGGTCAGGATTCCCCATAAGTTTAAACCTCCTTGTTTTGAAAAGTACAACGGGACTTCCTGCCCGCGGACCCACTTACAATCCTTTCTGGGAAGGTTGAAGGCATATACCATGGACGAGAAGCTATGGATGTTTTATTTTGAGGATAGCTTGACAGGAGCTTCAAGGGAATGGTACTCCCATCTGACTAGAGCAACCATCAGGTGTTGGAAGGATTTGGCAGAAGCCTTCATTAGACAATACCAGTATAATTTGGATATGGCACCCAACAGGACCCTCCTAATGGGAATGTCACAGTCATCTAGAGAAAGCTTCCGAGAGTATGCCCAGAGATGGAGGCAATTGGCTGCTGCTGTTCAGCCACCTATGTCAGAGAGGGAGATGGCAGATATGTTTATGAACACCCTCCAAGGAACATACATTGACAGGCTAGCTGCCTTCTCTTCAACCAGCTTTGCAGATGTTGTCATAGCTGGGGAAAGAATTGAGAGCCTGTTAAAAATGGGCAAAATTTCTGACAACGGTGCCAGCTCGTCCAGCAATACAAGGAAACCTTTTGTAGGCCCAAGAAGGACTGGTGAGACCAATACTTTCCACACCAGCAAGGGCAGACCCCAATATGTTCACAGATCTGTGGCAGCAGTCACCATTCCCGCTCCAGCTCATCCACAACCAGCTTATCAACCACCGCAACAAAATTATCAGCAACAACCTCAGTACCAGCAACAAACTCAGTATCCTCCGAGAAACTACAACAACACCAACAACAACAATCAGCAAAGACCATCCCAACAGAGACCTTCTCAGGCCAACAGGGTGATCGATCCGATCCCCATGCCTTATGCCACATTACTGCCACAACTCCTGAAACTCAACCTGGTTGAGCTAAGGACGTTGGCACCTCCAGATCCTGCCAGTCTACCCAGAAATTATGACTCCAACGCCAGGTGTGCTTTTCATTCAAATGCACCTGGCCATAGTACAGAGAAGTGTAGGGCTTTGCACATGAAGGTACAAGACCTGGTAGACTCTAAGGCTCTAAACTTTGCACCACCACCAAATGTTAACAAAAACCCCATGCCACACCACGGAGGTCCCAGAATCAATGCTATTGAAGAAGACAAGCCGTCTTATTTGATAACCAGTGTGGGTCAGATTCGGACACCGTTGGTAGAGATTAAAGCTCAACTCCTCGAATGTCAAATGTTCCCGGGGTGTGAACTAGGGTGTGCTTACTGCAACATTTCAGTGAATGGTTGCGATAACTTGAGAGATGGCATAGATGGTCTCATCCAGAGTGGCCTGCTTCAAATTACAACATCAATTCCAACAAATCTAGCAATCTCATCAGCAACAATTCCAGTATCTCCTACAACTGCAACAACCATTGTTCCCGACAACTCTTCAGCTTCATCAACAAATGCTTCATCTGTCATTTCAACTGACCAGATATCAACAGACAACTGACCAGATATCAACAGACATTCCTTCTACAACTTCAACACCACTTCATTTTGAATCTCCTACAACAACAACACCCATCCTTCCAACAATGTCTCCTACAACGTCAGCAGCAAACAATGAAGATGTCTCAACCGTTACGATTTATTATGATCCTGAAAATGATTCTGCCTACAACTCACAAAATGTCACTCCCATCAGAGCACCAGTCACAATATACTATGATCCACAGACTATCACGGTCCCTTCTGCAGCTGCAATCAGTCCAGTCACTATCACAGTGCCTGGGCCAGTACCTTATGAAAGCAGTAATGCCATCCCCTGGCACTACGGCTCTGATCTATACTGCGGAGGACAGAAAATCACTCTTGAACCATCAACACCTGCACCACAAATAGATAACGTGGGGGGAGGCGGAGGCTTCACTCGAAGCGGACGTCTCTTTGCTCCACAAATTCAAAGACCCACTACCGAAGCCGAAGCTGCTGCCAAGGCAAAAGGGAAGAGCCTGGTGCAGGAAGATCAAGCTGTTAAGGAAGCTTTGAAAACCCCTTTTGATCAAGAAGTTGATGAGTTCATGAGAATCATCAAGAAGAGTGATTACAAGATAGTGGATCAGCTTCACCAGACGCCTTCCAAGATCTCCATTCTATCATTGCTTATGTGCTCCGAAGCTCATCGGAATGCACTACTCAAAGTCTTGCACGCAGCTTACGTGCCTGAGGAGATCACCGTCAATCAGTTGGAAACTGTGGTAGGAAATGTTACTGCTAGCAATGGACTAGGGTTTACCAACATTGATTTGACTACGGAAGGCCGCAATCATAACAAGGCTTTGCACATCACCATGGAATGTAAAGGTGCAGTCCTTTCCCATGTGCTGGTAGACACAGGGTCATCCCTCAATGTCTTACCTAAGAAGGCCCTTGTGAAGCTAGAATATGAAGGATTGGCATTGCGTCCCAGTAACCTGGTAGTGAGAGCCTTTGATGGTTCTAAGAGATCGGTTCTGGGAGAAGTTGAGTTGCCTGTAACGATTGGCCCACAAACTTTCAAAACGACCTTCTACGTGATGGATATACAGCCCGCCTACAGCTGTTTATTGGGTAGGCCATGGATTCACGCCGCTGGCGCCGTGACCTCAACCCTTCACCAGAAGTTAAAATTCGAGTGGGAGGGTCAAGTCGTTACTATCTGTGGAGAGGAGGATATTTTTGTCAGCCATCTGGCTACCTACAAATATATTGAGATGGATGGGGAGATCCATGAAACGATGAGTCAAGGGTTTGAGGCCCTGAACGTAAATGAAGCATCCGCTGTACCTGGAATCTCCATGGCATCTTATCAACAGGCCCGGAAGGTTGTTGAAGAAGGAACTGCCCAAGGCTGGGGCAAGGTTTTATCTGTGGAGGAAAAGAAGGACAAATTTGGGTTGGGTTACAGACCAACTCAACAAAATCAAGCAGAGGCTGCTGAGAAGCCCGGTTTTGTCAGTGGGGGGATGCTCACCCCTGATGCTATCAACAATCTGGAAGACGAGTTGGAAGAAGAACGCACTCTGGAGAATTGGATACGTCCAAAGGTCCCGGGGAGCAGTATCTCAAACTGGTCTTCCCAGGAAATTATAAGGGTTACTCATGCAGAGTAATTATTATTTCCTGTATTTTTTATAAGCATGCATCAAAGCCTTGCATCTTGCCCAAGATGACAAGACTCATTTTGTAATCGGGCCATCTGTACTTTTTTGTGCAACAAGATTAATCAATGAAATATCAGACATCTTTTTGCAAATGAGTCTTTTTCTTTTCCGCTCACTGTTTTTTCCATTTTTCTTTTTGTACAAAAAATAAATGGCGATGTTTTCAAAATGACAACTTTATTTCACTTTTCTAAACAAGATTAAAATCAATCACTAAAATGAACAAACTGAACCCTTGCAGAGAGTGCCTTCCAGACAGCACCGACAACAACGCGGCTATGACTTCGTATGACTTTGACAATCCAATCAATCAAGCTGATGAAGGGGTTGAAGAAGAATATGAGCTTCCTGAAGAGCTAGCCAGGTTGTTGAGACAAGAAGAGAAGGTTATCACTCCTCATCAGGAGGAGGTCGAAACGATTAATCTTGGTACAGATGAAGACGTGAAAGAGGTTAAAATCGGGGCCTGCCTACAAGACTCAGTGAAGAGACAGCTGATTGATCTGCTTCAAGAATATGTGGACGTGTTTGCTTGGTCTTATCAAGACATGCCAGGGTTGGACACCGACATTGTTGTACACAAGCTGCCTTTAAGAGAAGGATGCCCACCGGTTAAACAGAAACTGCGCCGTACTCGCCCAGACATGGCAATGAAAATCAAAGAAGAGGTACAAAAGCAGTGGGACGCCGGGTTCCTCGCTATAACTAGCTATCCACCGTGGGTTGATAACATAGTACCTGTGCCTAAGAAAGACGGCAAAGTAAGAATGTGTGTTGACTACCGGGATCTGAACAGAGCTAGCCCGAAAGATGACTTCCCATTACCTCACATTGATGTATTGGTGGATAATACGGCTCAGTTCTCGGTATTCTCCTTCATGGATGGATTTTCAGGATACAACCAGATCAAGATGTCACCTGAGGACATGGAGAAGACAACCTTCATCACACCCTGGGGCACGTTCTGTTACAAGGTGATGCCATTCGGACTGAAGAATGCTGGTGCAACATATCAACGGGCTATGGTGACATTATTCCACGATATGATCCATAAAGAAATAGAATGTTATGTGGATGACATGATTGCCAAGTCCCTTACTGAAGAAGACCACCTGGTAAATCTGCTGAAACTATTCAAGCGTCTGAGGAAGTACCAATTGAAGTTAAACCCCAACAAATGCACATTCGGGGTGCGATCTGGTAAGCTGCTGGGATTTATTGTAAGCGAGAAAGGGATTGAAGTTGACCCTGATAAAGTCAAAGCTATTCAAGAGATGCCTGCACCAAAGACAGAGAAAGAAGTTCGAGGGTTCTTGGGTCGATTGAACTACATCTCACGGTTCATATCTCACCTTACAGCAACCTGTGAACCTTTGTTCAAGCTGTTGAGAAAAGAACAAACGGTCAGGTGGAATGAAGATTGCCAGAAAGCTTTTGATAAAATCAAGGAATACCTACAAGAACCTCCAATCCTTATGCCTCTAGTTGAAGGAAGACCTCTAATCATGTATTTGACTGTATTAGAAGAGTCGATGGGGTGTGTGTTGGGCCAGCATGACGAGTCTGGTCGAAAAGAGTATGCAATATACTACCTGAGCAAAAAGTTTACCGACTGTGAACAACGTTATTCACTGCTCGAGAAAACTTGCTGTGCTTTAGCGTGGGCTGCTCGCCGACTGAGACAGTATATGTTGACCCACACTACTTTATTGATCTCAAAGATGGACCCAGTCAAGTATATTTTCGAGAAGCCAGCGCTTACCGGGCGGGTTGCAAGATGGCAAATGATCCTCACAGAGTATGACATTCAGTACACATCTCAGAAAGCCATCAAGGGCAGTGTATTGTCTGAATATCTTGCTGAGCAACCCATTGATGATTACCAGCCTATGAGGTTTGACTTCCCTGATGAAGACATCATGTTCATAAAAGCAAAAGATCATGAAGAGCATGTTCACACTGAAGGGCCTGACCCGGAAGAAGAATGGACTATGATGTTTGATGGGGCTGTCAACATGAATGGTCGTGGTGTTGGTGCAGTACTCATTACACCTAAAGGAGTTCACATGCCTTTCTCGGCAAAACTCGCTTTCAACTGCACTAACAACGAAGCCGAATACGAAGCTTGCATTATGGGTCTTGAGGAAGCCATTGACCTCAGGATCAAGACATTGACTGTATTCGGAGATTCAGCTTTGGTAGTTAATCAAACCAACGGCAAATGGTACACCCACCAGGATCATCTGATACCTTACAGGGATTATACAAGGAGGTTACTGACTTTCTTTACAACAGTCAAGCTTAAGTATATCCCTCGGGACGAGAATCAGTTTGCAGATGCTCTGGCTACCATTTCATCTATGATCAAAGTTCAAGCTGCCAATTTTGTACCTCAGATTTCAGTGTCCAGACTCGACAGACCAGCATATGTATTTGCGGCAGATGTTGTCAAAGACGATAAGCCTTGGTTCCATGACATTAAATGCTTCTTGGAGGATCAAACATACCCACCTGGGGCATCTTCCAATGATAAGAAGACTTTGAGAAGGCTTGCTGGTAGTTTCTTTCTGAACACTGATGGGTCTTTATACAAAAGGAACTTTGATATGGTACTCCTCAGATGCGTTGATAGAACGGAAGCAGAATTGTTGATGCATGAAGTGCACGAAGGATCCTTTGGTACCCATGCCGGAGGACATGCAATGGCCAAGAAGTTGCTAAGATCAGGGTATTATTGGATCACAATGGATGCAGACTGTTGTGCCTACGCCAGAAAATGCCATAAATGCCAGATTTATGCGGATAAGGTGCATGTGCCGCCCAATCCTTTGAATATAATGTCTTCACCCTGGCCCTTTGCTATGTGGGGCATTGACATGATTGGCAAGATTGAACCGACTGCTTCGAATGGCCACAGATTCATCCTGGTCGCCATTGATTATTTCACCAAGTGGGTCGAAGCAGCTTCATATGCAAATGTTACAAGGCAAGTGGTAGCCAGATTTCTGAAGAGAGATATCATCTGTCGATACGGAGTTCCCGAGCGAATCATTACTGACAATGGTTCCAACTTAAACAACAAAATGATGGCAAAACTATGTCGGGACTTCAAGATCCAACATCACAATTCTTCTCCTTACAGGCCAAAGATGAATGGCCCTGTTGAGGCAGCTAATAAGAATATCAAGAAGATTGTGCAGAAGATGGTAGTCACATACAAAGATTGGCATGAAATGCTACCGTTTTCCTTGCATGGGTACCGCACGTCAATCAGAACATCCACTGGGGCAACACCGTATCAGCTTGTGTATGGTATGGAGGCAGTCCTACCCGTTGAAGTTGAATTACCCTCTCTACGGGTATTGATGGATGTTAAGCTAAACGAAGCAGAATGAGTTCGATCCCGATTCGAACAACTGAGTCTGATCGAAGAGAAAAGATTGGCTGCAATATGTCATGGGCAGTTATATCAAAAGAGAATGAAGAGAGCCTTCGATCAGAAAGTCAGACACCGAGAGTACCAAGTAGGAGATCTTGTGCTGAAAAGAATCCTCCCTCCTCATACAGACCACAGGGGCAAATGGACTCCGAACTATGAAGGACCATTCGTGGTAAAGAAAGTTTTCTCTGGTGGAGCACTGATGCTCAGCACCATGGATGGTGAAGATTTCCCATCCCCTGTGAATTCAGATGCAGTTAAAAAATACTTCGCATAAAATGACCCGCTGGACATAAAAACAGAATGTAAGTCCAGGCAAAAATAGGGCATCCCGGCGAGTCAAAAACAGAATAAAAGACTCGGGCAAAAATAAGGGAAAAATAAAAGATGTACACCCGCTGAGTTGAAAAGCCGCATTGGACAACTCAGGCAAAAATGGGTATCCCGATGGATTGAAAACCCGAAAGGGCGATCCATGCAAAATAAGGGAATAAGTGAACGACTGCACTCTGAATTCATCTGTAGCACCCACAACTCGGTAAGCTTCGAAAGGATCAAGCTTCAATCAGAATCAGCCTTCTTCAGAAAGCAAGACGAGAAGAACGTCAAAAGTCATACGAGTCATAGCAAAAAGGGGGAAGCTCCTCGAAGCGTCGTCAACATTGCCAGCATTTTGTTTCTCAATTTGTAACAATCTCCTCATTTCAGGGGATATGTTTCTTTGACTGTATCTTGCCAATTCAGGGCATATAAATTAATAAAATCAGATTTTTCAGTCATGTTTCGTCTTGTACATTTTTATTTGCAAAGAATGTCTGATGTCTCTAAAAAACTGATTGCATAAGTACAGATGTTTATCTTCAAAATAAAAACACGTGCTTGCAGGAAATGTACTTACTCCCAAGAGTGCTTGATCTCTCCTAACGGGATCCAGTAAAGGATACCTCGGGATTACTTGTGCGTCTCCCTATCTTTGCAGGATTGCAGGTATCCAGAACGCAACTTGGGGCATGTAAGCTTCATCCCAGCAAGCTGGCAGATCAATGCTCGCTCAGTCTTAACACTCAAGGTGTTTTTCTCCCCAGCTGAGTTGCCACTTATTGTTTCCCCCAACCGAGTGGCCGATCATTCTTCCTCAGCAGAATACGAAAGCCAGGGAACCATCTCCCCACAGAATTTCAGCCTCCACTCAGAAAAGCAACGCTTGAAGGAATCACAACAGAGTGACGAAAGCTTCTACAAGCCCCAGCTGGGTCCCTCGTTACAAGAATATGTCTATCAGTGATCTATCCCCAAGCAGATGTATCTCATCAGATCTATCAATGATCTCATCCCCAGCTGGGATGTCCATTTCAAGCAGATCGGCCAGAGATCTTCGCGATAACGGGATCCAAATCCCGGTTTGGTGTCTTTGCATAATCATGGCATTTGCATCATATTCACCCACAAAGCGTAGCATTCCGTCTAATACGGAGCATTACGGCAAAAAATCAAACATATTACATAATCATAAGCCATGTTTTGAATCAAACACTTGTGGATAATAACCATTCATCAACGTACAGAAAAATCCCCCAGATTCCCCAGCAAAAGCAGTTGCCTCACATTCACAAACACCAGTATATACTCCCTTTGACACCCGTCCGTGTCATATCCCCAGCAGAAAGCCAAAGATATCCTCTTTACACTCACATATACTTATATACATTTCCTTGACATCCGTCCATGTCATTTTCAGCACAGTAACATAAACACTTTGTACATCGAATACTCGTCTATACTCTTCTCCTTTTGACACTCGTCCGTGTCACTATCCCCAGCAAATGAACACTCACCTATACACTGCTCATGTTGCTCTTATACAGATACTCGTCCGTATCTTATATACACCATTTATATCCCCGCAGATTCGGCACTCGTCCGTGTTCTTTGTTAACCAGTTGGTACTCGTCCGTACCATCATCTCAAAACATGCGTCAAGCGTTTGTTTCTACCTGATACTCGTCCGTATCATGGTCTTAAGGATGCTCGTCCGTATCTTTAATCCATACACTGTGTCAAACACTTACGTCTCTTTGAATATAGATACTCGTCCGTGTCTATTATTCCCCCAGAAGAGTCCCCTCAGATTCAACACTCGTCCGTGTTCTCTGTTAACCCGTTGATACTCGTCCGTATCATCATCCCTGAACACGTGTCAGTTTTTGTTTCTACCTGATACTCGTCCGTATCATAGTCTTAAGGATGCTCGTCCGCATCTCTAATCTATACACAACATCTAAACACTTATACCTTTTGTTTCTTGGATATAAACACTCGTTCGTGTTTACTATTCCCCAGTAGATTACCAACAGAGCAAATTTTCCTTTTCCATGATAAACCCTGGGAGCAGCCGTACCCTGCTAGGTGGTCGTCCTCCATCTCTTGATGGTCGTCCTCCATCATGCTCATCCGATGGCCGTCCCCATCGTTGATATTTAGCAGCCGTCCCCTGCTAGGTGGTCTTCCTCCACCTCTTGATGGTCGTCCTCCATCATGCTCATCCGATGGCCGTCCCCATCGTTGATATTTAGCAGCCGTCCCCTGCTAGGTGGTCGTCCTCCACCTCTTGATGATCGTCCTTCATCATTTTATCCAATGGCCGTCCCCATTGTTGATTTTGGTTATCTGACATTCGTCCTATGTCATGACAAACCTTGAGAGCAGCCGTCCCCTGCTAGGTGGTCGTCCTCCACCTCTTGATGGTCGTCCTCCATCATGCTCGTCCGGTGGCCGTCCCCATCGTTGACCTCTTATCCGGCATTCGTCCTATGTCGCGATATTTTCGGCAGCCGTACCCTGCCAGGTGGTCGTCCTCCACCTTAGATGACCGTCTCTCATCTTATCTCCAACAGAGCAGCCGTCCCCTGCTAGGTGATCGTCCTTCACCTTTGATGACTGTACCTCATCATCTGTTTATTTCATTTATTCTTTAACCCGATGGCCGTCCCCGTCGTGGTCCCTTTTCCTTTTAACCCGATGGCCGTCCCCATCGTTGGTTGCTTTACTTTATGAACTTGATGGCCGTCCCCGTCATGTTTCGTTAATCCCCAGAGAATCTATTGGTTTTACTTGATGGTCGTCCCCATCATAATACCTTTTATCCCCAGCATGTCGGCCGTCCCCGTCACTGCTTTATTTTCCGCACTTTCAGCATGTCGGCCGTCCCCGTCATGGCTCTTTACCCAGCAGTCGTCCTCTGCTCGACGGTCGTCCTCCATCGCCCGCACTTTACAATATACTTTATTTTCTTTTACAATCTATATCCCTTTTCTTCTTCATTCTGTGAGTGCAAATTTCGGACTGTCTTTGGTATTCAACCACAAGTTATCTTGTTCGCCTGTTAAGCCGTCGCTTACATCCTGCACAGATAACTCATGTTTGAATAGGGGCAGCTGTAAACACCCCAAATTTGCCCTCACCCATTCACACCATGGTTTGTGATCCTTTCATAAGCATAGACACAGTCATACCATCTCCCATTACATTTTTTGATTCACTGCATAGATTCAAAGTCATCTGCATCTAGGGTTTGTGATCTGAGCAATCCAAAAGCTTCTTGAGCCACTCCAAATCTCAAAAATCACTTCAAAGGGGTCCATGTGTGTTCAAGTATCATATTATATCCTCTCAAAGTCAAGAATGTCAAAGAATCACAAGAATTGGGATTGGTATGGAAGCAGAGCCAGGTTTGACTGCACAGATGACCTAAAATTAGGGTTTTGGTTTCAAAGGCCATAACTTCAAATTTTTTGGTCATTCTTGTTTCTATTGGTCTCTATATGGTGTAGGGAGTATTCATATCAATTTTCATGAAGAAATTCCATGGGGAAGTCATCTGATCAAGAGTTGACTTTTCAGACAAGTCAGTGCAAAATCAGGGCATCTGAGGCCCCCAATGACCCAACCAAGGGGTGATCTTCATCATTTTGAGTGTATTTGATCTTTATTTGATCATGGAAAAGGTTGGAAGTTCACAAAATTGAAGAATTTGAAGTTTTTTGCAAAGTTGACTTTTTTGGGCAAGTTTGACTTTTAATGAAAATGTCATTTTATGCAACTTTTTCAACCTTTACTTTTTGATTCAAAAATGCTTCAAATGAAAAAACTTTGGTCATGAAAGTTGAAGATTAGATCTTTCCCTTTTCAAAAAGTACAAGAACATGACCTAATTCATTTTGGATCAAAAGTTATGGTTCATCAAAGTTGGCTAAAATCACTAAATTTCAAGTTATGCACCAAATGGAAAACTTGCAAAATCTTGTATCAAGGCAATTTGTGACTTCTAATTGATGTCAAACCATTACACAAACATCACACATGCTCTAAAAATCAGAATGGGCCAAGAGATCATTCACTTTTGAGGCCTATGGAGCAAGACTTTTTCATGAAAAGCAAAGGCAAGCCAAGTTGCAAAACCAATGATAACTTCTCATCCACTTGTTGCCTAGCCTGCTGATCAATCCTAGCCTTTCTCCCTCACCTTGCTGCGCAGCCCACACCCCTTGTACTTGGCTAGAACATGACCCATGCTTTCTCTTACACAAAGTTGACAATTTGCAAAAGTAGCCATACCTATTACAAAAGGACAGGTCACTTCATCTGACCAATAGCAATTGTTTATACAAACAAATTGCAAGCCAAACCACAGAGGAGGCAAGCCTGAAACACACTAGAACTCAGCATTCACAAAATCACTCCAACTTGCATTTTCCTTCGAAACTCTCCCCACAAGCCTCAAACACAAAAACAAACTTCACAAACAATCTCAACTCACTTCACTGATCACAAACCAACCATTGTTTTGGCCTGAAACCTCCCACATCACAAATACGATTTTCTCATTCCCTTGGCCTGAGCTCCTGCCAACTTGCTCTAGAGGTTACACAAACTCCAACTAAGTGTCAAAAGCTTCAAAGGAAGATCATTGGGACTTGTTTGAGCCAAAGAACAAGCCAGAAAGCTCCTGAATCGAAAGCTCAATCTCATGTAGCTTCATGAACTTTTTTTTCAGAACTTGCTTTTTAAGTTTCTAAATGATAAAGCATGCTTCCCTGAGTTCTCTGAACTTGTTACTTTTGAAAAAGATGGAGAAATGAGGTTGTATGATGTTTCTGAAATTTTGACAGTTTTTGATGTTTGATTCGAATCTTGTTTGCGTGTTGAAATAAATGATTTTTGTTGCTTGAATCTTGTTTAGAATGAGTTAAGCTTTGATTCTGGAGAGTTTGGCATGTTTTCATGGCGTATTGAGAGAGATTGGGAGATGACCTAGCCGGAGAAGACGACCGGAACAGTGTTCCGGTCGTCTGAAAGTAATTAGGGTTTGTTTAATTAGGGTTAAGTGTAATTAAGCCAGTTTGAATTTAGTCCGTTCGTTCGCGCGCGCAGTCAGCTCCCGCGTCCCTGAGTTTGAATCTCAACCATTAGATTGGCTGACTTTTTCTTTTTCCCATTTAAATTCATTTTTATTTTATTTGTTTCATATTTAATTTCTCCAATTTATTAAAAATAGCAAAAATACTTTAAAAATTCTGAAATTTTTTATACAAGTTATTATTTAATTTCAGAAACCAAAAATATTTTCATTTTTATTTTTAGCATTAAAAAGTATTTTTAAATATTTAAAAGTTTCTTTTTATTTAATTAATGGGAATTAATTAATTAAAAATACTTTTAGGTATTTAAAAATCACCAAAAAATTCATGAAACCTTTAAAAACATTTAGAAACATTGTCCTACCCTCAAACCAAATTTCTTTTTTGATCTTGATGCATTTTGAGAATTTTTCATGGAATTAAAATCATTTTGATGCATTATTTTGATCCAAACTTCCAAAAATCATTTCTGCCTAACCCTAAAGAGTTGGACTTTGATTCTTTTTGCATTGTGTTTAGCATATCATGTAGTTTTTGAGATTAAATGGTCATGATTTGATCTTTCATTTTCAATTTGTTTGGTAATTTTCTTGTTAAGGAACCCTAAAACCCTAGAAAACTTAGGAAAATCATAATTTGAATTTGGTTAAGAGTTGGAACTTCTCCTTTGGGCAGTGAGTTAGTATAGGATTAGGGGTCATTTGAGTGCATTTTCAATTTTTTATCTTAATGTTTGCTTCTGATTTTGGTTTGTGTTTGATGCTTTGATCATAAACCCTAATTTGGGCTTCCATATGCATCCATCTTGCATTTGCATTCATACCTTGACTTGCCATAGCATTTTTTGCATCCATTTGATTCATTTGACATCTTAAGACATATTTAAATCATGTTTGATCATTGCATCTTGCATTTGCCATGTTGTATGCCATCTGCACTTCATAACTTTTCATGAATGTTCATGGTTCTTAACTTGCTCCATTTGCATCCATAAGTTTGTATGATCATCCCCATATGTTGTTTCATGTTTGTAGCATCTCATAGCATCATTAATGTCATGTATGTGCTTCTGGTTTTGATTTACATCATGTCATTTCATCTCATTTTTGCATTGCATTGCATTCCTTTCACTAACTTTTCAGGTGGTAAGTAACTTTGAGAAGTGGATTTGCCTTCACTTCTCATATTTTCTTTTCATCTCTCTTATGCATCCATGCTGCATTTTGTTATGTGTTTGAGATTGAGCTTGTTCTTTCTTCTTCTTCTCACTTTCTTTCCTCAAGTGACTTGTCTTCTTCAATGAAGCAAGTTACTTTGCTTCTCCTGATCCTTTCATCTGCTTCCTGGTGGTTCCATTGAAGATTCCTCTTGATAACCTCACAAACCTTAGGAACAACCAAGCATGACAATGATTAGGGTCTTGATTAGTCTCCCCTTAGCTTTACCTTTGTGTCTCTTTGAGTCCTCTCTTCTCACCTCATAATCAGGGACTAAACCCTAAAGGCTTTAAGGCTTTGTGATTAAGCTTATGCCTCCATCCTTCTATCAGGATGGGGTGTATAATTTTAATCCTAAGTGTTAAACCCTTAATGTGTTTAAATCTCTTAATCAATTCACTTAATAATCACCAAGACATCACACTTGTAACTTGGGCCTTGCATTAGGGTTCTAATTCTTCCTTAATTGGTTAAGAAGGACTAACCCTAGTGTTAATGGACAAGTCCCCCTCAAGTCGTCTTACAAACCCTAAAAATCATTTCATCATCTTATCATTAAATAAAATCCACTTAATCAAAGGCTTGTTTTGTCATGAGTTTAATCCCTAATCATGGATTAAGTTGAGGAGCTTTCCTCAGCTTAAACATCCTCATCTATTATCCTTCTATTAGGATGGTGTAATGAGTCTGTTTAATCCCTGATTATGGCTTAAACTCATTACTCAACACTAAACAAAAATACCAAAAACATCTAAATAATTACAAGTAGGTTAATGATCTTAATCCTACATCAAAGGTGATTAAGTGTGAGAATCTGACTTCACACTTGAGGTATTCTCATTACCCCTAATCAGAGGGAAGATGTGATGAGTTTACTAAATCCATTGGTTTAGGCTTAAGCTCATTAACTTATGACAAACTTCAAAAAGCAATAAAAGACTGAAAATACAAAAAGAAACAATAATCGTCTCCTCCGGGATTCTTTTCTCATCTCATTCACTCACAAACGAGAACTTGCCTCTTCCGTCTAATGCAAGACAGTTTGCATCTGTGCCAGACAGATCATACACTTGAGCATAGACAAGTAAGCAGTTCACAAGTCAATTCATCTTTCAGTCTCTTTGGGTCGAACTACGGTATTCTGACTTCCTCATTGCACGAGAGGATACGTAGGCATAACTTAACAGTTATCGAACAAAAGTCTCTGTATATTCCCCCTCCTTTCAGCATTATTCTTTGAGCCTCATGATCTTGAGCATCTTATTCTTGTTCTTACACTGACACTTCACTTATACACTTCACTTTCTTTTACACTGACCCCTGTACATCCTTTTCCAGCTCTTTTATACACAAATTGCACTGACACTACCCCTTTAAAACACAAATCTTTTAAGCGTGGATCCCGTCGAGTACGGCGGACAATCTGGGTGCTAATACCTTCCCAGGTTGTAACCAACCCCCTTTCTCAGTCTCTCTGGTTCGCAACCGTCTTATCCATCTCTTTCTAGGCCTATGCAGCATTGCCTTTCCTCCGGGATAAAAATGCCTAGCTGGCGACTCTTTTCATCTCCAGTGAGTTCACTACTGTGTGTTCTCATTGTCCCTTTCGCCGACCGTTCGCGTCTGTACCTTTATTTGGGCCCTGCCTCATTTATCGGGAGCGACACTCTTGTGCTCCACCATCATCACCAAGATAAGTAATAGTACCGGCTTCCCGATCATAGTAAACTCCCATTCTTCTATCCAAATTCCGAATAGAAATCTTGTGAGAAGGTGAATCCATCAAAAGACATTCAAAGCCATCAAACGGAATCTCAAAGTGTTGCAAAATCCGGGTGATGAACCATGCATAGGGCAGAGCTTTGGATCTCTCGGAATGGGACAACATGTGATGCAAAATCATCTGAGCCCAATTAACTTCAATGTTGTTCTTGATAGCATAGAGGGCTTGCATTTCCGTATCATTAACCGAACAATAGTTACCACTTTTCGGAAACACAACATAGGCAAGGAAGTAGTGAAGCATGCGATCATCAATGTAGAAATTTCCAGCCGACCAAGAACTATGAGAAGGTTCAATTCCACCTAGAGACTTCACTCTATGTTCATAAAATTCTGTTTCGGTCTTTTTTCAAATTTGTAGAAAAAAGATCTTTTCTTATAGTCATTCCATTTTTCATCTTCAGGATCAAATAGGAGACTACCGGATGATGGTACCCCTAAGATGTTTCCAAGAAGTCTTGAGTTCAAGACAAGTATTTTTCCTAACACATAGGTAATAAACCTTCCTTCTTCTATGCACATATTGCAATAAAACAGCCGAACAAGATCCGGGTAATATGGTCCGGATGAAGCAATAGCAGCCCCTAACTTTATGTTGTCTAGAGTGGTTTGAAAAGTAAATCAATTTTTAGAAAAGGAAGAAAGATCACCATACTTAGGTTGTTGAACCATCTTTCTTTGGAAGAGCTTTTCAAACTTCTCAATCTTTTCATTTGATAAACCTTCATAAAGTGGAATGTTGGATGATGAGGAGTTGTTTCCCTTTCCTTTTTCAGCAGCAGTGGCCTTTCTTTTGGTCCTTGAAGCCATGGGTGAGAGTTGGTGAGAAATGAGAAAGTTGAGTGAGAAGGATGAAGTTTTGGTATTTTTTGTGTAGGTTATATGGGGAAACGAAAATTGGTAGGGAGATGGAGAAAATTCAGAATATTTATGGATATAAAAATGTGGGAATTTGGTAAGAGGAGTTATGGTGAGTTATTTGGGTGGTTAAGGGAATTTGAATAAGTATTTAATGAGTCAAGGTAGGGAATCTTGTAGGTTAAGGCTAGGAGGGAACAAAAACTGAAAAGTTGGCCTAGGAAATGATGTGATTTGATGTATAAGAGTTTAGGATACCAAGGATCAAAGAAAATAAGAGGGAATAATTAAAAATAATTTTTTTTCAAAAAGCTACAGACTGCAATCGATTTGCACCTAAATGCAATCGATTGCACTATGTCAAAATTACGTAAAAAGGCATTTTTCCCAGACTGCAATCGATTGCAGTAAACATGTAATCGATTGCAAGTTTAAAAATTTGCAAAAATATGAAAAAAATAAACATTATAAGACATTTTTTAAACAAATTTAATGAAACATATTCATATATGACATAATTATAAGAAGAAAAACATATTGAAATCTTTTGCTTAAGATAAGGAAAGAATGAATATTGTGCACCTTTGTTAATGGATGATTTATATATCTTTTTATCTAGGATTCCAAGTTCTCTTCTAATCTTGTAAAAAGGTTTTCTTGCGAGTGGCTTTGTGAAAATATCCGCTAATTGATTATGCATATCCACGAAGGTAACATCTACGTCTCCGTTAAGAACGTGATCACGAAGGAAATGGTGCCGAATGTCTATGTGCTTTGTTCTTGAATGCATGACCGGGTTCTTTGTGATGTTGATGGCACTTGTGTTGTCACATCGAAGAGGAATGCAACCGAGATTTACGCCATAGTCAAGAAGTTGCTGCTTGAGCCACAAAATTTGTGCACAACAACTACCATCCGCAATGTATTCTGCTTCGACCGTGCTAAGTGCGACACAAGCTTGCTTCTTGCATGCCCATGATACTAGTGCATTTCCAAGAATATGACAAATGCCACTTGTGCTTTTTCTATCGGTCTTACATCCTGCATAATCAGCGTCAGAATAACCAATTAAAGAACATGTACTACCTTTTGGATACCATAGTCCGACATTCGTTGTTCTTTTGAGATACTTCATAATCCTCTTTACGGCGGTGAGATGTGATTCCTTCGGATTTGCTTGAAAGCGTGCACACAAACATACACTAAACATAATGTCAGGACGGCTTGCCGTCAAATATACTAATGAACCGATCATACCTCGATACTTTGTGATATCAATTGAAGTGTCGGATTCATCTTGATCAACGTACATTCCGGATCCCATAGGAGTGGACATTACTTTGCAACTATCCATATCGAATCTTTTTAATAGTTCTTTGCAATACTTGGACTGGTTGATGAAGATGCCATCCTTTGTTTGCTTGATTTGTAGTCCAAGAAAATAGTTCATTTTTCCCATCATGGACATTTCGAATTCTCCTTGCATCATAAGTGAAAATTCTTCGCAAAGATATTTATTTGTTGAATCGAAGATGATGTCGTCGACATAGACTTGAACCAATAAGGTGTTACCTTTGAACTTCTTTATGAACAACGTCTTGTCAACCTTTCCTTTTGTAAAACCCTTCTCACATAGGAAATTGCTAAGGCGATCATACCATGCCCTTGGTGCTTGCTTTAAGCCATAAAGAGCCTTTTTCAACTTGTAGACATGAGAGGGATTCTTGAAGTCTTCAAAACCCGGAGGTTGTTTGACGTAGACTTCTTCATTGATGCAACCATTTAGGAAAGCGCTTTTGACATCCATCCGGTACAACTGAAAATTCATTGAACAAGCGTAAGCAAGTAATAATCTAATTGCTTCTAACCTTGCTACCGGAGCGAACGTTTCATCAAAGTCGATTCCTTCTTCTTGGTTGTAGCCTTGTGCGACCAATCTTGCTTTGTTACGAACTATGATTCCATTCTCGTCAAGTTTGTTATTGAACACCCATCTTGTGCCTATGATATGTTTGTTGTCCAGTCTTGGTACAAGAGTCCAAACTTGATTCCTTTCAAATTGATTAAGTTCTTCTTGCATAGCTATTATCCATTGATCATCGCCTAAGGCTTCATCGATTTTGGTTGGTTCAATTTGAGATACGAACGCCATGTTGAGACACGCATCCTTGATATTTAGTCGAGTTGCAACGCCTTGGCTAATATCACCAATAACTTTATATATCGGGTGATCTCTATGAATTCTCCATTCTTTTGGAAGATCTTGATGTTCTTCAATAATTGGTGAGTTATCTTCTTGTGATATTGCTTGTTCTTTTGATGTCTCCTTTTGTTGTTGTGATAGATCTACTACATCATCATCATCATCCACAATAATATTATCCTTTTTTGAGGGGTTAGTCTCATCAAACGAAACATGTATAGATTCTTCAATAGTAAGTGTTCGTTTATTGAAATTTCTAAAAGCTCTACTTGAGAAAGAATAACCAAGAAATATACCTTCATCGGAATTCTCATCAAACTTACCAAGGTTGTCCTTGCCGTTGTTGAGAACGAAGCATTTGCATCCGAATATGTGGAAGAAAGATATGTTGGGTTTCCTTCCCTTGAACAACTCATATGGAGTCTTCTAGAGGATTGGTCGAATATTGACACGGTTACTTACAAAATAAGCCGTGCTAACCGCATCCGCCCAAAAATATTTAGGAAGATTTGAGTCGCTAAGCATTGTCCTTGCAAGTTCCACTAATGCTCTATTCTTCCTCTCTACGACACCATTTTGTTGAGGAGTTCTTGGTGCAGAAAAATTGTGAGAGATTCCATGCTCTTCACAAAAATCTTCAAATGATGAATTTTGAAATTCGCCACCATGGTCGCTTCTTATGGAGACAATTGAGAGTGACTTCTCGTTTTGAATTTGCTTGGCATACTTCTTGAATGCTTTAAAGGCATCACTTTTCTGCACTAAAAATAAAGTCCAAGTGTATCTAGAGAAATCATCAACAATAACTAAGGCATAAACGTTACCTCCGAAGCTTTTTGTTCTTGATGGACCGAAAAGATCCATATGTAACAATTGTAGTGGTCTTGAAGTAGATATCACTTTCTTGGTCTTGAAGGATGTTTTGGTTTGCTTCCCCTTTTGACATGCGTCACAAAGCTTATCCTTGATAAACTTTATCTTCGGAAGACCAACAACTAGATCATGCTTTATTAATTTGTTTAAATGCTCCATGTGAATGTGAGCAAATCTCTTATGCCAAAGCCATGCCTCGTTGTTGTTTGCCATTAAGCACTTTACCTTAAAAGAAGAATCATCAAAAGAAATCATGAAAATGTTATTAATTCTTTTACCTTTTAGCAATAGGTCATGAGTGACTTCATGTTCTATTAAGCATTCTTCCTTTGTGAAGTTGATTCGGAAACCTTTGTCACATAATTGACTTATGCTAATAAGGTTGTGTTTAAGGCCTTCCACATAAAGTACGTCTTCGATGATTGTATGAGGAGGTGCACCAACGGTTCCAACTCCAAGAATTTTTCCTTTATTATCATCACCGTAAGTAACGTATCCTTTGGCCTTAAGTGATAGACTTGAAAATTTGTTGATGTCACCGGTCATATGCTTTGAACAACCGCTATCAAGATACCATTGATTCGAAGTTGTTTTCAAGCATACCTACAAAACAAGTATCAAGTATTGTTAGGTACCCAAATTTCTTTGGGTCCTTGATAGTTAGTACTCTTTTCAACCCACACATAATGCCCTTTAGCAACACCAATGTTGCGCACATATCAAGCATTAGGTGTGTGTCCTTTGGTTCCACAATAAAAACAAGTAGGTTGAAAATGACTTCTATATCTAGAAACATAACTCTTTTTCTTAACAATTCTTTTCTTTCTATGACTTTGATGCACACTTTTAGAATTGTTTACCTTTTCTTTAACAATTTGTTCACTTGCTTTAACAAAAATAGTCTCATTTGTGCTTTATTTGGAAAACTTAGAATATCCTAATCCACTTTTATCATCAGGATACCTTTGGTTCCTAAGAATTTCCTCCAAGCCAATTTGACCTTTTTCATATCTTTCTAAGACTCTTTTAAGTTGAACAATTTGGAAAGATAAAGACTCACAATTTTTACATACAAGACTTTGTTTTTCATTTATCAACTTTTGCTTTTCACTTTCAATATATTTTTCTAAAGCAATATTTTTTTCTTCTAAAGATGAAATTTGTTTCTTTTGAGATGAAATACTTTTATACAAAGTCTTGCATTCTTTTAAGAGTTCATCTATTACATCTTGTGCATCATTATCATAAATAGAAAAGTTGCTACTAACCTCGTCATTTTCTTCATCGAAGTGATGTGAAGCCATTAGAGCCATATTTGCGCATTCATCGCTCTCTGATTCCGATGAGGAACTAACTTCATTTTTGTCCCAAGCAACATAAGCCTTTTTATTTTTGAAGTCCTTCTTGCCTTTGAATCCTCCTTTCTTTGCAAGTCTTGGACAATCCGGTTTTATGTGACCTTGCTTCCCACATTCATAAAATGTAACTTCTTGAATCGATGTGGATGCATCCTTCTTCCTAAAATGTTTATTCTTTTTAGGAAAAGAGGAATTATTATTTTTGTTAAAAAACTTACCAAGCTTCTTAACAAGAAGCATGAAATTCTCATCTTCAGAAATCTCGTCATCTTTGTCATCCTTCGTGTCAATCTTAAAAGCAATTCCTTTGGACTTTTTCTCTTGAGTTTCATGCTTCTTGAGCCTTCCAAGTTCCAATTCGTGCTCTTGAATTTTTCCGAATAGAGATGCGGATGTCATCGTTGAGAGACTCTTCTTTTCCGAAATAGCGGTCACCTTCGGTTGCCATTCCCTTGTCAAGGACCTTAGGACTTTCAAATTGAGATCGTCGTTGGTGAAGGTCTTCTCGAGTGCAATCAAATGGTTTGTTAGATGAACAAATCTCTTTTGTAAGGCAACGATAGATTCTCCGGGCTGCATACGGAACATTTCATATTCTTGACTCAACGTGTTAAGCCTTGATCTTTTTACTTCTGTTGTTCCTTCATGTGTTTCTACCAAAGTATCCCAAATCTCCTTTGCCGATTTGCATTATGATACGCGGAAGAATTCGTCCATACTAAGAGTGCTTTGGAGTATATTGATTGCCTTCTTCTCATTTAGGATCTTCTTCTTATCATCTTCATCATACATATTCTTCAACTTTGCGGTTCCAACACCATTGATCACATTAACAGGATTATGAGGACCTTCTTCGATTGCTTCCCATATGCCTTCTCATTTGAAGCATTTTTAAATCAAAAAGAGGAGGTTGAAAAACTTTCCCAAAATGGCAAGTTTGCATTACAAGTCACTTCCCAAAATGGCAAGTTTGCATTACAAGTCACTTTCCCAAAATGGCAACTTTGCAAATGGCTTGAAATTCTTCAATTTTGTGAACTTATAACATCTTCTATGGTCAAATAAAGATCATACACATTCAAAATGATGGAGAACACCCTTTGGTTGGGTCACTGGGGAACTCAGATGCCCTGATTTTGCACTGACTTGCTCAAGAAGTCAACTCTTGATTAGATGCCTTCCCCATGGAATTTCTTCATTAAAATTGATATGCATGATCCTAATAACATATAGAGACCAATAGAAACAATAATGACCAAAAAATTTGGAGTTATGGCCTCTGATACCAAAACCCTAATTTTAGGTCATCTGTGCAGTTAAACCTGGCTCTGCTTCCATGCCTTTTTCAGTTCTTGTGATTCTTTGACTTCTTTGATCTTGAGAGGATATAATATGATGCTTGAACATACATGGACCCCTTTGAGATGATTTAAGACCTTTGGAGTGGCTCAAATTACTCAGGGATGGCTCAGATCACAAACCCTAGATGCAGATGACTTTGAATCAATGCAGTGAACCAAAAATAGGGTATGAGATGCTATGATTGAATTTATGCAAAAAGATCACAAGACATGGTGTGAATGGGTGAGGGCAAATTTGGGGTGTTTACAAGGTGCCATGCCTCAACTTGCCTTTTACAATGTTTCTTTCACATGAAAACATAATAAAACCATGAAAGGAGAACCTAATGTGTTCAATGTAAAAACATACTAAAAAGATAAAACAAAGAAATATAAATAAAACATAGACTATAATACCTACTAAAAATGGATAATTCTAACACATTAAAATAGTGTTATCAGCTCCAAAGTTGAAATTTTCATTTGTACATGAGCCAATACCTTAGGATATGGATAAAGTAGCTCATATACACCTTTGAAGTCCATTCATAAGTTTTGAATAGCCTCAAGGGATGCATTGGTAAAACAATCTGGAATTTGGGTTGCTTTGCACAAACCCCATCTAAGACCAAATGTCAAAGGTTGACTTCTTGGCAAAAAAATTCATCATGACCTATATTCCAAGAAAACATGGCCCATTGTTACATTTGAACAAGGATTAATCAAGACGTCAAGGTTACTTACAAAAATGACAATCTTAAGAAAGTTATAATTTCACTAAGCTATGAAAAAAAGTGTTAAAGTACCTAACTTTCAAGGGCCATAACTTGTGATCCAAGCAAACAAAATTTTTGCCCCAATGCTCAAATGATAGGTCTTACTACATACTACATAATTGTTAACTATGTAATATCCAAAAAATTCATAGATTTTAAGTTCTGAAATGATCAAAATATTTATAAAAAAAAGTAAGAATTGAACTTTGACACTTAGTGAAATTTTGCCTAGTCATTTTCATCATAAAACACCAAAATGTATAGGGATTTTACACCATGATCCAAAGGGAATTGAAACCAATGGTAGACATAAAAGTTTTGTTACATCATATTAGCTTTCCAAAAAGTATAACAACACCTTCAAATTCCATTTGAGCAAGAAGTTATATGTTTCATAAGATGACATAAAACACTGATTTTTCAAGACAAATTTGGCACATAACTTGCATCCCATTCTTTTAAATTCAATTTTGGACAATTTCATTATTGGAATTCTGTCTAACATCAACATGAAAGATAACGAATCTGAACCATAGTGCAATTGAATCAAGGATCCTATCTCTTGGCATGTGAAAACCATCATCACCAAGTGAGAACTTAAGTTTTGTTTAAATGCTTTAATGTGGGGCATTGAACCAGCACATACCAATCCAAACAAGTCAAGAAACATGAATGTTCAAGCCTGCAAACACAACTGAGTCATGATGCTTAGAGCACTTTGGTGCCTTGGAATTTAAGTAAAGTGAAGCATGATAAAAACCATTGGATAATAGAGTGATCCCTTATCCTACATTATTCCTTCAAAAACAAACATCATTTACTATAAATAGAGGTCATTTATGATTGTTTCATATACACGAAAACATTACAACACGTGTTTTTCACCATTTCACTTCTTATTCCAAAAATCCAATTTCTTAAGAAGTGAGAATCAAATTTTCAAATAGAGAGCAACTCAGTCAAACCAATGATGCAAACACCTCAGAAACATCATATATGAGATATCCAAACATTTAGATCACATTTGTAACACAAGTTTAATTAAGTTCATCGTTCATCTATAGCAAGTTGTAGCTGGAATCGAGCTCACTAATCCAGAGGTTCTCAATCCATTCCAAGCTTATTAATACACTACTTAAGGTCCAAGGAATCTGTCCAGATCATTAAAGCACTTATGTAACACCTACAACTATGGATTTGAATTCCTTTTGCACAAGAATGCCTGAAACTCTAAAACTCTATGAATCATGCATCATAAATTTATTTTAAAGTTATCAACATGCTTCTAGTAGTTCATAGAGTGTTTCCCCTTAATCAATTTCTATGTTTATTACTTGTATAAAATCGCACGATAGTTTTTGCAAGAACTAGGGTTCATCTGTTCATCATGATATAACTCACTCTACACTTAAAATAAATTCAATTAATTGGTATCATCATGTTCCTTGATCAATAGCGAGTAATTTTCATGTTTACATATTTCAATTTCATTGAGAAATGAGGGAGATATGAGAGCTTTTGCAAATAAACCATGGCTGACTCGCGCGAGAAAGAATAAGGTGTTACTCGCGCCATGATCAAATATTTTAATTTTTAATTTTATAAATTATTTTATTAATTGAATTCAAAAATTAATATCTCTCTCAATTTAATCATTTTAATTTGATTTTCTAAACACAGATCCTTTATATATTTTGAAAGAACCTGACGTTTGACAAAATTTTGGCTAAACACAAGAAGACTGGAGATAAAGAATCTATGAAGAATAAAGATGTCGAATAAGATGTCCTAATAGCAAGATGATAGATTATGAATTGTATTGCAGGATTTAAATTAGTAACAAATATGTCCATGACTTGTTGAGGATTTAAAGTCTAGATCAAGACAAAGATAGAAAGCCCAACAACAGAAGACTACATATAAGAAGACTTATACCTAGGGTTAAATATGCCTTATGTAAAAATTATAACCTAGTTCTATTTTGTATAATAAGGGTTTAGGATTTTGAGAGTCGTTGGCTCTTAGGGTTGTTGTTCCCCTCTGTAGTATGGGATGCAGAAAGGACGACATAGGTGTATGTACATTACCAAAAGCCTTTAGGTAATGGTTGTTGTATTATTCTTGGATGAAGATTTTAAGCAAGTCCAAGATAACTTCTTGGTCAAGAAAACCGTGACAGTTTCTGTGATGGAAGAAGACAGATGCAACACAAGTTGTGAAGGATGTGAGCAGGTTCTCTTAACAGAGTTATAAACTATGGAGTTTAGCTTTGGTAAAGATGTCCATTAGGGTAGCTATTAGGAAACAAAGTTGTAAATGGGGGAGTTTAGCTTTGTGATAATACTACGATATAATGGAGTCTTCATCCTAGAATTTCAATTGGCATCAGAGTAGGCATCCTGGTCTGTTTCTGGATGAGATCCATGGAGTACTTTCTGGTTATTAAACAAGGAGGAGTTATTGTTTGAAGGGTTCCACAATAACAAACAAGAGGAGTGGTAGTTCTCTTGGATGATGTCCTGAAAGATGTCTTGACATCTTGTCTAGGGCAAGTTAAAGTTTTTCTTTAGTTATTCCGTTACATATATTTTGATGGAAGAATTCCAGTAGTATGGGATATTGGAGTTATGATTGAAGGGAGATTGTAGTTGTCCTTACCTGGTTCTGTTCTTGTAGATACCAATCGGTTTGAAGATAAATAGCATTCCAAAGTCAGGAGCAGAGGGATGTTATTGTGATGATTGAGTCTTATGTGACTTGGTACATGGTTGAGTGGCATCATCATGTATGTTGAAGTTAGACTGGACAGAAGGGGTAAGATGAATTATCAAACTCATTATCTAGGGATTGTATGATTTATTGTTGGCTAATTTATTGAAGACACTTGATATGATGATCAAGTCCAATCAAGGAAATTCAACCGTATTCTAGAGTCTGCTAGTTATTCTTCAGACTAGGAGGTGCTTTCTTGAAATCATGAAAGTGAAGACAGCGGAGGTGATTTATTTTCACCATCCACAAATAGCGTGCAAGGAAGAACTCATACTTCTTAACCCTAAGGATGAGTTCACACAGTTGGGGTAATTAGGATTCGTTCAAAGAGAATCTTAAGAGCTTGAGTCAATAGGGAAGCTCTGATATCTTAATAACTTGCACAGCAACATAAGAAGATAACATGAAGAGGAATATATATGTGATATTAAAAATATACTAGAATCAGACAATGGTTATAACTACAAGGATTAAAAATCAATTTCTTTATGCAAATTTGACTATCCTTGCGATTCAAGATTGAGGTTGTTGTATCATATGTTCTAACATATTTTCATCATAGGTTTGGATAATCTTTGGAGGGGTTCTACATTCAATCAGAAGTCTCTTAGGCTTTTGACCTACGATTATTGGCTTCACATCTTTTCTTGGAAAGTATTGAGACTTGTCCAGATGGAGATGCACTTTAAAGATGGAGATGGAAAAATATGAAGAAATCATAATCTTGATGACTACTTGGATTAGTTTATTTCTGATTCGGGTACTTTAGGGCATTCTAGAATGCTCATCATGGAGTTCAGATTGGTGTCAATATCAACAACTTCGTGAAGACATCTCCACTCAAGGAAAGCTGGCATCCTAGGTATAGATATGGGGGTTAGTGTAACACCCCATTTTTAATAATTTATTCATTGGGTATTTTGATGCTTTGTTGGCCTTGTTTAAGGCGTATGTCTTTATGTTTTGTTGAAGTGTCCTAGTGGGACAGGTAGAATTATCGTGCAATTAGTAGTATTGTGGAGTGCGGTAATGAGAATAGATCCATTGAGACATTGTATTTATTATTATGATTATTATATAAATAATATTAGTAATATTAGAATTATAATAATACTAATTATTATTTGGTTTAACTAAAAATAAGGGTTAATTGGTAAATTATTATGGTGAGGGTTTTAAGGAAAAATTAGGTTAATCAGACAATTAAGAAAAAGATTAGTCGTATAATTTTTGTGGAAGAACCAAGAGGCTAGGAAGGAGGTAGAATAACCTAGGGCATTCTCCATAAACGCAATTTGCAGGATTTCTTCAAAGATTCGAGGTAAGGGGGAGAATGAGTTCATAATAGGTGATAATATCATGTTGGGTAGTGAGGATTCCTTACCCTCGTAGGTTTTTTTCGTATGAATGATGTTATGATGTGAATATATGATATAAATATTTATTGTTGTGAATTCATTATGATATATCTGAATTCGTATCTAGAAATATTTTTGTTGTTGTCGGGTATGTTGTGATGATATGCAAATATGTATTGTTTTAGAATAGGAATGACGAATTTAGATCTAGAAATTGTATATGATTGAATCTAGGAATGTTAGATGATAGAAGAACATGAGAAGTGACATAAAATTGATGTAGAAACAAGTTTATCCCTGAATCGGAGTGGAAAAATATGAAACCCATAGCAAAATCTGGACTGGTGGGGAAAAACAGTTTTTAATAAGAGATCTGGGCATTACGAGTAACACTCTAGGTATTACGCATAACACTACACTTGTTACGCACGTTACGAGTAACACTCTAGATATTACGCGTAACACTCTAGGCATTACACATAACACCAGCGCAGGTGACGAAAAATGTGATTTTTCCGATTTCTGTCCCGATTTCGCATGCATGGCCAATTCTTTTGATGTGAAGTATTGAGATGGACCTTAAGACATAGTTAATCGAGGTTTAGCATCGAGAAATAAAATAATGATCGAATTTAGGTGGGTTTAATTTGTCGAGTAATTGGTTAAGTCACATAAGATGCTTCGTTGATTGTGATACTTACGATTAGAGGTGAACTGGGTTAATAATTGAGACTTGTGGTTAATTGAGTGAATAACTAATCAAGATAGTGATGTATTTCTTTAGTGAATTAAAGACTGAGTTGATGGAATAAGTATGGTGAACTATGGTGTGGCACGACGAGTGTATATTCCTTATATGTTTGAGGAACTCGTGTATAGGTATGATTATTGGTTTAGTGGTGTTGTAGGCGGTGTTGTGTGACCAGAAGGATTGTTGCTATGATTGACTCTTGTTGTATAAGTGTAGTATGCAATTTTGGTGCGATCCGTAGGATCGAATTAATGTATAATATTTATTATACACATGTTGTTGGCATAGAATGCCATGTTGTATATTTTTTGTGATCAAATGGATCGTGAAGAGGTATAATGATGGTTGTACCAGTGTTGTGTGCATATTAAATGTCACACATTCATATATTATTGTTAATTATTGTTGGGAGGATCGTGTCGGATGGGCGAATACGATCAACCGTACTCCGTTATGGAGAGTGTTGAGATAATCATTGTTGGATGGGGGTATGTGATTATCGAGTTTGATTGAATGAACCATGGTGAGTCGATACCGCATGCATTGTGTCTATGTTGGGTCACATTGCATATTGATGTTGTTGAATCATGATGTCTTCTTGATGATTATTGTTGCGAATATGTGATGTTATGTTGTTGTTGTGAGATACTACCTTTTAACATGTATTATACACCATTTAATTATTGAATGTAGTTCTCGCCCCTTTGTTGTTTGTTGCGTCTGTGCTTCTTTGGAAGTATATATGATTCAGGTACTTGTGTACGCTTGGAGTACAAGTTGCTTGTTCAAGTCCTAAGAGTATCTCTGATACGTAACACGGGAATCAAGGATTTTTTTATTTATTCTTATTATTAGTTACGTATCATATTTTGTTGAAACTGGTAAATCAAGAGAATTGATGAACATTATTGATGTTTGGCAAATTGTCGTATGATGAATAAAATAATATTTTCAGCTGTTTTTAATAAAAGGAGTTATTGTTGTATATTATTGTTGACGTGACATTCCACTTTGTTTAAAACTCTGAAATTTGTACTATTTTAACTTATATTCATAAATGGGAAAGTGGGGTGTTACTATTGGTATCAGAGCAGGTCGGTCAGTCCGACCAGGTTGTCCTATGAGTGGTTGTGTTGTTGTAACATGACATTGATGTTGATATATGTTGGTGTAACTGTTGTTGTATGTGGTGTTGTTGCTATGTGTTCTCGTTGTTGTTGATATATGTTGTTCTAGTTGATGATGCATGTTTTAGATGTTGATGGAAGTTATCGATGTTTTTATGTGTTGTTGTTGCCCTCGTGGTTATATGATGTAGTAGTTGTTAGGTGTTGTTGTAGTTGTTGATATAGGTTATAAATGTTGTTACGTGTTGTTGTTGTCATTGTAGTTATATGATGTAGTAGTTGTTAGGTGTTGTTGTAGTTGTTGATATATGTTGTTGGTAATGGTATTGCATGAGATAATTGTTATTGTATGTTGTTGGTAATATTATTGCATGAGATAATTGATGTGGTATGTGGTTGGTGATGTCGTTGTATGAGGTAGCTGTTGTTGAATATTGTTGATTAGTTGCTGCATGAGGTAGTGGTTGTATGTTGTTAATGTTATTGTTTTATGATGTTGTATGAGGTAGTTGTTGTTGTATGATATTGTTGTATGTGGTAGTTGTTGTTGTATGATATTGATTATGTTGTTGTATGAGGTAGTTGTTGTTGTAAGATATTGATGATGTTGTTGCATACAATAGATGTTGTAGACATTGCATATTGTCATTGATTATGTATGACATGTGCATAGTTGTGGATGGTGTACCAAGGTATGATATATCCATTTGAAGTCCAAAAGGGATCGTTTTTTTGTTGGTTCGATCATGAAATAGGGATCGTACGTGACCATGAAACAAGGGTCGAGGGTGTGATCATGAAAGGTATCATACTAGATCATAAAATAGGGGTAGAAAGTTCTGACGGGAACTGAATCTTGAAACAAAAATCGATATATGGTACCATATACAGAGAGTTGCTAAAGTCTCATTGCATAGTTGTTTGTTGGTGTGCATAGTATTATTATGGGTTGTGGTGTATTTGTGTAATTGTTATTGGTGAGACATGGTGACTTTTTGATGATACTTACTTTTGTTCTTGTTATTTTTCCCTTTTGTTGATGTAAGTATATCACCCCTTATGCTTGAATGTTACCCTTATGTTGGTAATATGCAGTTGATCAAGATTAGTAGAGTTAGTGGTCAGTGATGTCGATGTACTTCACAGGTAAGGCGATATGTGGAGTATCCTGACGTGTTTCCTTAGGAGGTACACGATTATCTTTAAGTTGTAACAAGGCGATGTTATTCTTGGGATGGATGGATAGAGTTAAACCATATGTTTTCCAATCGTTGAGAGGATGGTGTATTATGTCATTGAACAATATTATGACTTGGTGAGGATGGTTTATGCCACATTATGATTGTCGGATGTTTATCAACATATTGAGAAACTGATCACCCTTAATCTTTTGTTGATAACAGATGGGATCATGTTGGATGGGATAGACATGACTTACTAAGGTAGGATAACATGTACAGTGAATGGTAAGAAGTTAAGCCAGGTGTTTGTAGAGTGTTTGGATTAGTCGATGTAAATTCCTATATCTGGAAGTTAGACGGATTCAAGGATATGAGGTTTTACAAGGATGCAAAGATAGTATTATGGGAATTAGAAATAAGGTCACAATGATGAGCTATCAGTTGTGCATGAGTATCAGACATGTTTTGGAAGAAGGTATCTTATGTTTTGTTAGGAGAGGGAAATAAAATTCTATTTTAGTCTCGTTCTTGGTACTAGATTATAGGGTATTATACAAGATGTCATTGTGATAGAAAAAATTAGTTGGAGGATTTAATAAAAAAGGAAATTATGAAATCAAGAGTGTCGTCATGGAGAATTTCAGTATGATTGGTGAAGAAGAGAATGATGGCCCGAGGCTGTGTGTTGGTCGGTGAGTAGTATGGAATTCACATTTTTGTCCGAGATAACTTGGGATTTGAAGCATGATGAATCACAAATAGGTTAAAGTTCCCTGATGGTATTAATGTGGCTATGAGGTGAAGTATGAGTATGAAGTGTGTTAATTTGAATTAGCAACAGTTAAACTATGTGGAACTATAATGGTAAGATAGAAGTATGGATATATGTCTTGGATTGATAAGACGGATATAGATTGTAAACTATGCAACCATTGTCTTCTATGGAATTCATGAATCGAGAATACGTGGGACATAAGATTTGAAGAATTAGAAAGGTGACCCAACGAGGGAGTAAATAAAAGGTGTGGAATGTGTGGAAGTTGGAAAATTGGTATTTATTCAAGGAAGTAAAGTTGTATGATAAGTGGCCGAAGAGTGATTTTTGGTTGGTAGAGAGATTAAGATGTTTTGGCTACGGGTTTTGGAAGGTATTCCCCTAGTTAGAAATTATGTTACCTTGGTTAATTTGCGAAAAATAAGTTGTATGTTTTGGATGTTTGTCATATGGGAAGTTTGAAGAACCGAAGTAGAAGTCGACTATAGTTCCATTTTGATTTGGTCTAATCTTAATGCACCATTTGTATAGTGTTGATATTTGTGGGTGACGAGTTGGAAGGGAATGAATACAAGATGGTAAAGTTATAGTTTATGCTTTACGAAAATAGAGGATACAGGAATGGATTCATCCTGCTCAAGATTTGGAATGGGTTATGGCAGTTAGTGTGTTGAATGATTAAGAATGCTTTTATTGGATCTAGAATTCGGAGTGTTTAATGATCACAAAAGTATATGATGATTGTTTGGTCTAAAAGAATATAGTATGAGACGTCAATAAGGATTGGAATTCCTGACAAGTTAAGTCAAAATTATTTTCATATGTATGATCTGGTGCTTAGAGGAAGTTGGAATTGAGTTAGCAGTTCAGAGCTTCATGTCTAGTTTGAGAGAAAACCCAATGGGTAGAAAGGTTGGGTATGCTGAACGCGAATAATGATGCCTGATGATTGCTGGAAAGTGTCAGAAGTTGGAAGTGAACTTGGTGTATTGAATAGTTACAAGTAATCAGAGTGCGCAACGGGAGCGCGAGATAGAGTAGTTTGTTCATATTGGTATAACTTGTAAGAATTCGAAGGTTGACGATAGAATTCATAGGAATAATGAGACCATTGGATGTTCCAAGATGGAAGTGAGATGGAAAAAAGTTTAATTGCTAATTTTGTATTACCAGGAAGATGGATGTACTGGCTACATGTTTGACTAGTATATCGTAGATACGATTTGTCGCTTCTTGGATTTCCATCTTGGTACAAACGCGAAAGTGGCGCGGAAAAGGGTAGAGTTGCCAGCCAGACATTTTTATCCCGAAGAAAAACGAATGGTAATGCTGCACAAATCAGAGAAAGAAAGGAGAGGACAAGGTACTGCCAACCAAAGAGACTGGGTTCGGGAGTCGGTTACGACCTAGGAAGGTATTAGCACCCCAAATCGTCTATCGTACCCAATGGGATCCACGCTTGCAAAGAAACTGTTTCAAAGGGTGAAGGAATAAAAGTTGCTGCAAAAGAAAAACTGAAACTGGATAATAAAAGAAAATAAAGGAGGAAAACGTAGGGAAAATAAAAGAGTGCTCGAATGGGCCCTACCTTGATGCCTACGTACCTCATCTGGACATGAGGATCAGAGACACCATAGTTCCCCTAACTAGGGGTAGAAAGATTGCTTGTGTTTTAAAGCTTGAACTGCTTATGTCAATGCTTAGGTGTTACAAGCTCGGACGGCGAGTGTGTAACCGTCAAGAAAAATGTCAAGTAGGAGCGAGTTCTTACGTAATGATTGAAGGTGATGAGAAAAGAAGTCCCGAAGGAGAGACGCTTATTCTTTTTCCAATGAATTTTAGGAGTTTTTTTATGAGTGTGGCACAAGGAAGTGAAAGAAAATCCTTTTCTAGGGAATCTGTACCTATTACCACATTCCTAGATAGAATGAGTAATTAGTTCACCAAGAATGAAGAAGACCCTAAAACTTGTTTCCTAAGATTAGGGTTTGAATTCACTAACTTATTTGGAATTATTAAGTGTTTTGTGAATTAAATGAAGAAGTGTTTTTTATGATTTTCTTTGTGAAAATAGTCGCATGATTAGACTTGTACATCATAGACAACACATATCAGAGACAATTTGAAAATTATAAAGCACCTAAAATGCACATGAATTTTAATGCATTGTCAACAATACAACCGTTCAGATCAAAAATTGGAGGATGAGATTGTGTTTTCCCCATAGATCTCCTTCTCACCTGCATTTGAAACCAACCCTAATTCTGGTGACCGGAACTAGGGCTCCGACACCGGAAAATGCATACTAAGTACAAATCTCAACAAAAATCAAAATAAAACTTCAGATCAAATCATTTCATCACACTGAACACAAATATGCACTCCAAATCACCAAACAACAAACATAATTCACAGATCGAAACAAATCAGTTTTGACATTCAAACTTCAGATCAAGCATACATTCTCATTTCTTACTCATTTACAAATCTAAACTCATCAGGATGATCAATGAAGCAAGGAGATCACAAAATGCACAAGAAACACAAGATTTAGATCTACGAATTCAGAGTCATACCTGAATGGAAATATGCGGGAGAGAGATGAGATTTAAAGGCTTTTGCAATAATGCAAGAAAATGGAAAGTGAGAGAATGAGAGAGGCTAAGCTTCAAAATTCGTGTGTGCTGCTTATATATGATGAGCTTTTAACACTTATTAGGGTTTAGGTGTGAGTGGGAGCATGAAATGTGTGATTGGAATCAAAATGCAAAGTTGCATGAAATGTGTGTTGTAATAATTTTTGCGTGAAACCTCTCCCCCATGTGCACAAGATGAATCATTTTGGTGTCTTAATCACCCTTGGATCAATCTTGAGGCCATACATCCCTTGGATCAAGCATTGTGTGATATTTTGCAAAAATACAATTTGTGAAATATCTTGTTTGTCACCCACGGGCTCTCCACAATTCTTTAGAAAAATCCCATGTGTTGAATTGCACTTGAGTATTGTGATCAACTTTGGTCCATAAAATGCCTTGGAAATGAGATATGAAAGTTTTTGCATTTAGTGTAAATTTGACAATATGGTAAATACCCTAAAAGCACCCAAATTCAAATGACCATAATTTTCAATCCACAAAGGCTATGATCAAGTTCTTGGACTTTTTGGAAATGGGAGAGGATTCCCTACAAGTTTAAGGTTTGAGAAAAATCCATTTAGAGTCATCTTGGCCATGAAAGAATTTATTGAAAATTAGGGCAAAATAGAAAGTTTCCATACAAGCCACTTTCTAAATTTGGCAAATTCTTTCCAAACTCTTGATTCTTGATTCTTGTGATCACCAAAGCCATTATTTTCCCGTAAGAGGATCCCTAAACTTGAAAATCATGATTGGAGCCCTTGAAAACCAATGGTTGACATTTCTTCTTCTTAGTTGACCTCTTTCTTCATTTACAAGCAACTGATCAAAGACCCAACTTCCCCAATGCATTTTTGCATCAAACTTCACCCATAGGCCTTATATATCATATGAAAGCCTTTGGCCACAAGAATTGGTCAAATCCATGAGAATTCCTTGATCTGAGGAAAACCCCTAATTAGGGTTTATTTATGTATGAGAATGTTGCACCTATGAACTTCTAATGATGTTTCCCCCTTATGAGCTTCTTGCAGAATCATTTGGCTCTTGAATTGAATTTGGTGAATTAATACTTGCCAGATGATTGATCATATGCCCTATGCTCCTAAACATGGATGCAATGCTTCATTTTTCTATGCCAAATGCTAGGGTATGAAAGCTACATGTTATGCTTATGATATGAAAATGAGATGAAACCAAAGAGGGAAAATTTGGGGTGTTATAGCTGTCCCTATTCAAGCGACTATTAATCTGAAAAAGGACGAGAGCATCAGCTATCGGCTGATCGAGAAGATATATGGTTGAATACCAAAAGAAACATATATTTGAACTCTGTTGGAAAAAGAACAACGGGAAATAAACCCAACCAAGGAGAACAACTTCAAACCCTTATGGGGTGAAAAGTAACTCAAACCATGAAATCTTCCTCATATATCTTACGGAGATACATGGCAAACAGAACATACGAGCTCTCCTCAAATAACCTGTGTGTTAGGTAAATAATACTTAGGAAAAACAAACCCTTTTCATATATCTTGTGTAGATATATGGTGTAAGACAGACAAATCTTCATCGAATAACATGTGCGTCAGGTAACTGGTGACTAGGACAGCCGAACCCTCTTCATATACCTTGCATAGATATACACTGTAAGATAGACGAATCTTCTTTGAGTAACATGTGCGTCAGGAAAACGATGGTGTACTTAAGTCTGTGGGATATACATACACAAATCAAGATAAATAAACCCCTTCACATATCTTGCGTAAGCATATGGTTCTTAAGACAAACGAGCCTCGTTCGAATAACCTGTGCATCAGGCAACCGACAACTAGGACATACAAACCTTCTTCACATACCTTGCATAAATATATGGCCTGGAACAACACGAGTGTCCCCTCCAAATAACCCGTGCATCAGGTAAATGGTGATTGTGCATATGTCCACTGAACTACAACCTTTTGATTAGGGGTAGTTTGTATCAGGTGAATTTTTGAGGACGTATATACTCTAAGTGGGGGAAAGTTAGAACGCCCCAATTATTTATTTAATTATTTAATTTAAATAATTGGAATTTTAGTGTATTACGTGTGTTGCGCGAAGTTGGTAGGGTGTTGGGGGGAGAAGCATATTTTAATATTCTATGAAAATAAATAACTTATATAATATTAAATAAATATTGGAATATAAAATAAAATGGTAGATTGGTAAATTGATGAAGGATAGTGATGGCAAATAAGGAAAAACATAGATGAGGTCTAAGGGATAAGTTTCGAAATTACGAAAAGAGGAAGTTCAGTCGTGTTTTGGGATCATATAGAGAAAGCATAAACCAGAGAATAGGGAAGGCGAAAGGACAGGATTGAAGGAAGAATTTGCGAAGAAAAAGGAATTGCTTATCGAATTAAGGTAAGGGTGGGATTTCTTCATCTCTTAAGGGTTTAATAATCTGAATTTTAGGTATAGTATATTGAATAGAGAATTGGGATTTGGGTAATTTTGAATGAAAGTTGTATTCATTTGATTGTAGTTGTTGGTTTTGTGTGATAATCGGTTAAAACAGATGTCGAATGGGTGAAATATTTTATTTTATGGCTTTAAGACTGGTTTTTGAGTGGAATATTCGTAGTAGGGTTTGGTTGATTAGTAGAACAAGAATCCTGAGAACCGCAGAGCTTACTTAGCCAGTAAGTTGAAAATTTGGATAGCGTTTTACAGAGAGTTAACCGCTCAACAAGAAAGCCCCTCGCATAGCAAGACCTGGAGTGAAAATACAATGTTTTATTTCTGAATATTTCTCAAAAAATCTTTAAAGTGTTTTTTAGTTTTTGTATGAAGATGAGAAGAGAAAGAACCAAAGGGATCTTAAAGGTAAAACCACTAAGGGGAAGGACTATTTCTAATGTCATCATGCAAATATGGACCTAGGTTAGTGTTGTTTGAAGTATATCCAAAAGAAGAGAAGGAAAGAAGAAAAGAAGAAGAAGAAAAGAGGTAGAAAATCAACTTACTTCTCTTAAAGAAGTTAAGTTGTTTTCTAAGGGAGATTGATAGAAGTTGTACAAATGATGGCATAAGCACATCTCAAATACAAATATGAAAGCATTGAAAAGAAGAGAAAGAGGTTTGAAATGTGGATATATCATCCACACTTCTCACTTACCATTGCACCTACAAGGTTAGAAGAATTCACATGAGATAAGCAAAGACAAACCAAGTTCAAATGAAGTAAGGCAAGAAAAGGATCAATGTAAATAATCACAACCAGAACTCAAAGATCACACCAAAGTCTTAAAATCAATCATACAACATCATACAATGAATAGGACAAAAAATCATACAAACACTTATCAAAGCATCATGAAAGGCATAAGGATAAAACATGAGTTTAGAAACAACAAATCAGTTAAGCATCAACCAAAATCATCAAAGTCAAAACCCTATCATGGAAAAGAAGTCCTAAGAAGAATATAGAAACATCACTTGAAACATACAATCACATATGAAGTCATATGTGAAAAGCATGGAGAAGTTAGAGGTGTGGTGGAGCATACTTATGAAAATGGAACTTAATGAACAAGGTACATCATTCTAGTAAGGGAAAAGCTTCCATAAAAAATCTAGGGGTCTAGAAACATGTTAGCATGCTCAAAAACAAAACCTAAGATGTGGCACAAGTGTCCTTCTATCCTAACAAGCAAGCATATGTCAAAGAAGCTTCAAATTAGGGCATGCTAAGAGCAAAATCCAAACAAATATCAAATAAGTATTAAAAAACAAACAATTAAGCACAATGACATTCCAAACATGCATAAACAACATACCAAGATCTCATGGAAAAAATCAGAAGCAAACCATATCAAACAATTTCTCAAAAGTCACTTAGGGTTTCACTAACTTCTACACAAAGCAACAAGTCGAAATATGTCCAAGAAAACCCAAAAAAATCATGGTAAAAATCTCTAACATTCTTCAATATATCATCAAAGCAAAGTAGACAAAATCAACTCCATACCTATTACCAAACTCAAGATAAAAATTAGACAAGGCAGATGGCTCAAGGAAAAAATAAAATAAAAGGAAATTAATAACAAAATTAATTCAGAATTGAAAAAGTCATCCAAGTCAAATATGTCATCCTACGCATGTGATGGACTCAAATAAGTTAGCTAAGTCAAACAAATCCAAGGTTCAAAAAAGCGTGCACATGATAGCTAACATGGATCAACACATATCAGAGACAATTTGAAAATTATAAAGCACCTAAAATGCACATGAATTTTAATGCGTTGTCAACAATACAACCGTTCAGATCAAAAATTGGAGGATGAGATTGTGTTTTCCCCATAGATCTCCTTCTCACCTGCATTTGAAACCAACCCTAATTCCGGTGACCGGAACTAGGGCTCCGACACCGGAAAATGCATACTAAGTACAAATCTCAACAAAAATCAAAATAAAACTTCAGATCAAATCATTTCATCACACTGAACACAAATATGCACTCCAAATCACCAAACAACAAACATAATTCAAAGATCGAAACAAATCAGTTTTGACATTCAAACTTCAGATCAAGCATACATTCTCATTTCTTACTCATTTACAAATCTAAACTCATCAGGATGATCAATGAAGCAAGGAGATCACAAAATGCACAAGAAACACAAGATTTAGATCTACGAATTCAGAGTCATACCTGAATGGAAATATGCGGGAGAGAGATGAGATTTAAAGGCTTTTGCAATAATGCAAGAAAATGGAAAGTGAGAGAATGAGAGAGGCTAAGCTTCAAAATTCGTGTGTGCTGCTTATATATGATGAGCTTTTAACACTTATTAGGGTTTAGGTGTGAGTGGGAGCATGAAATGTGTGATTGGAATCAAAATGCAAAGTTGCATGAAATGTGTGTTGTAATAATTTTTGCGTGAAACCTCTCCCCCTTGTGCACAAGATGAATCATTTTGGTGTCTTAATCACCCTTGGATCAATCTTGAGGCCATACATCCCTTGGATCAAGCATTGTGTGATATTTTGCAAAAATACAATTTGTGAAATATCTTGTTTGTCACCCACGGGCTCTCCACAATTCTTTAGAAAAATCCCATGTGATGAATTGCACTTGAGTATTGTGATCAACTTTGGTCCATAAAATGCCTTGGAAATGAGATATGAAAGTTTTTGCATTTAGTGTAAATTTGACAATATGGTAAATACCCTAAAAGCGCCCAAATTCAAATGGCCATAATTTTCAATCCACAAAGGCTATGATCAAGTTCTTGGACTTTTTGGAAATGGGAGAGGATTCCCTACAAGTTTAAGGTTTGAGAAAAATCCATTTAGAGTCATCTTGGCCATGAAAGAATTGATTGAAAATTAGGGCAAAATAGAACGTTTCCATACAAGCCACTTTCTAAATTCGGCAAATTCTTTCCAAACTCTTGATTCTTGATTCTTGTGATCACCAAAGCCATTATTTTCCCTTAAGAGGATCCCTAAACTTGAAAATAATGATTGGAGCCCTTGAAAACCAATGGTTGACATTTCTTCTGCTTAGTTGACCTCTTTCTTTATTTACAAGCAACTGATCAAAGACCCAACTTCCCCAATGCATTTTTGCATCAAACTTCACCCATAGGCCTTATATATCATAAGAAAGCCTTTGGCCATAAGAATTGGTCAAATCCATGAGAATTCCTTGATCTGAGGAAAACCCCTAATTAGGGTTTATTTGTGTATGAGCATGTTGCACCTATGAACTTCTAATGATGTTTCCCCCTTATGAGCTTCTTGCAGAATCATTTGGCTCTTGAATTGAATTTGGTGAATTAATACTTGCCAGATGATTGATCATATGCCCTATGCTCCTAAACATGGATGCAATGCTTCATTTTTCTATGCCAAATGCTAGGGTATGAAAGCTACATGTTATGCTTATGATATGAAAATGAGATGAAACCAAAGAGGGAAAATTTGGGGTGTTAAAGCTGTCCCTATTCAAGCGACTATTAATCTGAAAAAGGACGAGAGCATCAGCTATCGGCTGATCGAGAAGATATATGGTTGAATACCAAAAGAAACATATATTTGAACTCTGTTGGAAAAAGAACAACGGGAAATAAACCCAACCAAGGAGAACAACTTCAAACCCTTATGGGGTGAAAAGTAACTCAAACCATGAAATCTTCCTCATATATCTTACGGAGATACATGGCAAACAGAACATACGAGCTCTCCTCAAATAACCTGTGTGTTAGGTAAATAATACTTAGGAAAAACAAACCCTTTTCATATATCTTGTGTAGATATATGGTGTAAGACAGACAAATCTTCATCGAATAACATGTGCATCAGGTAACTGGTGACTAGGACAGCCGAACCCTCTTCATATACCTTGCACAGATATACACTGTAAGATAGACGAATCTTCTTTGAGTAACATGTGCGTCAGGAAAACGATGGTGTACTTAAGTCTGTGGGATATACATACACAAATCAAGATAGATGAACCCCTTCACATATCTTGCGTAAGCATATGGTTCTTAAGACAAACGAGCCTCGTTCGAATAACCTGTGCATCAGGCAACCGACAACTAGGACATACAAACCTTCTTCACATACCTTGCATAAATATATGGCCTGGAACAACATGAGTGTCCCCTCCAAATAACCCGTGCATCAGGTAAATGGTGATTGTGCATATGTCTACTGAACTACAACCTTTTGATTAGGGGTAGTTTGTATCAGGTGAATTTTTGAGGACGTATATACTCTAAGTGGGGGAAAGTTAGAACGCCCCAATTATTTATTTAATTATTTAATTTAAATAATTGGAATTTTAGTGTATTACGTGTGTTGCGCGAAGTTGGTAGGGTGTTGGGGGGAGAAGCATATTTTAATATTCTATGAAAATAAATAACTTATATAATATTAAATAAATATTGGAATATAAAATAAAATGGTAGATTGGTAAATTGATGAAGGATAGTGATGGCAAATAAGGAAAAACATAGATGAGGTCTAAGGGATAAGTTTCGAAATTACGAAAAGAGGAAGTTCAGTCGTGTTTTGGGATCATATAGAGAAAGCATAAACCAGAGAATAGGGAAGGTGAAAGGACAGGATTGAAGGAAGAATTTGCGAAGAAAAAGGAATTGCTCATCGAATTAAGGTAAGGGTGGGATTTCTTCATCTCTTAAGGGTTTAATAATCTGAATTTTAGGTATAGTATATTGAATAGAGAATTGGGATTTGGGTAATTTTGAATGAAAGTTGTATTCATTTGATTGTAGTTGTTGGTTTTGTGTGATAATCGGTTAAAACAGATGTCGAATGGGTGAAATATTTTATTTTATGGCTTTAAGACTGGTTTTTGAGTGGAATATTCGTAGTAGGGTTTGGTTGATTAGTAGAACAAGAATCCTGAGAACCGCAGAGCTTACTTAGCCAGTAAGTTGAAAATTTGGATAGCGTTTTACAGAGAGTTAACCGCTCAACAAGCAAGCCCCTCGCATAGCAAGACCTGGAGTGAAAATACAATGTTTTATTTCTGAATATTTCTCAAAAAATCTTTAATTAATATATTAAGGGATGGTGATTCAAGTAGTGTTTTTAAAGGTAGGAAGAGATGAGTTGTGAGCTTAATTAGAAGAATAATAAGCATAACTTGAAAATGAACATGAATTGATATGTACATTTGTTGTTGTTGTTGCTATGAGTGGTTGTGTTGTTGTTACATGACATTGATGTTGATATATGTTGATGTATGTTGTGTTGTTGTTATGTGTTCATTGTTGTTGACATATGTTGTTCTAGTAGATGATGCCTATTGTAGATGTTGATGGAAGTTATTGATGTTTTTATGTGTTGTTGTTTCTGTCGTGGTTATATGATGTAGTAGTTGTTAGGTGTTGTTGTAGTTGTTGTAGTTGTTGATATAGGTTGTAGATGTTGTTACATGTTATTGTTACCATTGTAGTTATATGATGTAGTAGTTGTTAGGTGTTGTTGTAGTTATTGGTATATGTTGTTGGTAATGGTATTGCATGAGATCATTGTTGTTGTATGTTTGTGGTAATGTTATTGCATGATACAATTGATGTGGTATTAAGTTGGTGATGTCGTTGTATGAGGTAGTTGTTGTTGAATGTTGTTGAATGTTGTTGATGATGTTGCTGCATGAGGTAGTTGTTGTATGTTGTTGATGTTGTTGTTGTATGTTGTTGATGATATTGTAATACCTCAAAATTTTCCCCTCATTTCCCCAACATTTTGCATAGCATTTTGCATACATAAGTTCACAAATAACCAAAAACATTGCATCATGTATAACATATATGAGGCATGGGTATGTGATCAATGATTGGAGCAACTAAAGGCATTACAAAGGCAATCAAAGGGCCACAAAGCTTCTCAACCTTGTGCGAAGGGTTCACAATATCCCACAAGTCTTCATTTGAAGCCACGCGCTATGGAAAGATTTGGTTTAATCAGAGAAGGCAAGCAGTGCAACATCTCCTGATGAAAAAGGCCAAATTAGGGTTTTACCTCTACTGAGCTTCTCCATGAAGTTTTGATTCAAAGTGGATTCCATTGTCTTATATATGATGTCAAGTGCCTAGGGTTCAAATTTCACAGAATCATTTTTGAAGAGGTTCAATTGGCCAGATGACTGAAAATCGAAGAATCGGGGAAAAGGCAACCGAGCTAGGTAAAAAAAAGGCCGACTTCTGACTTTTAAGATCAAAATCATGAAGTTGGGGTTACAATGATCCTATGGTTCAAATTTGGTCAAGAAATGATAGAGGAATCATAAAAAAATCAAGGGAAAAAATCATTTGAAAAATGGTTGATTTCACCTTTCCCTCCACTTTTCCTTCAACTTTCTTTCCACATTTCCTTTCATTCTTTCCCTCTTCTTTTTCCACTTCAATTCCACTCCATTTCCTTTGGATGCTTCTACCATGTTCCACAACCTTCTAGAGTTTTCCATGGAATATTCCAAGGAATATTCCAACGAATATTCCTTTTCCAACCCTAACCCTAACTAACTACAAACCTAACTCCATTTCTAAACCTAACTCCATTCCCAAACCTAGCTCCAAGCCTAGCCCCTATATAATCATTAATCACTTCAATGCAAAAGGTGCCCAACTTTTCACTCTCTCACAATTTCTAGAATCACTTTTTCTCTCTCACTTTTCCTCCATTTCCCTTTTCACCAAAGCTTTTTTTGAAGAAGTTCTTCTAGTTTCACATTGAAACTTGAAGATATTAAAGCTTAGCCTCCAATCTCCATTAAATTGTGGATTTTAGAAGAAGAAGCTACTGATTTTTGTGAAGATTTCGACTTTTCGGAAGTACAAGAAGGCTCAAGATCAAGAACACATTTATTTTGCGGATTCACGATTTTCTTGGTTTTCTCTTTGATCAAGCTCTGATTCTCACAACATTTACCGAAGCACTTCTCCGCTTCGTAGGTTGGTAATCTAAGACCATGCTAGCTTTAAGTTATTCTCTTCATCTTGCCATTTTGGCATTCTTTAAGTGCTTTTTGTATTACTTATGGTTGATTATGTTTTCGTTACGTTTTGCTTGCGATTTGTGGAGTTTGATGGATTAAAAGCTAGGTTGTAGCTTGTTATAAGTTCTAACATGTGTTAATAAGCCCTAATTGAGTAGAAATTCATGTTAGCATGATTAGGTGGGGGTTAGGGTTGTTTAGAAGGAAGATTGTGGCCAAAAGCACTTATTTCAAAAGCATTTTTCACTTTCTGTTCAGCGTTAACTGGTTAACGGTTTGGTTAACCGGTTAATGCATGCGTTTTTTGCCAAATTTAGTGATGTATGGGGTCCGTTAACGGGTTAACCGTTTGTTTAACCGGTTAACGCTATTAGTTTTTGTTTTTAGCTTATTTTCTTGCTCAATCTTGCTTCCTAGTGCTTCTAAGATTCATACATGTTTAGGTATTGATTTTAGGGAATTTTTGGGTCTATTTCTGGTAGCTGATTCATTTGTTTCGAATCGTTTCGACATGATTTCGTTCACTTTTCCATGTTTTGTGTTAAATATGCATTTGTGTTATAATTGATTCTTGATGTGTTTTGCTACACTTTAATCACTTTTTTCACATGTCAAATGCTTGCTTAATTCCAATATGTGCTTCATGATTATGATCCTTGCTTGTTGGATTGATTAAATAATTAAATGCCATGTTAATTGTTTTGCCAAAAGTGATTAAATTCTTCATATGATCATACAAGTTCTTGTTCTTAATTGATCATATCATTCACATCATTTCAATTCTGAATTTTGCATTGAGCTTGGCATTCTTGTTGATCTATCATGTTGCATATTCATGGTCAATGCTCATTATGTTCATATGCCATGTTTATGTGCCATATTTTGCATACTTGTTGCATAATAAATCATGTGGTGCATTCTTGCATAATCCCTAAAAAAGGCTCATGTTCATTCAATTATGTATGTTGATCTATGTTCAAATGCATATTCATGTTAATCAGTACATTTTTCATTGAGTTTGTGCATTAAAAAATGAAAATAATCAAATCCGCATTTTACATTTCACATCTGACTTTGTATATAGGTGTTGTAAAATACATGTTGTTTGTTATGTTTGCATGTTGTATATGAAATTTTACACCTATCTTTACATGCTGATTGTGGGATGTAGAAGTTACTTTATGTTATGCATTATTTTCATAGCTGTTTGTGTATTAGGGGCTGTAGTAGGTGCTGAATTTTTGTTTTAGCATTTTTTTAGTTCCTCTAGAATTAAGATAGAGTTTAGATTGAGTCCTAGAGTTATTAGGATTTGATTTTTGTGTGTTTGCTTTATTATTTTTAATAAAATGCACACTAATCTTTGTTTTGTAGGGAGGGAAAGGTATGTTTCTTTAAACCTTATCCTTATATTTTTTATGCATTTTCTTTATGCATTTAAATCACTTTTTACTTCCATATTTGTTGTTGTTAGGATTCCCCCTCTTTTAGGACCAACTTATCTTCCTTAGGAAGTAAGTTGCATCCTTTTTCTTCTCTCTTTTCCTTTTGCTCTTTAGGATTAGAAAAGCCTCACTCACCATTAGGACCACCATTTTAATAAATAACCTAGGGTTGTGTCGTAGTTCACTTTAATTTTTGTCCTTTTCCGATTTGAGTCTTCTTTCTCATCTTCAAACAAAATCCAAAAAGACTAAATAAATGCATGAAAGGATCCCTTGTGTATAGCCTTATTCCATGGGGAACTTGCATTCATTCCATCTTGGAGTGGTGTAAGCTTGTCTAGCATGATGTACAAGTCTCATCAAGGTGTTGTTTCACAAAGAAAACATAAAAGACATTTCTTCACAAAAGCTACAAAAGCACTTAATAAAGTTCAACAAGCTAGTGAACTTAAACCCTAATCCTTGGGAACCAGTCTTGGATAATTTCTCCTTGCTTGGTGTGCTTGTTCTATTATTCCATGTTGGAATGTATTAGCAAGTACACATTCCACGGAAAAGAGTTTGAATTCACTTCCTTGTGCCAAATTCATGCAAAACTCTTAAAAGGAAAAAACAAATAATAAGTGACTTTCCTGCGGGAACTTCTTTTCTCATCTCATTCATTCTCAACGCGAACTTGCGCTGACTTGTCTCGCATGCAAGACGGTAAACGCACTCGTACCAGACGAGCCTGTAACACCTGAGCATAGGCATACGCAGTTCAAGCCATAAAAAACACAAACAAATAGTTCCCGCCTTAGTTAGGTGAACTACGTCGACTCTCATCCTCATTTTCCCGATGAGGTACGTAGGCAGTCGGGTAGGGCCCATTCGAGCATATTCTTTATTTTCCCTACATTTTCCCCCTTCTGTTCTTTCTCTTTTCCAGTTCCCTTCTCATTTCTCATTCCCATTCCAGTTAGCAGTTCATTTGTTCAGCAACATTTATTTCTCACCCTTTGAAACAAACAAGAAGGCGTGGATCTCGTCGGGTATGGCAGTCGATGTGGGGTGCTAATACCTTCCCAGGTCGTAACCGACTCCCAAACCCAAATCTTTTGTTCGCAGGACCTTTTCCTTTCCTTCTTCCTAGGTTTATGCATCATTACCTTTCCCATTCATTCGGGATAAAAATGCCTGGTTGGCGACTCTACCTTTTCCGCGCCACTTTCGCGTTTGTACTAGGATGAAAATCCCGGGAGTGACATATATTGTTGTATGAGGTAGTTATTGTTGTATGATATTGATGATGTTGTTGTATGAGGTAGTTGTTGTTTTATGATATTGATGATTGTGTTGCATAAGGTAGATGTTGTAGACATTATATATTTTCATTGATAGTGTATGGAATGTGCATAATTGGGGATTGTGTACCAAGGTAGGGTATATCCATTTGAATCCCAAAAGGGATTGTTGTTTTGTTGATGCGATCATGAAAAAGGGACCGTACGTGACCATGAAACAGGGGTCGAGGGTGTGATCATGAAATATAGATCATACTGGACCATGAAATAGGGGTAGAGAGTTCCGAAGGGAACTAGATCTTGAAACAGAGATCGATATATGGTACCATATGCATAAAGTTGGTAAATTATCATTGCATAGTTTTTTTTGGTGTGCATAATATTATTATGTGTTGTGGTGTATTTGTGTGATTGTTGTTGGTGAGACGTGATGACTATTTGATGATACTTGCTTTTGTTCTTATTATTTTTCCCTTTTGTTGATGTAAGTATATCACCCCTTATTCTTGAATGCTACCCCTATGTTGGTAATGTACAGGTGAGTAAGATTAGTAGAGTTGGTGGTCGGTGAGGTCGATGTACTTCACAGTTATAAGAGTCGGCTCTGATACATACAATGGGGTGTCGGGGTGATGATCGTTTTTCCGTTGTTTATTTAATTAAGAAAAACATGGTGCCAATAAATCTTTATTTTATGATTTTATTATGAAAATAAGCTGTGTTTTCTTAAGAGAATGTAGCACTCAAAATTTTTTGTATATTTAATTACTCTGATTTTAATTGAAAAATCATGGGGAGTAGTTTGGGTGTTACAAAGTGGTACCAATGCATGTCGGTCCGTCCGGCCAAATTTGTGTATTTTTGTTGTTGTCTAGTATGTAACAAGTGTGTGAGAACACTGTCAATAATTGTTTTGTTTTTCATTGCACGTTGGGAATGAAACCAATGGGGGAGAAGCGTTTGTTCTCTTGGATATTCCTGGTGTTGAGAGATGGGATATCGTGTCGCTGTATGAGGGAGTGTTGTATGGACTGTTCAACTATTTAGAGAATGATGTTACCCTCAATGGAAGGCAGTCAGGTGTTCTGGGTGTTCGCTTCCTTGTGAAGAGGTAAGGCGATGTTTTAGGCCAATTGTGAGCTGGTGATGTGTGGAGTATCCTGGAGTGTTTCCTTAGGAGGTACACAGTTTAAGTTGGAACAAGGTGATGTTATTCTTGGGATGGATGGATAGAGTTAAACTGTATGTTTGCAAATCGTTGAAAGGATGGTGTATTGTTTCGTTGAACGCTATTATGACTTGGTGAGGATGATTTATGCCCCATTGTGATTGTCAAATGTATATCAACAGACTGAGGAACTGATCACCTTTAATCTCTTGTTGATAACAGATGGGATCATGTTGGATGGGATAGACATGACTGTCCAAGGTAGGATAACATGTATAGTGAATGGTACGCAGTTAAGCCAGGTGCTTGTAGAGTGTTTGGATTAGTCGATGTAAATTCTTATATCTGGAGGTTAGACGAATTCAAGGATATGAGGTTTTCCATTGATGCAAAGATAATATTATGGGAATTAGAAATAAGGTCGAAACGATGAACTATCATTTATGCTTGAATTTTGGAGTTGTTTCGGAAGAAGGTATCTGATGTTTTGCTAGGATAGGGAGATGGGATTCTATTTTAGTCTCTTTCCTGGTTCTTGATTATAGGGTATTGTACGAGATGTCAGTGTGATAGAAAAGAGTAGTCAGAGGATTTAATAAAAAGGAAAATTGTGAAATCAATAGTGTCGTCATGGAGAATTTCAAAATGATTGGTGAAGAAGAGAATGATGGCCTAAGGTTGTGTGTTGGTTGGTGAGTAGTATGGAATTCACAGTTGTGTCAGAGATAACATGGGATTAGAAGCATGATGAATCACAAATGGGTTAAAGTTCCCCTGATAGTATTAGTGTGGCTATGAGGTGAAGAATGAGTACGAAGTGTTGTAATTTGAATTAGCAACAGTTAAACTATGTGGAACTATAATGGTAAGATAGAAGTATGGTTATATGCCTTAGATTGATAAGATGAATATAGATTGTAAAGTATGCAACCATTATCTTCTATGGATTTCATTACTCGAGAATATTTGGAACATAAGATTTGAATAATTAGCAAGGTAACCAAATGAGGGAGTAAATAGAAGGTGTTGAATGTGTGGAAGTTAGAATATAGGTATTGATTGAAGGAAGTAAAGTTGTATGATAAGTTGTCGAAGAGAGAATTTTGGTTGGTAAAAGTGAGTTTGCGTGGTTATGTCATGTAAGATGAAGGTATTGTTGTAAATCCATAAGAGCGAACATGGTTCTACATAGAGGAAACTCCAAAGTAGGAAAGAGATTAAGATGTTTTGGCTATGGGTTTTGGAAGGTATTCCCCAAGCTAGAAATTTTGTTACCTTAGTTAATTTGCGAAATATAAGTTGTATGTTTTGGATGTTTGTCGTAGGGGGTGTTTGGAGAACCAAAGTAGAAGCCGGCTTTAGCTCCATTTTGATTTAGTCTAATCTTAATGCACTGTTTGTGGAGTGTTAAGATTTGTGGGTGACGAGTTGGAAGGGAATGAATATAAGATTGTAAAGTTATAGTTTATGATTTACGATAATAGAGGATACAAGAAGGGATTCATCCTCCTCAAGATTTGGAATGGGTTGCGGTAGTGAGTGTGTTGAATGATTAGGAATGGTTTTATTGGATCTAGAATTCAGAGTGTTTAATGATCACAAAGGTATATGATGATTGTTTGGTCTAAAAGAATAGAGTATGAGACGACATGGAGGATTGGAATTCCTGACAAACTAAGTCAAAAGTCTTTTCATATGTATGATCTAGTGGTTAAAGGAAGTGTGTATTGAGTTAGCAGTTCAGAGCTTCATGTCTAGTTTGAGAGAAAACCCTTTGAGTAGAAAAGTTGGGTATGCTGAACGTGAATAAAGATGCCTAATGATTGCTAGAAAGTGTCAGAAGTTGGATGTGAACTTGGTGTATTGAATAGTAGCAAGTAATTAGAGTGCATAGCGAGAGCGTGAGATAACGTAGTTTGTTCATATTGGTATAATTTGTAAGAATTCGAAGGTTGACAATAGAATTCACGGAAATAATGAGACCATTGGATGTTCCAAGATGGAAGTCAGATGGCAAAAAGTTTAATTGCTAATTTTGTATTACCAGGAAAATGGATGTATTGGCTACATGTTCGACTAGTAGATCGTAGAATGGTTGTTTTAAGTCGTGTGAGAAAAAAGTTGGAAGTTTGGTTGTGGTGATGTCGTGTTATGGATTATGATGTTCTTATCTTTGTAGTTTCATGTTTCCTATGATGATGAGTTGGGGTGTGTAGCTAATTCCGACGATGGGGAGCTAGGAAGGTGTTACCTAAGATGATGATAACTATTGTGTTGTGCCCAGTTCAAGAGTGAGCTTATGTGTTCGTAACTAGATTGTTTTGTATCTTGAGTTGGTTGTGGAGTTCATTTCATAAGAATTGCGCCTTGTGGTGGTTATCGTCTATAAGTTATATTGTTGTTTGCGCTATTCATGGTATAGTTTTCCTTTGTGTAGTAGTTGACTATCGGATGCAAGAACGTATCAGGGGTAGTTCGTATCCGGTGAATTTTCGAGGATGAAAATACTCTAAGTAGGGAGAGTTGTAACACCCCAATTATTTATTTAATTATTTAATTTAAATAATTGGAATTTTGGTGTATTGTGTGTGCTGTGCGAAGTTGGTAGGGTTTTGGAGGGTGAAGTATATTTTAATATTTTATGAATTTAAATAATTTATATAATATTAAATAAATATTGGAATATAAAAGAAAAGCGTAGATTGGTAAATTGATGAAGGATAGTGAGGGAAAATAAGGAAAACTATAAATGAGGTCTAAGGGATAAGTTTGGAAATTAGGAAAAGAGGAAGTTCAGTCGTGTTTTGGGATCATATAGAGAAAGTGTAAACCAGAGAAAAAGGAAGGTGAAAGGGCAAGGCTTGAAGGAAGAATTCACGGAGAAGAAGGAATCGCTCATGCAACTAAGGTAAGGGTGAGATTTATTCATCTCATAAGGGTTTAATAATCTGAATTTTAGATATAGTATTTTTGAATAGAGAATTGGGATTTGGGTAATTTTGAATGAGAGTTGTATTCAACTGTTTGAAGTTGTTGGTTTTGTGTGATAATCGGTTAAACCAGATGTTGAATGGGTGAAATTCTGTATTTTATGGCTGTAAGAATGGTTTTTGAGTGGAATATTTATAGCAGGGTTTGGTTGGATCGCAGAAGAAGAACCCTGAGAATCACAGAGCTCGTTTCGTGAGCAAGTTGAAAATTTGGAGAGCATTTTACAGAGAGTTGCTCGCTCAGCGAGCAAGCCCCTTGCTTAGCGAGACTTAGAGTGAAAAATACAATGTTTTATTTCTGAAAAAAAACTCGAAAATTATTTAATTAAAATATTAAAGGGTGGGGATTGAAGTAGTGCTATTAGAGGTAAGAAGAGATGGTTTGTGAGCTTAATTAGAAGAATAATAAGATTAACTTGAAAATGAACATAAATTGATATGTACATTTGTTGTTATTGTTGTTGCTATGAGTGATTGTGTTGTTGTTACATGACATTGATGTTGATATATGTTGATGTAACTGTTGATGTATGTTGTGTTGTTGTTATGTGTTCTCATTGTTGTTGATATATGTTGTTGTAGTTGATGATGCCTATTATAGATGTTGATGGGAGTTATTGATGTTGTTACGTGTTGTTGTTGCCATTGTAGTTATATGATGTTGTAGTTGTTAAGTGTTGTTGTATTTGTTGATATATGTTGTTGGTGATGGTATTGCATGAGATAATTGTTGTTGTATGTTGTTGGTGATGCTATTGCATGAGATAATTGATGTGGTATGTGGTTGGTGATGTCATTGTATGAGGTAGTTGTTGTTGAATGTTGTTGATGATGTTGCTGCATGAGGTAGTTATTGTATGTTGTTGATGTTGTTGTTATATGTTGTTGATGATGTTGTTGTATGAGGTAGTTGATGTTGTATGATATTGATGATGTTGTTGTATGAGGTAGTTGTTATATGATATCGATGATGTTGTTGCATAAGGTAGATGGTGTATACATTGCATATTGTCATTAATGGTGTATGGCATGTGTATAGTTGGGGATGATGTACCAAGGTTGGGTATATCCATTTGAATCCTAAAAGGGATCATTATTTTGTTGGTGCGATCATGAAATATGGATTGTAAATGACCATGAAACAGGGGTCGAGGGTGTGATCATGAAATAGGGATCATACTGGACCATGAAATAGGGGTCAAGTGTTCTGACGGACACATGATCTTAAAATAGAGATCTATATATGGTACCACATACATAGAGTTGGTAAAGTCTCATTACATAGTTGTTTGCTTGTATGTGAAGTGGTGAGAAGTGGTGTGTTTGTGTAATTGTTGGTGAGAAGTGGTGACTATTTGATGATACTTGCTTTTATTCTTATTATTTTTCCATTTTGTTGATGTAAGTATCTCACCTTTTCTGTTTGAATGCTACCCTTATGTTGGTAATGTGCAGGTGATCAGGATTAGTAGAGTTGGTGGTCGGTGAAGTCGATGTACTTCACAGTTAGAAGAGTTGTCTATGATACATAATTTGGGGTGTCGGGGCGATGATCGTTTTTTGTTGTTTATTTAATTAAAACATGTTTCCATTAAATCTTTTATGATTTTATTCTGAAATTACCGCGACAAGTAAAACATATTGTAATACGTATCAGTTTTGTCGCTCCCGGGATTTTCATCCTAGTACAAACGCGAAAGTGGCGCGGAAAAGGTAGTGTCGCCAGCCAATCATTTTTAGCCCAAATGAATAGGAAAGTTAATGTTTCACAAACCAAAGGAAAAAGGAAAGGACAAGGTCCTGCAAACCAAAGATCTGGGTTCGGGAGTCGGTTACAACCTGGGAATGTATTAGCACCCCAGATCGTTCGTCGTACCCGACGAGATCCATGCTTGTTTGTCTGTTTCAAAGTGTGAGAAATAAGATGCTGCTGAACAAAAGAACTACTAACTGGAATTGGAAATAAGGAAGGGAACTGGAAAAGAGAACGAAAAGGAAGAATGGGGATAATGTAGGGAAAATAAAGAATGTGCTTGAACGGGCCCTACCCTGCTTCCTACGCACCTCATCAAGAATATGAGGATCAGAGTCGACGTAGTTCGCCTAACTAAGCGGGAACTTTGTTTGTGTTTTTTATGAGTTGGAACTACTTATGTCTATGCTCATGTGTTGTAGGCTCGCCTTGAAAGAGTGTGTTTACCGTCTTGAAAATGAGACAAGTCATCGTGAGTTCGCTCGTTAAGAGTGAGTGTAATGAGTAAAGAGTTCCCACATGAAAGACGCTTTGTTATTTGTTTAACTGTCTTTTAAAGAGGTGTTTTGCTTTTGTAGTTTGTGAAACAACCTTCATTCTAAGACTTTTTTATCATGATGGATGCCTAATATGTCGCCCCGAAATGGAATGGGTGCAAGTACCTCATGGCAAAGTCTCTTGGCGCACGAGAAAGATCGCCTTTATTAGGTGTTTTGTTGTTTATCTTTATGAGTTGAGAAAAAAGACTCAAATCGAGAAAAGGAGACAACTATGGGAACTAAGACTCACCCTAAGTTGTTTATTTCATGGTATTTTCTATGGTTAGTGTGGTTTCTAATCCTAATGAAGAAAAAGGAAAAGAAAAAGAAACTAGAAAGTAACTTACTTCTCTAAAGAAGTTAAGTTGTTTCTAAAGAGGGATTAACATGAATTTGTACAAACAAAGCCTAAAGGGCTAAGAAAAATACAATTTGAAAGCATAAAGAAGACGAGGAAGAAGTTGTATGAACAAAGTTACCTCAACCTCTCTACAAAACAAAGGTTAGCTTTACAAAGCATATTGAAAACATAAAGCGTGGCAAAAGCTTAATTAAAGCTCACACTAGCTAAAGAAAAGCACTAAGGAGTTCCTAGAGTTAAGACCTAGACCTAAAGGATCCTAAATGATAAAAGGACTTCTAAAGTCAGTAGCTAATCCCTATTAAAGTATTTTAATGTTATGAAATCAAACAACTACAATCTATGTCCTAATGAGGTACTAACCTAATGGAAATCAAGGTGAAGTTAGATGAAGAAAGTTGAATGAAAGTACAAGACAAACACAACTTGAAAGAATAAGGATGATAAAGGAAGAATTTATATGTGGATTACCTTGCACCCCAACAAAACAAAGGTTAGCTTTATAAAGCATATTGAAAACATAACAAAGCATAAAGGCAATTAAACCTTACACACATCCTATAATGGAACTATGGTTCAAAATAAGAACTAAGTGTAAAGGCGAAGGTACCTAAAGGTTATATGACTTATAAAGTCAGTAGCTACATTCTATAGTTTCCTAAGGATTCTAGGACACCTTACAAGATTAAACAATGTCAAACTATGTACAAAAAGTTCACATAAGTTCACACAAATGCAAGTCAGGGCTCATGGATGAAGTATGAGTGCATATGGTATCCAAGCATGAATTAATACATGAAATGAGTATCAAAGTAAGTAGTGAATTCTTATGAATGTATATGAATGAACATACCATCATGGATGCAATGGTTTAAGCATATGGAGCATGAATAAGAAGATGTGGGAAGAAGTGTAGCAAACATCGCATAAGATTACAAAGGATGCAAGTTAAGGATGAATTCCATGTGAACATGAATGAGATGATTATGGGTCAGTAGCATATATTATTTTCTCCTATCAAATTAATTATTTTTAACCCCAATTTTTTCACACACATCTTGTAAATACTCTTTTATTTTAATCCACAAAAAACCCCAAAAAATAATATTTATTTAATATATTTTTTATTAGGTTGAAAAATATTACTTTTAAGTGTTTTTTAATACTTTTAAAATGTTTTCTTCTTGATTTTTCTTAAACCCATTGAATCATAAATATTTTTATGGATAATATACCTCTTTGTCTAAAGTCTTTATCAATGTTCAGTACATACTTAATTGACTTTTAAAACCACTTTTATTTGACTTTTTCTTTGAAATGTCTTCTAAAGTTTGAAAATTGGGTTTTCTTTGATAAAATTAATCACACACTTGGGCCTATTTTAGAATGTAAGAACCAATCCCCTTTGTAAATAAAAAAATCATTTGGGCCTCCATTTGAGTATAAGTCCCATAAATCAATTCATTCTTTTCAAAATTGTTTCAAACAATAAAACTTGGGCCTTTCCCATAGTATAAGTCCCAACACCTTTCAATATTCAATCAACACTTTGGGCCAATAATAGAGTGCAAGTCCCATCCATCTTTCTCTTCTATCATATTTTTCAAAACTTCAATCTCTTTCAAAACATCAATCTTTCAAATTCAATTCAAATCATTGGGCCTATAATAAAGTGTAAGTCCTTTCATTTCTTTTCAAATCATCAAGATCTTTGGGCCTCTGATAGAGTGTAAGAACCATAACTTTGTTTTCAATCAATATTTTAACATCTTTGGGCCTCCATATGAGTGTAAGTCCCATCTATTTTCAATTTTCTATGATCAATAATCTTTAATATTCTTTGGGCTTCCATCTGAGTATAAGTCCCACACCTCTCCACTTTTAAATTCAAATGTTTTAAACACAGCTTGGGCCTCTATTCAGAGTGTAATACCTAACACTTTCTCTCTCTTATCCCCTCAAAAAATTCTTCAATTTCTTTCATACAATCACACAATCAATCTCAATCAATTCACTCAACACTTGGGCCTCCATCAGTGTAAAACCCAACACCTATTCAATTCTTGTCATATACTTGTCTATTACTTATTAATATTAATTTTCTCATGGAATTTACAATATATCATATCCTAGGTTTAGACAAAGTTCAAATAATATGATCCTTTCAACTATAACTTAGTTCAACAATGTTCCCTCTTATACTAAGGAATTTTTCCCCAACTAAGATAGCCTTTACGTGGGCTTTATCCAAGCATCTTAGCATCCTCTTAGGATTTATACAAGGAGACTTGGAGAGTCTTATCCCTTGCCTCCTCTTGGGCTTCATACAAAGACCCACAAGCTTCTTAAAAGCAAACAACTTCCTCTTGGGCTTCATAAAAAGACCCACAAGCTTCTTAAAAGCATTCCAACCTCCGTTTGGGCTTCATACAAGGACCCTCGGGCTTCTTAAAAGCACAAGTCAAGTCTTAGTCATCAAACCAATAAAATCAATCCCCAAAGGAATTAATTCAATCCCAATCATTTAAGTATTTTAACTCTCTTCAAATCCTCAACAAGAGCTAGTATCCACATACATCTCCTCAGCAATCACCAGCCTTCTCAGAGACACATAAACTCCCTAGTTGAGTCAGTTCTCAACTCTTTTCATCTTCAACCTTGGGCTTGAATCAAGGCACTAAATTCAACTTTCCCCATATATAAGACACTGAGTCATATCTGTATGAGTATATCTCTTCTATACACCATAGTTCAAATAAATCATTTAAAACAAATTTTTCCACAAAAGAAAGATGTGGCATTTCTTGGATATTTAACATCCAAGTTTAAAGCTTTTATCCTTTTACTTATGAAGAAAGATATGGAATTACTTTGGATATTTAACATTATAGTTTAAAGTTTCTTCCCTTATGATTTTGCTCTTCAATTTTTGTGATGATATGGTGAGATATATCCCTTTCAGTTGACAATTATCAAATCTCAGTCAAACTTTTAGCTTCAATATTGGACTTTGAACAAGACACAAATACTCTTTTAGCTTCAATCTTGGGCTTTGAACAAGACACTCGAATTTTCCTCCCATAGATTTAGGAGGAACTACAAACGCTCTGATTTCCCAATTCTCTTTTTAGGGATACGTAGACATAAGGTCTTAAGATCTTATCGAGCACCCCTTCCAAAAACACATCTCTTTTCTACAAAAACAACAAAATCCTAATGTAGCTTGATTTTCGTGGTCTTTAATCACTATCTTATTTTTTCTACTTTCTTATTTCTTATTTTTTTTCCTGGTGAAGCTGGTTATGGAAGAGAAAATATATCTTAAACTCAAACCGTTTTGCATACTGTTGTTTAACAAATGCCCACATGGTTTTCGTTCCCTTTACAAATTATTTCTCCTAAGTATAGGGAAAATTTTGTTCTTTTTTTATATCGGTGAGGTTCCTTTGATTTAGGTCTGGGAATGAAATGAGTATTAAATAAAATAGGATAATGTTGTGTTTTTGTGTATTCATAATTTTCTGATGTTTTTGATAGGTCTGAGATCCTATTATTGTTTTTTGTTTGGTGTGTTCGCATAGATCTTACGACTTTTTGCCTATGTATCCCCAAAAAGAGAATTGAGCGATCAGAGCATCGTAATTCCTCCTAAAAGGCTAGATCTAGGAGGAAAGGGTTGATTTGTATCCTGGTTAAAAGCACAGGATATTTATGCTCAAAGTTTGTATTTGTGTCTTGATCAAAACCCAAGATTGAAGCTGAAAATTTGTTTGTGTCATGATCAAAGCCTAGGATTAAAGCTAAAAGGTTTGTTGTAACTGATAAGTTGCTTGAATTGCATAGCTCAAGGCATAATCTGAATGGTTATTTTGATTTTCATAGCTCAAGAAAGGCTGAATAGTTGACCTGAATTGCATAGCTCAGGAAAGCTGAATGGGTTTTCTTCATTTAGATAGCTCAAGAAAGGTTGAATGTTTAGCTTAGTTAGAGTCTAAGACTAAGACTATCAGGAATTAGCTTAGTTAAATTCCAAGACTATGAATGTATTGAATTAGCTTAGTTAAAGTCCAAGACTATGACTGTATTGATTGTCTACAAGGTGTTTGATTATTTGTGCCTTTATTGAATCCCAAGTTTGAAGAAAAAAGGTACTCATTAGAGAGAATTTGTAATCTCAAAAGAGGGAAAAGTTTTCTTTATATGTGCCTTGATTGAAGCACAAGGTTGAAGCCATACAAGGAAAACTGACTCTGTAAGGAATTTTTATTTGTGTCTTGATTTAGAAGCCCAGGTGTGAAGCTTATTTATGAGAGAATGACTCTTTGTTTATCTGTATCTTATATGAAGCCTAAGAAGGGAGGCTGAAAATTTGATGGGAAGTTGTCTCTGTATGAAGAGTGTTTTGTTTGTTGTTTGATAAAAGTTTTTGAGGTCATCATACATTCCTTTGTCTGGGGAGGTTCAATTGTACAAAGCCCAAGAGGAGGCTATCTTGGTCATACATCGGGGAGAGTGAGACTACCATATGTGTTTGATTCTTAAGAATTTGTTCCTATGCTTTTAGGAAGCCTTTGAGGGTCCTTGTGTTTAAGCATAAGAGGAGGCTAAGTCACCTTTAAGAGGCCCATGGGTCCTTGAACAAAAACCAAGAGGAGGCTGGGGGAGACTATGTAAATTCTAAGCCTGAGAGAAGGCACCTTTAAGAGGCCCGAGGGTCCTTGAATTAATCCCAAAAGGAGGTTATGTTTTTCCCTAGTAGGATTCTAGTTATTCAAAAGGTTAAGTCTGGTGACAGTTGTAAAACCTCACTTTCCCATTTTATAAAATACTAAAATAACACATAAAAATCATAGTTTTATCCTAAGTGGAATGCCATATCAACAAAAATAACAACAAAAATGTCTTTATTGAAACAACGGAAAATCAAGAATTATTCAACTCATGGAAACTGCCAACATCAACAATATACATCAAAATCTCTTGGTTTATAAAGTTTTAATAAAAATACGATACGTAAAAAATAATGAAAATAAGTAAAACATCAAAAATCCTCGAGTCTTGTGCTACGTATCAGAGCGACTCCTAAACTCGATCAAGCAACTTGTACTCCAAGCGTAATCAATTACTTGAATCATTTTTACTTCTGGGGAAGATAGTATCTCACGGACTCAACATAAATAATACATATCCGCAACAACACTTCTCGACATAATTTATGATTCAACAACATCAATAATGCAAAGTGACTCAATAATGAGACAATTCATGTGGTACCAAATCACCATGGTTCATTCAATCAAACTCGATTCATAAAAAAATCAGAATAAATTACATACACCTATTTGGCAATTATTTATCTCCAATACTCTCGACAATGGAGTTCGGATGAATCACATACGCCCATCCGACAATGAATTGTCTCAAACAATAATCAACAATAAACTCATGAATGCATGGCAATGAGTATGCACAAAAAACATGTATAATAATCATTATACATCTGCACATTCCATCTGATCACATAAGTGTTGGTGTAAGCCCTAGATGCCAATACTTTTGGTACTTGTATCGAATTATTTATTAATAATAAAAGGCATTTCTTTATTATGTTCGTTTTTCTAAAATGATAAAGTCCCTAGAATAGCTGGTTCGTTTAATGAAATATTAAGTTTGACTTAATTATGAGATTTCATTAAACATAAGGACACTATTCTTAGAACATCCATAGTTAAGATCTAATGTGAAATAGGATAGACTTAAAGCAATAAGACTATTATGTAGATAGACTGATGATCATATCTCATTGATCATGGATAAGGAGTTATCAAGTCTTGACATAGGTATGAATATTAGAAGTAATATTTATACTGGATTGACCCACTATGAGAGTACTACATAGAATGTCATGCAAAGTGTCATAAGTTACTCTCATGCTAATAGTGGTGTATACCACCCTTCGACCTGAAACTACTATGGACCCTAGATGTAGAGTAAAATACTTTATTGTTGATAAAACATTGTCCATAATTGGATGATCATAAAGACATTTGATGGGTACTTCACAAAGCATACTGAGGGACATGAGAAGCCTAGATGGAATTTCCCATCCTGCATAACAGGATAAATGTATAAAGGCCCAATAATGAAATGGACATGGATGAGACGTTATATGTGTTGTGTTCAATATAGACATAAGGGCAAAAGGGTAATTATACACACATGTACTACCACAAAAGGTTTTGACTGATCACGTGACAATTTTGTGACTTGTGTAGCATTGATGTGTTTCTAGATACCGCTCACTGTTTATTATGTTAAATACATGATTTAATATAATTGCCTATGTTGTGAAATCCTACAGGGTCACACACATAAGGACAATTAGAGAATTGGTAGAATAAATAAGGTATACTGTAAGGTACGGTGCACTAGAATGGAATACGGAATCTGGTAAGGTACCATGTGCTTAATTAACATATGATATAATAATAGTTATTATTAATTTTATAATAGTTATAAAATGTAATAATAATAAAATTATGTTTATTATAATAATTGTTATTATAATAATATTATTACTGAGTTCGGCTTTTAGCTTAAAGCACACACATGTAGTTCTATAAATAGAACCCTTTTGTAGAAGCCAATAAGTTGTTGTTTTGAAATCCCGACCGTATTCTATTTTTCCTCTCCCTCACTCCAAAACCTTCAATCTAATAAGCTAGCACTATGACTAAAGGAAACTGTACGTGTGTGTCGCTCCCGGGATTTTCATCCTAGTACCAACACGAAAGTGGCGTGGAAAAGGTAGAGTCTCCAGCCAGGCATTTTTATCCCAAATGAATGGGAAAGGTAATGCTTCACAAACCGAAGAGAGAAGGAAAGGACAGTGTCCTGCGAACTAAAGATCTGGGTTTGGGAGCCGGTTACGAATTGGGAAGGTATTAGCACCCCAAACCGTTCGTCGTACCCGACGAGATCCACACTTGTTTATCTGTTTCAATGGGTAAGAAAAAGATGTTGGTGAACAAAAGAACTGCTAACTTGAACTGAAATAAGAAAGGGAATTGGAAAAAGAGATCGAAAAGAAAGGGGGAACATGTAGGGAAAATAAAGAATGTGCTCGAACGGGCCCTACCCCGCTGTCTACGTACCTCATCGAGAGAATGAGGATCAGTGTCACGTATTTCTCCTAACTAAGGCGGAAACTATTTATATATTTTTTAGAGCTGAACTACGTATGTCTATGCTCAGGTGTTACAGGCTCGTCTGGTACAAGTGTGTTACCGTCTTGCATATTAGACAAGTCGTCGCATGTTCGCGTTTAGAGTGAGTGAGGTGAGAAAAGAATTCCTGCAGGAAAAGACGATTCTTCTTTGTTGTTTGGTCTTTTAGAGAAGTGTTTTCTGTTTAATATTTGTGAACCTTCTCATACTAAGACTTGTTCATCGTGGTAGATGACTTAAACCTCGCCCTGAAATAGGATGTGCATAAGAAACCCACGACAAAGTCTCGTGTCGTAAGAGAAGATCAACCTTTATTAGGTGTTTTTTACTTTTATTTGAGATGAGAAAGAAAGTAAAGAGAACCAAAGGAAAAAGCCTAAAGGGAAGACTAAGTATCCTAGTGTTATCATGTTTGGATGATCCTAGGTTAGTGTGGTTTTCTAATCCTAATGCGAAAAAGAAAAGAAAAGGGGAAGTAGAATACGACTTACTTCATAATTAAGTTAAGTCGATCCTAAAGGGATTAGCATGAAGTTGTGTAAGAAAAAGAATTGGAATGCTAAAAACACACACACTTTGAAAGCTTAAACAATGTAAAAGAGCTCAAGGTTTAGAGACTTACCTTTACCTTCCTACAAAACAAGGGTTAGCATGATAAACATGAATAAGAAATGAGGTAAACAATTACCAAACAATTCCTAATGGAACTTGGACCTAAACTAGACTCAATTCTAGGTTTAAGGAACCTAAAAATAATGCAAAGCAAAAATCTAGCAGCCTATTACAGCTCCTAAATGCACAAACAACAATGAAATGCAATGCACAATGCAAACAACTTTCTATAGCTAACAATCAGCATGCAATGACTTGCTATAAAATGCAAGACGGATTTGACTTATTTTTAATTATGCACACAATGATGATTTTAATGCACAAACATCACAAACACGGTCAAATGGAATCAACATGAAAGATCAACATGGATTAGTGAACATGATTAACTACAATGACTTGCTTGTTAAAGAATGCACAAACATAACCAATATGAAACAAGTATGCATATAAGTTTTGAAGAAATATGCAACAACATGAAATATGCACATGTATCAATAAGAATCAACAAAATGAACATGCAACTTGATGCAAAAAATCAAAATTGGCATTACATAGAAGTGTGATCAAAGATGCAAACAAAATACAAGAATGAATATGCATATATGATCATGTATTTTCAAGTGAATCATGGCATGACATTGAAACACTCAAACAATTTAGAAGCATACATGTATTACAAAGATGATGCAAAACAGGATGTGAAACATATGTCTACATGCTAATTGATGCATTTGAACCTAGCAACAACATGTACAAATCACTTTACGCATTAATGAACATATAAGCACAAAATATGCAAAAGTAATGAAACGCATGTCGAAACGGATCGAAACGATGGAATCGCACACCAAAAGTGATCTTGAAAATTCCCTTAAATCATGATCTATTGCTACATGAACATTAAAGGAATAATGCAATGCAAATAGACCATAAAACAAGCTGATTTTCCAAAGTCAAATAGCATTAACCGGTTAACGCTATAGGTTAACTAGTTAATGGTCTCAAAGTTTCAAAACTAGTAGCAAATTACAACGTGTTAACCGGTTAACCATATGCGTTAACCGGTTAACACTGAACATAATGCTGAAAAATGCCAAGAAATAAGCATGTTTTGTCATGAACTTACTTCTACAAACCCCTAACACATACATGAACATGCTAGCACAAATTTGTTGCTTAACTAAGGTCTTCTAATACCTATTAGCACCTAGAATGAGCTATGATTCTAACTACTAACAATCAAAATTAGCAAAACACAATCAAATCGTAACCGAACGCAAAAAGATAAAAACGCAAGCATAACAATAAGTAATCGATGAATGCCAATGCGGCAAGATGAAGAGAATAGGTTAAAAGCAAAGAAACGGTATCAGATTCACCAACCTACAAAGCGGAGGATTACATTGGTGAGTGTTGCGATTCTATTGGTGTGAATAATGAAGAGAAAATCGTGAGCTTCGATCTTCAATCCGCAAGAATGCAAAATAAATGTCAATGCTCGAAATTTTTTCCGATTGGTGAAATAAACACCATAACCGTGCTGGATCTTCGATATACCACTGAATTGTTGAAGAAGATTGAGGCTAAGTTTCCGATCGATCGAGTTTCGATGTAAAAATTGATGGATCATGATGAAGATAAAGCTTTGATAAATTTTGCAATGGAGAAGAATTAAGAGAGAAATGAGAAATTTGGAAATTGAAGTGGGTAAAAATTAAGTTTTTTTTAGGTATGGAGTGAAATGGATTTATATAGAGGCTAGGCTTGGATTGAAGCATAGGCATGAAGCTAGCTTGGGGCTTAGGTTTGGGAAATGAGGCTTGGAATTAGGGTTGGAGTTAGTTGGAGATAGTTGGGGTCTTAGAATATTCCTTGGAATATGCTAGAAGGATCTAGAAGGTGGTGGAAAATTCCAAGGTAAAAATGAAGTGTGAGGGAAATGCAAGGCAAATATGAAAAAAGTGAGAAAACTGAAGGGAAAAAGTGGAGGGAAAAGTGAAAACAACTAATTTTTGAAGCCTTTTACCCAATTTTCGCATGCGTTAACCGGTTAACGCTATAGGTTATCTAGTTAACAGACCAAAAATCTTGAATTTTCCTTTTTCTTGTGGGAAACTCCAGGAATACGTCTGCACCATCCATTCTGAGTTGATTTGGATTTTAATCCCTTCTAGGGCTTCGTGGATGGCATTGAGCTCCTTGCAAAATCACTTGGCTCTTATTGTTTTACGGATCGAATTGATGGATAATTGACCATATGCCTTATGCCGGCAACCATGGATGTTATGCATATTTCTTCTATGCAAAAATGTTTGAACATGTATTAAATATGCTATGCTATATGATACGAAAATGAGAGGGCAAATTTTGGGGTGTTACAACTGCCTCTATTCAAGCATCTATTAATCTGAAAAGGACGAGAGCATCAACTGTTGGCCGTTCTAGATGAATTGTGGTTGAGTACTAAAAAGACCCTGAAATTTGCGCTCTGATGGAGAAAATAGGGAAATAAAACCAACCAAAGAAAATAAAGGCCTGATGATGAAGGTAACCAAAAGTAACCGCTGAAATTAGAACATGTCTTTTGTGGAACTAGGAGACTACTTACTTGGAAGTGAGAAAGTGTCTTTTGTGGAACTAGGAGACTAATTAATTGTGCAACTATGAAAATCCACATAACAACGCGCTGTCTTGATCTTCCGCACTATTTCGACAATATAACCCACTATCAGGATCTGCAACCAGGCATGCACTGTCTTGACCCTCTTTCAGAATCTGTGTAACTACACGCTATCTTGATTCCGAGCTTCAAAATCCATGTCACAACACGCTGTCTTGATTTTTCTTCAAAATCCGTATAACAATACGCTGTCTTGATTTTGCTTCAAAATCCGTATAATAATATGTTGTCTTGATTTTGCTTTAAAATTCGTATAACAATACGCTGTCTTGATTTTGGTCTATGAAATTACCATTATAACAAGTAGATGTGTATTTCCCAAAGATCCACTAGGCTGAATCGTTGTCAGGATCCGTGTAACAACACGTTGTCTTGATTCCAATCTTCAAAATTCGTATAACCATACGATGTCTTGATTTTAAACACGACATAACCATCATAACAAGGAGGTATGTACTTCCTGAAATATCTATCCACTGGGCTGGATAAAGATATACTCTCGCGGGGGAGAATTCTTACTAGGACTCCACTGGAGATGCAAATGTCTTGGGTGACATTCTACTGCGAAAATGAGATAACCATCTCCTATTAATAACCACCAATGGTTGGGGAATAAAACAAGCACAAAATCAATCTCGACACTCTGACCAGAGATACCCATCTGTTGGGGATAACAACGTCCTGGGAGACATTGTGTTGAGGAAATGAGATAATCATATCCTGAATCCTGCTGGGAGATAACAATGTCTTGGGAGACATTGTGCTGGGGAAATGAGATCATATACTTTGTCAATACAAATCCCTATTGGGGAATAAACCGATTGCTGACTCGATCTCAGGAAACCCTGGCTGGAGATAACCAATCGTTGGGGATAACAACGTCATGGGAGACATTGTGTTGATAAAATAAGATAACCACCGTTGGCTGGGGATAACAACGTCCTGGGAGACATTGTGTTAAGGAAACAAGATAACCATCTCCTGAATCCTATTGGGGATAACAACATCCTGGGCAACATTCTGCTGGGGAAATAGGCTAACTATCTTGAAACTCTTGCCGGAGATTGTGATCTACTGGAGAGGGATAAGAACAAAACTGCATTCGGGCATGCATTGCTTTGTCATGTCTACCAAAATAAATTGGCAACCTCTTTGGGAATATTTCAATCGCTGGGCTGAACTCCAATCACACAACTCTGCAGGGGAGTGACAAACTTCAAACTTGGTTGGGGAAACAATCTGCCAAGACCTAGCTGGGGAGAGAATTCTGACAATTCTAACTCTGTGGGGAAAACGTTGCATTCAGTCGCTTGTTGGGAATGAAGACTACGCTTGGGAATATAGCTATTCAACTGATCTTGAAGTTCTGCTGGGAACATTGCCTTTTCATACTTAGCTAGGGAAGGTTCCGCTTTAACTTTGCTGAGGATGCTAAGTATCACCTTTCTGCTTGAGGAAGAGATCTGCTTGGGGAATATAGGCCAATGAGGATTGGACTTATATCTGGAAGGTTCGCTGGGGAAAACTGCGGAAACTACTGTGTAAGGAAGAGAACTCGCTAGCTCTTCTGTATTTTCACCACTGCTAGGGAATAACGAATCTTCCTATACTGTTGGGATAACACAGACTCTAGTGGGGAATACCCCTTCGTTGGGGGAGAATTCTCTGCTTGGGGAAAATCCTTAGTCTTTCTATTACTCCACGGAGGAAGGTTCAATTTCCCACTATACTGGGGATAACGGAGAACTCCACTAGGGATATTTCCAGCTGGAAATAAGAGTTTTAATCAACTCTTTCTAGGAGTGGGAGGTAGGATGTGTCTCATGTTGGGGATGAGAAACGAAAGGCGTCCTCTACTGGGGATAAGAGATAATGATCTTCCTGCTCGAGAAATATCATTCTCTTTGATGTTGCTCTACTGGAGAGGTTGGTCTGACTTGCTGACGAGCCATGCTTCAATGAGACATGCAGAGGAAGAGGTTTCTTGAAACTCAGAGTTGAGCAATGACTTTGCTGGCAACACCTGTACCTGCATGTACACAATTGATAGCGCCTACAAAATGAATGGTTAGTTTGGCCAGCATGCCCCGTGTTCACGGCCTGAATTACCATCCCAGTCACTAATTATTCACAATGATTTTAAATGTTTTCCCTTCATATGTCATTTATAAAGCCACTGAGTATAAATGCAATGTTCTTTTATCAAAAATTCAGGGCATTTTTGCAGACAAAGCAAGTAAATGAAAACAAGGATAAAGCTTTTTTACTGAACATTCTTTTATTGATCAGCCTCTAAATAGGCGGAAATTTACATCAGGAAGCAATCACCTGAAAAGAGGTGATCGCTGCAAATTGAGAAAAAGAAACTATCCTAATGGCAATGTGCGACATTCCGATAAGTTTTAATTCTGCTATGACCAGTATGTCTTCAGATTTCTCGTTCCTGCCTTCGTTTTTCAAAGAAGAAGATTGGGCTGATTCCTACCCTTCTGAGATTGCCATGATGACGTGGTACAAATTACCCAAATCACAGTTATTCACTTATTCCCTCTTTTGCGTGGATTGCCCTTTCGGGTTTTCAATCCACCAGGATAACCGTTTTTGCCCGAGCTGTCCCATGTGGCTTTTCAGCTCAGCAGGTGTGCATTGTTTCCAAGTATTTCCCTAATTTTTTCCCGAGCTCTTTTATTATGTTTTTAGCTCGCCATAATGCCCTTTTTTTCTATTGTTTTATTCATTTGTCTCCATATTGATTATCCAAGTATTTTTTCACTACGTCTAAGTTGATAGGGGATTGGAAGTCTTTGCCATCCATGGTTGTTAGCATCAAGGCTCTGCACGAGAAGACCTTTATAACCACAAATAGACCTTCATAGTTGGGTGTCCACATGCCCCTCTAATCTGTTAGAGGAGGAATGATCATTTTCATCACTAAATCACCAGGTATATAGCGCTCAAGTCGCACTTTCTGGTCGAAAGCCCGCTTCATTCCCCTCTGATACAACTGTCCATGGCATACAACTGCCAGGCATTTCTCTTCAATGAGGCTCAAATGGTTGTACTAGAATTGGAGCCAGTCAGCTTCATCAAGCTTGACATCCATCATTAGTCTCAGCGAGGGGATCTCAACTTCAACCGGTAGGACTGCCTCCATACAATATACAAGCGAGAATGAGGTTGCCCCTGTCGAAGTGCACACAAATGTTCCATAGCCATGCAACGCAAATGGTAGAATTTTGTGTCAGTATTTGTATGTCACAACCATCTTCTGAACAATCTTCTTTATGTTCTTGTTGGCCGCCTCGACTGCGCCATTCATCTTTGGGTGATACGAAGAAGAGTTGTGATGCTTAATCTTGAAATCCCGAGACAAGTATGCCATCATTTTATTGTTGGGATTAAAACTATTATCTGTAATAATTCTTTCGGGAATTCCATATCGGTATATGATATCCCTCTTGATGAAGCGGGCTACCACTTGTCTGGTGACGTTGGCATAGGATACCTCTTCGACCCACTTTGTGAAGTAGTCTATGGCAACCAAGATAAAGCGATGACCGTTGGAAGCGATTGGCTCAATCTTGCCATGCATATCAATTCCCCACATGGCAAAGGGCCAGGGTGAAGACATGACATTCAATGGATTGGGAGGTACATGAACCTTGTCAGCATAGATTTGGCACTTGGGCACTTGTGGGAGTATTTACAGCAATCGGATTCCATGATGATCCAATAATATCCCGATCTTAGAATTTTATTTGACATAGCATGCCCTGCAGCATGGGTAATGAAGGAGCCTTCGTGCACTTCTTGCATCAACGTGTTCGCTTCGTGTCTATCCACATATCTGAGCAGGACCATGTCGAAGTTCTGTTTATAGAGCACATCATCCTAGTTTAAGAAGAACCCACCTGCCAACCTCCTATAGAGATTTCAGAAATTTCTTGATGTCGTGATACCAGGTTTTGTCATCCTCAACAGCGTCAACTGCAAACACATATGCCGGTCTTTCGAGACGAGATATGTCGATTCTAGGCACATAGTTCTCTTGGTAAACCTTGATCGTGGAAGATAAGGTTGCCAAGATATCAGCAAACTGATTCTCGTCCTGAGGTATGTATTGCAGCTTAACCTTCGTGAAGAAAGTCAACAGCCTTCTAGTGTAGTCCCTATAAGGAATCAGATGAGGTTGATGAACCAGCCATTTTCCATTAACTTGGTTGACAACTAAAGCCAAATCACCGAAGATTTAGAGGTTCTTGATTCTCAAACCAATTTCTTCCTTGATCCCCATTATGGAGGTTTCATACTCTGCTTCATTGTTAGTGCACTCGAAAGTCAGTCGAGCAGTGAAAGGCATATGAATCCCTTCCGGAGAGATAATAACGGCACCAATTCCGCTTCCGTTCATGTTGACGACTCTGTCAAACATCAGACTCCATTTGGATTCGGGGTCTGGCCCCTCCTCCGGGAGTGGTTCTTCGCAGTCTTTTGACTTGAGGAACATGATGTCCTCATCTGGAAACTCGAACCTCATGGTCTGGTAATCATCAATTGGCTGCTGGGCCAGAGAATCTGACAATACACTTCCTTTGATTGCTTTTTGTGAAGTGTACTTGATATCATATTTTGTTAGAATCATTTGACATCGAGATACTCTTCCAATTAGAGCAGGCTTTTCAAATATGTATTTACGAGGTCCATCTTGGAAATCAGTAGGATAGTGTGAGTCAGCATGTAATGTCTTAGTCAGCTAGATGCCCATGCCAAAACACAACAAATTTTCTCGAGCAGTGAGTAACGAGTCTCACAGTCGGTAAACTTTTTGCTAAGGTAATAGATTGCATGCTCTTTTCGACCAGACTCGTCCTGCTGACCCGTCACACAGCCTATTAATCCCTTGAGCACTATGAGGTACATGATTAGAGGTCTCCCTGGAACTGGAGGCATGAGAATCGGAGGCTCTTGCAAATACTCCTTGATTCTATCTAACGCTTGTTGGCAATCACCATTCCATTTGATGGCCTGATTCTTCCTAAGAAGTTTGAAAATAGGTTTGTACGTGGCCGTTAGGTGAGATATGAACCTTGCAATGTAGTTCAACCTCCCTAAGAAGTCGCATACTTCTTTCTCGATTCTTGGTTCATGCATCTCCTGAATTGCTTTTACTTTTGCAGGGTTGACCTCAATCCCCCTTTCATTGACAATAAAGCCCAATAGCTTTCTAGAACACACCCCGAATGTGCATTTGTTTGGGTTCAGTCTCAGCTTGAACTTCTGAAGCCTATCAAATAGCTTGGCTAAGTTGATCAAATGTTACTCTTCTGTTCGTGACTTTGCAATCATGTCATTGACGTAGACCTCAATCTCGTGATGAATCATGCCAAGGAATACAATCACCATTGCACGTTGGTATGTAGCTCCAATATTTTTCAAACCAAACGGCATGACTTTCTAATAGAAGGTGCCCCATGGGGTTATAAAAGTTGTTTTCTCCATGTCATCTAGCGACATCTTGATTTGATTATAGCCTGAAAAGCCATCCATGAAGGAAAACATAGAGAATTGGGCAGTGTTATCAACTAGCACATCAATATGCGGCAGTGGGGAGTCATCTTTGGGGCTTGCCATATTCAAGTATCAATAGTCCATGCATATTATGACTTTACCATCCTTTTTAGGGACCGACACGGTGTTCACAACCCACGGAGGAAAGCTCGTCACACACAAGAATCCGACATCAAATTGCTTTTGCACTTCTTCTTTGATTTTGATTGCCATGTTGGGTCGGGTTCTTCTCAATTTTTTCTTTATCGGTGGGCATTCTTCCCTAAGCGGTAGCTTGTACATAACAATATCGGTGTCCAACCCTAGCATGTCCTGGTAAGACCGGGCAAAGATGTCAACATACTCTCGAACCATGGAAATCAAACGACTCTTGACAACTCCTTCCAATGCGGCCCCGATCTTAACTTCTTTTTTATCTTCTGTTGTACCCAGGTTGATCACCTCAATGGCCTATTCATGTGGCTGAATCACCCTCTCCTCTTGTTTGAGCATTCTGGATAACTCATCGGGTATTTCACGGTTTTCCTCGACCTCTTAGTCTTCTTGGTGGATTGGATTATCGAAATCATACTCGGCCATATCAGAAGAGTTATCAAGGGAATCCGAAGGATTGATTTTGCACAAGTGATGTGCTTATTTCAGAATTTGTTTCTTTATGAAAACCACAGGACAAAAGAAAATAAAAACATTACCATTTTTATTTGTTTTTTGTGAAAAAATTTCAAAAATAAAGAAAGGGAACATAGTTTGAATGAAAAATGTTCTTTATTTATAGTAAAATAAACTGCATAACATGCAAGGTGGCCCTACAATGAATCCATACACTTTGTGCATAATGTAGAACTTGACATGCGTATGCTAATGAGAAAACAAAGAAAATTACTTTGACAGGCCAATGACATCATCGTCAATGACATCTTCAATGACACAAATTTGATTTGGGTCAATTACTCCCACGCTTGAGAAATTGGCCATTCTTCTTCGGGATCCTATTGCTTGACCCGAGATATAGCCTATCCCAAACTTATCTTCTTTTTTATCGACCTAGACCGACTTGCCCCAGCTTTGGGCATTTCCAGCTCAACCACCTCTTTGACCTGTTTGTAGGAGGATATAGAATTTCCTACTCGCTCACAACTCCTTGTAGCGCAGTTGGGAGCAACAACATTGACGTTCACGACTTCGAAGGCTTGGCATAATGTTTCATGATTCTTCGCATCCATTTCAAAGTATTTGAATGTTGACAGATGGCTGACGAAGATATCCTCTTCTCCGCACACAGTAACTACTTGACCATCAACAACATATTTCAACTTTTGATGCAAGGTTGAAGTCACTGCGCCTGTGGCGTGGATCCATGGACGTCCCAGGAGGCAGCTGAAAGCTGGTTGGATATCCATGACATATAATATGCTTTTGAAGACCTACGATCCTATCTTCACTGGCAAATCGACTTCACCAAAGACCGATCATCTAGAACCATCAAAGGCTCGCACCACCAGGTCACTTGGTCTCAAAATCAGCCCGTCCACTTCCAACTTCATCAAATCTTTCTTTGGAAGAACGTTCAAAGAAGAGTCGGTGTCAATTAGAACGTGAGATAACACAAAACCCTTGCACTCCATGGTGATGTGAAAGGCCTTGTTATGATTTCTCCCTTCCAATGTCAAGTCTTCGTTTGTATAACCCAATCCATAACTGGCATTAACACTTGCGATCACTATTTCAAGTTGTTTCGCTATTATCTCTTGCAGAACGTAAGCCGTATGTAGAACCTTCAATAATGCATCTCGGTGTGCGGGGGAGCACATAAGCAGCGACAATATTGATATCTTTGAGGATGTTTGGTTCAGGTAGTCAACCACCTTGTAATTGCTTTCCTTGATGATGCGTAAGAATTCTTCAACCTCCTTCTCGAAGGTACTCTGCTCTTTTGACGGAATCACCACTTCTTTTGTGGGGGAATACTCGTCCACTTCTGGTGAATCCACCTATTCCACCGATATTTACAACACTTGGATCAATGAAAACTGGAGACTTGTCTTCAACTATCTTCTCCTGAACATACACATATGAACCATAGTAACAAGGAACTTCTTTTTCACTCTCATATGGGACTGGTCCAAGAACTGTGATGGTTACAGGGCTTGTGGTAACATGCCTTGCCTCTTGCGGTATATAGATATTGATTGGTGTTGGATGAGAAGGAATTTCCTCTGGAGTGAAATGTATAGTGACGATAGACACATCGTTGCTTTGGTTGTTTACCTTATCGAACAGTAGCGGGCCTTCATCGATCAAAGCTTGGATGCCTATTTTCAACTTATCAAACCCATTCTCGGAAGCATTAAAATCTTCACAATTTGTGTCACATCCAGAGAACACCTAACCTTTCAACAATCTCTCTTTGACAATCCACAAAGGAGTCTTTACTTCCTTGACATTCAGAATCAAATTAAAGGTTTTTCCTTCCTCAATGCCATTGATCCATGCCCTCCCATGATCGGGCATCAGATTGGTATTGACATTCGGCGGTGGGGCAAAGTTATTGGTCTTCGCGTCAATCAAATCATGAACTTTCAGCTGCAATGCAATGCACTTCTCAATTGTGTGCCCCAGGGTACCTGAATGAAAAGCACATTTGGAATTGGCATCGTAGCCCGGTGGTAGAGAATCCCCAAAGATGGGTTGCAGTGTCCTTAACTGAATCATGTTCAAGACTAACAGTCTCTGGAGCAGTGCAGTATATGTCATCGGAATGGGCTCAATGACACAATCTAATTGGCAAAAACAATGTTGGTAAGGCCTTTATTGACGATGATTTTGTTGTTGTGGTTGTTGTTGAGTAGGCCCTGATGGAATGGTAATTGCAGTCACTTGACCGTAGTGATTCTGACGATTCCAGCCATGGCCTCTACTGTAAACAACATTAGTTTCGCCTTATTTCTTCCTCTGGGGACCGACATAGGGCTTTCGCGCTCCAGATGAGCTACTGGCACCATCATATTGAATCTTCCCCTTCTTTCGCAAATTTTCTACTTTTTCACCAGCAACGACGAGATTGATAAATTTGTGGCCGAACAGGAAGCCAGACGATCGATAAACACCCCTTATAGAGTACTTATGAACATCTCCACCATTTCATTCTATAACAACAGAGGTTGTACTCTTGTAGCTAGTTGGCGCCATCTCTGAACGTACTCTTTGAAACATTCTTTAACATTCGGTGACATGCTCTGTAGTTGTGTACGATTTCGAGCCATGTCCATATTGTACTGATAATGCTTGACAAAAGCTTCGGCTAATTCTTTCTAGCTACTGATAGGGGTCCTCCTGAGCTTCATGTACAATTCTTGGAAAGCTCCGACGAGACTATCCTTGAAATAGTACATCCATAGCTTTTCATCATCAGTATGAGTAGCAATTCTACCGACAAAAGACTGGAGATGGGTCCTTGGGCAAGAATTGCAATTTTACTAGTCAAAGGCGGGAGCTTTGAACTTGTGGGGAATTCTCACCCCAGGTACAATACCCAAGCCAGTGATATTGAATCTCAAAGAGTTCTAGGATTGAATGGAGCGAATTTGCTCAGCCATTTCCTCAAAATGACGATTGACCTATGCACTCTTGCCTTCCATGTCTTCCAGGATGGTGAACTGAACTTCTTGATCCACTTGGGGAAGAGGACCACCACTAGCATTGGCAATAACCTCAATTTGAGGTTGAGGTCGAGGGACACCTCCTCCCAGAGTACCAGTACCTCTAGGGCCTCCACCATTATTGTCATTGCCATCCTGATTCCTTTCAATCATCTCCCGCAGATGCTTTTGGTTCTAATTGATGCTAGTTACTAAAGTCATGAATTGGTCCTTACGATAGTGCAGTTCCACCAACTCAGCTTGCATTTGATCCATGATCCGACCTCTGTTTTGTTTAGTAGGATACCTATGAATAGTGTCTGTTACATAAGAGTCTTTAGCAATATGGGAATGTACCTGCAAAACAAAGAAAAAAGGTGATATGTATGTAATGCAATTGTTTATGCTTTCAATCTTAAGATAATTCATGCCACAGTTCCGATAATTTAACAAAGAAATCCAGATAGCGTTTGAACACCGACTTTGAAAAGCCTTTGCATTGAAATCGGCTTCCTATATCTGTAACGACTCAAGTGTCAGTGCATACAAAGAATATAGAGAGTTGACAAAAAGCTACCTATCATATATCATCCCACAAGGCGAGAATATCAGCATTCCCCGTAGGGTACAAGTCTGACAAAAGAATATTGAAATATGAAAGAACAAAGTCGAGATTCCTACCACATGTCTGTAGGTAATCCAAATACAGAAAAATCAAAGCTACTTCTTGAGGACTCAGATCACTCCTTGTTAGGTCCCGACTCTAGACCTCTTGATTCCAGCCATTAACTTGAGATCTTCTATCTCTTGGAGTGTCAATTCATGTTCCTTCTGACTCTGTTCCAGCTGTTGAGTCTTGGAAATCATCTATAGTTCATAGAACTCTTCCCTTTCCTTGTGCTTCTTCTTGTCTTGAATCCTCTAATATTGCAACCAGGTGATGGATTGTCTGGCTTCACTGAGAGTCTTCTTGGTCTTCTTATACTCTTCCTCTCTTTTAGTATCCATCAGACCTCTTCTTTCGAAGTAATCTTCTCTACTAGCCAATTCCTTCTCTTTAATCTCCTGAGTGACTTGCATTTTATGCAGCTTTCCTTCTACTTCCTCCTTGGAATAGATCGCATGATGGTATAAGCCGATCATATATGCATTTTCCACCCTTAACTCTTGTAGTTAAGCTTCCAACTTCTTGTAGTCTTCTAAGGGAATAACGGCCTCATGCTCAATCACTGGAAGAACTGGAGGGGAGAATGACAACAATACTGCTCGAGCTCTATTCTTTAGCCCATACTCATATTCTGGGAAAATCTGATTGTTACATTTGCCAAAGCTAGCCATCCATTCTCTTCTAATGCACTTCCAAGCCCCCAACATCTTTTCTCACTTAATGCATGTTGTCTTTCACCAGAAAGTAAAATGTAGGAGCCAATTTCAGATATTCGGGGACGTCTTTTAAAGCATACCCTAATATGCTCCTCAATAAGATTGGGTTGTAGTAGATACCTCCATCCACTCCCAACAAAGGTACACCGAGGTAACTACAAAAAATGGTGATGAAACGTGCACCATAAAGTCTTTGAGTAAACCATTTGACGTCTCTAGCGAAACAACTTCTCCAGCTTCTGAGCCTAAATTAAAGTATGATCACTGAACACTCTAGTGATAGGAAAGTGCCTCATAAACCACATATGGAATAAAGGAGCACAATATCGAACTAAACTTCCTCCTTTCCTTTCAGTCTTATAGTGCACTGAGTAATATAGATCTCCCAGCAGTGTAAACACATGGTTCTTCAGTAAGAATTAATGTATGGCATTCATGTCTATGAACTTCTCCATATCTGCAAACAAAATAATGCCATAAATAGAAAGGGCCAAAATAGCATACATAGAATCCCATTGTGCTTCAGCAACAAGTTCTTCAACCTTCTTCACTAAAATCTCCAAAGCGAAACCAGGCATACCCCTTTGGTAATAGTCAGAGAATCCACTACAGAAAGGCTCAAATAAAGAGCCTTGGCAATTGCCTCCGGTGCAGGTCTAAGCATTTCAGCATTGAACGGGATCTGGTCTTGAATAGGAACTCCCAAGATCGAAGCATACACCTCCAGCAAAGGACCTAGCTGAAAATCGGGAAATGTGAAGCATCGAAGTTGCAGATCATAATACTAGAGCAGAGTGTGAATGGAACTTCTCTCAGAGGGATCTAACTCTACCACCACATACAGAATATTCCCATAAGATTTCCTAAACTATCCCACATGATTGGGCGTAATCAAATCCACCATTCTCTTTAACAGGACAACCTTGGTGTCGAAAAATTTGAAGTGAATGTTCTGCTTGCGAGGGTCTTCCATCTCTGAACAATATACCGGAACTGGAGATAGTGAGCTAAACTTGAGAATGAAATCAAAACATGATCAATGATGGAATGATGCAATGCAAATGCAAATGCAAGGCCATTTGATCAATCTGGACTATCTGGCAATCGGATACTAGAGCCAAGTGATCAGAAACTTCCAAAATCCTATGGATAACAGCCCATACTCAACTCAGATAGTCATAAATCCATATCAAGGACCAGAAACGACTAACTCAAGAAGTCCAAGATCAAAGTAACGAAATTAGAACATAAGATTGTGCTGGTAATGAGGGTATGATGAGGTCAAGGGTTCCTGCAAACTTGTAAACCCCTCCCAAACTCACGAGTGTGCTACTTGGGTCAACACCACAGAATCTCAAATCCAAGCAGCAATAATAAGTTCGCCATCTCCGAGAAATGGTTCGTGACCAAATTAGGGAATTGGTTTGGCATTATGTACTTCTCAGGGAGGACTCAACTGAGTCCAAGGAAACAAGCATCCCTCATAAGTCCCCAGCTTCAAGCATTGAATCAAGAAACAATAGTACATTGTGCATGTAGGATACAGTAATATCATCATACAAATAGTTTACTTTAACTGGATTCTTACGAGAGAACCAGGCCATCCTATGCAAGTTCCCTAGTGGGACATAGGATGCGAGTGGGTTTGCCAACAAATGTGGTCTACCATTATCATCACTAGTGAGGGTTTTTTCCACATATTTCCTCAATGATCGGTCCCTAGATGCACATAACTATCAGGGTCCTATCCCGAAGTGGAAGAAATCCCCACAAAAGATATTTCCAAGACGTTCGCAGTCTGAGTGTGAAACACATCGCCACTCATCATTCCACATGCGAGTACAACATGTCCACGCTAATCTAGGGTGCACTCAAGTCGGGTAGTTGGCTTATCTCACAGTAACTTGCATCCCAAGGAAAAAATGGAAAGCAACACAATCCAGATAGTCCCGTAATATATGATGCATGAAAATAAATACTGAAAACTGTAAATAAAGTTGTAAATAAAACTTTAAACGAAAACAATAAATAAACATACAACAACACACAGATAACACCCAAAGAAACAAAAACAAACAGGCGCTAGGATTAACTCTCAAGGGAAACCATAGATTCTGGGTTCGATCCCCAACAGAGTCGCCAGCTGTCGCTCCCGAGATTTTCATCCTAGTACAAACGCGAAAGTGGCCTGGAAAAGGTAGAATGGCCAGCCAGGAATTTTTATCCCGAATGAATGGGAAAGGTAATGTTGAACAAACTGAAGAGAGAAGGAAAAGACAGGGTCCTGCAAACCAAAGATCTGGGTTCAGGAGTCGGTTACGACCTAGGAAGGTATTAGCACCCCAAACCGTTCGTCGTACCTGATGGGATCCACGCTTGTTTATCTGTTTCAATGGGTGAGAAAAAAACTTGCTGAACAAAAGAACTGCTAACTTGAACTGGAATAAGAAAGGGAACTGGAAAAAGAGATCGTAAAGGAAGGGGGAAAATGTAGGGAAAATAAAGAATATGCTCGAACGGGCCCTACCCCGCTACCTACGTACCTCATCGGGAGAATGAGGATCAGAGTCGACGTAGTTCTCCTAACTAAGGGGGAAACTATTTATGTGTTTTTAGAGTTGAACTGCGTATGTCTATGCTGAGGTGTTACAGGCTCGTCTGGTACGAGTGTGTTACCGTCTTGAAAATGAGACAAGTCGTCGCAAGTTCGCGTTGAGAGTGAGTGAGGTGAGAAAAGAATTCCCACAGGAAAAGACGATTCTTCTTTGTTGTTTTGTCTTTTAGAAAAGTGTTTTCTGTTTATTGTTTGTGAACCTTCTCATACTAAGACTTTTTCATCGTGGTAGATCACTTACACCTCGCCCCGAAACAGGACGTGCATAAGTAAGCCACAGCAAAGTCTCGTGTCGTAAGAGAAGATCAACCTTTATTTGGTATTTTTTACTTTTCTTTGAGATGAGAAAGAAAGCAAAGTGAACCAAAGGAAAAAGTATAAGGGGAAGACTAATTATCCCAGTGTTATCATTTATGGATGAACCTAGGTTAGTGCGGTTTTCTAATCCTAATGCGAAAAGGAAAAGAAAAGGGGAAGTATAATACAACTTACTTCCTAATGAAGTAAAGTCGACCCTTGTTATGTAATAAAAAGAAATGGAATGCTAAAATCACACACACTTTGAAAGCATAAAGAATGTAAAAGAGCTCCAGGTTTAGAGACGTACCTTTTCCTCCCTACAAAACAAGGGTTAGCATGATAAACATGAATACGAAATGAGGTAAGCAATTACCAAACAATTCCTAATGGATCTAGGACCTAAACTAGACTGAATTTTAGGTTTAAGGGACCTAAAAATAATGCAAAGCAAAATCCAGCAGCCTATTACAGCTCCTAAAGGCACAAACAACAATGAAATGCAATGCACAATGCAAACAACTTTCTACAACTCACAATCAACATGTAAAACAGGTGTAAAAAGTCAAAAACAGCATGAATGCAATGTGTTTTTACAGCCACTGCATGGAAATACAGCTATGAAATGCAAGACAAATTTGACTTTTTTTTAATTTTGTACACAATGATGATTTTAATGCACAAACATCACAAACATGATCAAATGGAATCAACATGAAAGATCAACATGGATTAATGAACATGATTAACTACAATGACTTGCTCGTTAAAGAATGCACAAACATAACCAATATGCAACAAGTATGCATTTAAGTTTTGAAGAAATGTGCAACAACATCAAATGTGCATATGTATCAACAAGAATCAACAAAATGAACATGTAACTTGATGCAAAAAATCATAACTGGCATTACATAGAAGTGTGACCAAAGATGCACACAAAATGCAAGAATGAATATGCATATATGATCATGTGTTATCAAGTGAATCATGGCATGTCATTGAAACACTCAAACAATTTAGAAGCATACATGTATTACAAAGATGATGAAAAATAGAATGTGAAACATTTGTCTACTTGCTAATTGATGTATTTGAACCTAACAACAACATGTGCAAAGCACTTTATGCATTAATGAACAAATAAGCACAAAATATGCAAAAGTAATGAAACGCATGTCGAAACGACTCAAAATGATGGAATCGCACACCTAAAGTGGTCTTGAAAATTCCCTAAAATAATTATCTATTGCAACATGAACATTAAAGGAATAATGCAATGCAAACAAGCCATAAAACAAGCTGATTTTCCAAAGTCAAACAGCGTTAACCGGTTAATGGTCTCAAAGTTTCAAAATCAGTAGCAAATTACAACGTGTTAACCGGTTAACCATATGCGTTAACCGATTAACACTGAACAAAATGTTGAAAAAAGCCAAGAAATAAGTACTTTGTGTCATGAACTTACTTCTACAAACCCCTAACACATACATGAACATGCTAGCACGAATTTGTTGCTTAACTAAGGTTTTCTAACACCTATTAGCACCTAGAATGATCTATGATTTTAACTACTAACAATCAAAATTAGCAAAACACAATAAATTTGTAACCGAATGCAAAAAGATCAATACACAAGCATAACAGTAAGCTATCAAAGAATTCCAATGCGGCGAGACGAAGAGACTAAGTTAAAAGCAAAGAAACGGTATCGGATTCACCAACCTACAAAGCAGAGGATTGCTTTGGTGAGTGTTGTGATTCTATCGGTGTGCAAAATAAAGAGAAAATCATGAGCTTCAATCTTCAATCCGCAAGAACGCAAAATAAATGCCGATGTTCCAAATTGCTTCCGATTGGTGAAATAAACACTGTAACCATGCTGGATCTTCAATAAACCACTGAATTTGTGAAGAAGATGGAGGCTAAGCTTCCGATCGATCGAGTTTTGATGTGAAACTTGATGGATTGTGATGAAGATAGAGCTTTGATGAATTTGGCAATGAAGGATAATTGAGAGAGAAATGAGAAATTTGGAATTGAAATGATGAAAAATGAAGTTTTTTTTTTAGGTTTGGATGGATTTATATAGAGGCTAGGCTTGGATTGAAGCATAGTCATGGAGCTAGCTTGGGACTTAGGTTTGGGAAATGATGCTTGGAATTATGGTTGGAGTTAGTTGGGGTTTTAGAATATTCCTTGGAATACGCTAGAAGGATCTAGAAGGTGGTGGAAAATTCCAAGGGAAAAATGAAGCGTGAGTGAAGTGCAAGGCAAATGTGAAAAAAGTGAGAAAATTGAAGGGAAAAAGTGGAGGGAAAAGTGAAAACAACTAATTTTTGAAGCCTTTTACCCAATTTTTCATGCGTTAACCGGTTAACGCTATAGATTAACCGGTTAACGGACCAAAAATCTTGAATTTTCCTTTTACTTGTGGGAAACTCCAGGAATACGTCTGCACCATCCATTCTAAGTTAATTTGGATTTTAATCCCTTCTAGGGCTTTGTGGATAGCATTGAGCTCCCTACAAAATCACTTGGCTCTTATTGATTTTACGGATCGAATTGCTGGATAACTGATCATATGCCTTTTGCCGGCAACCATGGATGTTATGCCTCATTTTTATATGCACAAATGTTTCAACATGTATGAAATATTCTATACTATATGATATGAAAATGAGAGGGGAAATTTTGGGGTGTCATAGTGTCGACTGAGTACAGGAGATGTTCATCGTATAACGCTCGTGATCACCCATTGTTTCAGATTCAATGGTTTCATTGCCATAAGAGGTAACTTTTCTATCACGGATCATGGCCTTTCGTAAGACATGCGATCCTATCTTCACTGGCAACTCGACTTCACCAAAGACCGATCTTCTAGAACCATCAAAGGCTCGCACCACCAGGTCACTTGGTCTCAAAATCAGCCCGTCCACTTCCAACTTCATCAAAGCATTCTTAGGAAGCATGTTCAAAAAAGAGTAGGTGTCAACTAGAACGTGATATAAACAAACTCCTTGCACTCCATGGTGATGTGCAAGGCCTTGTTATGATTTCTCCCTTCTGATGTCAAGTCTTTGTCCATATAACCCAATCCATGACTGGCATTGACACTTGAGATCACGGTTTTGAGTTGTTTCACAGTTATCTCTTGCGAAACGTGTCATATGTAGAACCTTCAATAATGCATCTTGGTGTGCAAGGGAGCACATAAGCAGCGATAATATTGAGATCTTTGAGGGTGTTTAGTTCGGCTGGTCAACCACCTTGTAATCTCTTTTCTTGATGATGCGCGAGAATTCTTTGACCTTCTTCTTGAAGGTACTCTGCTCTTTCGACAAAATCACCACTTCTTCTATGGCTACATGCTTTCCACCGATATTTGCAACACTTGGATCAATGATAACCGGAGACTTGTCTTCAACTTTTTCCCCCTGAACATACACATCTGACCCATAGTTTCACGGAACTGCTTTTTCACTCTCATAGGGGATCGATCCAGGAACTCTGATGGTTACAGGACTTGTTTTAACAGACATTGTGTCTTACGGTATATAGATAGTGACTGGTGCTGGATGAGAAGGCATTTCCTCTAGAGTGAAATGTGTAGTGACGGTAGACACATCGTCACTTTGGTTATTTACCTTATCGAACTACAGTGAGCCTTCGTCAATCAAAGCTTGGATGCCTATTTTTAACTTATCACACCCGTTCTCGGAAGCTTTATAATCTTCACAATCTTTGTCAAATCCAGGGAACACCTGACCTTTCAACAAACTCTCTTTGACAACCCACAAAGGAGTCTTTACTTCACTAACATTTAGAATCAAGTTCAAGGTTCTTCCTTCCTCAATGGAATTGATCCTTGCTCTCCCATGATCGGGCATCGGATTGGTATTGACATTCGTTGGTGGTGCAAAGTTAATGGTCTTCACGTCAATCAAGTCCTGAACTTTCAGCTTCAAACCCATTCATTTCTCAGTTGTGTGCCCCGGGGAACTTGAATTAAAAGCACATCTGGCATTGGCATTGTAGCCCAGTGTAGCGATAAAAACATGAGTGTAAGCTATGGGTTAACTTAACTCAAAGTAAACAGAGTCGCCACCGCGCTTTTATTTTATTCTAAGAGGAAAAGGAAAAAAGAGCGAATAAATCCTAATGAATCTAAAATCAAAAAGAGCTAAAAGAAACAAGCAAAGAACCAGGTAAGGGGATAGGTTACACAATGGGAAGGTTTTATGCATCCAAAATGTCTGTGGTACTCCACGGGAGCCCTTTGAAAAATTTACTGCTTTTGGTTTGAAAATGGTTTGTAAAATGTGAGTGGAGAGATGAGAAAAGAATTATTTTTTAATATTGTTGTGTTTGAAGAGGTTTACTACCTCACTCCTATGTACCCACAAAGTGCAATGCGAGATCAAAACCCCGTAGTTCGTGGTACAAATAGTGAAAAGGGTTGGTTATGATTAATTTTATTAAGTGGAGAGAATTTGTCATTTTCAAGTAGATAGCCAAAAAAATCTACCATGAGAATGAAGGCATGGACTCATACATCATTATGGGGAGGGCGCTAACTCGGATAAAATCAACGAGTATGCCACTAAACCCCCACTAATTACAATAGACTCAATTACATCAAACTACAACCATGAAGATTGAGAGACTTACACCCGACTAAAGAATAATGACTCATAATCGACACTTTTTAGAGAAAACAAACAAAAGTGCACAAAGGCACAAAACAATTTGAGTGAGTTTGGTTTTTTTTATTTTTTTGAATTAAAGTCAAAATGATAAATTCATTGGTTTTAAAAGAAAAGAAAAAAATAATAAAAATTCACTCGACAAAAGTCAAGGTTTTATTTATTAAAGAAGTGATAATTTTTTAAAACAAGAATCCTTTGAAAAAGGAGGGAGATTTTGAAAATTAAAGAAGGGGAGGAGATGAAAAAGCTATCCCAAGGCTTAAAGTAAAAGTTAAGGGAAAGAACGATCTAACCACATGGTGAACATTCTTCGAAGCATAAGCAATAATAGGACTTCATCTTCATAAACAAGTGAACCAAATTGAGGCTAAGGTCTTCAATCCATAATAACTCAAGCAAAGGAATGATCCTAAAATCTAAGTCCAAAACTCCAAGTTCAATGCTAAGGATAATGGCCATAGTCCAAAATTAAAGTCACAAGTTTTTTAGATGTTTAATCCTTTACTAATGTTTTTGTGTCGAAATGGACAAAGAAAAAGAAAACACAAGAATAATATGAATATAAACATAAACAATATGATGAATGATATAGTATAATAAAAGTATAATAAAAGAGATAAGGAGCAAGAGATTAAAATAAAGAGAATAAGGTGCGAGAAAGAATTAAAATGTTAGTATATTAATAATATAATAATATTTACATAATAATGGTATGGTAAACTTAATCAACCACAACCAAAAAGAGTAACCGAAATCGAAAGGCGACCGAATCCGCTTAGTATCTTACGTTATAGTGATCAATCGAGGCAAATTGAATCAAATTCAATGAAATTTGAAAGGAGGTTGGGAGATCCAAAGCACCTACGCATCAAACTCCATAAGTCCCGATTCTTAATGCAAAATGATCAACCACTTTGGGATTACGCGACCAATAAGAGGTCTGATCCATGAAAGTGCAAGTATCCAATTGGATTTTTGTTCCGAATTCGGGACAAGTTGGGAACTCTACTAAATCGGAATGGCGGAGCTCCATTGGGGTACCATTTCGACTGTGAGATTACAAGGATTCCAAATATATAATATATTTCTCCCATCAGTGCAGGAATCAAACAAATTGGAGCTTCAAAGTTTCGACGGAATTTTTGAACTACCTTCTAAAACGTAAGCAAGACTTCAATTCTCTTCCTCTGGTACTTCTCTTGTTGTTTTGTATTTAATTTGAACAATATAAGTGATTTTTGATGAAGATTTGAGTGATTTAGTGAAGCTTTAGGTTTGAAGCTTTAATGGAGTTTTTTTGGTTTTGAAGGTGTTTTTGCAGATTTTTTGGAGGCTCTCTAAGCTTGAAAATGAATGAAAAGTGTGCTCTATTTATAGAATTGGAGAATGAAATTTAAACTCAAATTTTGGTGATCCCACTTTGAATTTTCGGATGTCGTTTTTGAGTTTTTCAGTGCGTTTCGGTTCAGCCCCAGTGGGTGCTACTTGCTGAATTTTTCCTCTGCGTTTTATTTGTTGGTCACTGTGTTTTGGGTAATGCTTGTTGCTTTTATCACGTGTTCATGCGGCTGGCTTGTACATGTTTGGAAGTTGCATTTTGTTCACGTGATATTTCTTTTTGGCATAGCAAAGAGGTGATGTATCTTGAGCTTGATAGCTGATGTTAGTGGCTTGACTTTTGTAGCTTGTAATGTGTATTAATGTGCTGAAATGAAGATAGAGCAATCATGTGTGGCTGTAATGCTGATAACTTCATGTAGTTTCAACATTTCCCTTTTTTTAATTTGGTTTCATAAAATAAATAATGAGAAGTGGGCCTAATAATGTGGGTTCAAAGAAAAATGTGTATATAGGTGAAGTAATGATATTTAAAATGGATTAGAAACAAAATTATGAATATTAAAAAAATGGTAATTATATAATTTGAAATGATTAATGGATGGGTCTAAAAATAATTGATGATAAAAATCAAAAGGGGTGGATGGATAAAAAAATGGATTTGTGAATTAAATGGATTTATGAAATTTTTAGAATTTGACATGGATAAAATTTGGATATTGGATTAGAATTAGAAAATATGGAAATAAAAGAAAATTATGAAAGAATTTCTAAGGAAAAAATGGATAATGGAAATGGTTGTAGAAATTGAAATATAAATGAAAACAAAATGAGGAAGTGGGTTATGAATGATAAAAAATGGTTATGAATTGGGTAATAGGTGAAACAATGATTTTTTATTTTAAGCCCAAAACCAAAATTGAATTTTCCATACACATGATGAATGAAACCAATCACAAGACACTGAACAAATCTCCACTGAAACAACAACCATCAACTTTAATTTCTCTAAATCTTTTCAAATATATTTGAACTGTTAATTGGAAAATAAATCCACAGATGAGCTACTGATGAACTGATGAACACCCGATTAATATAATTTGGACCAAACTTCTCATTAATCACAACTCAATAAACCAGATAAATTTTGCACATAACACAATTTATCATTGAATACGCACTGCCTGAGAAATAACCACTGGCACAAATAATTTGCAGTTGAAACAATTACCTGATTGTTTGACCAAGTTTAGGTAAAATTTCCATTTGAATTAGATCATAATTGGTCAACCACATATGAAGTTAAATTATTGTCAGCCTTTGAAAACCCTGTAACTCCTGAAAGCACAAAGAAGAAGAAGAAGCAAACTAAAACATATTTTTGTATTTTGGTTATTAATTAATAAACATAAGCAAACTAAAAAACAATGCTGATCCCTTGTGAGGCATAAACCTACATCCGAGAAGAACCGAGAAACCAGTGCAATCTTGTTTATATGCAAGATGCAGATGAAATGCGAAGAAATCTTAGGGAAAAAATTAGGGTGTTACACCCGGTGGTAGAGAATCCCCAATGATGGGTTGCAGTGTCCTTAACTGAATCATGTTCAAGTCCAATAGTCTTTGGAGCAGTGTAGTATATGTCATCTGAATGGGCTTAATGACACTATCAGATTGGCACGAACGCTGTTGGTAAGGCCTTTGTTGACGTTGATTTTGTTGTTGTGTTTGTTGTTGAGTAGGACCTGATGGAATGGTAACTGCAGTCACCTGACCGTAGTGATTCTACAGATTCCGACCATGGCCTCTACTATAAACAACATTAGTTTCACCTTCTCTCTTCCTCTGGGACTGACATAGGGCTTTCGCGCTCTAGATGAGCTACTGGCACCAGCATCTTGAATCTTCCCCATCTTTAGAAAATTTTCTTCTTTTTAACCAGCAATGACGAGATCGGTTAATTTGGTGGCCGAACAGGAAGCCAGACGATCGATAAACACGCATTATAGAGTACTCATGAACATATCCACCATTTCATTCTTTAACAAAGGAGGTTGTACTCTTGCAGCTAATTGGCGCCATCTCTGGGCGTACTCTTTGAAACTTTCTTTAGCATTATGTGACATGTGCTGAAGTTGTGTACCGTTTCGAGCCATGTCCATATTGTACCGATAATGATTGAAAAAGGCTTCGGCCAATTCTTTCCAACTTCTGATAGAGGTCCTCCTCAGATTCATGTACCATTTTTGGGAAGCTCCGACGAGGCTATCCTGGAAATAGTACATCCACGACTTTTCATCATCGGTATGAGCAACAATTCTACCGACAAAAGACTGGAGATGGGTCATTGGGAAAGAATTGCCATTGTACTAGTCAAAGGTGGGAGCTTTGAACTTGTGGGGAATTCTCACCCCAGGCACAAGACCCAAGTCCGTGATATCGAATCCCAAAGAGTTCTGGGATTGAATGGAGCGAATTTGCTCAGCCATTTCCTCAAAACAGCGATTGACCTATGCACCATGTCCTTCCATGTCTTCCAGGACGGTGAACTGATCATCTTGATTATCCACTTGGGGATGAGGACCACCACCAGCATTGGCAATAACCTCAAGCTGAGGTCGAGGTTGAGGGCCACCTCCTACCAGAGTACCAATACGTTTAGGTCCTCCACCATTATTGTCATTGCCATCCTGATTCCTTTCAATCATCTCACGCAGACGCTTTTGGTTCTAATTGATGCCAGTTACTAAAGTCATGAATTAGTCCTTACGATAGTGCAGTTCCACCAACTCAGCTTGCATTTGATCCATGATCCGACCTCTGTTTTGTTTAGTAGGATACCTATGAACCTTCTTCGTAGAAATAGCACCTGTTACATAAGAGACTTTAGCAATATGGGAATGTACATGCATAACAAAGAAACAAGGTGATATGTATGCAATACAATTGTTTATGCTTTGATCTCAAGGTAATTCATGCCACAATTCCGATATTTTAACAAATAAATCCAGATAGCGTTTGAACACCGACTTTGAAAAGCCTTTGCATAGAAATCGGCTTCCTATAACTGGAATGGCTCAAGTGTCAGTGCATACAAAGAATATATAGAGTTGACAAAAAGCTACCTATCATATATCATCCCACAAGGAGAGAATATCAGCATTCCCCGTAGGGTACAAGTCTCATAAAAGAATATGGAAATATGAAAGAACAAAGTCGAGATTCCTACAACATGTCTGTAGGTAACCAAATTCAAAGAAATCAAAGCTACTTCTCAAGGACTCAAATCTCTCCTTGTTAGGTCCCGGCTCTAGCCCTCTTGATTCTAGCCATCAACTTGAGATCTTCTATCTCTTCGAGTGCTGCTTTAAGTGCCTTCTGACTCTACTCTAACTGATGAGTCTTGGAAATCATTTGTAGTTCATAGAACTCTTCGCTTTCCTTGTGCTTCTTCTGGTCTTGAATCCTCTGATCTTACAACAAGGTGATGGATTGTCTGGCTTCACTGAGAGTATTCTTGGTCTTCTTATACTCTTCCTCTCTTTTAGTATCCATCAGACCTCTTCTTTGGAAGTAAGCTTCTCAACTAACCAATTCCTTCTCTTTAATCTCCTGAGCGACTTGCATTTTATGCAGATTTCCTTCTACTTCCTCCTTGGAATAGATTGCACGATGGGATAAGTCAGTCATCTCTGCATTTTCAACCCTTAACTCTTGTTGTTGAGCTTTCAAAGAGCTCAAGGTTTAGAGACTTACCTTTACCTCCCTACAAAACAAGGGTAAACATGATAAACATGAATAAGAAATGAGGTAAACAATTACCAAACAATTCCTAATATATCTAGCACCTAAACTAGACTCAATTATAGGATTAAGGGACCTAAGAATAATGCAAAGCAAAATCCAGCAACCTATTACAACTCCTAAATTCACAAACAGCAATGAAATGCAATGCACCATGAAAACAACTTCCTATAACTAACAATCAGCAGGCAAAACAGGTGTAAAAAGTCAAAAACAGCATGAATGCAATGTGTTTTTATAGCCACTACATGGAAATACAGCTATGAAATGCAAGACATGTTTGACTTATTTTTAATTATGTACGCAATGATGATTTTAATGAAAAAACATCACAAACATGATCAAATGGAATCAACGTGAAAGATCAACATGGATTAATGAACATGATTAACTACAATGACTTGCTTGTTAAAGAATGCACAAACATAACCAATATGCAACAAGTATGTATTTAAGTTTTGACCAAATGTGCAACAACATGAAATGTGCACATGTATCAACAAGAATCAACAAAATGAATGCAACTTGATGCAAAAAATCAGAATTGGCATTACATAAAAGTGTGATCAAAGATGCAAACAAAATGCAAGACTGAATATGCATATATGATCATGTGTTTTCAAGTGAATCATGGCATGGCATTGAAACACTCAAACAATTTAGAAGCATACATGTATTACAAAGATTATGCAAAACAGATTGTAAAACATTTGTCTACATGATAATTGATGCATTTGAACATAGCAACAACATGTACAAAGCACTTTATGCATTAATGATTAAATAATCACAAAATATGCAAAAGTAATGAAATGCATGTCGAAACGACTCTAAACGATGGAATCGCACAGAAAATTCCCTAAAATCATGATTTATTTCTACATGAACATTAAAGGAATAATGCAATGCAAACATGCCATAAAACAAGCATATTTTCGAAAGTCAAAGAGCTTTAATCGGTTAACACTATAGGTTAACCGGTTAAAGTTCTCAAAGTTTCAAAACCTGTAGCAAATTACAACATGTTAACCGGTTAACCATATGCGTTAACCGGTTAACACTGAACGTAATGTTGAAAAAAGCCAAGAACTTACTTCTACAAACCCCTAACACATACATGAACATGCTAGCACGAATTTGCTGCTTAACTATGATCTTCTAACACCTATTAGCACCTAGAATAAGCTATGATTCTAACTACTAACAATCAAAATTAGCAAAACACAATCAAATCGTAACCGAAGGCAAAAAGATCAAAACACAAGCATAACAATAAGCAATCGTAGAATGCCAATGCAGCGAGATGAAGATAATAAGTTAAAAGCGAAGAAACGGTATCAGATTCACCAACTTACAAAGCAAATGATGGCTTTGGTGAGTGTTGCAATTCTATCAGTGTGCAAAATGAAGAGAAAACCATGAGCTTCAATCTTCAATCCGCAAGAACGTAAAATAAATTCCGATGCCTCAAATTGCTTTCGATTGGTGAAATAAAAACATAACTGTGTTGGATCTTCGATAAACCATTGAATTGGTGAATAAGATGGAGGCTAAGCTTCTGATCGATCGAGTTTCGATGTGAAACTTGATGGATCATGATGAAGATGAAGCTTTGATGAATTTGGCAATGGAGGAGAATTGAGAGAGAAATGAGAAATTTGGAAAGTGAAATGATGTAAAATGAAGATTTTTTTTAGGTTTGGAGTGAAATGGATTTATATAGAGGCTAGGCATGGATTGAAGCATAGGCATGGAGATAACTTGGGGTTAGGTTTGGGAAATGAGACTTGGAATTAGGGTTGGAGTTAGTTGGAGTTAGTTGGGGTTTTAGAATATTCCTTGCAATGTTCCTTGGAATATACTAGAAAGATCTAGAAGGTGGTGGAAAATTCCAGAGGAAAAATGAAGTGTGAGTGAAGTGCAAGGAAAATATGAAAAAAGTGAGAAAAATGAAGGGAAAAAGTGGAGGGAAAAGTGAAAACAACTAATTTTTGAAGCCTTTTACCCAATTTTCACATGCGTTAACCGGTTAATGATATAGGTTAACCAATTAACGAACCAAAAATCTTGAATTTCCCTTTTTCTTGTGGGAAACTCCAGGAATACGTCCGCACCATCCATTCTGAGTTGATTTGGATCTTAATCCCTTCTTAGGCTTAGTGGATGGCATTGAGCTTCTTGCAGAATCACTTAGCTCTTATTGATTTTACGGATCAAATTGCTGGATAAATGATTATATGCCTTATGCAGGCAACCATGGATGTTATTCCTCATTTTTCTATGCTAAAATGTTTGAAAATGTATGCAATATGCTATGTTATATGATATGAAAATGAGAGGGAAAATTTTGGGGTGTTATAGTGTGGACTCAGTAAAGGCAATGTTCATTGTACAATGCTCGTGATCATCCATCAATTCAGATTCAAAGTTTTCATCGCCACAAGAGGTAACTTTTCTATCACGGGTCATGCCCTTTCGTAAGTATATATAAAAGGAAAATTTTATTTTACGCTGATTTTTATTGCTATTTTCCCTTCAGTGGTATTAGAGTCACTTACGAAACCATGAGTCTGGTAATTGTTTATTTTCTATTATTTTGTTTTAATTGGATTAAAACACGTAAATAAAAATTAAATCAAATACGTATATTGAATTTTTTGGCATCAGATTGTGTACGGTCTGGATTGTCAATCATCCATAAGTTACACTTATATGATCGATCTAATTCATATGTGATATGATTAACTTTAATGCAAAACTGGTATATTAATTATAATATTTTATTTTTTCAATTCGAATCACGTAATGATTATACTTTGTTTGAGCGATTTGTGGTCATCTGCTCCGGAATCCGACTTTAGTATGGTGAAGCGATGTCATACGGATCAATCATAGTGAATTATTAATCATAGTGTTATGATGTTATGAAATTGTTGCATTAGGGTTCATGACGACACAAGGGTTGCACCATCAATGATGTTGTCAATGAAGTCACGTATTATGTAAGTGTGACGATCACCATATAACAAGTGATGGTCGTCACAAACTTAAGTGGGACGATTATCATGGAAAACAGGTGATGTTCGTTGTCGCTCCCCATATTTTCCTCCCGGTGCAGACGCGAACGGTCGGCGAAAAGAGAAGAGAGGTTGAATTGAATAGAGTCGCTAGCTAGGAATTTTTATCCCGAAGGAAAGGTAATGCTGCATAAACCTAGAAAAAGATGGATAAGACGGTTGCGAACCAGAGAAACTGAGAAAGGGGGTTGGTAACGACCTAGAAAGGTATTAACACCCAGATCGTCCGTCGTACTCGACGGGATCCACGTTTACAAGATTGTGTTTAAAGGGGGTAGGTGTGTGCTATCTGTGTTCAAAAGCTAGGGAAAGAAAGTACAAGTGTCAGTGCAAAAAAGGTGTGAATTTCTCAGGAACTGAGGCTTAGAAAAGAATGCTGGAAGAGGGGGAAGACAAAGATACTTTTGTTCGATAACTGTTAAGTTATGCCTACGTATCCTCGCGTGCAATGAGGAAGTTAGAAAATCGTAGTTCGACTCAAAGAGACTGAAAATGAAATTGACTGTGAACTGCTTACTTGTCTATGCTCAAGTGTATGACTCGTCTGACTCGAGTGCTAATTGTCTTTCATTAGACGGAAGAAGCAAGTTCTCGTTTGTGAATGAGTGTGATGAGAAAATAATCCCGGAGGAGACGATTATTGTTTGTTTTTATGTTTTTAGTTTTTTATTGTTGTTGGTGTTTTGCATAGGATTATGAGCTTAAGCCTAAATCAAGGGTTATAAACTCATTATATCCTCCCTGATTAAGGATAATGAGCCTACTTAAGCATGAGATAAGCATATCAACTCAATTACCATGATGATGTATGATTAAGATCATTAACCTACTTGTGATTATTTAGATGTTTTTGGGTTTTTGTTTAGTGTTAAGTAATGAGTTTAATCTCTAATCATAAATTAGTGAACTCATTACACCATCCTAATAGAAGGATGATAGATGAGAACACTTAAGCTGAGGAAGATACCTCAATTTAATCCATGGTTAGGGACTAAATTAATTATATAAAAAACCTTTATTAAATGGATTTTAATTAAAGGGTGAGATTAAGAAGTGAATTTTATGGTTTGTAAGACAACTTTAGGGGGACATGTCCCTCTTAACCATAAGGAAGAGATAGAACCCTAATGTAAGGCCCGCGTTACAAGATAAAGTCTTAGTGATTATAAATGTTTTTTTATTAAGAGGTGTAAACAAATTAAAGGTTTAACACTTAGGATTAAAGTTATACACTCCATCCTAGGATAAGGATGCATGCATAACCCTAATTCAAAGTCCTAAAGCTTTAAGAGTTTAGCCACTGATTATGAGATGAGAAGAGAGACTCAAGGAGACTCAAAGGTAAAAGACTAAGGGGTACTATAGACAACCCTAAAAGTTATCATTCTTGGATATCCTATGGTTTATGAGGCTTAAGAGAAAATATCTTCAAGAAGGCCACCATGGAAGAAGCATATGAAAAGAGGAGGAGAGAAAGAATAAGTTACGTACTTCCTGAAGAAGATAAGTAACGTAAAAGGAAGAAAGTAAGAAGGAAAGAGAATAAGTGAAGCATGTTAACTTCAAAGACAAGTAAGAATTCATATGAGAATATGAGAAGAGGTGGGAGGTGAAGGCAAATCCACCTCTCAGATAACTTACCAAAGGTTCCTGAAATGTCAGTATGGATGCATAAGATGCAAAGCAAAAGGAAATGAGGTGAATAAGGATGCAAAGACCAAAACCAGAATTGATTATGCAATAAAAATGTGTTATGAGATGATGCAAAGTCATACAAGATGCATATGAATGATCATACAAAGATGAGATGTTATGGATGTGTGTTTAGAAGCATGAAAACACATGGATGTTCATGAAATATAATGAATGCAAAGCATACCAAATGAATGAAAAAATGATCAAGAAATGTTTCAAACATGTCCTAAGATGTCTAAGATGACATACAAAAGAATGGAATGGCATGTCAAGTTCACAAGTTTATGAAATGCCAAGGAGAATGCAAATGAAGATGCAAAATTAGGGTTTTAAGACAACATGAGATGCATATGACCAACACACAAGCAATCACGATGATAAAAAACTGAAATTGATCTCAAACAAGCCCTAAACCTATACAAGATCACATCCCAAAGGAGAAGGTCAAAATCTTAACCCATTGGAAGTTATGAAATTTCTATGTTTGCTAGGGTTTTTCGGTGCTTCTAAAGGGAAAATGCATATCAAATTGAAAATGCAAGATAATAACATGAGATAAATAACCTAGAAACTATATGCAATATGTAAAACAATTAAAAAGGAATCAAGTTCAAAATCCTCATGGTTAGGCAAAAATTAATTTTTCAAGTTAGGCTTAAAAAATGTGATTTTTAAGAGCCCTAATTCAAAGAAAATTGTGAAAATGGAATCAAACCTAAAAATAAATTTCTATGGTGAGTTTGAAAATGTTTCTAAATGTATTGGAATGCTTCATGAATTTTTTGGTGATTTTTAGAAACCTAAATGCATATTTAATTAATTAAAATCAATTAATTAATTAAATAAAACATTTAAATATTTTAAAAATACCTTTTTAATGCAAAAAATAAAATAAAAACTGTTTTTAGGTTAAGAAAAATATTTAAAACAGAAATGCAAAGTTTGAGATTTTTTTGATGATTTTTTCTATTTTAAATAAATTATGGAAAGAAATGAAAATAAAATGAAATTAAAATGAATTTAAATGGAAGTATGATGATCTGATGGCTGAGATTCAAACTGAGGGAAAAGAGGGTTAACTGTGCGTGTTAATTAAAGGATGGGATTAAATATGGCTAATTAAACTGATTAATTTAATTAATTAAAATTAGGGTTTTAGTAAATGATCTGAACCACTCAAAAACGCGCTAAGCAGGATCCAAGGGCTGACATTTAAACTGGGGACATTAACCCTAATCAGAACGCTAATTATTTTTAGAACCCCCAAACTCTCCAGAAACATCCCTCTAACCATTCTAAACAAGAATCACGCTACAAACAACATTTATTTTGCATCAAACTCATGAATCAAAGAAAAACAATTTCAGATTAAAAAGTTTCAGAACATCAATACAACCTAGTTTCTCAACCATTTTCTAAAATAATCATATCAGCATGCTCAGGGAAACACATAGAATCATTTAAGAACTTAAAATGAGAGTTCTAGAAAAAACGTTTGAGATGACTACCTGAGTTGAAGCTTTGAGATATGGGTATGGTTCAGAGCTGCTTTTAGGGGTGTCTTGGCCTCAACTTGATTCCTGGATGGCCCTAGGATGAAGTTTATGCAACTGGAACACTTGGATCAAGAGATGTCATTGGTTTTGCAAAGTTTATGCAATTTGACAACTTTGAACATTTTGTGAAAATGAGGCATGGTTTCTTGTGATCCAAGGCACAATTCTGGCCAAAATGAATTGCATTATGTGTGTATGATGTTTAGAAGTTGATTACAGGTCATGAAATGGCTTAGAACTTGAATTTGCAAAATTCCCTCTTTGGTGCACACTTGAAAATTATAGGATTTTTGCCAACATTGAAAGGCCATATATTGAGTTCTAGGATGAATCAAGACATGTTCTTGTACTTTTTGAAAATGGGAAGACATAATTTACAACTTTCATGTCCAAGAATTTTTCATTTGAAGCATTTTTGGTCATGAAAGAATAGGTTGAATATCTTTCACAAAATGGAAAGTTTCCATTACAAGACATTTCCAAAAATAGCAAGTTTGCATTTGGCTCAAAATTCTTCAACTTTGTGAACTTACAACCACTTCTAAGATCAAATAAAGATCATAGAGACTCAAAATGATGAATGTGACCCTTTGGTGCCCTTGATAGAGGCCTCAGATGCCCTGATTTTGACTTTATTTGCTCAAGAAGTTACCCAATGATCAAATGACTTCCACAGTGAATTTATTCATTAAACTTGGTACACATGATACTTATAACATATTAAGACCATTAGAAATAAGAATGACCAAAACATTTGGGATTAAGGCCTCTGAAACCAAAACCTTAATTTTAGGTGATATGTGCAGGAAATCTTCAGTCTGCCTCTATGCCTTTGCCATGCTTTGTGATCCCTTGACTTTTATGAACTTTGGGGAGTATATTATGATCACGGAACACACATGGACCCTTTTGAAAAGCTTCAATACCAATGGGATGGCTCATATCACAAACCCTAGATGCAGATGAAATGAAACAACTATGCAATGTGAGATATGATGTGCTTATGCTAATGCAAAAATGAAAGATAACAAGCCATGGTGTGAGAAAAAGTGAGGGAAAATTTGGGCTGTTTACAGCTGCCCCTATTCAAGCATGATTTAGCTGTGCAGGGTGTAAGCGCCTGGCTTAACAGACAAACAAAATAACTTGTGGTTGAATACCAAAGACAATCCGAAATTTGCACTCGCTGGGGAGAAGAAGAAAAGGGATATAAATTGTACAAGTTAGTATAATATGAGTATCAAATGAAGGCGATAGAGGACGACCATCGAGCAGAGGACGACTTCTAGGGGTAAAATGGTAAGCAAAACAATGACGGGGACGACCATCATGCTGGAAAATGAAGAAACCACGACGTTGATGGCCATCGGGTAAAGTGATGAAGGACGATCAACAAAACAGAAAATACCACGGCGGGGACGACCACGGGTAAAGAAATAAAACTCTTTGGGATTTGAAGAAGTGGGAAAAGCATTGATGGGGACGACCATCGGGCTGGAGAGTAAATAAACCGAGACGGGGACGACCATCGGGTACAAGAATAAATGAAATAATGATGAGGGACGATCATCAAAAGGTGAAGGACGATCACCTAGAAGGGGACGACTGCTGAAAATATCACGACATAGGACAAACGCCGGATAGAAAAGATCAACGATGGGGACGGCCATCAGATAAGCATGATGAAGGACGATCATCAAGAGGTGAATGACGATCACCTAGAAGGGTATGGATGCTCTTGGGGATTATCTCGACATAGGACGAATGTCGTATAACAAGGTCGATGATGGGGACGCCCATCAGATAAATGATGAGGGACAATCATCATAAGGTGAAGGAAAATCAACTAGCAGGGGATGGCTGCTAAAAATATCACGACATAGGACGAATGTCGGATAGAAAGTTCCAAAAATGGGGATTCCACTGGGGAAAGAATGAGGGACCGTCATCCAAAGGTGAAGGATGATCACCTGGCAGGGTACGGGTACCAAAAGTATCACGACACAGGACGAATGTCGGATAAGAAAAGTTGTTTTGCTGGCGACTTACTGGGGAATGGTAAACACGGACGAGTGCTTACGCCTTGAATTAAAAGGTATAAGTGTTTGACAGTGTGTATAGACAAAAGACGCGAACGAGCATCCTTAGAATCATGATACGGATGAGTATCGGTAGAAACAAATGTTGACACGTGTTTAAGGATGACGATACGGACGAGTATTAATCGGTTAAGCAAGGAACATGGACAAGTGTTTAATCTGTTTGAGGAGGTGATATATACAAGATACGGACGAGTATAAAAGACTTATGTATAAATATGTGCATGTATTGATCTGCTGGGGAAACATGTGCAAGACACGGACGAGTGCCAAAAGATGGAGCAAGGGACACGGACGAGTGTTTTGACTTCTTGGGGAAGTACGACAAGGGCGAGTGTCAAAAAGAATATGCACAAGTATGAACAAGTGTTTAGAATTCTGGAGGACTTATGGTGACTTTACTGGGGAAAGATGACACGGACGATTGTTGAAAAGAGCATGTGTAAATATGAACAGGCATATGTATTTGAGAGTGCAAAAAAGGGATGCTTTGGCTTTTATCTGCAGGGGATAAGAGTTTTGTATATTGCTGATGAAGTGATATTGATATTTGTAGGTGACGGGCTCGGACCTGGCTTATGATCATGTAAATGTTTGATTTTTGTCGGAATGCTACGCTCTGCGTGGGGAAAAATGATGTGAATTCTATGATAATGCAAATGAGAAAACCCGATCTGAGATCCGGATCCCGCGGGGATAAAGATTTTTGGCCTATCTGTCAGGAGGGAGAACTCCGCTGGGGATGAGGAAGTTTCAGCAACTCTGCTGGGGAAGTATTTCAAGAATTTCTCTACTGGGAGGGAATGAAAACTCTATGGGGAAGCAAATCTGACGACTCTGCTGAGGATGAGAAAATCCTGGCAGCTCTTATGGGGAATATAAAGTTCCTGGCTACTTTGCTGGGGAAAAGCCGTCAGGCATTGCTCGGGAGATCCCGCTTGGGGAGGAGATAACTTCTGGGAAGTAATATGATGGGGATTGATGAATTCCTCAAGGGATCCGCTAGGGGATAAAAACTTTGCGAGGAAATACTTCTTGCCAAGGAGTCCTGCTGATGATGTGATTGCTGGCTTGGCTGCGGAACAATACTTGATGTGCCTCGTGCTGTGAAAGATTGTCTGCCTTGAGCATCTGCAACCTGTTAAGACAAAGGAAACGCATAAGTGTCCCGAGGTATCCTCAACCAGATTCTGTCATAGGAGTTAGATTTTCTTAAGAATTCATATTTCCTGCAAGCATTTGTTAAAAATGGCCTATATGTTTTCATGCAAATGTTGTATTACGAATTCTGGACATTTTGCAATTAAAAACAAAAGGTAAAAACAAAATGTGACTGAATCCTCTGATTTTATTGATGTGTGTGCCCTGAATAGGCAAGTACAATCAAAGAAGAGAATCCCCTAAAAGGAGGAGATTGCTATAAATTGAGAAAATAAAAGTATTGACAATGTCAGAAGTTGACTCTTCGATGAACTTCCTTTGCTATGACCCGTATGACCTTGACGTTCTTCTTATCTTGCTTTCTGAAGAAGGTTGATTATGAACGATGCTTTATCCTTTCGAAGATTTCCATGTTGTGAGTGATACAGACGAATTCAGAATGCTGTTGTTCGTTTTTTCCCTGATTTAGCGTGGATCGCTCTTTCGGGTTTTCAATCCACCGGGATACCCATTTTTTGCCTGAGCTGTCCAATGTGGCTTTTCAACTCAGCGGGTGAACATTTATTAATTTAGTTTTTCCCTTATTTTTTCCCGAGTCTTTTATTTTGTTTTTGACTCGCCGAGATGCCCTATTTTTTCCTGGACTTACATTCTGTTTTTGTGTCCAGCGGGTCTTTTATGCGAAGTATTTTTTAACTGCATCTGAATTCAGAGGAGATAAGAAGTCCTCACCATCCATAGTAGTGAGCATCAGTGCCCCACCGGAGAAAACTTTATTTACTATGAATTTGCCTTCGTAGTTTGGCGTCCATTTGCCCTTGTGGTCTGTATGAGGAGGAAGAAGTCTTTTCAGAACAAGCTCTCCCACTTGGTATTCCTGATGTCTGACTTTCTGATCGAGGCTTTCTTCATTAGCTTTTGATGTAGCTGCCCATGACAGATGGCTGCTAATCTTTTCTCTTTAATCAGGCTCAGTTGATTGTATCGAGATCGGACCTATTTTGCTTCATCCATTTTCACATCCATCATTACCCGTAAGGAGGGTAGTTCAACTTCAACAGGTAGGACCGCTTCCATACCATACACAAGCTGATAAGGTGTTGCCCCAATAGATGTTATGATAGAAGTTCGGTACCCATGCAAGGAAAATGGTAGCATCTCATGCCATTCTTTGTAGGTGACTACCATCTTTTGCACAATCTTCTTGATATTCTTGTTAGCTACATCAACAACGCCATTCATCTTTGGCCTGTAAGGAGAAGAGTTGTGATGTTGAATTTTGAAGTCCCGGAAAAGTTTTTTCATCATCTTGTTGTTCAAATTGGAACCATTATCAGTAATGATTCGCTCAGAAACTCCATATCGACAGATGATATCCCTTTTCAGAAATCGAGCTACCACTTGTCTGGTGACATTTGCATACAAAACCGCTTCAACCCATTTGGTGAAGTAATCAATGGCTACCAAGATGAATTTGTGACCATTTGAAGAAGTCGGTTCAATCTTTCCAATCATATCAATGCCCCACATGGCGAAGGGCAAAGGTGAAGAGATTACATTCAAAGGATTTAGAGGCACATGCACTTTATCTGCGTAGATCTGACATTTGTGGCATTTTCTGGCATAGGCACAACAGTCTGCATCCATTGTGATCCAGTAGTAACCTGATCTTAAAAACTTCTTTGCCATTGCATGTCCTCCGGCATGGGTACCGAAAGAACCTTCACGTACTTCGTGCATCAATAGGCATACTTCCTTCTTGTCAACACATCTGAGCAAGACCATGTCGAAGTTTCGCTTGTACAAATGCCCCAGGTGGGTATGTCTGAGTTTCCAAGAAGCATTTGATGTCATGGTACCAAGGCTTGTCATCAGTGACAGTGTCCACAGAGAATACATATGCCAGTCTGTCCAGTATGGATACCAAAATCCGAGGTACATAATTAACAGTATGTACTTTGATCATGGATGAAATGGTAGCCAAAGCGTCTGCAAACTGATTCTTATCTCGAGGGATGTATTCAAGCTTAACTGTTGTGAAGAAGGTCAACAATCTCCTCGTATAGTCACGGTATGGAATCAGATGTTCCTGATGAGTGTACCATTTGTCGTTGGTCTGGTTGATTACCAAAACTAAATCTCCGAATACATTCAAGGTTTTGATCCTAAGGTCAATGGCTTCCTCAAGACCCATGATACAAGCTTCGTATTCTGCTTCTTTGTTAGTGCAAGCAAAGGTGAGTTTTGCTGAGAAAGACATATGAAAACCTTTAGGTGTGATACGTACTGCACCAACTCCACGACCGTTGCAATTAACTGCCCCGTCAAACATCATAGTCCATGCTTCTTCTGGGTCAGGCCCTTCAGTGTGAATAGGCTCTTCACTATCTTTTGCTTTCAAGAACATGATGTCTTCATCAGGGAAGTCAAATCTCATAGGCTGGTAATCATCAATGGGTTGCTCAGCCAGATAGTCGGACAATACACTGCCCTTGATGGCTTTCTGAGAGGTGTACTGAATGTCATACACTGTTAGAATCATTTTCCATCTTGCAACCCTTCTGGTAAGTGTTGGCTTCTCAAATATGTACTTGACTGGATCCATCTTTGAGATCAATAAGGTAGTATGAGTCTACATATATTGTCCTAGTCGGCGAGCAGCCCACGCTAAAGAACAACAAGTTTTCTCGAGCAGTGAATAACATTGTTCACAGTCGGTAAACTTTTTGCTTAGGTAGTATGTTGCATACTCTTTTCGACCAGACTCGTCATGCTGGCTCAACACATACCCCATTGACTCTTCTAATATTGTCAAATACATAATTAGAGGTTTTCCTTCGATTGGAGGTATCAGAATTGGAGGTTCTTGCAGATATTCTTTGATCTTGTCAAAAGCTCTCTGACAGTCATCGTTCCACCTGACTGTTTGTTTTTTTCTCAACAGCTTGAACAAAGGTTCGCAGGTTACAGTGAGATGAGATATGAACCTTGAGATGTAGTTCAATCTACCTAAGAACCCTCAAACTTCTTTCTCAATCTTAGGTGCAGGCATTTCCTGAATAGCTTTGACTTTGTCGGGATCAACCTCAATTCGTTTTTCACTTACAATAAAACCCAACAGCTTACTAGAATGTACCCCGAATGTGCATTTGTTGGGGTTCAACTTCAACTGATACTTCCTTAGACACTTGAACAGTTTCAGTAGATTTACCAAATGATCTTCTTCTGTAAGGGACTTGGCAATCATATCATCCACATAACACTCGATTTCTTTATGGATCATATCATGGAATAATGTTACCATAGCCCGTTGATATGTCGCACCGGCGTTCTTCAGACCAAACGGCATTACCTTGTAGCAGAACGTTCCCCAAGGCGTCATGAAAGTTGTCTTCTCCATGTCTTGAGGTGACATCTTAATCTGATTGTACCCAGAAAATCCGTCCATGAAAGAAAATACCGAGGACTGAATTGTGTTGTCTACCAATACATCAATGTGAGGTAATGGGAAGTCATCTTTCGGGCTAGCTCTGTTCAGATCCCGGTAATCCACACACATACGCACCTTGCCATCCTTCTTTGGTATGAGTACAATGTTAGCAACCCACGGAGGGTAACTAGTTACAGCAAGAAAACCGGCGTCCCACTGCTTTTGTACTTCTTCGTTAATTTTGATGGCCATATCTGGGCGAGTACGGCGTAACTTCTATTTAACCGGCGAACAATCGTCTCTTAAATGTAGCCTGTGCATGACAATATCCATATCAAGACCTGGCATGTCTTGATAGGATCAAGCAAAGACGTCAACATATTCCCGAAGCATACTGATGAGTTGTTCTTTCACTGGAGCTTGCAGACTGGCCCCAATCTTTACTTCCCTCACATCTTTCTCGGTACCAAGATTGATAGTCTCAACCTCCTCCTGATGAGGAGCAATCACTTTTTCCTCTTGTCTCAACAACCTGGCCAATTCCTCAGGTAATTCATAGTCTTCATCAACTCATTCATCTGCTTGATTAATTGGATTGTCGAAGTCATACAAGGACTGTTGTTGTCGGTGCAATCTGGAGGATTATCTCTACAAGGGTTGAGATTTGTTAATTTTAGTGATTGATTTTATCTTGCTTAGGAAAAAGTGAATGAAGTTATTTATTTTAGAAAAACATTGCCATTTATTGTTTTGTGCGAAAATAACCAAAATAAAAGGCAGCGAGCGAAAAAGATTGTTTGCAAAAGATGTCCATTTGTTCATTAATCCTTCATTTGCACAAAATACAAATATGGCCCTATTACAAAATGAGTCCTGACACCTTGGGCAAGATGCAGGACTTGATGCATGCTTAAATAGGAAATTATAATTACTTTGCAGAAGTAATCCTTATAATTTCCTGGGAAGACCATTTGAGGACTCAATGGCCTGGGACCCTTGGACGAATCCAGCCTTCTAGGTTGAAGTCGCTTTCAGCCTCGTCTTCCACATTGTTGATTGCATCCGGGGTCAACATACCCCCATTGATAAACTTGGGAGCTTCAGCAGCCTCCTCTTGGACCTGCCGGGATGGTTTGTAACCCAACCTGAACTTGTCTTCCTTGACCTGAACTTGCAGCAACTTGCCCCAGCCCTGGGCATTCCCGTCTTCAACAACCTTCCGAGCTTGCTTATAAGAGGAGATCGAAGTACCATACACTTCAGTTGTTTCTTCATTGACATTGAGGTCCTCAAACCCATGGCTCATTGTCTCATGGATCTCTCCGTCCATCTCAATATACTTGTAAGAAGCTAGATGACTGTCGAAGGTATCCTCCTTCCCATAGATTGTAATGACTTGGCCCTCCCATTCATATTTTAACTTCTGGTGAAGGGTCGACGTTACATCTCTAGCGGCATGAATCCATGGCCAACCCAACAAACAACTATAGGCAGGCTGAATGTTCATCACATAGAAGATAGTTTTGAAGATCTGTGGGCCAATCACCACAGACAGTTCAATTTGCCCAAGAACCGATCTTTTAGAACCGTCAAAGGCTCTCACTACCAGGTTACTTGGACGCAGTGAAAAACCATCATATTCCATCTTGACCAAGGTTTTCTTTGGAAGAACATTGAGTGAGGACCCAGTGTCAACCAATACATGAGAGAGAACATCACCCTTGCACTCCAAGGTGATATGCAAAGCCTTATTATGGTTACGACCCTCCGTAGTTAGATCAACATCAGTAAAACCTTGCCCATGGCTAGTATTGACATTAGAAACCACTTTCTCTAACTAATTAACTGTAATCTCTTCTAGTACATAAGTTGTGTGCATGACTTTGAGAAGTGCATTCCTGTGGGCTTCGGAACACATTAGTAGTGATAGAATAGAGATTTTGGAAGGTGTCTGATGGAGCTGGTCCACAACCTTGAAGTCACTCTTCTTGATTATTCTCATGAACTCATCTACATCCTGGTCAAAGGATGCCTTTTGAGTTTCCTTAGCAACAGGTTCTTCAAGCACAACACTTCTTCCTTTAGCCTTGGCAGCAGCTTCTGCTTCTGCATTAGTCCTTGGGAATTGTGAGGCAAAGAGACGTCCGCTTCGAGTGAAGCCTCCGCCTCCCCCCACATTACCAATCTGTGGTGTAGAAGTGTCAAGAGTGACTTTCTTTCCGTTGAAATATAAATCTGAGCCATAGTGTCAAAGCACGGCACTGCTGCTGTCATATGGAACTAGTACGGGTACCATGATAGTAACCGGACTGATTCCTGCGGAAGAAGAAATTGAGACAGTCTGAGATTCATAATAAATTGTGACAGGAGGTCTGACCGGAGATGGTGCTGGTGATGAAGGTTGTTGATGCTGGTGTGAGTTGTTGAAAGAATCTGGAATGTGGATTGTTACCGAATCATAGTAAATGGTAACTGTGGAAATGTCTTCATTGATTGTTACTATTGTTGTAGGAGGATATGTTGAACTGATGTTTGTTGAAGTTGAAGAAGGGGTGGTTGTTGATGTTGTAAAAGAATCCGTTGGAATGATTGTTGTTGAAGTTGTAGGAGGAATGGTTGTTGATGTTGTAGGAGCTAGAACTTTTGAGGTGATCTGTAAAGTGCCTTCCTTGATAATATTGTTGATGTCGGCCTTCAAATTTGCACAACCATTGACAGAAGTTTTGCAATCTTCACAATGGGCCTCACAACCCGAGAACACTTGGTACTTTAAAAGTTGGGCTTTAACCTCGGCCAGAGGTGTTTGAATACTTGCAACACTGTTAATTAGGTTCATTGGTTGATCCTTCTCAATGGCATTTATCCTAGGCCCACCATGGATAGGCATAGGATTCTTGGTAACACTAGGACGGGGTGCGAAGTTGACTGCCTTAGAATCAATCAAATCTTGAACCTTCATGTGTAAGGCTCTGCATTTTTCTATTGTATGGCCTAATGCGTTGGAATGGAAGGCACACCGGGCATTGATATCATAGTTTCTTGGAAGATTTCGAGGATCCGGTGGGGCCAGAGTCCTCAATTCAATCAGATTGAGTTTTAATAATTGTGGAAGTAAGGCAGCATAGGGCATCAGAATGGGATCGATAACCCTGTTGATTTGTGAAGTCCTCTGTTGAAACGGACGTTGTTGCTGATTGTTATTATTGTAAGATCTCTGTTGAGGAAATTGTTGTTGCGGTGGGAAGTGCTGTGGTTGTGGAGGATACTGTTGTTGAGGTGCTGGAGCTGGAATGGTGACAGCAACCACTGATCTTGGCATGTATTGAGGCCTACCTCTACCCATGTGTACTGAGTTGGTTTCACCTATCCAGCGAGGTCCTGCAAAAGGTTTCCTTGTATTATCGGAAGTAGCACCATTGTCTGAAATTTTGCCCATCTTCAAAAGACTCTCAATTCTCTCTCCAGCTATGACTATATCCGCAAAGCTGGTGGACGAGAAAGCAACATTTCTGTCAATGTATATTCCCTGTAGGGTGTTCATAAACATGTCAACCATCTCTCTTTCAGATATTGGAGGCTGGACAACAGCAACAAGCTATCTCCATCTTTGGGCATACTCCCTGAAGCTTTCTCTTGAAGACTAAGACATACCCATCAGGAGGGTCCTATTGGGAGCCATGTCCAAGTTATATTGATACTAGAGTATGAAAGCTTCGGCCAAATCCTTCCAGTTTCTAACTGTTGCTCTGGACAGGTGAGAATACGATTCCCGGGATGCCCCGGTCAGACTGTCTTCAAAGTAGAACATCCACAATTTTTCGTCCATGGTATAAGCTTTCAGTCTCCCCAGAAAAGACTGTAGGTGAGTACGTGGACAAGAGGTACCATTATATCTCTCAAAGAAAGGAGGCTTGAATTTATGAGGAATCTTGACCCCCTCAACTAGACCCATGTCCATTACATCAAATCCCAAAGAGTTTTAGGACTCCAAAGATCTCAGCTTCTCTGCTATTTCGTCCAGACCACGATCATAGGCTTCATCCCCTACACCAATTACTGTAAATTGTTCTTCTTGAGGGTCCTCTTGCAAGACACGACCTCCAGTGTTTCCTTGGGTATTTCTGATAGCATTGACCTCGGGATTGAGATGAGGCCCAAACTCTGGTGGATCTGTCAGTGGCTGCACGTGGTCATTGTTGCTAGTACCTCCTGTGCCTGGATGATTCTCTTCTGGAGTTTGTCGCTCGACCAACTCTCTTAATCATTCTTGGCTTTGAGTAAACCCAGTCATTACTGCCATAAATTGGTTCATCTGAGCCCTCATTTCAGTTCTCTCATTAGCCATCTGAGTTCTCACGTCAGTCAGATCTTGCTGAACTTGGTCCATCTGTAAGCTCGGAATGTTGTTTCTGGTTGGATACTAGTGAACTCTGTTGATGGGGAAAACCCTCCTACGAGCAATGTTTCCTGAAACAACAGCAAAGTGAGAAACAAACAACAAAAACACCTACAAAACAAAGAAATGGGGTTAGTATGCAATGTAGTATGCCTATTTGTCTTCCAAGGGTATTCAGTTTGGTTCTTTGGTTTTGACCTTCCGGACCTCGGGGAATGAAGATGTTGAAGAGAAATGAAGCCCATCATAAAAATCCAAGTAATACATAAACCATACATTATATAAATGCAAAAGATACATAGTTTATGATTACAACAAGTTCCCATGGTAGGTCAAAATACAACGACATAAAGTACAACCAAAATAAAATACAAGTACAAAGAAATCAAACATCCAGCCCAAAGTCATCCTCCTTGACTTCCTTCAGGAGAGCATCAGTCACTGGTCCAACTGGATGCTCTGTGATGGTCCTGATAAGAAGGTTCCTGGTGGCAATGGCACTTGTCAATTTCTGGTACTTGCCTTGGTCTTTTGATCTCTTCAACCCCTCCTAGAGTCTCAACTCGGATATTTCCCTCTATGCTTCTAACAAGGCTTTCTGACTCTTCTTCTCATTAGCTTCCAGCTGCTCTATCCTAGCCTGTGTCCTCTGATCCTCTTGCATACGAGCCTCAGTAATCCTGATCCACCTAGCCTGACTCTCCTCTAAGTAATGCTCAGCTCTGGCTTTCTAAATCTTGGCTTCTTTGCAAGCATTCTTCAATACCAACTCCCATGCTCAGGCTTTCCTGATATAATTGTCAGTCTTCTCGATCTTGGTCACATGCTCGATACAGTGCTTCTCTAACCTTCCATTGTCCATACGACTATCATTCCTCTACCGGAGGGTCTTCTTTAGAGCTTTAGAAAGCTGAGCATTCCTCTCTTTCATCTTATTAAATTCCGATAGACTCACTGTAGCTTTTGGCTCTACTGATGATGGCCCTAGCACATCTTCCAGGGTGAATGGCATGCGAGTGATATGTCCTCTGGTGCGAGACCAATCCATTTACAGAGCGGAAGCTATGTTGTTACACATACCAAGAATGGAAATCCCTTTTGTCTGTATGTTATCCCAAGCCCAGACTGCTTGTCGGATGATGGCATGATTATTCTGAATATCACAATAAAGGGTCTCTGCTAAATCCTGCTCTCTTAGTGGATGTACCAATGCATATCCTAACTGTCTCTTGAACAGTAAAGGATTGTATTTGATGCAACCCTTCACTCCAATAAGAGGTACATTGGGATACTTCCCACAACTTGTAATCATGTCTCTGCCCTTGGTGCTCTGAGTAAACCACCTGATGTCTTCTGAAGTAAGGTCAATCATTCTCTTAGCCCAGTTTCTTGGCTGATAAGGATTCAGGAAGGTTTCTATCTTTGGCAAGTGTCTCAATAACCAACAGTAGAAAAGAGGTGCACAACATCTGACTAGTCTTCCCCTCTTCTTCTCATTTCTCTGATGCACTGAGTAGTAGAAATCTCCTAGCAAGGTAAAAACTGGATTCTACAGCAGGAAGATATAGATAGTATTCTTGCTTACAAACTTAGGCTCGTCTGCAAACAAGATGATCCCATATACACTAAGAGCTAAGAGAGCACAAACAGTTTACCACTTCCCTGCTGCAGCATGACTGGTGGCCTGAGTAATCAAGAAGTCCAAATGGAGGCCTGGAATTCCAGCCTTGGTGGTCATATGATGATCAATTATAGTGGTTTCCAAATGCAGAGGCTTAGCTATGTCTTCATTCCTAGGAGCAGTCATCTCAGGGTTGAAAGGGATTCCCCTCCTGATGGGGACACCCAACAACATGGAAAACTCTTCCAACAAAGGACCCATATGAAAGTCTGGGAAAGTGAAATATATGAGAGGAGGGTCATAGAACTGAAGGCAAGTATGAATCATGCTCCTCTGGGATGCATCCAAATCCATGATCATGTCCATAATGCCACCATAATGTTCCCTGAATAAAGGGACATGATCAGGAGTGATGAATTCTTGAATCTGCCTGATGCCTGCTAGGGAGGGCTCAAAGAAATGATAAGTAAGGTTGCTCTTCCTGGATGAGTCCATACTGACAATGGATGCTGATGAAGATAACTGAGGAAAATGACTGATTAAGACAAACAGGAGAAGATATCAGCTAAAGAAGGTCTCTCAGGAGGATAACTGATGAAGATGGCTGAGCAGAAGAACAATCAAAACCAAACCAAAGATGATGTGGATACCATGTAAAACAAATACACAAATGTTAAATGATGCAAAATGATGTATGCAGAATGATATGCAAGGGTTTGTGATTAGGTGCTGGATTTGTCATTCGCTTTGATAGGGTCCATGAGTGTTCAGAAATCCAGATGAAGGCTAGAGAACCAGTAACCAGGTGGGGGACTCAAATAAAGAGTCACAAGTCCAAGGTTTCATAAGATCAGTCCAAAATAGTGTAACCTTAAAAAAATATCAGTAATAGGGTATGTTGAGGCCAAGGGTTCCTGCAAACCTATAAACACCCAAACCCACTCACAGGTATTGTTCTAGAACAACGATCCTCAGATTTGGATCTATTATGATAAGTGTAAACACTTCTAACCCGGAGGTACAATGTTTACCCTAATCATAAAGAACCCTCCTCTAATTTACCTCAGATGTTGAAGGTCATCTAAACAGGTCATCCAGACTTAACAGGCTTCCCAGATAGCCCTAGCACTACAGGAAATCCGTAGCACAGAGTTCTCAAGAAGAAACCCACGTCTGAACCGTGTTTTCATATTCCCGCACCAGACCAAAATGGAATGGGAAAGAATATGAATCCACTCTAATTCTATGTGCCACTCAGGCTCCCGGAGTTGAACCTTGCTCATTGAAATACCCCTCCCACCAAGTTAAACCAACAAATCCAGCACATGATATGATGACAATAATATGAAATGCATAAAACAGTAAATGAAGCAATAAATAAAGTTGTACAAAAAGCCATAAATAAAGCAATAAACAAAAAGCACACATAACACATAACACCCCCATAAACACAAATCAAACAAGCTCTAGGAGAAACCCATAAAAAGAACCAGAAGCCCTGGTTGCAAGATAAGTCCCCAACAGAGTCGCCAAGCTGTCGCTCCCTGGATTTTCATCCCGGTGCAGACGCGAATGGTCGGAGAAAAGAGAAGAGAGGTTGAATTGAATAGAGTCGCCGACTAGGCATTTTTATCCCGAAGGAAAGGTAATGCTGCATAAACCTGGTAAAAGATGGATAAGACGGTTGTGAACAAAAGATACTGAGAAAAGGGGTTGGTTACGACCTAGGAAGGTATTAGCACCAGATCGTCCGTCGTACTCGACGGCATCCACGCTTACAAGATTGTGTTTAAAGAGGGTAGGTGTGTGCTATCTGTGTGAAAATGTTAGGGAAAGAAAGTACAAGTTTCAGTGCAAAAAAGGTGTGAATTGCTCAGGAACTGAGCCTTAGAAAAGAATGCTGAAAGAGGGGGGAAGACAAAGAGACTTATGTTCGATAACTGTTAAGTTATGCCTACGTATCCTCGCGTGCAATAAGGAAGTTAGAACACTGTAGTTCGAATCAAAGAGACTGAAAATTAAATTGACTGTGAACTGCTTACTTGTCTATGCTCAAGTGTATGACTCGTCTGGCTCGAGTGCTAATTGTCTTGCATTAGACGGAAAAAGAAAGTTCTCGTTTGTGAATGAGTGTGATGAGAAAAGAATCCCGGAGGAGACGATTATTGTTTGTTTTTTGTTTTCAGTTTTTTATTGTTTTTGGTTTTTTTCATAGGATTATGAGCTTAAGCCTAAATCCAGGGTTATAAACTCATTATATCATCCCTGATTAGGGATAATGAGCCTAATTAAGCATGAGATAAGCATCTCAACTTAATTACCATGATGATGTAGGATTAATATCATTAACCTACTTATGATTATTTAGATGTTTTTTGGTTTTTTTATAGTGTTAAGTAATGAGTTTAATCTCTAATCACAGATTAGTGAACTCATTACACCATCCTAATAGAAGGATGATAGATGAGAACACATAAGTTGAGGAAGATACCTCAACTTGATCCATGGTTAGGGACTAAATTCATTATATAACAAACCTTTATTAAATGGATTTTAATTAAAGGGTGAGATTAAGAAGTGGATTTCATGGTTTGTAAGACAACTTGAGGGGGACTTGTCCATTAAACACTAGTGTTAGTCCGTCTTAAGCATAAGGAAGAGATAGAACCCTAATGTATGGCCCAAGTTACAAGATAAAGTCTTAGTGATTATTAATGTGTTTTGATTAAGAGGTGTAAAAAAATTAAAGGTTTAACACTTAGGATTAAAGTTATACACTCCATCCTAAGATAAGGATGCAGGCATAACCCTAATTTAAATTCCTAAAGCTTTAAGAGTTTAGCCTCTGATTATGAGATGAGAAAAGAGACTCAAGGAGAATCAAAGGTAAAATAAATACTAAGGGGGACTATAGACAACCCTAAAAGTTATCAAGCTTGGATATCCTATGGTTTACGAGGCTTAAGAGAAAAGATCTTCAAGTAGGCCACCATGGAAGAAGCAGATGAAAAGAGGAGGAGAGAAAGAATAAGTTACTTACTTCCTGAAGAAGATAAGTAACTTAAAAGGAAGAAAGTAAGAAGGATAGAGCATAATTGAAGCATGTTCACTTCAAAGACAAGTAATAATGGATATGAGAAGATGAGAAGAGGTGGGAGGTGAAGGCAAATCCACCTCCCATATAACTTACCAAAGGTTCCTGAAATGTTAGTATGGATTCATAAGATGCAAAGCAAAAGGAAATGAGGTGAATAAAGATGAAAAGACCAAAACCAGAAGTGATTATGCAATGCAAATGTGTTATGAGATGATACAAAGTCATACATGTTGCATATGAATGATCATGCAAAGATGACATGCAATGGAAGCATGCTTAGAAGCATGAAAACACATGGATGTTTATGAAATTTAATGAATGCAAAGCATACCAAATGAATGAAGAAATGATCAAGAAATTTTTCAAACATGTCCTAAGATGTCTAAAATGACATACAAAATAATGGAATGGCATGGCAAGTTCACAGGTTTATGAAATGCCAAGGAGAATGCAAATGAAGATGTAAAATTAGGGTTTTAAGACAACATGAGATGCATATGACCAAAACAGAAGCAATCACCATGATAAAAAATTTAGATTGAGCTCAAACAAACCCTAAACCTATACAAGATCACACCCCAAAGGAGAAGGTCAGAAAATTAACCTAGTGGAAGTTATGAAATTTCCAAGTTTGCTAGGGTTTTTGGGTGCTTCTAAAGGGAAAATGCAAATCAAATTGAAAATGCAAGATAAAAACATGACATAAATAACCTAGAAACTATATGCAATATGTGAAACAATGAAAAAACAATCAAGTTCAAACTCCTCATGGTTAGGCAGAAATGAATTTTTCAAGTTAGGGTTAAAAAATGTGATTTTTAAGAGCCCTAATTCAAAGAAAATTGTGAAAATGGAATCAAACCTAAAAAGAAATTTGTATGGTGAGTTTGAAAATTTTCCTAAATGTATTGGAATGCTTCATGAATTTTTTGGTGATATTTAGAAATCTAAATGCATATTTAATTAATTAAAATCAATTAATTAATTAAATAAAACATTTAAATATTTTTAAAATACTTTTTAAAGCAAAAAATAAAATAAAAAATGTTTTTAGGTTAAGAAAAATATTTAAAACAGAAATGCAATGTTTGAGATTTTTTTGATGATTTTTGCCATTTTAAATAAATTATGGAAAGAAATGAAAATAAAATGAATTTAATTGGAATTATGATGATCTGATGGCTGAGATTCAAACTGAGGGAAAGAGGGTTGACTGCGCGCGTTAATTAAAGGCTGGAATTCAATCTGGCTAATTAAACTGATTAATTTAATTAATTAAAATTAGGGTTTAAGTGAAATGATCTGAACCACTCAAAAACGCGCTAAGTAGGATCCAAGGGCTGGAATTTAAACCGGGGAGATTAACCCTAATCATAACCCTAATTATTTTCAGGTGACTGGAGCAAGCTCTGGTCATCTTCTCCGACCACACCTTCATGCTATATTCTTCCCTAGGCTACCCCAAACCCCCCAAACTCTCAAGAAACATCCCCCTAACCATTCTAAACAAGAATCAGGCCACAAACAACATTTATTTTGCATCAAACTCATGAATCGAAGAAAAACATTTTCAGATCAAAAAGTTTCAGAACATCAATACATCCTGGTTTCTCAACCATTTTCAAAAATAAGCATATCATTATGCTCAGGGAGACACATAGAATCATTTAAGAACTTAAAATGAGAGTTCTGGAAAAAAAGTTTGAGATGGCTACCTGAGTTAAAGCTTTGAGATTCTGAGCTTTCTGACTCCCTCCTTTGTGAAAAACCACTCCACTTGGTCCCTTGAAGCTTCTGGAGAGCTTATAACAAGCTTATGGTGGCTGGTTTATGAGTTTCAGTTCTGAATATGCAGAAATCGTGTTTTTGTTTGGGCTTGTTTAAGGCCATGGCAAGGGGTGGGAAATGATCCTTAGGTTATGTGGAGTTGAATGGTGAAAGAAATTTTGAGTTTGAGTGGCTGAGGAGTGAGTTTCAAAAGCTTGAAGGTTTTTTGGGATTTTTGAGCAATCTGAGTTGTGGGAGGATTCAGGCTTGTGTGTTATGTGTTATGGCTTGCATAAGATTAGTATAGGCCAATGAGAGTGATCAGAAAGTGGGTGGTGGCCTAGTGTGATTGGTATGGGCCAAGTTGCAAAAATGTCAACATTGTGTACTTGAGGTATGGGTATGGTTCAGAGCTGCTTTTAGGGGTGTCTTGGCCTCATCTTGATTCATGGATGACCCTAGGATGAAGTTTATGCAGCTGGAACACTTGGATCAAGAGATGTCATAGGTTTTGCAAAGTTTAGGCATTTTGACAACTTTGAACATTTTGTGAAAATGAGGCATGGTTTCTTGTGATCCAAGGCACAATTCTGGCCAAAATGCATTGCACTATGTTTGTATGATGTTTAGAAGTTGATTAGAGGTCATGAAATGGCTTAGAACTTGAATTTGCAAAATTCCCTCTTTGGTGCACACTTGAAAGGCCATATCTTGAGTTCTAGGATGAATCAAGAGATGTTCTTGTACTTTTTGAAAATAGGAAGACATAATCTACAACTTTCATGTCCAAGAATTTTTCATTTGAAGCATTTTTGGTCATGAAAGAATAGGTTGAATATCTTTCCCAAAATGGAAAGTTTCCATTACAAGTCATTTCCAAAAATAGCAAGTTTGCATTTGGCTCAAATTTCTTCAACTTTGTGAACTTCCAACCACTTATAAGATCAAATAAATATCATAGAGACTCAAAATGATGAATGTGACCCTTTGGTGCCCTTGATAGAGGCCTCAGATGCCCTGATTTTCACTTTACTTGCTCAAGATGTTACCCAATGATCAGATGACTTCCACAGTGAATTTCTTCATCAAACATGGCACACATGATCCTTATAACATATTAAGACCATTAGAAACAATAATGACCAAAAAAATTGGGATTAAGGCCTCTGAAACCAAAACCCTAATTTTAGGTCATCTGTGTAGGAAATCTTCAGTCTGCCTCTATGCCGTTGCCATGCTTTGTGATCCCTTGATTTTTATGAACTTTGGGGAGTATATTATGATCATGGAACACACATGGACCCTTTTAACAAGCTTCAATACCAATTTTATGGCTCAGATCACTTCTTGGATTCCTCATATCACAAACCCTAGATGCAGATGAAATGAAACAACTATGCAATGTGAGATATGATATGCTTATGCTAATGCAAAAATGAAAGATCACAAGCCATGGTGTGAGAAAAAGTGAGGGAAAATTTGGGGTGTTTACAGTCGTCACATGGTCTTGAAGTGTGACGGTCGTCATAAACACTGTAATGGCGCAAGGGTTGCGTCAATATAGTTTGTGCTTTAGGTTATGCATTTTCCCAAAAAAAAATAATTTAATTTATTTAATTAACAGGATTTAAATGAATAATAATAAAATTTGTTTATTATTTTTCTTGTGGTTATCAGTTATGGACTTAGTTTATTTTTTTGTTTTGGATTTTATAAATACGACCTGTGTGTCGTGCCTCTCTCTTATTCTCACCATGTAATTTCTTTTCTCATCTCACTTCCTCGCATGTAAAACGAGTTTCCTTTATGTAATACGTTGTTATGAAGAAAGAGGAGACTACAAAACAAAGAAGGACAACCTTGGAGATCTTGCTTGGAGAAGTGAAGATCATTCTTAGGTTTAGCTTAAGTTCTCTCATTGGCTTGGAAGAACAATTGCGCTACGGGCCATAACTGTTTCATTTGATTTGTTAATATATATTGTATGTATGTTGATGCATGTGTGAGGAACGGTTTATGTGATAAATAACTCGTGAGATCAAACTAATTAAAATTCCATCAAAGTTAATATTAAGTTTTTACTTTCCAAGTTTTAGAACTCATCAAGACTAGTATCAAATATTGTAGGTTTCGCCTAACACGAGGTGCATGTTCTATATTAGTAAGGTGCGGTGGGATGAAAGTAATATCCAATTTTTAAAACAATGGGTCAAACTTAACTGAACAAAATATAATAAAATTATATACGTTTAGAAATAAGAGTTGAGAATGATCCATATGATGAATTGAAATAAGGAGTTATTCACCCAACTGAAATATTCGAGAATTCTATTGGATGCAATTAGAAGGAGTTCCTGCCTAAATAGACGAGTTTTGTGACATTGACTTAAAACAAAGCGAAATATGGATCTCGATCTACTAGAAACTCTTCCAACAGGATTTTTCAAATCAAATGATTAGGGTCATTTCTTTTGAGGAAAATAGTGGGAGCATATTTTATTAAAGGCCTAATTGAATATGTTTAATGATACTAATATCCCCACCATCTTTTAATATAGATTACCATGATAACGAACACCTCTAATAACATTTTTCAATCAATCATTGATAAGGAAAATTTGTCTAGGTTAAATTTTCTGGATTGGCACCGAAATTTGAGGATTGTCCTGAAACATGAAAGAAAGTTGTATGTCTTAGAGACACCTATTCCTGATTAGGAACCTCCTAGTTCTTCTCCTAAGGCTGAAAGAGATACTTATAAGAAGCATGTCGATGATGTCAATTCCATTATAATGGTCAGTAATAAAAAGAAACTAAACAAAAGACCCACCAAGCAAGGTAGTAAATGGAAAGGCAAGAAAGTTGCCAAACCCAAACATACTGCACCTTCTTTGAAGCCTAGTGGTTACATAACTAAGGAGGACAATTACTTCTATTGCGGTAAGACGAGACACTGGAAAAGAAACTGCCCAAAGTACGTGGAAGATAAGAAGAATGGAGTGGAGACTTCAAATTCATGTATTCTTGTTATAGAAATTAATTTATCTACTTCTACATCATGGGTATTAGATACTGGATGTGGTTCTCACATTTGAACCAATGTGCTGGGACTAAAAAGGAGTAGAGATTTGGCAAAAGGTGAAGTTGACCTACGAGTTGGCAATGGAGCAAAGGTTGTTGTTTTAGCCGTAGGAATTTATGATTTGACTTTAACTAGTGATTTAATAATTCAGTTAGAGAATTGTTATTACGTACCTGCAATTAGCAGGAATATTATTTTCATTTCTTGTTTGGACAAGTTTGGTTTTTTATTTATAATAAAGAACAATTGTTGCTCTATTTATTTAAATGATATATTCTATGCTAATACATAAATGAACAATGGATTGTATATCCTTGATCTTGAAATGAAAATTTATAATATTAATACTAAAGGATGAAACCTAATGAATTAAATCTAAGTTACCTTTGGCATTGTCGCTTAGGCCATATAAATGAGAGGCGCATCTCCAAAATCCATACAGATGGACTCTTGGATTCTTTTGATTACGAATCATATGATACATGCAGATCTTGTTTAATTGGAAAAATTAAAAAGACCCCATTCACAGGAAAAGGTAAAAGGGCAAATGATCTTTTGGCCCTCATACATACTGATGTATGTGGACCACTGAACATACCAACCAGAGGAGGTTTTCCACACTTCATCACATTTATTGATGATTTTAGTAGATATAGTTATGTGTATTTAATGAAACACAAATCAGAATCCTTTGAAAATTTCAAAGAGTTCAAGAATGAATTACAATACTTCATCACATTTAAGCCTAGAGTTTTTTGACCATCTAAAATAGTGTGGGATTTTATCCCAACTCACACCTCCTGGAACACCACAATGGAATGGTGTATCTGAGAGAAGAAATTGAACCTTGTTAGACATGGTCCGATCCATGATGAGTCACACTGATTTTCCAAACTCCTTTTGGGGACACACACTACTGAGAGTAGATTACATACTTAACCGTGTTCCTTACAAAAAGGTAGAAAAGACACCATATGAGACATGGAGTGATAAGAAACCACATATGTCTGATATGAAGATTTGGGGTTGTGAAGTTTACATGAAACGACAAGTTTCAACTAAGCTTGAGCCCAAATCTAACAAATGCTTATTTGTGGGGTATCCTAAAGAAACAAGAGGATATTACTTCTACAATCCTTCTGAGGGAAAAGTGTTTTTCGCTTGAACTGGAGTATTCTTGGAATGGGACTTTATTTCCAAGGGAATCATTGGGAGGAAAGTAGAGCTTGAAGAAATTTAATAATCACAAAGCATTGATACTTATATGGAGGAATTAGAGCAGGAATCACAAACAGTTGTGGAAGAGCAACCTGCTCAAGTAAAACAAAACCAGGGTAGGTCGAGCAGGATACATTACCAACCAGTGACATATGGATATCTCATAACTGATTAAGGTGATGTATTACTCATGGATCAAGATGAGCCTGTAACCTACCAAGAGGCCATAATTGGTCCTGAGTATGAGTAGTGGCTAGAAGTCATGAAATCTGAAATGTTTTCATGTACACAAACCAAGTTTGGACTTGGTAGAACCTCTTGTAGGAGTTAATCCTATAGGAGGCAAGTGGGTATTCAATAAGTAGACTGACATGGATGGTAAGGTACATACCTATAAGGCAATAATGGTTGCCAACGATTATATAGAAATTCATGGGGTAGACTATGATGAAACCTTTTCACCAGTTGCAATGCTTAAATCTGTTCAGATTTTACTTGCTATCGTTGCATATCATGATTATGAAATATGGTATATGGATGTCAAAATTGATTTCCTTAATGGGAATCTTCTTTAGGATGTGTACATGACACAACCTGAAGGATTTGACATACCTGAAGAAGCCCAAAATATATGCAAGTTACACTAATCAGAAGCTAGAATCTTTGTTTTGATGCAACTGTAAAACAATATGGATTCATAAAGAATGAAGATGAGCTTTGTGTCTACAAGAAGGTTAGTGGGAGCATGATCGTTTTCCTAGTATTATATGTATATGACATATTACTCATTGGAAACGATATCCCTACCTTGCAACAAGTAAAAGCTTGGTTACGGAAATGCTTTTCTTTAAAGGACCTTGGTGAAGCAACCTATATATTAGGAATCAAGATATATAGAGATATATCACAAACACTGCTTGGCCTAAGTCAGAGTACATACATAGACAAAATATTGAGACGCTTTAATATGCATGATTCCAAGAAAGGATTAATACCTATGTAACATGGCCTATGTCTATCAAAAATATAATCCCCTTCAACTAAGGAAGAAAGGGATCGTATGAATAAGATTCAATATGCATCTGTAATAGGATCTATCATGTATGTCATGTAATGTACTCGACCAGATGTCTCGTATGCTTTATGTGCGACAAGTAGGTACCAATATGATCCTGTTGATGCTCACTGGGTAGCTGTCGCTCCCACCAAATGAGGCCAGGTCAAATGGGGTACAGACGCGAACGGTCGGCGAGAGGAGAGAGAACACACAAGGGTGAACTCAAAAGAAAAGAGTCGCCAGCTGGGCATTTTTATCCTAGAGGAAAGGTAATGCTGCATAGACCTAGGAAGATATGGATAAGACGGTTGCGAACCAGAGAGACTGAGAAAGGGGGTTGGTTACAACCTGGGAAGGTATTAGCACCCAGATTGTCCGTCGTACTCGACGGGATCCACGGTTAAAAGATTTGTGTTTTAAAGGGGTAGTGTCAGTGCAATCTGTGTATCAAAGCTGGAAAGAATGCAAGTGTCAGTGTATAAGAAGTGTGAAGTGTATAAGAGAAGTGTCAGTGTAAGAACAAGGATGAAATGCTCAAGACCATGAGGCTTAAAGAACAATGCTGGAAGGAAGGGGAATATACAGAGACTTTTGTTCGATAACTGTTAAGTTATGCCTACGTATCCTCTCGTGCAATGAGGAAGTCAGAACACCGTAGTTCGACTCAAAGGGACTGAAAGATAAATTGACTTGTGAACTGCTTACTTATCTATGCTCAAGTGTATGACTTGTCTGGCTTAGGTGCAAATTGTCTTGCATTAGACGGAAGAAGCAAGTTCCCGTTTGTGAATGAATGAGGTGAGAAAAGAATCCCGAAGGAGACGATTATTGTTTGTTTTTGGTATTTTCAATCTTTTATTGCTTTTGGATTTGTTATAGGAAAATGAGCTTAAGTCTAAACCAAGGGTTAGTAAGCTCATCACATCCTCCCTCTGATTAGGGGTAATGAGAATACCTTAAGTATGAAGTAAGCACCTCACACATAATCACCATGATGTATGATTAAGATCATTAACCTACTTGCATTTATTTAGATGTTTTTGTTGTTTTTGTTTAGTGTTAAGTAATGAGTTTAAGCCATAATCAAGGATTTAATGGACCCATTACACCATCCTAATAGAAGGATAATAGATGAGAACATTTAAGCTGAGGAAGGCTCCTCAACTTAATCCATGATTAGGGATTAACCTCATGACAAAACAAAGCCTTTATTAGAGTGGAATTTAGTTAATGGTAAGATTAAGAAATGATTTTTATGGTTAGTAAGACAACTTCAGGGGGTCTTGTCCATTAACACTAGGGTTAGTCCTTCTTAACCAATTAAGGAAGAATTAGAACCCTAATGCAAGGCCCAAGTTAAAAGCTTTATGTCTTGATGATTATTAAGTGAATTGATTAAAGGTTTTAAACACATTAAGGGTTTAACACTTAGGATTAAAGTTATACACTCCATCCTAATAGATGGATGCAGGCAGAAACTTAATCACAAAGCCTTAAAACCTTTAGGGTTTAGTCCTTGATTATGAGATGAGAAGAGAAGACTCAAAGATGACACAAAGGTAAAAGCTAAATGGGGGGACTATCAAACCCTAATTATTATCATGCTTGGTTGTTCCTAGGGTTAATGAGGCTTGCAAGAAGATCTTCAAAGAAACCACCAGGAAGGAAGCAGATGAAAGGAGCAAGAAGCAGAGAGAAGCAAGAGAACTTGCTTCACTTAAGAAGACAAGTTGCTTGAAGAAAGAAAGTAGGAAAGAGCAAGAATGAGAAAGCTCACACAAAGACAAGATAAAATGCAGCAATGATGAAAGAGAGAGATGAAAAGAGATTGTGAGAAGTGAAGGCAAATTCACTTCTCAAAACAACTTACCACCTGAAAAGTTAGCAAAAGAAATGAAGTGCAATGCAAATGAGATGAAATGCCATGGTGCAAACCAAAACCAGAAGCATAAACATGATGTTAAGGATGCTAAGGGATGATGCAAACACATGACAAGAGATGAGAGTGGTCAAACAAGCATAAGGATGCAAATGAGGCATGCTTTGAACCATAAAGATTCATGAATGTTTATGAAATGAAATGAACATATAACATAGCAAATGAAAGATGCAATGATCAAACATGATTCTAAGATGTCCTAAGATGTCTTATGAATCATGTGGATGCACAAAATGTCATGGCAACTCATTGAATGCAAACATATGAGAAATGGATGCAAAGGAAGGCACAAATTAGGGTTTATGAACAACACACAAAACAAAATTCAAAATCAGAAGCAAATGACATGATAAAAAATTGAAAATGGGATCAAGGGAACCCTAACCCTACACAAGTTCACTGCCCAAAGGAAGGGGACCTAACTCTTAACCTAGTGCAAGTTATGATTTTCTCAAGTCAATTAGGGTTTCAAGGTACCTCACAATGAAAAATGCTAAACAAAATGAAAATGGAAAATAAATTCAAACCAATTTTATCCTATAAACTACATACCATTAAGGATGCAATGCAAGAAGAACCATCATCAAACTCTCAATGGTTAGGCCGAATGGAATTTTCCAAGTTTGAACAAAAATATTGCCTTTAAACAAATTTAATTCCAATGAAAATTGTCAAAATGCATCAAGAACCAAAAAGAAATTTGTTTTGAGAGTTGGATAATGTTTCTAAATGTTTTGGAATGCAATGTGAATTTTTTTGTGATTTTTAAATACCTAAATGCACTAGGTCAAAATAAACATTTAAATGATTTAAAAATAATTTTTAATGCAAAAAATAAAAATAAAAATATTTTTGGGTTCTGAAAATTAATGAAATGCTTGACAAAAATTTTCAGAATTTTTAAATGTTTTTTACTATTTTAAATAATTCGTGTAAATAAATGCAATGAAAATGAAAATAAAATTAAATAAAATGAAAAGTATGAAGATCCTGAGGCTGAGATTCAAAGTCAGAGGGCGGGAGTTGACTGGCGCCAGATCCATTGGCCCAGATTCAAACTGACTAAATTAAACTAAACATAATTAATTAATTTAATAAATTAGGATTAGGGTTTTAATGAGAGATCTGGTCCATTCAAACGCGCGGGAGTCAACACAAGTCAAACAGATCCATGGTCCATATTGAAACTGAACCCTAAACGTAATTAATGAACTAATGACTTTCAGGTGGCCGGAAATGACCTCCGGCCATCTTCTCCGGCCACACCTCTCCCTGAAAATTGCTATCTCTCTCCCTAAGCTTCTAACACTCAATTTTTCTGCCCAGAAATGATCCCCATACATCATACATTAAGAATCATCAAACAAACAACATTTAAAACACATCAAAAGTGAGAATCGAATCCAAACAGTTCTAGGTCAAAAAATTTCAGAACACGAATACATACTCATTTCTCAACCATTTTCAAAACCAAACACATCAACATGATCAGTGAAGCATAAAGAATCATTTTGTAACTTAAAAACAAGTTTCTGGAAAAAATGTTCTTGAGCTCACCTGAACTGGAGCTTTGATCTTTGGAACTTTCTGGCTGCTTCTTTGATCCAAAACGCCTCTAATGAACCTCCTGAGAAGCTTGCAATGCTTGTTTGGAATTTCTTTTGGCTGGTTTAAGAGTTTGAAGAAGTTCTGTTCAAGGGAAGTGAAAAATCGTGTTTCTGTTTGTGGGCTTTTCAGGGCAAATTGATGGTTGGGAAATGATCAGAGGATCATGGTGAATGGTTTTGTGAAGTTTGCTTTAAGGTTTGTGACTTGTGTATTGAGTTTCGAAACAAAATGCATAAGAGGTGAGTTTTGGGAACTATGGCTTATGAGAGGCTTCAACTTCCAAGATTATGTGAAATGTAATCCATGAGGCATGTATGTGAAGCTGTGATTGGTCAGAGAGTTGTTGCTGGCCTAACTTGATTGGTATGGGTCATTTTGCATAAAGTCAACTTTTGTGTAAGAAGAGGTATGGGCTGGTTCAGTCAAGGTACAAGGGCATGGCTTGGCTCAGCATGCTTCAAGGAGAACCATGGAAATGAATTTGAGGCAATGCAGCAAGTGGATTAGGGTTTATGTGTGGTTTTGCAATTTTGACAAAGTTTGGCCCTTTTGTGATTACCTGAAGCATAAGTCTTGAAAATTGGAGGTTCTTTGGTGCATTCTGATTTTTAGGTCATGGTTTATGTTTGTGTAATGCATAGAAGTCCATTTGAAGTCACATTTTGCCTTGGTATGAGGTTTTGCAACTTTGCCTCTTTGGTACAAAACATGAAATTATGTGATTTTGTCCAACTTTGACAAGCCATAACTTTTGATCCAAAATGAATTAGAATGAGTTCTTGTACTTTTTGAAAATGGGAGGATCCATTCTACAACTTTCATGACCAAAGTTTTCTCATTTGAAGCATTTTTGAATCAAAAAGAGGAGGTTGAAAAACTTTCCCAAAATGGCAAGTTTTCATTACAAGTCACTTTCCCAAAAAGGAAACTTTGCAAATGGCTTGAAATTCTTCAATTTTGTGAACTTATAACACCTTCTATGATCAAATAAAGATCATACACATCCAAAATGATGGAGAACACCCTTTGGTTGGGTCATTGGGGGCCTCAGATGCCCTGATTTTGCACTGACTTGCTCAAGAAGTCATCCCTTGATCAGATGCCTTCCCCATGGAATTTCTTCATGAAAATTGATATGCATGATCCTCATAACATATAGAGACCAATAGAAACAATAATGACCAAAAATTTTGGAGTTATGGCCTTTGAAACCAAAACCCTAATTTTGGGTTATCTGTGCAGTTAGGCCTGGCTCTGCTTCCATGCCTTTCCCAGTTCTTGTGATTCATTGACTTTCTTGACTTTGTGAGGATATAATGTGATGCTTGAACATACATGGACCCTCTTGAGATGATTGATGACCTTTGGAGTGGCTCAAATGGCTCAGGGATGGCTCAGATCACAAACCCTAGATGCAGATGACTTAGAAACAATGTAGTGAAGCAAAAATCCAATATGAGATGCTATGTTTGAACTTACGCACATGAAAAGATCATAAGCCATGGTGAATGGGTGAGGGAAAATTTGGGGTGTTTACAGCTGCCCCTATTCAAGCATGAGTTAGCTGTGCAGGATGTAAGCAACGGCTTAACAAGCAAACAAGATAACTTGTGGTTGAATACCAAAGACAGTCCAAAATTTGCACTCACTGAATGAAGAAGAAAAGGGATATAGATTGTAAAAGAAAATAAAGTATGATTACAAAGTGCGGGCGACGGAGGACGACCGTCGAGCAGAGGACGACTGCTGGGGATGGAGCAATGACGGGGGCGACCAACATGTTGGGGAAAATGCAGGAAATAAAGCAACGACGGGGACGGTCGACAAGCTGGGGATATAAGAGATTTTGATGGGGACGGCCATCAAGTAAAGAAAATACTCTCTGGGGATTAAAGGTAAATGATGGGGATGACCACCGATCGAGGAAATACATGATGAGGTACGGTCATCAAAGGTGAGGGACGATCACCTAGCAGGGGACGGCTGCTTCGTTGGGGATAAGATGAGGGACGGTCATCTAAGGTGAAGGACGATCACCTGGCAGGGTACGGCTGCCGAAAGTACCACGACATAGGACGAATGTCGGATGAAAAAGGTCGATGATGGGGACGGCCATCGGATAAGCATGATGAAGGACGATCATCAAGAGGTGAAGGACGATCACCTAGCAGGGTACGGTTGCTCTCATGGTTTATCATGACATAGGAAGAATGTCAGATAACAAGATCAACGATGGGGACGGCCATCGGAAAAAATGATGAAGGACGATCATCAAGAGGTGAATGACGATCACCTAGCAGGGGACGGCTGCTACAAATATCACGACATAGGACGAATGTCGGATAGGAAGGGGTTCTAATGAATAGAGACTCCTCTGGGAATGATGAAGGATGATCATCAGAAAGGTGAAGGACGATCACCTGGCAGGGTATGGATGCCGAAAGGTATCATGACATAGGACGAATGTCAGATGAAAGGAAATAGACCAATGGGGTTTGCTGGGGACTCTCCTGGGGAAGGGTAGACACAGACGAGTGTCTAAATTTAAGAAGACATAAGTGTTTGACACGGTGTATAGATTAAAGATGCGGACGAGCATCCTTAAGACTATGATACGGACGGGTATCAGGTAGAAACAAACGCTTGACGCATGTTCAGAGATGATGATACGGACGAGTACCAACTGGTTAACAAAGAACACAGACGAGTGTCGAATCTGAGGGGATATAAGTGGCGTATGCAAGATACAGACGAGTATCTGTATAAGTAAAGAGTATGAGTAACAAGTATAAGTAAGACACCGACGAGTGTTTAACTTATTGGGGAGATGTGCGACACGGACGTATGTCGGGAAAAGTGTATCATAAACAAGTATTTGATTTACAAAGTATTTAGGTAACTATGTTGGGGAAGGTGGCACGGACGGGTGTCAAGGAATTGTATATATATGTGTATTTGTGAGTGCAAAGGGGACGCTTTGGCTTTCTGCTGGGGATATGACACAGACGAGTGTCGAGAAGTGTGTTTCTGTAATGCTTTGGCTCTCTGGTGGAGAATTGGGAAATATTCTGTATATCGTTGATGGATTGTTAGTATTTACAAGTGTTTGATTCAGAATATGGCTTATGATTATGCCATATGTTTGATTTTTGTCGTAATGCTCCGTATTAGACGGAATGCTACGCTCTGTGGGGAAAATATGATGCGAATGCTATGATTACGCAAAGATACCGATCCGGGATTCGGATCCCGTTGCTTGTGAAGATCTCTGGCTGATCTGCTTGAAGTGGATATCCCAGCTGGGGATACGATTTTTAATAGATCTGACATTTATGACTCTGCATGGGGAGTAGGTCATTGATAAACCTATCTTGGTAATGAGGGACCCAGCTGGGGTCTGCAGAAGCTTTTGTCACTCTGTTGTGAGATCTTCGGGCATTGCTCTTTTGGATATAAGTCGAAACTCTGCGGGGCTGATTCCCTGTCTAGCACTCGGCTGGGGAAGAAGAAAGATCACTGAAAGATCTTCCTAAAGATTTCTGTGAGGATCCTGCTGAGGATGATACTTGACAACTCAGCTGGGGATATGAACACCTTCTGGTGCTGCTTTTTGAAGGAAATGTTGGAGAAGTGATGCCTGGCAACTCTGATTGGGAAGATAGCATCTCTGGTGCTGTTTGGAAGGTGTGCTGAGGAAACAATGATTTGGCAGCCTACTGGGGAGAAGCTTTCATGCCCCATGTTGCGCTTCGGATACCTGCAATCCTGTAAAGACAAAGAAATGCACAAGTACCCCGAGGTGTCCTTTACTGGATTCCATCATGGGAGTTTAGACACTCCCGGGAGTAAGTATATTTCCTGTAAACGCGTATTTTTTAGAAGGGAAGCATCTGTATTTATGCAACCAATATCTTAAGGACATCGGACATTTTTGCAAACGAAAATAAAATGTACGAGACGAAACATGACTGAAAGTCTGATTTTATTAATTCGTGTGCCCTGAATTGGCAAGATACAGTCAAAGAGACGGATCTCTTGAAATTAGGAAATCGTTACAAATTGAGAAACAAAAAGATGCTGGCAATGCTGATGGCGCTTCAAGGAGCTTCCCTTTTGCTATGACTCGTATGACATTTGACGTTCTTCTCATCTTGCTTTCTGAAGAAGACTGATTCTGACCGACGCTCGAACCTTTCGAAGCTTACCATGTTGTAAGTGATACAGATGAATTCAGAATGCAGTTGTTCGCTCATTCCCTTATTTTGCGTGGATCGCCCTTTCAGGTTTTCAATCCACCGGGATACCCATTTTTGCCTGAGTTGTCCAATGCGGCTTTTCAACTCAGCGGGTGTACATATTTTATTTATTTTCCCTTATTTTTTCCCGAGTCTTTTATTCTATTTTTGACTCGCCGGGATGCCCTATTTTTGCCTGGACTTACATTCTGTTTTTATGTCCAGCGGGTCATTTTTATGCGAAGTATTTTTTAACTGCATCTGAATTTACAGGGGACAGGAAGTCTTCACCATCAATAGTACTGAGCATCAGTGCTCCACCCGAGAAAACTTTCTTTACTATGAACGGACCATCATAATTCGGAGTCCACTTACCCCGGTGGTCTGTATGAGGAGGGAGGAGTCTCTTCAGCACAAGATCTCCTACTTGGTACTCTCGAAGCCTGACTTTCTGATCAAAGGCTTTCTTCATTCTCTTCTGATACAACTGGCCATGACAAATTACAGCCAATCTCTTTTCTTCAATCAGACTTAGTTGTTCGTATCGGGATCGGACCCACTCTGATTCATTTAGCTTAACATCCATTAGTACTCGTAAGGAGGGTAATTCAACTTCAACAGGTAGGACTGCTTCCATACCATACACAAGCTGATACGGTGTTGCCCCAGTGGATGTTCTGATTGACGTACGGTACCCATGCAAGGAAAACGGTAGCATTTCATGCCAATCTTTATAGGTAACCACCATCTTCTGTACAATCTTCTTGATATTCTTGTTAGCTGCCTCAACAGCGCCATTCATCTTTGGCCTGTAAGGAGAAGAATTGTGGTGTTGGATTTTGAAGTCCCGACATAGTTCTGCCATCATTTTATTGTTCATGTTGGAACCATTATCATTAATGATTCGCTCGGGAACTCCATACCGACATATGATATCTCTCTTCAGAAATCGGGCTACCACTTGCCTTGTAACATTTGCATATGAAGCTGCTTCAACCCACTTGGTAAAATAATCAATAGCTACCAGGATGAATCTGTGGCCATTTGAAGCAGTCGGTTCAATCTTGCCAATCATATCAATGCCCCACATGGCAAAGGGCCAGGGTGAAGACATTACATTCAAAGGATTGGGAGGCACATGCACTTTATCCGCATAAATCTGGCATTTATGGCATTTTCTGGCATAGGCACAACAGTCGGCGTCCATTGTGATCCAGTAATAGCCTGATCTTAACAACTTTTTAGCCATAGCATGCCCTCCAGCATGTGTACCAAAGGATCCTTCGTGCACCTCGTGCATTAACAAGTCTGCTTCTGTCCTATCAACGCATCTGAGGAGTACCATATCAAAGTTCCTCTTGTACAAGGAACCATCAGCATTCAGGAAGAAACTACCAGCCAACCTTCTTAATGTCTTCTTGTCATTGGAAGATGCCCCAGGTGGGTATGTCTGATCCTCCAAGAAGCATTTGATGTCATGGAACCAAGGCTTATCATCTTTAACAACATCTGCTGCAAATACATATGCTGGTCTGTCAAGTCTGGACAAGGCAATTTGAGGCACAAAGTTGGCAGCTTGAACTTTGATCATGGATGAAATGGTAGCCAGAGCGTCTGCAAACTGATTCTCGTCTCGAGGGATATACTCAAGCTTGACTGTTGTGAAGAAAGTCAATAAACTCCTTGTATAATCCCTGTAAGGTATCAGATGATCTTGGTGGGTGTACCATTTGCCGTTGGTTTGATTAATTACCAAAGCTGAATCTCCGAATACAGTCAAAGTCTTGATGCTGAGGTCAATGGCTTCCTCAAGACCCATGATACAAGCTTCGTATTCAGCTTCGTTGTTAGTGCAGTTGAAGGTAAGCTTTGCCGAGAAAGGCATGTGAACTCCCTTAGGTGTAATGAGTACTGCACCAACACCACGACCATTCATATTAACAGCCCCGTCAAACATCATAGTCCATTCTTCTTCTGGATCAAGCCCTTCAGTGTGAACAGGCTCTTCATGATCTTTTGCTTTTATGAACATGATGTCTTCATCGGGGAAGTCAAATCTCATAGGCTGGTAATCATCAATGGGTTGCTCAGCAAGATAATCAGACAACAAACTGCCTTTGATGGCTTTCTGAGATGTGTACTGAATGTCATATTCGGTGAGGATCATTTTCCATCTTGCAACCCGTCCGGTGAGTGCTGGCTTCTCAAAAATCTACTTAACTGGATCCATCTTGGATATCAATGAGGTAGTGTGGGTCAACATATACTGCCTCAGTCGGCGAGTAGCCCACGCTAAAGCACAACAAGTTTTCTCGAGCAGTGAATAACGTTGTTCACAGTCGGTAAACTTTTTGCTTAGGTAGTAAATTGCATACTCTTTTCGACCAGACTCGTCATGCTGGCCCAGCAGACACCCCATTGACTCTTCTAATACTGTCAAGTACATTATCAGAGGTCTTCCTTCAACTGGTGGCATAAGGATTGCAGGCTCTTGTAAGTATTCCTTGATTTTGTCAAAAGCCCTCTGGCAGTCTTCATTCCACCTGACCGTTTGTTCTTTTCTTAACAGCTTGAACAAAGGCTCACAAGTTGCGGTAAGGTGAGATATGAACCGTGAAATGTAGTTCAATCTACCTAGAAAACCCCGAACTTCTTTTTCTGTCTTCGGTGCAGGCATTTCTTGAATGGCTTTGACTTTGTCAGGGTCAACTTCAATCCCTTTTTCACTTACAATAAATCCCAGCAACTTACCGGATCGCACCCCGAATGTGCACTTGTTGGGGTTTAACTTCAGTTGGTACTTCCTCAGACGCTTGAATAGCTTCAACAGATTTACCAGGTGGTCTTCTTCTGTGAGGGACTTGGCAATCATGTCATCCATATAACATTCAATTTCTTTGTGGATCATGTCATGAAATAATGTTACCATAGCCCGTTGATAAGTAGCACCAGCATTCTTCAGTCCGAATGGCATCACCTTATAACAGAATGTGCCCCAGGGTGTGATGAAAGTTGTCTTCTCCATGTCTTCAGGTGACATCTTGATCTGATTATATCCTGAAAATCCATCCATGAAGGAGAACACCGAGAACTGAGCCGTATTATCAACCAATACATCAATGTGAGGTAATGGGAAGTCATCTTTCGGGCTGGCTCTGTTCAGATCTAGGTAGTCTACACACATCCTCACCTTTCCATCTTTCTTAGGCACAGGTACAATATTAGCAACCCACGGCGGATAGCTAGTTACAGCAAGGAACCCAGTGTCCCACTGTTTTTGTACCTCCTCCTTAATCTTCATCGCCATATCTGGGCGGGTACGGCGTCGTTTCTGTTTTACTGGTGGGAAATCTTCTTTCAAAGGCAGCTTGTGCATGACAATATCGGTGTCCAACCCTGGCATATCCTGATAAGACCAAGCAAAGACATCCACATACTCTCGAAGCATATCAATCAGTTGCTCTTTCACTGAATCTTGTAGGCAGGCCCCGATCTTAACTTCTTTCACATCTTCTTCCGTACCAAGATTAACCGTTTCGATCTCCTCCTGATGAGGAGTGATAACCTTCTCCTCTTGCCTTAACAACCTGGCTAGCTCTTCAGGTAGCTCGTAATCTTCTTTAACCCCTTCATCAGCTTGATTGATTGGATTGTCAAAGTCATACGAAGTCATAGCAGTGTTGTTGTCGGTGCAATCTGGAGGGCACTTTCTGCAATGTTTTAGATTGGTTTATTTTAGTGATCAATTTTTATCTTATTTAGAAAAAGTGAAAATGAAGTTATCATTTTGAAAAAAATTGCCATTTTATTTTTGTACAAAAAAGAAAAATGAAAAACAGTGAGCGAAAAAGAAAAAGACTCATTTGCAAAAGATGTCTGATATCATTGATTAATCCATTTGCACAAAATTACAAGATGGCCCGATTACAAAATGAGTCTTGTCATCTTGGGCAAGATGCAAGACTTGATGCATGCTTTAAAATACAGGAAATAATAATTACTCTGCAGGAGTAACCCTTATAGTTTCCTGGAAAGACCAGTTAAGGACTTGGCTCCCCGGGGTCCTTGGACGTATCCAGCTCTCCAGGTTGCGGTTGCTTTCCTCCTCGTCTTCCAAGTTGTTTACAGCATCTGGGGTGAGCATTCCCCCGCTGACAAAATTGGGCTTCTTGGCAGCCTCTGATTGATCTTGTTGAGTTGGTCTGTAACCCAACCCAAATCTGTCTTCTTTCTTTTCCACGGGCAACAGCATGCCCCAGCCTTGGGCAGTACCCTCTTCAACAACCTTCCGGGCTTGCTGATAAGACGTTATGGAGGTTCCCAGTACAACAGATGTTTCATTAAGGTTCAAGGCCTCAAACCCCTGGCTCATGGTTTCATGGATCTCTCCATCCATTTCTATGTACTTGTACGTAGCCAGATGGCTAACAAAGATGTCTTCTTCCCCACAGATAGTGATGATCTGGCCTTCCCACTCGAATTTCAGCTTCTGGTGAAGGGTAGACGTAACAGCGCTAGCGGCATGGATCCAGGGTCTACCCAACAAACAGCTGTAGGCCGGCTGAATGTCCATCACATAGAAGGTAGTTTTAAAAGTCTGCGGGCCAATCATCACAAGCAGATCAATCTCTCCAAGCACTGATCTTTTAGAGCCATCAAATGCTCTCACCACCAAATTACTCGGACGCAGTGCCAAGCCATCATACTCTAGCTTCACTAAGGCTTTCTTTGGTAGAACATTGAGTGATGACCCAGTGTCCACCAATACATGAGATAGAACAGCACCCTTGCATTCCAAGGTGATATGTAAAGCCTTGTTGTGGTTACATCCCTCAGTTGTTAAGTCAGCATTGGTGAAGCCCAGTCCATGACTGGTGTTTACATTTGCCACCACAGTTTCTAGCTGATTAACAGTGATCTCCTCTGGCACGTATGCTGCATGCAGGACTTTCAATAATGCATTCCTGTGAGCTTCAGAACACATCAATAGTGATAATATGGATATTTTTGAGGGAGTTTGGTGAAGCTGATCCACCACCTTGTAATCACTTCTCTTTATGATTCTCATGAACTCGTCTACATCTTGCTCAAAATATGTCTTCTGAGTTTCTTTGACAGTTGGCTCTTCAAGTACCACACTCTTTCCGTTTGCTTTGGCAGCAGCTTCTACTTCAGCATTAGGTCTTTGTACTTGTGAGGCAAAAAGGCGTCCGCTTCTGGTGAAGCCTCCGCCTCCCCCAACATTATCAACTTGTGGAGAAGAGTTTGAAGAATCCAGGGTGATTTTCTCCCCGTTGCAGTACAGATCAGAGCCATAATGCCAAGGTATGGCATTACTGCTTTCATAAGGAACTGGTCCAGGCACCGTGATGGTAACTGGACTGACTACTGCAGAGGAGGGTATTGTAATAGTGTGCGGATCGTAGTAAATTGTGATTGGTGATCTGGCAGGGGGTGCCACTACTTGTTGCTGAAAGTTGTTATTTGGAGGAACATTTGATGGAACATAGTAAATGGTGACTGCTGAGACATCTTCATCAATTTCTGTTGGCGTTGTGGAAGATTCTGCTGATGAAATGGGTGCTGATGTTGTAGAAGAAATGGTTGTTGAAACTTGACTCGTTGAAGTGATAGACGGAGCCATTGCTGATGATATTGATGAATCGGTAGGAATGATTGTTGCTCCTGTTGTAGAAGAATCAGGGATTGTTGTCAAAGGAATTGCTGGATTTGTAGGCGCCGTTGTTGAGATCTGAAGGATACCATCCCTGATAAGACCATCTATGCCACTTCTCAAATTATCACACCTGTTGACTGCAATGTTGCAATACCCACAACCGAGCTCACACCCGGGAAACACCTGGCACTCCAGAAGCTGAGCTTTAATTTCGACCAGAGGTGTTCGAATTTGTGCAACATTGGTGATCAAAGTAGATGGCTTGTCTTCCTCAATGGAATTAATCCTCGGCCCACCATGATTAGGCATAGGATTTCTGTTGACATTCGGAGGCGGTGCGAAGTTGAGGGCTTTAGAATTCACCAGATCTTGAACTTTCATTTGCAAATCCCTGCATTTCTCAGTATTGTGGCCTGGTGCATTGGAATGGAAAGCACACCTGGCGTTGACATCATAATTCTTTGGGAGATTGGAGGGATCTGGTGGTGCCAATGTCCTTAACTCAACCAAGTTAAGCTTCAGGAGTTATGGCAATAAGGCAGCATAAGGCATAGGGATAGGGTCAATCACCCTTTTTGCCTGTGATGGTCTTTGCTGAAAGGGTCTTTGTTGTTGATTGTTATTGTTGTTGTTGTAGGTTCTTTGTGGCGGATACTTAACTTGCTGTTGATAATGTGGTTGTTGTGGTTGTTGATATGCTGATTGCTGAGGAATCGGAGCTGGAATAGGGACAGCTGCCACTGATCTGTGAACATACTGAGGTCTGCCCCTGGTTGCATGGATGGAATTTGTCTCACCGGTCCTTTGAGGTCCCACAAAAGGCTTCCTGGGATTACTGGACGAACTTGCACCATTATCAGAAATTTTGCCCATTTTTAATAGACTTTCAATTCTTTCACCGGCTATAACTACGTCTGCAAAGCTGGTAGAAGAAAAGGCAGCCAGCCTATCAATATATGTTCCTTGCAGAGTATTCATAAACATGTCGGCCATTTCCCTTTCCGACATGGGTGGCTGGTCAGCAGCAGCAAGCAGTCTCCACCTGTGGGCATATTCCCTGAAGCTTTCTCTGGAGGATTGAGACATTCCCATTAGGAGGGTCCTGTTAGGAGCCATGTCCAGATTGTATTGGTACTTCCTGATGAAGGCCTCAGCTAGGTCCTTCCAGCATCTGATAGTAGCTCTGGTCAAGTGTGAATACCACTCTCTTGAAGCCCCAGTCAAACTGTCTTCAAAATAGAACATCCACAGCTTTTCATCCATGGTATATGCTTTAAGTCTCCCCAGAAAAGACTGCAAGTGGGTTCGTGGACAGGAAGTTCCATTGTATTTCTCGAAGCACGGAGGTTTGAACTTGTGGGGAATTCTCACCCCGTCTACTAACCCCATGTCCATTACATCAAAACCCAAGGAGTTTTGAGACTCCAGAGATCTCAACTTCTCAGCAATTTCATAAAACCTCCTATCATAGACTTCATCTCCAGCTCCCATGACAGTAAATTTCTCCTCTTGGGGGTCTTCTTGTAAAATTCTCCCCCCAGTGGTATTTCCTTGCACATTTCCCTGAATGTTGACTTCCGGATCTAGATGAGGTCCAAATACAGGTGGATTAACATGAGGCTGGCCCCTCTCATTCTTACTAGTTCCTCCAGTTCCGGGATGAGGTTCCTCGGGGGTTTGTCTTTCTACCAATGCCCTTAGCCTTTCCTGACTCTGGGCCAAGCCAGTCATCACAGTCATGAATTGGGCCATTTGGTTTCTCATTTCCACTCTTTCGTTAGCCATCTGGGTTCTGACCTCTGTCAGATCTTGCTGTACTTTCTCCATTATAATACCCGGAAGGTTGTTGCGAGTAGGATACTCGTGTGCACGGTTGACAGGGAACACTCTTCTGCGAGCAATATTTCCTGAACCACAACAGAGTTAGAAACAAACTAAATAAAAACAAAACCTACAAAACAAAACAAAAGTTAGTATGCAATGCAATATTCTTATTTGTTTTCCAAGGTATCCGGCTTGGTTCTTGGTTTTGACCTTTCCAGACCTCGAGGAAGATGCTTTGATATTGTTGAGAAAAAGAAAACTCAAATGGAAACAAACTAGAATATATTACAAATGATGAATAACACATAGTCTGTTTTACATCACATGACCCTGGAGGGTCAAAATACATCAAAAGAAAAAGTACATAAAATGGAAATGAACAACAAGCAAAGAAGTCAAACATCTAATCCAAACTCATCCTCCTTAACCTCTTTCAGAAGTGCCTCAGTCACTGGACCAGCTGGATGCTCTGTAATAGTCCTGATGAGGAGGTTTCTGGTGGCGATGGCAGTGGTCAGCTTCTTGTGCCTGTCCTGATCCTTTGATCTCTTCAACCCAGCCCTAAGCTTCAACTCTGAAATCTCCTTTTGGGCTGCCAGCAAAGCTTCCTGCTGCTTCTTTTCATTAGCCTCTAACTGCTCAATCCTGGCTTGAGTTTTCTGATCTTCTTGTGTCCGGGCTTCAGTGATCCTGACCCACCTAGCCTGACTTTCTTGCAGATAGAGATCAATCCTAGCCTTCTGAAGCTTGGCCTCTTTACAGGCATTCTTCAATATTTGCTCCCCAGCTCTTGACTTCTTGATGTAGTCCTCTGTTTTCTCAATCTTGGCCAGATGCTCCACCCTAAGCTTCTCCAACCTCTCAATGTCCAAACGACCATCACTCCTTTCCCAAAGAGTCTTCTTCAGAGCTTGAGACAGATTCTCATTCCTTTCCTTCAGCTTCTCAAATTCTTCCAGGCTGACAGTGGCTGCTGGCTGTACTGTAGAGGGTCCAGGTATATCCTCAATGGTGAAAGGCATTCCAGTAATCTGAGCCCTAGCATGGGACCAGTCATAGTACTGAGCTAAAGCAACATTATTACACCTCCCAAGAATAGCCATCCCTTTTGTCTGGATGTTGTCCCAAGCCCAAGATGCTTGTCTGACAGCAGCTAGATTAGGTTTTATCTCACAATACAGGGTCTCAGCTAAATCTTGCATTCTAGGAGGGTGAACCAAAGCATAGCCCAGTTGCCTTTTAAACATCAAAGGATTGTAGTTGATGCAACCCTTTACTCCTATCAGAGGTACATTTGGGTATTGCCCACAGCTAGTGATGATGTCCTTGCCTTTGGTGCTCTGGGTGCACCATCTGATGTCATCTGAAGTCAATGCAATGAGCCTCTTAGCCCAATTTTTCTGTTGGTGGGGATTCAGGAATGCATCTGACTTAGGCAGGTGTTTGAGCAGCCAGGTATGGAACAGAGGAGCACAGCATCTCACCAACTTTCCTCTTTGTTTTCCATTCCTCTGGTGAATGGAGTAATAGAAATCTCCCAGCAATGTGGGTACTGGGTTCCTCAGAAGGAAAAAGATGAATGGCATTCTTGCTGATAAACTTGGGCTCATCTGCAAACAGTATAATCCCATATATGCTGAGGGCTAACAATGCACAAACTGCCCTCCATTCTCCCAAAGAGGCCTTCAGGATGGCCTGAGAAATCAAGAAATCCAAGTGTAAACCAGGGATCCCAGCCTTCGTTGTCATATTCTGCTCAATCAAAATAGGCTCCAGGTACAGTGCTTTTGCCACTTCTCCATTGCTGGGAGAAGTCATCTCTGGGTTGAAGGGGACTCCACCCCTGACAGGTACTCCAATCAATGATGAAAACTCCTCCAAGAGAGGTCCTAGCTGAAAGTCTGGGAATGTGAAGCATCTCAAAGGAGGGTCATAAAACTGTAGACAGGTGTGGATCATGCTCCTCTGAGAAGGGTCTAGGTCCATAACCATATCTAGGATACCTCCATAATGCTCTCTGAATAAAGGGATGTGGTCAGGGGTGATAAGTGATTGGACCTGTCTGATACCAGTCAACACAGGCTCAAAGAAATGATATGATATGTTGCTCTTCCTGGGTGTAGCCATGACTGCTGATGAAGAGCTGAAGACAAGTGCTGATGAATGATCAAGACCGGTACTGGAGATGAGCCACTGATAGGCTAGTGCTGGTGATGAAGAAGATAGCTGAAGCAGATAACTGATGAGGCAGAGGTCTATGTAGCAGAAGGGGTCAAAACCAAGCCAGATATAATTATGGATACCCTGAAAAACAAATAAACAAATGTTAAATGATGCAATGATGATGTATGCAAATGATATGCAAGGGTTTGTGATCAAGCTGGATCTGATTATCTGTCTTGATATATAAGGTCCATGTATGTTCAGGAAATCCAGAAGGAGGTTCAGAAATCCAGTAACCAAGGTAGGGGACTCAAATAAAGAGTCACATGTCCAGGGTCAAATCACAAGAACTGTCCAAAGTGAGGTACTCTTAATCAAACAAGTAACAGGGTATGATGTGGTCAGTGGTACCTGCAAACCTGTAAACAGCCCAACCCCCTCATAGGTGATGTTCTAAAACAAGGATCCTCAGACTTGGATCAGTTATGAGAAGTGTAAACACTTCTAACCCGGAGGTACAGTGTTTACAATAACCATAAAAGATCCTCCTCTAATTCACCTCAGTTTCTGAAGGTCGTAATAAAGGTCATCCAGACTTAGCAGGTTTCCCAGATAGCCCTAGCACTACAGGAAATCCGTAGCACAGAGTTCTCAAGAAGAAACCCACATCTGAACCGTGTTTCATATTCCCGCACCAGACCGAAATGGAATGGGAAAGAACATGAACCACTCTAGCCTAGGTGTCACTCAGGTCCCAGGTATAGGACCTTAAACTCTCAATAAAACCCCACCCACCAAGACAGAAGAACAGATCCAACAATGATAATGACAGTATGAAGTATGAAAAATTGTAAAGGAAAGCAATAAATAAAGCTGTACATAAAGGAATAAATAAAGCAACTAAAACACAATTAGCACATAACACCCCAGTAAACACAAATCAACCAAGCGTTAGGAGGCACCCACAAAAAGAACCAGAAGCCCTGGTTACAGTATAAGGGTCCCCAGCAGAGTCGCCAAGCTGTTGCTCCCACCAAATGAGGCCAGGTCAAATGGGGTACAGACGCGAACGATCGGTGAGAGGAGAGAGAACACACAAGGGTGAACTCAGAAGAAAAGAGTCGCCAGCTGGGCATTTTTATCCCGGAGGAAAGATAATGCTGCATAGACCTAGGAAGATATGGATAAGACGGTTGCGAACCAGAGAGACTGAGAAAGGGGGTTGGTTACAACCTGGGAAGGTATTAGCACCCAGATTGTCCGCCGTACTCGACGGGATCCACGCTTAAAAGATTTGTGTTTTAAAGGGGTAGTGTCAGTGCAATCTGTGTATCAAAGCTGGAAAGAATGCAAGTGTCAGTGTATAAGAAGTGTGAAGTGTATAAGAGAAGTGTCAGTGTAAGAACAGAGATGAAATGCTCAAGACCATGAGGCATAAAGAACAATGCTGGAAGGAAGGGGAATATACAGAGACTTTTGTTCGATAACTGTTAAGTTATGCCTACGTATCCTCTCGTGCAATGAGGAAGTCAGAACACCGTAGTTCGACTCAAAGGGACTGAAAGATAAATTGACTTGTGAACTGCTTACTTATCTATGCTCAAGTGTATGACCTATCTGGCTCAGGTGCAAACTGTCTTGCATTAGACGGAAGAAGCAAGTTCCCGTTTGTGAATGAATGAGGTGAGAAAGGAATCCCGAAGGAGACGATTATTGTTTGTTTTTGGTGTTTTCAATCTTTTATTGCTTTTGGATTTGTTATAGGAAAATGATCTTAAGTCTAAACCAAGGGTTAGTAAGCTCATCACATCCTCCCTCTGATTAGGGGTAATGAGAATACCTTAAGTATGAAGTAAGCACCTCACACTTAATCACCATGATGTAGGATTAAGATCATTAACCTACTTGAATTTATTTAGATGTTTTTGTTGTTTTTGTTTAGTGTTAAGTAACGAGTTTAAGCCATAATCAAGGATTTAATGGACCCATTACACCATCCTAATAGAAGGATAATAGATGAGAACATTTAAGCTGAGGAAGGCTCCTCAACTTAATCCATGATTAGGGATTAACCTCATGAATAAACAAAGCCTTTATTAGAGTGGATTTTAGTTAATGGTAAGATTAAGAAATGATTTTTGTGGTTAGTAAGACAACTTGAGGGGGACTTGTCCATTAACACTAGGGTTAGTCCTTCTTAACCAATTAAGGAAGAATTAGATCCCTAATGCAAGGCCCAAGTTACAAGCTTGATGTCTTGATGATTATTAAGTGAATTGATTAAAGTGTTTAAACACATTAAGGGTTTAACACTCAGGATTAAAGTTATACACTCCATCCTAATAGAAGGATGCAGGCAGAAACTTAATCACAAAGCCTTAAAACCTTTAGGGTTTAGTCCTTGATTATGAGATGAGAAGAGAAGACTCAAAGATGACACAAAGGTAAAAGCTAAATGGGGGGACTATCAAACCCTAATTATTATCATGCTTGGTTGTTCCTAGGGTTAATGAGGCTTGCAAGAAGATCTTCAGAGAAACCACCAGGAAGGAAGCAGATGAAAGGAGCAAGAAGCAGAGAGAAGCAAGACAACTTGCTTCACTTAAGAAGACATGTTGCTTGAAGAAAGAAAGTAGGAAAGAGCAAGAATGAGCAAGCTCACACAAAGACAAGATAAAATGCATCAATGATGCAAGAGAGGGATGAGAAGAGATTGTGAGAAGTGAAGGCAAATTCACTTCTCAAAACAACTTACCACCTGAAAAGTTAGCAAAAGAAATGAAGTGCAATGCAAATGAGATGAAATGCCATGGTGCAAACCAAAACCAGAAGCATAAACATGATGTTAAGGATGCTAAGGGATGATGCAAACACATGACAAGAGATGAGAGTGGTCAAACAAGCATAAGGATGCAAATGAGGCATGCTTTGAACCATAAAGATTCATGAATGTTTATGAAATGAAATGAACATATAACATAGCAAATGAAAGATGCAATGATCAAACATGATTCTAAGATGTCCTAATATGTCTTATGAATCATGTGGATGCACAAAATGTCATGGCAAGTCATTGAATGCAAACATATGAGAAATGGATGCAAAGGAAGGCACAAATTAGGGTTTATGAACAACACACAAAACAAAATTCAAAATCAGAAGCAAATGACATGATAAAAAATTGAAAATGGGATCAAGGGAACCCTAACTCTACACAAGTTCACTGCCCAAAGGAAGGGGATCTAACTCTTAACCTAGTGCAAGTTATGATTTTCTCAAGTCAATTAGGGTTTCAAGGTACCTCACAATGAAAAATGCTAAACAAAATCAAAATGGAAAATAAATTCAAACCAATTTTATCCTATTAACTACATGCCATGAAGGATGCAATGCAAGAAGAACCATCATCAAACTCTCAATGGTTAGGCAGAATGGATTTTTCCAAGTTTGAACAAAAATATTGCCTTTAAACAAATTTAATTCCAATGAAAATTGTCAAAATGCATCAAGAACCAAAAAGAAATTTGTTTTGAGAGTTGGATAATGTTTCTAAATGTTTTGGAATGCAATGTGAATTTTTTTGTGATTTTTAAATACCTAAATGCATTTTTAATTAATTAATTTTCATTAACCAATTAAAAAGAAATATTTAAATGATTTAAAAATAATTTTTAATGCAAAAAATAAAAATAAAATTAGTTTTGGGTTCTGAAAATTAATGAAATGCTTGACAAAACTTTTCAGAATTTTTAAATGTTTTTTACTATTTTAAATCATTAGTGTAAATAAATGCAATGAAAATGAAAATAAAATTAAATAAAATGAAAAGTATGAAGATCCTGAGGCTGAGATTCAAAGTCAGAGGGCGGGAGTTGACTGGCGCCAGATCCATTGGCCCAGATTCAAACTGACTAAATTAAACTAAACCTAATTTATTAATGAGAGATCTGGTCCATTCAAACGCGCGGGAGTCAACACAAGTCAAACAGATCCATGGTCCACATTCAAACTGAACCCTAAACGTAATTAATGAACTAATGACTTTCAGGTGGCCGGAAATGACCTCCGGTCATCTTCTCCGGCCACACCTCTCCCTAAGCTTCTAACACTCAATTTTTCTACCCAGAAATGATCCCCATACATCATACATTAAGAATCATCAAACAAACAACATTTAAAACACATCAAAAGTGAGAATCGAATACAAACAGTTCTAGGTCAAAAAATTTCAGAACACGAATACATACTCATTTCTCAATCATTTTCAAAACCAAACACATCAACATGATCACTGAAGCATAAAGAATCATTTTGTAACTTAAAAACAAGTTTCTGGAAAAAATGTTCTTGAGCTCACCTGAACTGAAGCTTTGATCTTTGGAACTTTCTGGCTGCTTCTTTGATCCAAAACGCCTCTAATGAACCTCCTGAGAAGCTTGCAATGCTTGTTTGGAATTTCTTTTGGCTGGTTTAAGAGTTTGAAGAAGTTCTGTTCAAGGGAAGTGAAAAATCGTGTTTCTGTTTGTGGGCTTTTTAGGGCAAATTGATGGTTGGGAAATGATCAGAGGATCATGGTGAATGGTTTTGTGAAGTTTGCTTTGAGGTTTGTGACTTGTGTATTGAGTTTCGAAACAAAATGCATAAGAGGTGAGTTTTGGGAACTATGGCTTATGAGAGGCTTCAGCTTCCAAGATTATGTGAAATGTAATCCATGAGGCATGTATGTGAAGCTGTGATTGGTCAGAGAGTTGTTGCTGGCCTAACTTGATTGGTATGGGCCATTTTGCATAAAGTCAACTTTTGTGTAAGAAGAGGTATGGGCTAGTTCAGTCAAGGTACAAGGGCATGGCTTGGCTCAGCATGCTTCAAGGAAAACCATGGAAATGAATTTGAGGCAATTCAGCAAGTGGATTAGGGTTTATGTGTGGTTTTGCAATTTTGACAAAGTTTGACCCTTTTGTGATTACCTGAAGCATAAGTCTTGAAAATTGGAGGTTCTTTGGTGCATTCTGATTTTTATGTCATGGTTTATGTTTTTGTAATGCATAGAAGTCCATTTGAAGTCACATTTTGCCTTGGTATGAGGTTTTGCAACTTTGCCTCTTTGGTACAAAACATGAAATTATGTGATTTTGCCCAACATTGACAAGCCATAACTTTTGATTCAAAATGAATTAGAATGAGTTCTTGTACTTTTTGAAAATGGTAGGATCCATTCTACAACTTTCATGACCAAAGTTTTCTCATTTGAAGCATTTTTGAATCAAAAAGAGGAGGTTGAAAAACTTTCCCAAAATGGCAAGTTTTCATTACAAGTCACTTTCCCAAAAAGGCAACTTTGCAAATGGCTTGAAATTCTTCAATTTTGTGAACTTATAACACCTTCTATGATCAAATAAAGATCATACACATCCAAAATGATGGAGAAAACCCTTTGGTTGGGTCATTGGGGGCCTCAGATGCCCTGATTTTGCACTGACTTGCTCATGAAGTCATCCCTTGATCAGATGCCTTCCCCATGGAATTTCTTCATAAAAATTGATATGCATGATCCTCATAACATATAGAGACCAATAGAAACAAGAATGACCAAAAATTTTGGAGTTATGGCCTTTGAAACCAAAACCCTAATTTTGGGTTATCTGTGCAGTTATGCCTGGCTCTGCTTCCATGCCTTTCCCAGTTCTTGTGATTCTTTGACTTTCTTGACTTTATGAGGATATAATGTGATGCTTGAACATACATGGACCCTCTTGAGATGATTGATGACCTTTGGAGTGGCTCAAATGGCTCAGGGATGGCTCAGATCACAAACCTTAGATGCAGATGACTTAGAAACAATGTAGTGAAGCAAAAATGCAATATGAGATGCTATGTTTGAACTTACGCACATGAAAAGATCATAAGACATGGGTAATGGGTGAGGGCAAATTTGGGGTGTTTACAGTAGCTGTCAAGAATATCCTTAAGTACTTGAGAAGGACTAAGGATACATTCTTGATATACATTCCTGATATATTGAGGTCAGGAAGAGCTCGACGTAATTGGTTACACCGATGCTAGCTTCTAGACAGATAAGGATGACTTTAGATCGCAATCTAGTTATGTGTTCCACCTAAATAGTGGCGTTATGAGCTGGAAAAGTTCAAAGCAAGAGACAATTGTTGATTATACAACCGAGGTCAAGTATATTGTTGCCTCAAATGCAACAAACGAAGATTTTTGGATCAAGAAGTTCATTAGTGAATTTGGCATAATCCTTAGTGTAACTTGGTGGGAGAACTGACTTGGGCGTTTTTGTTTCCTAAAACTATGTTGTGGATAACAAGATTCGCCACCGACTTTTATTTTACTCATAAGGAAAAGGAATAAAAGAACAGGAAAGACTTTTAAAAATGATTTTGAGTCCGGGGGTAAGTTATACAAAGAGAAGGTGTTAGAACCCTTTGTATCCATGGTTATCCATGGGCTCTTAACTGCTTAACTCATATTACTTTGTTTAAAAAATAGTGGTGGTGTATTTAGAAAAATATTTCAAAAGTCATTAACTTTGTAGTGATCATCGCATGGATGTATACAAAGTGTTTAATTTGAAAGTATTTGAAACAAATGTGAGGTGTGGAAAGTATTTTGAAAAAGGAGTGAGCAAGCACTTAAGAACTACTTACCCTAAGTTTGTAAGATCTTTCTTGTTATTTATTTCCTTTAAGGGTAGGATTGTCCTTACTATTAGTGAGTAAGTATTCTTTACCTTGGAGGTTTAAAGGGATGGGTGTAGGGTCATCATATGGTCATAGAAGGCAACCTTGTAGGGGTATCTTAGTAATTCAAATGGATGATCATCATTTTTGTAGGGTCATCGAGGGACTAGATCATTTGTACGTAGGCAACTCGAAGGGACTATGATCTTATTGAAGGGACTTATTGATTTTTTATTCGTAAGAAACTTTACTAAGATACCCCACGTTCGAGGGACTTGACCATTTCCGTGAGGCAACAAGAAGGGGATACCCTAGAGGTGCATGTGTGAGAAGTGTGTTTTGTTCAGTTATTTTAATCTTGAGAATTAGGGTTAGCTAACGGTTGATTTTAGTCTTGCCATACAATCCTATTAAGCATACATCTAACAATTTATAGTGCAGAAAATAAAACCTAATTTAAATTATTACATGGCTTCGGGATAGATACATAAATATAAAAAATCCTGACATAAAATGTAAAGCGAGGAAAATTAACCTAAATTATTACAAGGCTTTAGCAGTTACATTATCTTTAGAAAATGTAAAATAATCTAAACGAAAAGATCGGAAGAATGTTGAGTCTTTGAGATGAGAGGAGGATATGTTTTTTATCATGCTATTAGAAGAATAAAAAAATAAATAGTCAGATAAAATAACTACAGATTTTAAAATAATGGAAAATAAGAAAAACAATTAAAATAAAATCTAAAAAATATTAAAACAATGTTAAAAATCTAATAAAATCAAATAAAGAGCGCACAATTTTTTTCAGATTTTTTTGTAAATATGGAAATAGAAAATAAATCAAATAAAATAGAAAAAAGCTAAATTTGCGATTTTAGGGTCGAAATATTTTAGAATTATATTCTAAAAAAGTATTGTTCTTCGATTTTTTTTCTGAACTTCTGGAAAAAATTCGGAGTAAATTGAAACAATAGCACTTACCTGACTTACATGTCTGACTGGAATTCTTATCACTGCTGCAGCCTTCAAATTATCGGCGGAAATGGATTACAACAGATTAACCAACCGTTTAGTTCTCCATGGTGCCTAAACTTCAATTTGATCGCCTAGATAGCTTGCTCACATCATACAAAACACAAATATAAAAAGAGATTGGATGTATCATGTGTATAAATATGAAATCGATAAATTGAAAAAAATCAAAAAAGAAAATTCGGTTATGGCGTTTTATGAGGTTTTGGAGCAATGTGATGATTGGTACGCTTTCAGAAGAGTCTAAGGAATGTTCTTGGACATTTAAACCTCCTTGAGAATGGTTGCAACCCTAAAACCGAATCCAACTTACTCTTGATTTTTTTGAAGTTTTGTATGCTCTCTTTGATAAAAAATTTCCTCCCTTTGACTTATGGAGATGATAATTATTTATAAATGGTGTAATTTAGGTTGAGAAATTTGGGCCTTGTTGATGGATTTGAAGTTACTTGGAGGTGAAGAAAGGATGTTTCTAATTTGGTCAAAATATTAGATTAAATCATACCCTTTTGGTCTTGCACGAATTTGGACACTTACAATCATCATAAACATCAAATATTTGATCCCAAAATAGACCTAAGATCAAATATTTGATTTTTCAATATTTATTTTAATTAAAATTCATTAAATGAAATAAATATAATATAATATAAAATAAATATAAAAAATAAGATATTATGATTTATGGGTAGTGCATGATCTTATAATTGAGTTTGGGTTGGAAAAATATGGGCCTATTTGGATGAAACTTGAGTTTTGGCCATTTTTGCTTCATACACCTCCTCAAAATTGCCCAACTTCAACAATGCATAACTCTCTCAATTTTCATCCCATGTACGTGTTCTTTGATTTTTTGGAAAGCTTATAGTGTCCTATAACTACTCATTTTGGTCCCATGTCCATTTAATCTTCTATTTTGAAGTTATGAGCTTTTGAAAAAGTTAACTTTTTGTTGACTTTTAAAAGGACATGTAATGTCTTGGCTCGTATCTCTCAAATGAAGAATTTTTTGCCTAGGCTTGTGAAACACAAAGTTGTATAGAATTGAACTTCCTTAAAAATGAGATTTGGATGGGAAATATTTTATGAAGTATGTGGAAGTTATGACTAGTCAAAGTACAATTGACTTTTCCTACACAAAACCCTAATTTAGTAACTCCTGATTCTTGATGATTCTAAGGTTTCCTTGATGAATCATGATCAACCCTTGATCAAATGATTAATTTTACCTCATAATCTTGATGTTGACCAAAAATATTAAAGTTTGACTTTATGTTGACCACAATTGAGTTTTTGACCAACTTAATTAATTTTTGATGTCCTAAGTATCTGACTGACCAAACTTATAGGGAATGTCTTGAAACTTGACATGAGGATTCTTTGAAGTATGTGGGATGTAATGAAGTTCCCTTGAGGCTTTAGAAGTCAAATTTACCTTGGGAAAATAAAAACCCTAGTTTAAGATTCATTGCTTAGGAGAAGGATTTGTCTAATGAAACCTTGAATCTCTTTGGGCAATTGAGAATCTTGTGACCATTAGGAGACCCCTTTAGACACATTATCTTTAATATGTGAGGTAAAATTTTGGGGTACAACAGCTGCCCCTGTTCAATTTTCTGAAACATGGGGAGTTAGATTGGCATGTACGCCATTCGTGGCCTGAAGGTGGAAGATGATTGAACACTTAAGCCATAAAATTTTCACTCACCGGTGCGCAAAGTAATATTGTTGGTTGATTGTATTTCTTGAATGGGGTTAGAGATGTCATTCAGAGTATTAGAAGATGGGCTTATGGATGCCATCCAAAGTATATGTTGATAGGGTTATCAGAATGTGTGTACGTTTGACTTTATCTAAATGTTGTTACTGAACTAAGTATAATAATTAGATCTTCGTCTCGACCATCTCTGAACTGTCTCTGTAACATGTCCGAACTAAATATCATCACTAGATCTTCATTTAGATCGTCTCTGAACTGTCTCTGGGGGAAAAATGCTCTGAACTAAGTATCAGCACAATATCTTTGTCTTGATCGTCTCTGAACGACTTCTGGAAAGTATCCTTTACTATGTATCAACACTAGATCTTCATTTATATCGTCTCAGAAATGTCTCAAGGACAATTTCTTGAATTAAGCATCAGAATTACATCTCCGTTTCAATTATCTCCGAATTGCTTCTGGACAATATCCTGCACTAAGTATTAGCACTAGATCTTCGTTTAGATCGCCTCTGAACTTTCTCTAGGACAATATCTTGAATTAAGCATCATAACAAAATCTTCGTTTAGATTATCTCTGAATTGCTTCTAGAGAATATCATGCACTAAGTATTAACACTAGATCTTCATTTAAATCATCTTTAAACTATCTCAGGAGAGTGTCAACACTAAGTACCAGGACTAGATCTTCGTATAGATCATCTTTGTACTGTCTCTGGAAAGAAAAGCATCCTGCAATAAGGATCATCACTAGATCTTTGTTTAGATCGTCTCTGAACTGTCTCTAGGACAATATCTTGAAATAACCATCAGAACTAAATCTTCATTTAGATTATCTCTGAATTGCTTATGGACAATATTATGCACTAAGTATCAGCTCCAGATCTTCGTTTAGATCGTCTTTGAACTGTCTCAGGAGAGTGTCAGCACTAAGTATCAGGACTGGATCTTCGTATAGATCGTATTCGTACTGTCTCTAGAAAGAAAAGCATCTTGCACTAAGCATCAACACTAGATCTTTGTTTAGATTGTCTCTTAACTTTCTCAAGGAGGTAGTAATGTTTATTTGACTACAAACTCTCCTAAAATTGAAAAGTTAGTTTTTATGTAAGAGTGTTTGTTGTATGCATGCATGGCATGATGTTCTTAATGTAAATGAGAATGATGTATGCATGATATGATGTAAATGACATATGTATGAATTATGTAGTTGAAACACACAAGAATCTTCATGTAACAATTGATGGCTGGGGAAAATAAATCTCGATTTGTTACTAAGAAATATGAAGGCAACATTCTCGTCTTGTTTCTGAAAATTGTACTTGGGATCTTTCGACTTCGGTTCGTCGTAATTTTATTGAAAGATTAGATTCCTAAATACCCTGACTAGGGATAAAAAGGCGGACATTCCCCAGAGAGACTTATCCGGTCAAGATATCAGACTTGAGAGAAATCTTCTTGGGACTTTGTAGGTTTGGAAGTACAAGAGACGACATGAAATACTTTGCTGAAAGAAATCTGTAACGATTACTCTGTGGGGATGGACCTGCGAAGATCTGTTGGATATGAATTTTTCTGGGGATTCCTACCATCCAAAAGTCCTTAGTAAATGTTGTTATTGTAATTTTATACGTATATATATTTTTGGTAAACATAAATCATATTTGAAAGCATATATTCATTCAAACTAACCAATGGATTCAGAACTTCTGATATTCTCGACTTCCCCGAATAATTTTCTAGGAATTATCATGACTGAATCCGAAGACATGATACTGATACCATCTGATACCATTGGCACAGACAATTAATTTCCACAATGGCTTTTGCTGACACCCGGTATCAAGGCAATATAATGAGAGGAATGTGCTTTTAGACTGCGGTGGATCGTGTACGCCCTGGGTAATGGTTAAGGAGCTTGCAACTGAATTTGATATGATTAGATTTGAAAAGAAACTGTTTCCCCAAGTTGAGGATGATTTTTCCTAGGATGGAAGTAAAATATCCGCCTCAAGAGAAATAAACGAGATGCCCCATAATAACATGCCCTTGGCATCGTGAACTCGGTAATGTTACTTGTGGCAATTCAGATGGGGAGACTTGCCCCTGGCTATTAAGCATCGTTGAATCTTGACCTGATTGCCCCATATGAATTGGAAAATAACATGGAATGCCCCTTTTATTAGAAGATAGTGATTATGCCCCTTGTATACATTGGCTTTGATCGAAGAAGCAACTTTGTATGTCTGGAGGATTTTGGTTTTTTGAGTGTTCATCATGTAAGCTTCTCTATCATCAAAAACTTAGTTATATGCAAACAATGATATTCAAGATGCAACACTTATGTATTTCTTGGAGTTTTGAAAAAGAATTATTTTAGCAAAACAATGTTTGTAAATACTGTGATATTAACTAAAGATTTATAATAAGCCCTAAAGGAGTTAGGATACCTTTTTGTAGCAGTATGCTTTCGAACTAACCATGCTTCAGTTAGGACTTTTAAAGGGTTGTAACATGGTCTGGTTTATGGTTTAAGAAACAAAGGATAAAGGCTCAAATTTTATTTGTACCCAACCTATCCTTCATGATGTTCTTCAGTCCTATGTTCAGTTAACTTATGCATTGAGGCTCCAAAGGAGTTTGGAATTGTAACACTAACAGCAAATTATTTGAAAAGCCAGTCATCTTTTTTTTTAGGATTTGTAATGACCTCTTCTTTTTTTTACTTTGTTATCCCTTCTTTTTTCCTGAACAGTTTATTTCAAGATTACAATCATTGGGATGTCTCAAATTTTACTAAGTCTCCTTCATAGATTTTGACTTAGTGAGCTTTTCTTTTGATAGATATTGACTGTCGGACTTAAAGATTATATGGAACCTTCATTAGTTGTGTACAAAAGGACAATTGGCATAATTGAGTTAAATGAGGAATTACCCTTCCCCGAGTTATGATTAAGGGTTTTAATTTGTGTGAGAATGAAAACTTCTACTTCATAGTGTCGCTCCCGGGATTTTCATCCTAGTACAAACGCGAAAGTGGCACGGAAAAGGTAGAGTTACCAGCCAGGAATTTTTATCCCGGATGAATGGGAAAGGTAATGCTGCACAAACCTGAGGAAGAAGGAAAGGACAAGGTCCTGCGAACCAAAAATTTGGGTTCGGGAGTCGGTTACGACCTAGGAAGGTATTAGCACCCTAGACCGTCCGTCGTACCCGACGGGATCCATGCTTGATTGTTTTGTTTCAAAGGGTGAGAAATAAGATGCTGCTGAATAAAACTGCTAACTGGAATGGAAATGAAGTGAGTGAGGGAACTGGAAAAAGAGAATTAAAGGAAAGGATAAAATGGTGGGAAAATAAAGAATGTGCTCGAACGGGCCATACCCCGCTGCCTACGTACCTCATCGGGAAAATGAGGATCAGAGTCGACGTAGTTCGCCTAACTAATAAGAGAACTATTTGTTTGTGTTTTTTATGTTGGAACTGCGTATATCTATGCTCAAGTGTTGCATGATCATCTCGTACGAGTGCATTTGCCGTCTTGCATGCGAGAAAAGTCATCGCGAGTTCGCGTTCAGAATGAATGAGATGAGAAAGAGAAGTTCCCGCAGGATAATCACTTATTGTTTGTTGTTTGCTTTTTTAAGAGTTTTGTATGAATTTGGAACAAGGGAGTGAATTCAAACTCTTTTCTATGGAATGTGTACTTGCTACTACATTCCAAGATGAAATAGTAGAACAAGCACACCAAGTAAGGAGAATTTATCCAAGACTTATTTCCAAGGATTAGGATTTAAGTTCACTAGCTTGTTGAACTTATTAGATGTTTTTGTAGCTTTTATGAAGAAGTATATTTTAGATTTTTCTTTGTGAAACAATCCCTTGATAAGACTTGTACATCATGCTAGACAAGCATACACTATTCTAAGATGGAATGAATGTAAATGCCGCATGGAATAAGGCTATACACAAGGGACCCTTTTCATGCATTTATTAAGTCTTTTTGGATTTTGTTTGAAGATGAGAAGAGAGAGACTCAAATGAAAAAGGTAAAAGCTAAGGGGGACTAAGACACAACCCTAAGTCATCCTATTATGTACAAAAGTGTAGTCCTATGGTGAAATGAGGTATTCTAACCTAAGGAAAAGAAGGAGCAAGCTAGAATTCAACTTACTTCCTAATGAAGTTAAGTTGAAATCTAAAGAATGAGAGGAGTCCTATGAACAAAGCACCAATGTGCTAAGGCAAAATAAAATATATGTATAAAAGATTAAGAATGAATTAATTACCTCATCTTCTCCCCCTACAAAACAAGCATTAGTGTGATGGAGAAAAATGAACAATTATAACATGGTAAATCTCTCAAAACAAACCACACTATCTAAGGAAGATATTAATGAACTCCTGAGACAAATACCTAATCCTAAGGCATCTTATAAAATGGAAAACTTACAAAGTCAGTGGCTAAACTCAACTTAAGTATTCAAAAGCTATAAGAGTGAACAATTTCAAACTATGCCCTAAAAGGAAGCTAAACCCTTATAAAAGTTAAAGTGAAATTACATGAGGAAACCTAAATGGATAAGTATGCTAAATTTGTATGAACCCTAAGGTGAATAGAAAATCCAGGGGTTAACACTTAATGAAAGTATCCTATGATGTAAAACAAGATGGGAGAAAATAGATTCAAGTGAAAGGAATTCAAACTTTATGTGGAATGATGTGAACATAAGAAGAAATGAATGTTGAACTTCAAAGGAAGACTTAGAATAAAACTCAAACATGACAAAGAGGATTTGGATTCCCCATATAAAAACCAGGGGCTTGATGAAGTTTTAGAATGGAATTAGAACTCACAAATTACCTACAAGTAAGGTGGTATGGAAGCATTAGGATTAAGGACACCAAAATATTAAGTATGAAGCATTAAGAAGGCATATGACACTAAATGAAGCCTAAGGACTCATGACATGAAATGAACACTTGAAAATATGTATAAAACATTATGGGGTGTATGGTAATGATTTAACAAGCATGACATGGCCACAAAGTTGGGTTTGAGGGATTAAGATGAAAGATGAAGAAGAATTAGGGCACAAGGAGACAATGATGACTTATAATTTAAGAAAACCCTAAAATCAAGAGAAAAAGACCTAATGAGTATGATCTACACTTAAGGTCCTCTAATATGACCTACAAGACTCATAATCAAGACCTTAGAGCAATGGCATGAATGCCTTATTCAAATGGAATGAAGGAAGCTTGTAAAAGGGGCCAAAAAAGACTTAGGGCTTAAGTAACTTGAGAAAAATATGGAAATACTTAGAAAAATTATGAAATTTAATATTGGACATCACAATCCAGAGAATGACTTGTGTACAAAAAATCTCACAAAGACTCCTAATTTTGGATGGTAAAATGAGTACTAGAATGCAATTAGGGTTTATAGGGACCTATGTGAAGGAATGGACTCAAAAGGACCTAAACATAACCTAAAAATCCAGAGAAAAATATTTTGAAGAAGTATGATGAAACATTAAGAGAATTAATAAAGAATGGGGTCTTTATCATTTTAGGTTTAGGAGAACAAAAATGTAGAAAATGATGGGTTAAAATGAAGAAATTGTAAAACAATTAAAAGGGAAATTAATCGTGACTTCAAAAATGAACAAAAATAAAATATAAAATTATGTAAATTAGAGAAAAATGAGAAGAGTGCTCATAAATTTATTTGGAATTTTTTGATGCCATTTGCTATTTTTAATAATAGGAAACGAAAATGGAATAAAATGGAAAAAGGAAATAAAAAGAAACAAAAATGAAATGGGCTTGGGGGGTTCAAAGAGCAACAGAAACAACATGAATGGGATGAGACTCATTTGCGTGGGGGTGTGAGTAGGAAGTCAATAGTCAACTGAAGCTGGGGCTTGGAAGCACGTGAGAGGCACAACCTCATTAATGCGCTGGCATGCTCACAGACGTTGGATGGTAAAAGATCAATGGTTGGGACTTAAAGCTGATAAATAAGTTAGGGCACTATTTAGATGACCGAAGATGAATTCCGGTCATCTTCTTCGTTCACTATTATGGTAGGGAAAACCCTAATCACTACTAAAATGAAAACTAGGACCATTAATGGATTCGTCTCTCTTCACTGATCTCAAATATGGCTTCAAAAACTATTTAGGATTCCTAAAACTCCTGAATCGAAAACAAGAACTAAACCTAAAAATATTGAATCTGAGCATCGACAATGCCTATCAACTAGCCAGTCATCTCATAACGTCAATCAGGCCTCAATCAACATAAATCCAATTGGAAACACGCAATTCAAGCAAGTGGAATTTCATGACATACCTGAGTTGCAGAGATGTAAAATTGTTGATAGAAGGCCAGAGATGAGGATCCTTAGCTTGCTGGATCTTGATCTTGATCAGTGGAAGTGAAATAAACACTATGGGAGTTATGAATCCTAAGTAATTGATGAAAGTGCAATGAAGGTCAATGTTATACAGTGCGGACTCCTTGATGTTTCAAGCTATGCCTTCCATGGATCTTGAGCTTGAGATGATTCTGATGATGGATGAAGAGAGATTGAAGCAGAATTGTGGCAATTTGAGGAGTTTGAATCCAAAATGCAGTGAAGCTTCAACAATATGCAATGCTTGATATTGAAGCCTCAGGCTGTGCAATGCTTGGTGATTGAGATTAAGATGATGGAGATGATTAATGGAGGAAGAATGGATCCAAATCAATGATGACAAAGCTTGCTCGAATCCATTTGCAATGTGAAAATTCAGAGAGAAATCAATGGTGATTTTTGATGAAATGAAGCTGACCATTGCACTGAAGTGATGATCTTGCTTTATAGGGCCCTTAACCATGGTTAATAATGCCTTGAGTTAACTGAGTGAGTGAGGTTAAATGAGTGAGGTAGTTATGGCAGTTATGCCAACTGTAACATCCAGAAGTTTCCACATTCGAGATGGATCATATGTTTCAAGCTCCATGAAGTTTATGGTGGGATTAGAGCATGGCCATGAGCAGCATTATCTAATGACTATAGCCTGAAGTGTAATGTGATTTAGAATAACTTCCATGAGGTGCATAGCAAGAAGCATTGTCCTGCGAGCATTAAAATGCAGCTTGCTTGTGTTTGAACATTTGAATTCAATACATTTGTATCCATGATCTTATAGCGGAATGCAATGTGGTTTAGATGCATCCATGTTTGATCCATTTGGCTTGACTGATGTGAGGTGAATTATGAATAACATGCATAGCCATGTACCAGATTCTCTAATAACTCTTGGATACATTGCAATGTGATACCAGCTTGTTAGCAAGTGTGGACAAGTGATTGAATTTGAAAACAAAGTCACAATGCATTGACGTAAGCCACAACCAAATAGGTTTGATTCAGGGATCTTCCATTGATTGTTTCTTCATGAGCAAGGTACCAAATGGTGTGATTCTTGTGATCAATTTGAAGAGGAGGATGCAATGACCATATCTGGTGTTTGGTTCAAAATAAAACAAAGCTTCTAAGTGCAGCAAATTGGTCACTGAAGTTCATGCCATGAGCCTGCATAGTGTCCTGCATACATTTTTCATGCCTTGTGTCAATAGGCCTATGGCTGACCAGTTGTAACCTCCCCACTTTGACCCTCAATAAGCCCAAGAAGACTTGCTCAAATGAAAAATCTTTGAACACCAATATTGTAGGGAATGAAACCCTTTGACCCTCACTTGTCATCATATATAAGACAATGGAATCCACTTTGAATCAAAACTTCATGGAGAAGCCCAGTAGAAATGAAACCCTAATTTGGCCTTTTTCATCAGGAGATGTTGCACTGCTTGCCTCCTTTAATCAAATCAAATCTTTTCATGGCTTGTGGCTTCAAATGAAGACTTGTGGGATATTGTGAACCCTTTGCACTAGATTGAAAAGCTTTGTGGCCCTTTGATTGCCTTTGTATAGCCCTCAGTTGCTCCATTCATTGATCACATACCTATGCCTCAGCTGTGTTACACATGATGCAATGTTGTTGGTTATTTTATGAACTTATGTGTGCAAAATGCTATGCAAAATGTTGGGGAAATGAGAGGGAAAATTTTGAGGTATTACAGCTGCCCCTATTCAATTATCTACAAGCCTGAACGAATAATTGCAACAACTTTTAGACGTTCAAGGTATGGAGTGATCGAATATTCGAATAAAAACCTAGAAATTTGAACTCGAGGGGTAAGAGAAATGTCAACTGCCTTTTATTACATATTTTTTTTGTTTTTACCTCTGAATAGGTAGCGGGAATAGAACAAAGTGGAAAAGGATCATTGTACACAACGATAACCTGCAATGTGACTGCTGAGCGAATCAAGCCACAAAGAGGGAGCCTGTTGGCAAAACAGAGCTTGAAACGAGACCATTAGCGAATGGAACTCGAAGATGTGATTGTTGAGTGAATCAAGCCACAGAAAGGGTGCTTGTTGGCAAAACAAGGCATAAAAATGAGACCATTAGCGAAACAGAACTCGACAATATGACTCCTGAGCGAATCAAGCCACAAGGAAAGTGCATGTTGGCGAAACAGGGCTTAAATACGAGACCGTTAGCGGAATGGAACTCGACAATGTGATTGCTGAGCGAATCAAGCCACAAATAAAGTGCCTGTTGGCGAAACAAGGCTTAACACGTGACTGCTGTGCGAATCAAGCCACGAAAAGAAGGTGCCTGTTGGCGAAACAGGGCTTAAAAATGAGACCATTAACGGAATGGAACTCGTACATGTCACTGCTGAGCGAATCAAGCCATAGAAAGGGTACATGTTGGCGAAACAGGGCTTAAAAACGAGACCATTAGTGAAACAGAACTCGACAATGTGACTGCTGAGCGAATAAAGCCACAAAGAAAGTGCTTGTTTGCGAAACAGGGCTTAACACGTGACTTCTGAGTGAATCAAGCCACGGAAAGAAGACAAACATTGACTTGGAAAGACAAAGATGCCTGGAAAATGGTATAAATATCCTCTGTGGGGAGTATTCCAGGTTGAAAAGATGTCACAGGTTGTACTTCAAAACTGGCCCATGCTGGCATGCACATGTTTGAATTTATGGCGTAATGCTCCATGATGATGGATATGCTACGCTTTGGAGGATGCAAATGCAATTATGAGTATGCACATGCAAATGCAAAAGGATATCCTAGCAAGGAGACTGCAAGTATCCCAGATGGCTTGATTGGGGAGAACTGATGATCACTGCATTGATCTGGTTACTCCTTATGAGGAGGAAACAATTCTGCGGGGGATGTTGTTGACGATACACCGACTCTGAACTGCCGCCATTGCCAAAAATAAATTGGAATTTGAGATTGGAGAGCCAAGACCCTGTTGGAGATGGACCCTTCTCGCACTATGATGGGGAAGTGAAGACACCTTTGACTTGGCTGGGAACCAGAAGTATGGCACTGCTGAGGAAGCAACCTGCTGGAGAGGAAAGACATTCCTTACACTGATGGGGATTGCCCCTGTATTGAAGGAAAACCTCCACTTGGGGAGGACAAAAATCTTTTGTCATTACTGTCGGGGAAGAACCTCAACTTCACTTCTATTGGGGAAAACAGGAGACACACGGGAGGACACCTGTTCCTGTTCAAGTACGTTGTTGAAATATTCTTCCTGGAAGTCTGCTTTAGCTTTGCTAGCAACACATGTACCTGCACCTGCGTAAATACAACTGATAGTACCTGCAACATGGAGGCTTAGTTCTGGACCTGTATGCCCTAGACTTATGGTATGAATCACTATCCCGGCCACTTAACCTTTTTAGAGTTGTATTAAATGTTTCGGTCTTCCTACATGAGTTAGAAAGCATTCAAATGTTCTCAACATAATAGAAATCACAATTTGCTGTATGTTTTCGCAATCGATCAATGCTAGATGAAAAACAAAAACAAGAAGTAAATAGTCAGAAGTTGACTGAAATTGGATTTTTATTGATTTGGAACATGGCCATGAATAGGCGTTACATCAGGAAGCAATTCCTTGGAAAGAGGAAATATCCAAAAAGGAAAATGAACTATCCTATTGGCAATGTGAAAAATGGATCTCATCAAGTTTCGACCCGGCTAAGACTTGTATATCTTCAAGACTATCTGCTTGCTCTGCCCCTTGAGAAAGGTAATTGAACTGGTCTTCAACCCTTAGAATAATCTCAGTTGCAGATGGATTACGAATTTCGCAGATCGCAGTCGTTCGTGTTAGTCCCTCTTTTGCGTGGATCACCCTTTCGGGTTTTCAATCCAACGAGATACCCTTTTTTGCCCGAGTTGTCCGATGTGGCTTTTCAACTCAGCGGGTGTAAATTTTTTTTCAAGATTTCCCTAATTTTTCCCCGAGCCTTTTATTCTGTTTTTGGCTCACCGGGATGCCCATTTTTGCCTGATCTTTATTCTGTTTTTATCCAGCGGGACTTTTTACACGAAGTATTTTCTTACTGCATCTGCGTTGACAGGGGAATGGAAGTCTTCTCCATCCATGGTTGTTAGTATCAAGGCTCCACCTGAGAAAACCTTTTTAACCATGAATGGTCCTTTATAATTGGGTGTCCATTTTCCCCTGTGATCGTTAAGAGGAGGAAGAATCCTTTTCATCACCAGGTCGCCTGGTATATACCTTTGAGGTCGTACCTTTTTGTCGAAGGCCTGTTTCATGTGTCTTTGATACAACTGTCCATAGCATACAATTGTTAGGCGCTTCTCTTCAATGAGGCTCAATTGATTATACCTAGACCGGAGCCATTCAACTTAATCTAGCTTAATGACCATCATTAATCTCAACGAGGGGATCTCCATTTCAACTGGTAGGACTGCCTCCATACCATCTACCAATGAAAACGGGGTTGCCCCTGTTGAGGTACGCACTGACATTCGGTACCCATGTAGCGCAAACGTTAGCATCTCATGCTAGTCTTTGTATTTCACAACCATCTTCTGCACAATTTTCTTGATGTTCTTGTTGGCCGCCTCAACAACGCCATTCATCTTCGGGCGATATGGCGAAGAGTTATGATGCTCTATTTTGAAATCCCAACACAAGTCTGCCATCATCTTGTTGTTGAGATTAGAACCATTATCAGTAATGATTCTTTCTGGAATTCCATACCGGCAAATAATATCTCTTTTGATAAACCGGGCTACCACTTGTTTTGTAACGTTGGCATAAGACTCCGCTTCGACCCACTTCGTGAAATAATCTATAGCAACTGGGATGAACGATGACCGTTGGAAGTTGTTGGCTCAATCTTGCCAATCATATCAATGCCCACATTGCGAACGGCCAAGGTGAATACATGAAACTCAAAGGATTCGGAGGTACATGGACCTTATCGGCATAAATCTGGCACTTGTGACATTTGCGGGAATATTTACAGCAATCGGATTCCATAGTGATCCAATAATATCCCGATCTCAACAATTTCTTGGCCATAACATGTCCTCCAACATGGGTACCGAAAGAGCCTTCATGAACCTCTTGCATCAACAAGTTTGCTTCGTGTCTATCCACGCATCTTGATTCAAGAAGAAACCACCTGCTAGTCTTCTGAGGGTCTTCTTGTCTTTACTGGATGCCCCAGTCGGGTACTCTTGAGTCTTCAAGAAGTGCTTGATATTATGATACCAAGGTTTTTTTATCTTCATCATTGTCAACTGCAAAGACATAGGAAGGTATTTCGAGATGGGAGACCATGATTCTAGGCATGAAATTTTCTTGGCAGACTTTAATCATAGATGACAAAGTTGCTAGAGCATTAGCGAACTGATTTTCATCTCGAGGAATATAATTCAGCTTGACTTTGGTGAAGAAAGTTAGCAGTCTCCTGGTATAATCCCTGTAAAGAACCAAGTGAGGTTGATGAACTAACCATTTTCCATTGACTTGGTTTACCACCAGAGCAGAATCTCCGAAAATCTCGAGGTTCTTGATTCGTAAGCCAATTGCCTCTTCAACTCCCATGATACATGCTTCATACTCCTCCTCATTGTTGGTACATTCGAAAGTCAGCCGAGCAACTAAAGGTGTACGGACTCCCTCGGGTGAGATGATAACAACACCTACTCTGCTTCCATTCATGTTCACAGCTCCGTGAAACATCAACTTACATTTGGATTCAGGGTCTGGCCCCTCCTCCAGAAGTGGTTCTTCATAGTCTTTCAACTTGAGGAACATGATGTCCTCATCTGGAAACTCGAATTTCATGGGTTGATAATCTTCAATTGACTGCTGAGCCAGGTATTCTGACAATACACTCCCTTTTATTGCTTTTTGTGAAGTGTGATGGATATTGTATTATGTTAGAATCATCTGCCATCGGGCTACCCTTACTATTAGAGCCGACTTCTCGAAGATATACTTTATAAGATCCATCTTGGAAATTAGGAAAGTAGTGTGAGTCAGCATGTACTATCTTAGTCGACGAGTAGCCCATGCCAAAGCGCAACAAGTTTTCTCGAGTAGTGAGTAGCGCGTCTCACAATCGGTGAACTTTCTTCTAAGGTAATAAATGGCATGCTCTTTTTGACCAGACTCATCCTCTTGACCCAACACACCCCATTGATCCTTCGAGCACAATAAGATACATGATTAAGGGTCTCCCTGGAACTGGAGGCATAAGAATCGGAGGTTCTAGCAAGTACTCCTTGATTCGGTCGAATGCTTGCTAGCAGCCTTCATTCCATTTGATGGCCTGATTCTTCCCCATAAGCTTAAAGATGGGCTCACACGTGGCTGTTAGGTGAGAGATAAACTATGCAATGTAGTTTAGTCTCCCTAAGAAACCACACACTTGATTTAAAATCTTTGGATCAGGCATCTCCTGGATGGCTTTTACTTTGGCCGGGTTAACCTCAATTCCCCGATCACTAACAATGAAGCCCAGTACCTTACCGGAACGGACCCCAAAGGTGCATTTGTTCGGATTCAATCTCAACCTGAACTTCCGGAGTCTGTCAAACAACTTTCCTAGATTGACCAAGTGCTCTTATTCTGTTTGGGATTTAGCTATCATATCATCAACATAGTCCTCAATCTCATGATGGATCATGTCGTGAAATAGCATCACCATTGCCCGTTGGTAAGTGGCTCCAGCATTCTTCAGACCAAATGACATGACTTTATAATAGAAGGTGCCCCAAGGCGTGATGAAGGTAGTCTTTTCCATATCGTCGGGAGACATCTTAATCTTATTATATCCTGAAAACCCGTTGTCATACCCTAATTTTTGACACTAATATTTTTTGCATCTCATCTGCATCTTGCATAAAAACAAGATCTCGCACTCGTTCATTTATCCTTCTCGGGTGCAGGTTTATGCCTCGCAGGGATCACCGTTTTTTATTATTTGCTTTCATTTATTTATGTTCACTAACCATTAATCAAAATCCAAATTTTTTTTTCCTTTTACTAATTTTTTTCCAGGAAGGGGAACCATTGAAAATGCCAAAAATAGCAGTCCTGCAACTCGAGTGAATTTCAAAGACAAAAGTCGAACACGATCCGTAAATAATTCAAATTTTTATCTGATCAAGGATTTCCCAAGTTAATTGATTCATTCAAGGATTTCCAAGGTTCATGTGTTCATTTCTTCGACGCACAACTAGAATCGGGCTGAAACAACCAAGCAACCATGTTTGAATAAAAATTTCAAATTTCAGCTTGGTTAACCGGTTAACCAAATGGTTAACCGGTTAACCAGTACGAAATTTGAATTTTTTATTCCAATTCATCACCCTTAGATCTTTGATTTAATTGGAATATTCTAGATCCATTGGTTTCTGATTTCTCTACATCACTTTGATCATTTCCTACCAAAAACCCTCACTAATCACCACTCTTATCTATTTCCCACCAAAATTTCAATTACCAAACCTAAATTCAAACTACCAAAGAAAGCTCCATTCCACAAAATTTCCATACCTAAGGCCTTTAAATAGGACCACAATTTCATTCATTCCACAAGCTTTTGATAGCCATAAAACCTCTTGCAAAATACTCCCCTAACACCAAAATTCTCCAAAGCTCATCTTTCTTTCTTTTAAAGTTATCAAGAATTCACATTGAATTCTTGATTAACTTGAGCTAAAACTTCATCCTTTCATTCTTTTGTTCATCAATTTCAGTAGATCTAAGCTTGTGTTGGTCCAATTGGAAGAAGTGACTTTAGTAATTCCTCTCACTCCATAAACCCATATTCACCATCAACATTCAAGATGTAGATCCTTGGTTCCTTTGCTTCTAGATTCTTTGGATCTTTATTTGTTGTTTGATTACAGGGATTCCACTGTATTTTGGTTTTAAAATTTGTGCAAATTCAGATCATGATCATCAAATTTTTGAGGAAAGGTTTCAAAATGGATCATGCTGAATTTTCTGCATTTTTCTACTACAGGTAAAGCGTTAACCGATTAACCATTTGGTTAACCGATTAACCAGTTTTAAAACAATGCAAATTTTCAAAATCTGCTTGCGTTAACCTGTTAACACAAGACAAAATGGTGTTTTTGGCTTGTTTTAAGCCCCTTCTTGGTTCCTCTTTCTTCTTATTCTTCTTCCTCCTTTTAATTTTTACCTTGGGAAGCACTTTTGGGAGTGATTTCTCCTTAATTTCAATGAACTTTGGGTGTAGATTAGAGTAGTTAATGTTCATTAATTCAAAACTACCTTTAAGTGAATTATTTAATTCATTTAAGGTACTTTACATTAGTGATACATTTTCATGCTTGAATCCACCAAGAAGAGTGATTGAACTTAAGGATGGAATAATACCATGAGTGTGACTCAATTTTGTATTCATCTTTAGTTTTGTGTGGTATTGCGTTCGGATAGCAATTTACATATCATTTATCTCGCATGCATTAGCACTAATATTGTTCACCTTAGTTGGTGGTGGTCGGCCTCATTTGTTGGGTAATTACTTCGTAAATTACTCGGTGATTGCTTAACATAGACCTAAATTTGTCCCTAATTCAGAATAAAAGTATAATTGGGTACTTGCACTTTCTTGGACCGGATTTCTTGTTGATCGCATAATCTCAAAGTGATTAATCATATTGCATTAAGAATCGAAACTTATGAATGTTTGATGCGTAGGTGCTTTGGGTCTCCCAATCGCCTTTCAAATTTCATTGAATTTAGTTCGATTTTCCTTGATTAATCGCTATAGTGTAAGATGCTAAGCGGATTCGGTTGCCTTCGATTTTGGTTACTCTTTCTTTTTTTGGTTATGGTTGATTAAGTTCACCATACCATTATTATGTAAATATTATTATACTATTACTACTATTAGTATTTTTAGATTCTTGCACTTAAATTTCTTTTGCTACTAACATTTAAATTCTCGCACTTTTATTTGCTTTTATTTTTATTTTGCTTTACTATGCTTTATCCATCCATTATCATGTTTTATTATTTGCTCTTTTTTACTATGTTAATTTTTCTTTTGTCCATTCGGACACAAAAACATAAATAAAGGAATAAACTTCTAAAAGACTTGTGACTCTAATTTTGGACTATGTGTCGCTCCCCTGAAAAGACACCAGGGCCCCAAGGTGCAGACGCGAACGGTCGGCGAAAAGAGAAATGAGGGTGAACTGAATAGAGTCTCCAGCTAGGAATTTTTATCTCGAAGGAAAGGTAATGCTGCATAAACCTTGAAAGAGATGGATAAGACGGTTGCGAACCAGAGAAACTGAGAAAGGGGGTTGGTTACGACCTGGGAAGGTATTAGCTCCCAGATCGTCCATCGTACTCGATGGGATACATGCTTACAAGATTGTATTAAAAGGGGTAGGTGTGTGCTATCTGTGTGAAAAAGCTAGGGAGAAAGTACGGGTGTCAGTGAAAAAAGCGTGAATTGCTCAGGAACTGAGGCTTAAAAGAGAATGCTGAAAGAGGGGGAAGACACAGAGACTTTTGTTCGATAACCGTTAAGTTATGCCTACGTATCCTCGCGTGCAATGAGGAAGTCAGAACACGATAGTTCGACTCAAAGAGAATGAAAATGAATTCACTGTGAACTGCTTACTTTCCTATGCTCAAGGGTTTGACTCGTCTAGCTCGAGTACTAATTGTCTTGCATTAGACGGAAGAAGCGAGTTATCGTTTGTGAATGAGTGTGATGAGAAAAGAATCCCGGAGGAGACGTTTATTGTTTGTTTTTTATGTTTTCAGTTTTTTATTGTTTTTGGTGTTTTGCATAGGATTATGAGCTTAAGCCAAAATAAAGGGTTGTAAACTCATTATATCCTCCATGATTAAGGATAATGAGCCTACTTAAGGGTGAGATAAACATCTCAACTTAATTACCATGATGATGTAGGATTAAGATCATTAACCTCCTTGTGATTATTAAGATGTTTTTGGTTTTTTTTAGTGTTAAGTAATGAGTTTAATCTCTAATCACAGATTAGCGAATTCATTACACCATCCTAATAGAAGGATGATAGATGAGAACACTTAAGCTGAGGAAGATACCTCAACTTAATCCATGGTTAGGGATTAAATTCATTATATAACAAGCCTTTATTAAATGGATTTTAATTAAGGGATGAGATTAAGAAGTGGATTTTATGATTTGTAAGACAACTTGAGGAGGACTTGTCCATTAAATACTACGGTTAGTCCCTCTTATCCATAAGGAAGAGATATAACCCTAATGTAAGGCCCAAGTTATAAGATAAAGTCTTAGTGATTATTAATGCTTTTTGATTAAGAGGTGTAACCAAATTAAAGTTTTAACACTAAGGATTAAAGTTATACACTCTATCCTAAGATAAGGATGCAGGCATAACCCTAATTCAAAGTCCTAAAACTTTAAGTGTTTAGCCTCTGATTATTGAGATGAGAAGAGAGACTCAGGGAGACTAAACACAACCCTAAACATTATCATGCTTGGATATCCTATGGTTTGTGAGGCTTAAGAGAAAGGATCTTCAAGGCCACCAATGGAAGAAGCAGATGAAAAGAGAAGGGGGAAGAAGAATAAGTTACTTACTTCCTGAAGAAGATAAGTAACTTAAAAGAAAGAAAGTAAGAAGGAGGGAACATAAGTGAAGCAAGTTCCCTTCAAGAACAACTAAGAATGCACATGAAGAGATGAGAAGAGGTGGGAGGTGAAGGCAAATCCACCTCCCAAATAACTTACCAGAAGCTCCTAAAATGTTAGTATGGATGCATAAGACATAAAGCAAAAGGAAATGAAATGAAATGAGATGCAAAGACCAAAGTCAGAAGTAAATATGCAATGTAAAGGTCATATGAGATGATGCAAAATCATACAAGATGCATATGAATGATCATACAAGGATGAGATGCAATGGAAGCATGTTTAGAAGCATGAAAACACATGGATGTTCATGAAATGTAATGGATGCAAACCAAGCAAATGAATGAAGAAATTATCAAGCAATGTTAAAGAATGTCTTAAGATGTCTAAGATATCATACAAATTCTTGAAATGTCATGGAAAGTTCATATGATGATGATATGCAAAGGAGAATGCAAATGAAGATGCAAAATTAGGGTTTTAAGACAACATGAGATGCATATGACCAAAACAAAAGCAATCAACATGATAAGAAATTGAAATCAAGCTCAAACAAACCCTAAACCCATATGAGATCACACCCCAAAGAAGGAAGTCAGAAGCTTAACCTAGTGGAAGTTATGAAATTCCTAAGTTTGCTAGGGTTTTTGGGTGCTTCTAAAGGGAAAATGCAAATCAAATTGAAAATGCAAGATAAAGTCATGAGAAAAATAAATACGGGAAAAGTTTCAGAAGTTCATGAAATCCTCATTTCTCAACTAGTTTCAATTTTAAACACATCAGGGTGATCAGTGCAACTCATAGAATCAATTTATAACAAGAAAAAGAGGTTCTGGAAAAAAAGTTCATGATGAATACCTGAGTTGAGCTTCTTTAAGATGGAGCTTTCTGGACCTCTCTCTTGTGTAAATCAAACCCTTTGGTCCTCCTTGCGCTAATGAAAAGCTTAGAACATGTTTGTGGTGTCTATTTTGAGGTGTGTGGTTCTGGTTTTGCAGAAATCGTGTTTGTGTTTGGGCTTGTTTCAGGCCATGGCAAGGGGTGGGAAATGATCTTTAGGTTATGTGGAGTTGAATGGTGAAAGAATTTTTGAGTTTTGATGGATGGTTTGAGAGAATCGAATAAGGGAAGGTTTTTGGAAATTTTGGGCAATCTGAGTTGTAGAATGTTCCAGGCTTGTGTGTTTTGTGTAATGAGCTACATAAGATCAGTATAGGCCAATGAGAGTGCTCAAAAAGTGGGTGGTGGCATAGTGTGATTAGTATGGGCCAAGTTGTAAAAATGTCAACTTTGTATACTTGAGGTATGGGCATGGTGCAGAGCTGTTTCAAGGGGTGTCTGGGCCTCAGCTTGGTTCCAGGATGGCCCTAGGATCAAGTTTATGCAGCTGGCACAAGTGGATGAAGAGTCTCAAAAGATTTTTCAAAGTTATGCATAATTGTCATTTTGAAATTTCTTGAGAATCAAGCCATCAAAACCCTTGGTTCAAAGGCCAATTCTGATATTTTGAAGTTGCTTTGACATGTTATGGTGCATAGAAGTTGATTAGAGGTCATGAAATGGCTTGGCAAGTGAAATTGTAAGATTCCTTCTTTGGCATGAACTTGAAAATTATAGGATTTTTGCCAACTTTGAAAGGCCATATCTTAAGTTTTAGGATGAATAAAGACATGTTCTTGTACTTTTTGAAAATGGGAAGACATAAACTACAACTTTCATGCCCAAGAATTTTTCATTTGAAGCATTTTTGGTCATGAAAGAATAAGTTGAATATCTTTCCCAAAATGGAAAGTTTCCATTACAAGTCATTTCCAAAAATAGCAAGTTTGCATTTGGCTCTAAATTCTTCAATCTTGTGAACTTCTAACCATTTCTAAGATCAAATAAAGATCATAGAGACTCAAAATGATGATGATGACCCTTTGGTGCCCTTGAGGGAGGCCTTAGATGCCCTGATTTTGACTTGACTTGCTCAAGAAGTTACCCAATGATCAGATGACTTGCACAGTGAATTTCTTCATCAAATTTGATACACATGATCCTCATAACATATTAAGATTATTAGAAACAAGAATGAACAAAAAAATTGGGATTAAGGCCTCTGAAACCAAAACCCTAATTTTAGCTCATCTGTGCAAGAATTCTTTAGTCTGCCTCTATGCCTTTGCCATTCTTTGTGATCTCTTGACTTTATGAACTTTGAGGAGCATATTATGATCATGGAACACACATGGACCCTCTTGGAAAGCTTCAAGACCTTTGGGATGGCTTAGATCACTCCATGGATTGCTCAGATCACAAACCCTAGATGCAGGTGAAATGGAACTATGCAGTGAAACAAATATGCAATATGAGATGGTATGCCTATGCTTATGCAAGAAATGAAAGATCACAAACCATGGTGTGAGAAAAAGTGAGGGCAAATTTGGGGTGTTTACAACTTCCCCTATTCAAGAATGAGTTAACTGTGTAGGATGTAAGCGTCTGGCTTATCAAACAAACAAGATAACTTGTTGTTGAATACCAAAGATAGCCCGAAATTTGCACTCGCTGGAGAGAAGAAGAAAAAGGATATAAATTGTAAAAGATAGTATAAATTGAATATCCAATGAAAGCGATGGCGGACGACCATCGAGCAGAGAAAGACTTCTGGGGATGAAATAGTAAGCAAAGCAATGACGGGGACGACTGACATGCTGGGGAATAAAGAAACTGCGACAGAGACGTCCATCGGGTAAAGGCTGGTGAATGATGATCACCAGGAAAAGAAAAAGGAACTACGAAGGGGACGACCATCAGGTAAAAGAATAAATGAAATATTTGATGAAGGACGATCACCTAACAAGGGACAACCTGCTCTTTATCACGACGTAGGACAAATGCCGGATAGAAAAGGTCGACGATGGGGACGGCCATCGGGAAAGCATGATGAAGGACGATCATCAAGAGGTGAAGGACGATCACCTAGTAGGGTACGACTGCTCCTGGAGATTATCGCGACATAGGAAGAATGCCAGATAACAAGATCAATGATGGGGACGGCCATCTGATAAATGATGAGGGACGGTCATCAAAAGGTGAATGACGATCACCTAGCAGGGGGCGGCTGCTCTTTATCACGACATAGGACGAATGCTGGATATAAGGTTCCTACAATGGGGATTCCACCGGGGAAAGGATGAGGGACGGTCATCCAATGGTGAAGGACGATCACCTGGCAGGGGACGGCTGTCGAAAGTATCACGACATAGGACGAATGCCGGATAGGGAAAGTTATTTTGCTGGCGACTTACTGGGGAACGGTAAACAAGGGCGAGTGTTTACACTCCTGAAATAAAAGGTATAAGTGTTTGACAGTGTGTATAGACTAAAGATGCGGATGAGCATCTTTAGGACCGTGATACGGACGAGTATCGGTAGAAACAAACGCTGACACGTGTTTAAGGATGATGATACAGACGAGTATCAATTGGTTAGGCAAGGAACACGAACGAGTGTTGAATCTTCTAGGGGGTAATATATACAAGATACGGACGAGTATCGAAAGGATTCTGTATAAGCATGGATAAGTATTGATTTGCAGGGGATATATGTGCAAGACACGGACGAATGTCAAAAGATTGAGCAAGGGACACAAGCGAGTATTTGACTTATTGGGGGAAGTACGACACAAACGAGGGCCAAAAAGAATATGTATAAATATAAACAAGAGTTTGAGAACTCTGAAGGTTTCATGGCGACCTTACTGGGGAAAGGTGTCACGGACGAGTGTCGAGAAAGAGCACACATAAATATAAACAGGTATCTGCTTTTTTAGAGTGCAGAGGGGATGCCTTGGCTTTTATCTGCAGGGGGTATGAGTTTTGTATTTTGATGATGAAGTGATGATGGTGTTTGCAGGTGACTGGCTCAAACCTGGCTCATGATCATGCAAATGTTTGATTTTTTCCGTAATGCTCCATTTTAGACGGAATGTTACGCTTATTTTGGTGGATATGATGCGAATGCTATGATTATGCAAATGAGAAACCCGATCTGAGATCCGGATCCTACGTGGAGAAAGATCTCTGGGAGATCTGTCTGGAGGGAGAACTTAGCTGGGAAAGGGATCATTGGTTGATCTGTCCGGAGGGAGAGCTCCATTGGGGATGAGGATGTTTAAGCCACCCTTTTTGGGGATGTATTCCATGTATTGCTCTACTAGGGATAGAATTCTGTGGGGAGACCATTCCACCGACTCTTCTGAGGATGAGCAAAATATGGCTCTTCTGATGGGGAATAGAAAGCTCTTCGACCACTTCGCTGTGGAAGAGTCGTCAGGCACTGCTCGGGAGATCCCTCCTGGGGAGGAGATAACTTATGGGAAGTAATATGCTGGGGATTTAATGCTTGACATGCCCCATGTTGTGAAAGATTGTCTGCCTTGAGTACCTGCAACCTGTTAAGACAAAGGAAAACGCATAAGTGTCCCGAGGTATTCTTAACCGGACTCCGTCATAGGAGTTAGATTTACCTGAAAGTAACATATTTCCTGCAAGCGTTTATTAAAATGGCTCATATGTTTTTTATGCAAGTATTATATTATGAACTTTGGACATTTTGCAAATGGAACAAAAATTTACAAAACAAAGTGTGACTAAAAATTCTGGTTTTATTGATGTGTGTGCCATGAATAGGCAAGTACAGTCAAAGAAGAGAATCCCCTGAAAGAAGGAGGTTGCTATAAATTGAGAAAATAAGAGTGTTGGCAACGTTTGAAGTTGACTCTTCAGTGAGCTTCCTTTGCTATGACCCGTATGACCTTGACGTTCTTCTTATCTTGCTTTCTGAAGAAGGTTGACACTGACTGATGCTTTATCCCTTCGAAGCTTGCCCAATTGTGAGTGATATAGACGAATTCAGAATTCAGTTGTTCGCTTATTCCCTGATTTTTCGTGGACCGCCCTTTCGGGTTTTCAATCCACCGGGATACCTATTTTTGCCTGAGCTGCCCGATGTGGCTTTTCAACTCAGCGGGTGTACACATTTTTTTTAAATTTTTCCCTTATTTTTTCCCGAGTCTTTTATTCTATTTTTGACTCATCGGGATGCCCTATTTTTGCCTGGACTTACATTCTGTTTATGTCTCCAGCGGGTCTTTTATGCAAAGTATTTTTTAACTGCATCTGAATTCACAGGAGATAAGAAATCCTCACTATCCATAGTAGTGAGCATCAGTGCTCCACCAGAGAAAACTTTCTTTACTATGAATGGGCCTTCGTAATTTGGCGTCCATTTTCCCCTGTGGTCTGTATGAGGAGGAAGAAGTCTTTTCAAAACAAGCTCTCCCACTTGGTATTCCCGAGGTCTGAATTTCTTATCAAAGGCTTTCTTCATTCGCTTTTGATATAACTTCCCATTATAGATGGCTGCTAATCTCTTTTCTTCAATCAGACTTAGTTGATTATATCGAGATCGGACCCATTCTACTTCATCCAGTTTCACATCCATCATTACTCGTAAGGAAGGTAGCGCAACTTCAACAGGTAGGACCGCTTCCATACCATACACAAGCTGATAAGGTGTTGCCCCAGTAGATGTTCTGATGGAGGTTCGGTACCCATGCAAGGCAAATGGTAGCATCTCGTGCCAGTCTTTGTAGGTTACTACCATCTTCTGCACAATCTTCTTGATATTCTTGTTAGCCGCCTCAACAGCGCCACTCATCTTTGGCCTGTAAGGAGAAGAGTTGTGATGCTGAATTTTGAAGTCCCGAAAAAGCTCTGCCATCATCTTGTTGTTCAAATTGGAACCATTATTAGTAATGATTCGCTCGGGGACCCCATACCGATAGATGATATCCTCTTCAAAAATCTAGCTACCACTTGTCTGGTGACGTTTGCATATGAAGCTGCTTCTACCCATTTGGTGAAGTAATCAATGGCTACCAGGATGAATCTGTGACCATTTGAAGCAGTCGGTTCGATCTTTCCAATCATATCAATGCCCCACATGGATAAGGGCCAAGGTGAAGACATTACATTCAAATGATTCAGAGGCACATGCACTTTATCTACGTAGATCTGTCATTTATGGCATTTTCTGGCATAAGCACAACAGTCTACATCCATTGTGATCCAATAGTAACCCGATCTTAACAACTTCTTTGCCTTGCATGTCCTCCGACATGGGTATTGAAAGAACCTTCATGTACTTCATGCATCAGTAGGTCTGCTTCCTTCTTGTTAACACATCTGAGCCAGACCATGTCGAAGTTTTGCTTGTATAAAGAACCATCAGTATTGTGGAAGAAGCTGTCAGCTAGCCTTCTTAATATCTTCTTATCATTTGACGATGCCCCAGGTGGGTATGTCTAAGTCTCCAAGAAGCATTTGATGTCATGGAACAAAGGCTTGTTATCAGTGGCAGTGTCCATAGAGAATACATATGCCCCGTCTGACCAGTCTGGATACAAAAATCTGAGGCACATGGTTGGCGGCTTGTACATTGATCATGGATGAAATGGTAGCCAAAGCGTCTGCAAACTGATTCTCATCTCGAGGGATGTATTCAAGCTTAACTGTTGTGAAGAAAGTCAACAATCTCCTCGTATAGTCACGATAGGGAACTAGATGCTCTTGATGAGTATACCACAGGCCGTTGGTCTGATTGATTACCAAAGCTGAATCTCCGAATACATTCAAGGTCTTGATCCTGAGGTCAATGGCTTCCTCAAGACCCATGATACAAGCTTCGTATTCTGCTTCATTGTTAGTGCAGGCAAAGGTGAGCTTTGCTGAGAAAGGCATGTGAGCTTCTGCTTCATTGTTAGTCAGGCCCTTCAGTGTGAACAGGCTCTTCATAATCTTTTGCCTTCAAGAACATGATTTCTTCATCAGGGAAGTCAAATCTCATAGGCTTGTAATCATCAATGGGTTGCTCATCTAGATAGTCAGACAATACACTGTCCTTGATGGCTTTTTGAGGGGTGTACTGAATGTCATATTCTGTTAGAATCATTTGCAATCTTGCAACCCTTCCGGTAAGTGTTGGCTTCTCAAATATGTATTTGACTGGATCCATCTTTGAGATTAACAAGGTAGTATGAGTCAACATATACTGTCTTAGTCGGCGAGCATCCCACGTTAAAGCACATCAAGTTTTCTCGAGCAGTGAATAACGTTGTTCATAGTCGGTAAACATTTTGCTTAGGTAGTATATTTCATACTCTTTTCGACCAGACTCGTCATGTTGGCCTAACACACGCCCCATTGACTCTTCTAATACTGTCAGATACATGATTAGAGGTCTTCCTTCGATTGGAGACATGAGAATTGGAGGTTCTTGCAGATATTATTTGATCTTGTCAAAAGCTCTCTTGCAGCCATCATTCCACCTGATTGTTTGTTCCTTTCTTAGAAGCTTGAACAAGGGTTCGCAGGTTGTAGTGAGATGAGATATGAACCTTGAGATGTAGTTCAATCTACCTAAGAACCCTTGAACCTCTTTCTCAGCCATAGGTGCAGGCATTTCCTAAATAGCTATGACTTTGTCGGGATCAACCTCAATTCCTTTTTCACTTACAACAAAACCCAGTAGCTCACCCGAACGTACCCCGAATGTGCACTTGTTGGGGTTCAACTTCAACTGATACTTCCTCAGACGCTTGAACAAATTCAGCAGATTCACCATATGTTTTTCCTCTGTAAGGGACTTGGAAATCATATCATCCACATAGCACTCGATTTCCTTGTGGATCATATCATGGAATTATGTTACCATAGCCCTTTGATATATTGCACCGGCGTACTTCAGACCAAACAACATTAACTTGTAACAGAACGTGCCCCAATGTGTGATGAAATTTGTCTTCTCCATGTCTTCAGGTGACATCTTAATCTGATTGTATCCAGAAAATCCGTCCATGAAAGAAAATACCGAGAACTGAGTCGTGTTATCTACCAATACATCAATGTGAGGTAATGGGAAATCATCCTCCGGGCTAACTCTGTTCAAATCCCGGTAATCCACACACATAAGTACCTTGCCATCCTTCTTAGGTATGGGTACAATGTTAGCAACCCACGGCAGGTAACTAGTTACAGTGAGAAAACCGGTGTCCCACTGTTTTTGTACCTCTTCTTTAATCTTCATGGCCATATCTAGGCGAGTACGGTGTAGCTTCTGTTTAACTGGCAGACAATCTTCTTTCAATGGTAGCCTATGCATGACAATATCTGTATCCAGACCTGGCATATCTTGATAGGACCAAGCGAACACATCGACATATTCCCGAAGCATGCTGATGAGCTGCTCTTTCACTGGAACTTGCAGACTGGCTCGGATCTTCATCTCTTTCACATCTTCCTCAGTACCAAGATTGATAGTCTTAACCTCCTCCTGATGAGGAGCAATCACTTTTTCCTCTTGTCTCAACAACCTAGCCAACTCTTAAGGCAACTCATAGTCTTCATCAACCCCTTCATCTGCTTGATTAATAGAATTGTCGAAGTCATACGAAGTCACAGCAGTGTTGTTGTCGGTGCAATCTGGAGGATTATCTCTGCAAGGGTTGAGATTTGTTCATTTTAGTGATTTATTTTAATCTTGTTTGGGAAAAAGTGAATGAAGTTATTTATTTTGAAAACATTGCCATTTATTGCTTTGTGTGAAAATAATAAAAATGAAAGACAGTGAGCGATAAGAAGGATTGTTTGCAAAAGATGTCCATTTGTTCATTAATCATTCATTTGCACAAAATACAAATACAACCCTATTACAAAATGAGTCCTGACACCTTTGGCAAGATTCAGGACTTGATGCATGCTTAAACAGGAAATAATAATTACTTTGCAGAAGTAATCCTTATAATTTCCTGGGAAGACCAATTTAGGACTTGCTGGCCTGGGACCCTTGGGCGAATCCAGCTTTCCAGGTTGAAGTCACTTTCAGCCTCGTCTTCCACATTGTTGATTTCATCCGGGGTTAGCATTCCGCCACTGACAAATTTGGGAGCTTCATCAGCCTCCTCTTGGACCTGTCGGGGTGGTTTGTAACCCAACCCGAATTTGTCTTCCTTGATATGAACTTGCAGCAGCTTGCCCCAGCCCTGGGCATTCTTGTCTTCAACAACCTTTCGAGAATGCTTATAAGAGGAGATCAAAGTACCAGACACTTCAGTTGTTGCTTCATTCACATTGAGGGCCTAAAACCCTTGGCTCATCGTCTCATGGATTTCTCCGTCCATCTAAATATACTTTTAAGTAGCTAGATGACTAACGAAGATATCCTCCTCCCCACGATTGTGATGACTTGACCTTCCCATTCGTATTTCAACTTCTGGTGAAGGGTCGACGTTACAGCGTCAATGGCATGAATCCATGGCTGACCCAACAGACATCTATATGCAGGCTGAATGTCCATCACGTAGAAGACAATTTTCAATATTTGTGGGTCAATCACCACAGGTAACTCAATTTCTCCAAGAACCGATCTTTTAGAACCGTCAAAGGCTCTCACTACCAGGTTACTTGAACGCAAATCAAGGCCATCATATTCCATCTTGACCAAGGCTTTCTTTGGAAGAACATTAAGAGAAGACCCAGTGACAACCAAGACATGAGAGAGAACAGCTCCTTTACACTCCAAAGTAATGTGCAAAGCCTTATTATGGTTGCGGCCCTCCGTAGTTAGATCAACATCAGTAAAACTTAGCCCATGGCTAATATTGACATTTGAAACCATTGTTTCTAGCTGATTAAATGTAATCTCTTCTGGCACGTAAGCTACGTGCAGGACTTTGAGAAGTGCATTCCTATGAACTTCGGAACACATCAGCAGTGATAAAATAGAGATTTTGGAGGGGGGCTGATGGAGTTGGTCCAATACCTTATAGTCACTCTTCTTGATTATTCTCATGAACTCATCCACATCCTGGTTAAAGGATGTCTTCTGAGCTTCCTTGGCAATAGGCTCTTCAGGTGCTACACTCTTACCCTTAGCCTTGGCAACAGAAGTGCTTCAACATTGGTTTTTGGGAATTGTGAGGCAAAGAGATGTCCTCTTCGGGTGAAGCCTCCGCCCCCCCCCCCCCCCACATTATCAATTTGTGGTGAAAAAGTGTCAAGAGTGACTTTCCTTCCGTTGCAATACAAATCTGAGCCGTAGTGCCAAGGCACGACACTGCTGTTGTCATATGGAACTGGTCCTGGTACCGTGATAGTAACCGAACTGATTACTGCGGAAGAGGGAACTGAGACAGTTTGAGGTTCATAATAGATTGTAACAGGAGGTCTGACCGGAGATGGTGCTGGTGATAAAGGTTGTTACTATTGATGTTGATGTTGTTGTGAGTTGCTGAAAGAATCTGGAACGTGGATTGTTGTCGGATCATAGTAAATGGTAACCGTGGAGATGTTTTCATTGATGGTTGTTGTTGTTGTAGAAGGATGTGTTTAACTGATGTCCGTTGAAGTTGAAGTAGGGATGACTGTTGATGTTGTAGAAGAATCCATTGGAATGATTGTTGTTGAAGTTGTAGGAGTGATATTTGTTGCATCTGATGGAATGATGTATGCTGGTGTTTTAGGAGGAATGGTTGTTGATGTTGTAGAAGCTTGAATTGTTGAAGTGATTTGCAAAGTGCCTTCCTTGATAAGATTATCGATACCAGTCTTTAAATCTGCACAACCATTGATAGAAGTCTTGCAAGCTTCACAATGGACCTCACAATCCAGGAACACTTGGCACTTTAAAAGATGGGCTTTAACCTCGGTCAGAGGTGTCTGAATGCTTGCAACATTGTCAATTAGGTTCATTGGTTGATCATCCTCAATAGAATTTATCCTAGGCCCACCATGGCTAGGCATAGGATTCTTGGTAACACTTGGAGGAGGTGCAAAGTTGACTGCCTTAGAATCAATCAAATCCTGAACCTTCATGTGTAAGGCTCTGCACTTCTCTGTAGCATGGTCAGGTGCATTTGAATGGAAAGCACACCGGGAATTAACATCATAGTTTCTTGGAAGATTCTGGGGATCTGGTGGGGCCTGAGTCCTCAATTCGATCAGGTTGAGCTTTAACAATTGTGGAAGTAAGGCAACATAGGACATTGGAATAGGATCAATAACCTTGTTGATTTTTGAAGTTCTTGGTTGAAATAGACGTTGTTGCTGATTGTTATTGTTGTTATACGACGTCGGTTGAGGAAATTGTGGTTGCGGTGGAAAGTGTTGTGGTTGTGGAGTATACTGTTGTTGTGGTGCTGGAGCTGCAATGGTGACAGCAGCTACTGATCTTGGCATGTATTGAGGCCTACCTCTGCCTGTATTCACTGAGTTGGTCTCACCTGTCCTGCGAGGTCCTGCAAAAGGTTTTCTTGTATTGCTGGAACTAGCACCGTTGTCTGAAATTTTGCACATCTTTAAAAGACTCTCAATTCTCTCACCAGCTATAACTACATCCGCAAAGTTGGTGGACGAGAAAGCAGCTAGTCTGTCAATGTAAGTCCCCTGTAGGGTGTTCATAAACATGTCGGGCATTTCTCTCTCTGACATTGGAGGTTGGAAAACAGCAGCAAGTTGTCTTCACCTTTGGGCATACTCCCTAAAGCTTTCTCTTGAAGACTGTGACATACCCATTAGGATAGTCATGTTGGGAGCCATGTCCAAGTTATATTGATACTGGCATATGAAAGCTTCGGCCAAATCCTTCCAGTTTCTGACTGTTGCTCTAGACAGGTGAGAATACCATTCACGGAAAGCCACAGTCAGTCTGTCTTCGAAATAGAACATCCACAACTCTTCGTCCATGGTATAAGCTTTCAGTCTCCCCAGAAAGGACTGCAGGTGAGAACTTGGACAAGAGGTACCATTATATCTCTCAAAGCATGGAGGATTGAATTTGTGAGGGATCCTGACTCCCTCAACTAGACCCATGTCCATTACATCGAATCCCAAAGAGTTTTGGGATTCTAGAGATCTCAGCTTCTCCGCTATTTCGTCCAGACGACGATCATAAGCTTCTTCCCCAGCACCAATTACTGTAAACTGTTCCTCTTGAGGGTCCTCCTGCAAGGCAAGACCTCCAGTATTTCCTTGGGTATTCCTGATAACATTGACTTCAGGATTGAGGTGAGGTCCAAAGTCTGGCAGATATGCTTGTGGCTGCCCATGATCATTGTTGCTAGTACCTCCTGTACCTGGATGATTCTCTTCGGGAGTTTGTCGCTATACCAACTCCCTTAATCTCTTCTGGCTTTGAGCTAACCCAGTCATTACTGCCATGAACTAGTTCATCTGAGCCCTCATCTCAGTTTTCTCATTAGCCATCTGAGTTCTCATGTCAGTCAAATCTTGCTGAACTTGGTCCATCTGTAAGCTCGCAAGGTTGTTTCTTGTCGGATACCGATGAACTCTGTTGATGGGGAAAACTCTCCTTCGAGCAATGTTTCCTGAAACCACAACAAAGTGAGAAAACAACAACAAAAACACCTATAAAACAAAGAATGAAGTTAGTATGCAATGCAATATGTCTATCTGTACTCCAAGGGTATCTGATTTGGTTATTTGGTTTTGACCTTCTAGACCTCTAGGAATGATGATGTTGAAGAGAAATGAAGCCCATCAGAAAAATCCAAGTAAACATAAACCATACATTACAAAATGTCAAGATACATAGTTTATGATTACAACAAGTTCCCATGGTGGGTCAAAACACAACAAAATCAAGAAATACAACCAAATCATAGTGAGAAATAAAGTACAACCAAAAGGAAATGCAAATACAAAGAAATCAAAGATCCAGCCCAAAGTCATCCTCTCTGACTTCCTTCAGGAGAGCATCAGTCACTGGTCCAACTGGGTGCTCTGTGATGGTCCTGATAAGAAGGTTCCTGGTAGCAATGGCACTTGTCAACTTCTTATACTTGTCTTGGTCTTTTGATCTCTTCAACCCCGCCCGGAGCTTCAACTCGGAGATTTCCTTCTGTGCCGCTAAGAAGGCCTCCTGACTCTTTTTCTCATCAGCTTCAAGTTGCTCTATCCTAGCTTGTGTCCTCTGATCTTCTTGCACACGAGCCTCAGTGATCCTGATCCACCTAGCCTGACTTTCTTCCAAGTAGTGCTCAGTTATGGCCTTCTGAATCTTGGCTTCTTTGCAAGCATTCTTCAATACCAACTCCCCTTCTCGGGCCTTTCTGATGTAATCATTTGTCTTCTCAATCTTGGTCATATGCTCGATCCGGAGCTTCTCTAACCTCTCATTGTCTAGACGACTATCATTCCTCTCCCAGAGGGTCTTCTTTAAATCTTCAGAAAGTAGGGTATTTCTCTCTTTCAACTTCTCAAACTCCTCTAAACAGACTATAGCTACAGGCTCTACTGCTGATTGGCCCTGACACATCATCCAGGGTGAAAGGCATGTGAGTGATCCATCCTCTGATTCGAGACCATTCCATATACTGGGTTGAAACTATGTTGTTACACTTACCAAGAATATCAGTCCATTTTGTCTATATGTTACCCCAAGCCCAAACTGCTTGTCGGATAATGGCATGATTATTCTGAATATCACAGTAAAGTGTTTCTGATAAGTCATGTTCTCTTGGTGGATGTACTAAGGCATACCCTAGTTTCCTTTTGAAAAGCAAAGGATTGTAGTTGATGCAACCCTTCACTCCAATAAGAGGTACATTGGGATACTGCCCACAGCTTGTAATTATATCTCTGCCTTTGGTGCTCTGAGTACACCACCTGATGTCTTCTAAAGTGAGAGCAATCATTCTCTTTGCCTAATTTCTTGACTCATGAGTGTAAACACCCCAAATTTTCCCTCACTCATTTCACCATGGCTTGTGATCTTTTCTTTAGTATAAGTTCAATCATATCATCTCATATTACTTTTTGCTTCACTGCATGGTTTCAAAGTCATCTGCATCTAGGGTTTGTGATCTGAGCAATCCCTGAGCTATCTGAGCCACCCCAAAGGCCACCAATAATCTCAAGAGGGTCCATGAATGTTAAATCATCATATTATATCCTCCAAAGATCAAGGAAGTCAAAGAATCACAAGAACTTGCAAAGCATGGAAGCAGAGCCAAGCTTAACTAAACAAATGACCTGAAATTAGGGTTTTGGTTTCAGAGGCCATAACTCCAAAATTTTGAAGTCATTATTGTTTCTATTGGTCTCTATATGATATGAGGATCATGCATACCAATTTTCATGAAGAAATTCAATGGGGAAGGCATCTGATCAATAGATGACTTCTTGAGCAAGTCAGTGCAAAATCAGGGCATCTGAGGCCCCCAATCACCTAACCAAAGGGTCTTCTCCATCATTTTGAATGTGTATGATATTTATTTGATCTTAGAAGTAGTTATAAGTTCACAAAATTGAAGAATTTCAAGCCATTTGAAAAGTTGTCATTTTGGGAAAGTGACTTATAATGCAAACTTGCCATTTTGGGAAAGTTTTTCAACCTCCTCTTTTTTATTCAAAAATGCTCCAAATGAAAAATTCTTGGTCATGAAAGTTGTAGATTGGATCCTACCATTTTCAAAAAGTACAAGAACTTGATCTAATTCATTCTAGAACTAAAGTTATGGCTTTGCAAAGTTGGGAAAAATCACAAAAAATTCACTTATGTGCCAAAGAGGGAAACTTGCAAATTCTTGTACCAAGGCAATTTGTGACTTCTAATTGATGTCTAAGCATTACACAAACATCACACATGACATAAAATTCAGAATTGCCCAAAGATTTCTCAAGTTTCATGCCTTAAACTTCAAGAAATTCAAAAGGGGCCAAAGTGGTACAAAATTGCAAAATGATCCAAATCTCTTCATCCACTTGAGCCAGCTCACTAAATCATTTCTCATGGACCTCCTTGAAGTTGGCTGACTCGAGCCATGCCCCTAAACCAGCCTGCCATGAGCCCATACCCCAAGTACACCAACTTTTGACATTTTGGCAACTTGCCCATACCAATCAACATAGGCCATCACCCACTCTCTGACCTATCACATTTCATTATGTGGATCAAAACCAAGCAAAAGGATACAACATTGCAGCCTAACACTTGAGAATACACAGCACACTCAAAAATCCCCAAATATGCAAAAACCTTCGAATCTCTTAACTCAACCATCAAACCTTCAAACTTTTTCCACCATTCAACTCCATAAACATCACTGATCATTTCTCACCTTTCATTTTGCCCTAAAAAGCCCAGAATCAAAAACACGATTTCCAAACTTCATGAACTGAGTTTCTGCCATTTTCATTTTTGGGGCCATATAAACTCCAACCAAGCATCACAAACACTTCAGGAGGACCATTGGGGGTGATTTGAAGTAAAGAACAGCCCAAAAAATTGCAAACTGAAGCAGCTCAAGCTCAAGTACCTCAAGAACATTTATTCCAGAAACCTCTTTTCATGTTATAAAAATGTTCTTCATGCTTCACTGATCACACTGCACTTTTCATCTTTGAAAATGGTTGAGAAATGAGCTTGTATTGTGCTTCTGAAATTTTTGCAGTTTTTGATGTTTGATTCGAATCTTGTGTTTGAGGCACGATAAATTTGTTTTGGTGATTGATTCTTGTTTAGATGTGTTAGGGGAATGATTCTGGAAAGTTAGAGCATTAGAAATTGCTTAGAGAAGAAGTTGTGATTTTGGTTGATCGGAGAAGATGACCGGAACACTGTTTGGTCACCTGAGAGTGGTTAGGGAACAATTAGGGCTTAATCACGTGTTTAGCTCAGTTTGAATTTGGTGCGTTGGATTTGTTTTCGCGCGCGTCCTCAATGGTCAGGATCTGTCACTTAACCCTAATCTTAATTAATTAGGATAATTAATTAGGATTAGTTTGAATTTAACCAGAGCCAATCCTAGCCTTCCAAATCCGCGCCAAGTCAACTCCCGCCTCCCAAGTTTGAATAACAGCCTTTGGATCTGATTACTTTCTCTTTTAATTCATTTTTATTGCATTTTAATTGTATTTCTTTCCACATTTATTAAAAATAGCAAAACACTTCTAAATAATTTCATTTTTTGCATCATGTCTTAAAATATTTTTCTCATTATGAAAATAATTTTTATTTTATTTTTTGCATAAATTTCGTATTTTTAAAATATTTAAATGTTTATTTTAATTAGTTAATGAGAATTAATTAATTAAAATAACATTTAAGTTTCTAAAAATCACCAAAAAAACCACATTTCATTTTGATACATTTAGAAACATTTTAAAACTCTTCAAACAAATTTCTTTTTGGTTCTTGACCTATTTTGACATTTTTCTTTGGAATTAGGGTTCTTAAAAGTCAATATTTTTGTCCTAACTTAGAAAAATCCTTTCTGCCTAACCATGAGGAGTTTGATGATGGTTCGTTTTGCATTGCATTCTTCATATCATTTTGTTTCTAGGATAAAATTGGTTTGAATTTATCTATCATTTTCAATTTGTTGTGCATTTTTCCTTTTGAAGTGCCTTAAAACCCAAGCTAACTTGAGAAAATAATAACTTCCATTAGGTTAAGATTTAGGTCTCCTCCCTTGGGCAGTGAACTTTTGTTGGGTTAGGGTTCTTTTGATCCTATTTTCAAATTTTTATCATGTCATTTGCTTCTGGTTTTGATTTTTGTATTGTATGTTATGTATAAACCCTAATTTTTTCCTTCATTTGCATCCATCTTCCATATGCTTGTGTTCATGAGCTTGCCATGATATTTTGTGCATCCACATGACTTCTAAGACATCTTCGTACATATTAGAATCAAGTTTGATCATTGCATCATTCATTTGCCATGTTGTGCATTCATTTCATTTCATAAACTTTCATGAACTTTCATGGTTCAAAACATGCTTCATTTTCATCCTCATCCTTGTATGATCATCCACAACTCTTGTCATGTGTTTGAATTTTCTCTTAGCATCATTAACATCATGTTTATGCTTCTGGTTTTGGTTTGCATCATTGCATTCATTTCATGTTCATTTCATTTCATTTCTTTTTGCTAACTTTTCAGGTGGTAAGTATTTGAGAAGTGAATTTGCCTTCACTTCTCATAATTTCTTCTCATCTCTCTTATGAATCCTTGCTGAATTTTACTTTTGTATTAGAGTGAGCTTTCTCATTCATGCTCCTTCTCCTCTTTCTTTCTTCAGACAACTTGTCTTCTTAAGTGAAGCAAGTTGTCTTGTTCTTTTGATTCTCCTTCCTTCATCTTGTTTCTTCCATGGTGGTTTCTTTCTTGAAGATCTTTTGCAATCCTCATAAACCCTAGGACCCCCCAAGCATGATCACAATTAGGGTTTGATTAGTCCCCCATTAGTTTTACCTTTGTGTCATCTTTGTGTCTTCTCTTCTCATCTCATAATCAGGGACTAAACCTTAAGGGTTTTAAGGCTTTGTGATTAAGGTTATGCCTGTATCCTTCTATTAGGATGGAGTGTATAACTTTAATCCTAATTGTTAAACCCTTAATGTGTTTAAATCCTTTAACTAATCCACCTAATAATTACTAAGACACCAAACTTGTAACTTGGGCCTTGCATTAGGGTTCTAATTCTTCCTTGATTGGTTAAGAAGGACTAACCCTGATGTTAATGGACAAGTCCCCCTCAAGTTGTCTTACAAACCATAAAACCCATTTCTTAATCTTACCATTAACTAAAATCCATTTTAATAAAGGTTTTGCTTTGTCATGAGGTTAATCCCTAATCATGGATTAAGTTGAGGAGCCTTCCTCAGCCTAAATGTTCTCATCTATTATCCTTCTATTAGGATGGTGTAATGAGTCCATTAAATCCTTGATTATGGCTTAAACTCATTACTTAACACTAAATAATAACTCCAAAAACATCTAATTAAATGCAAGCAGGTTAATGATCTTAATCCTACATCATGGTGATTAAGTGTGAGGTGCTTACTTCATACTTAAAGTATTCTCATTACCCCTAATCAGAGGGAAGATGTGATGAGTTTACTATCCCTTGGTTTAGACTTAAGCTCATTAACTTATGACAAACTCCAAAAAGCAATAAAAGATTGAAAACACAAAAACAAATAATAATCGTCTCCTCCAGGTTTCTATTCTCACCTCCTTGAGTCACAAACGAGAAATTGCTTCTTCCGTCTAATGTAAGACAGTTTGCACCTGAGCCAGACAGGTCATACACTTGAGCATAGACAAGTAAGCAGTTCACAAGTCAATCTATCTTTCAGTCTCTTTGAGTCGAACTACAGTGTTCTGACTTCCTCATTGCACGAGAGGATACGTAGGCATAACTTAACGGTTATCGAACAAAAGTCTCTGTATATTCCCACTCCTCCTGCCTTATTCTTTTAGTCTCATTATCTTGAGCTTTGCACTTTTGTTCTAGCACTGACATTTCACATATTTCACTTCACTTTCCTTTAGCTCTGACTCTTGCATTCTTTTCCAGTTTTGATACATAAATTGCACTGACACTACCCCTTTAAGCACAAATCTTTTAAGCGTGGATCCCGTCGAGTACGGCGGACAATTTGGGTGCTAATACCTTCCCAGGTTGTAACTAACCCCCTTTCTCAGTTTCTCTGGTTCGCAACCGTCTTATCCATCTTTTCTTAGGTTTATGCAGCATTACCTTTCCTTCGGGATAAAAATGCCTAGCTGTCGACTCTTTTCACTTCTTTCTCCTTCGCCGACCATTCGCGTCTGTACCCCTCTTGACCAAGTGTCATTTGGTGGGAGCGACAATGAGGATTCAATAAAGCTTCTGCCTTTGGTAAATGTCTTAATAACCAACAGTATAATAGAGGTGCACAACATCTAACTAATCTTCCCCTCTATTTCTCATTTCTCTGATGCACTGAGTAGTAGAAATCTCCTAACAGGGTAGGAACTGGATTCTTCAGCAGGAAGAGATGGATAGCATTCTTTCTTACAAACTTAGGCTCGTCTGCAAACAAGATGATTCCATTTATACTAAGAGCCAGGAGAGCACAAACAGTTTCCCACTTCCCTGCTGCAGCATAACTGGTGGCCTGAGTGATCAAGAAGTCCAAATGGAGGCCTAAGATTCCAACCTTGGTGGTCATATGATGATCAATGATGGTAGTTTCCAAATATAGAGCCTTAGCTATGTCTTCATTCCTAGGAGCAATCATCTCAGGGTTGAAATGAATCCCTCTCCTGATGGGGACACCCAACAACATGGAAAACTCTTCTAACAAAGGACCCATCTGGAAGTCTGGGAAAGTGAAATATCTGAGAGAAAGGTCATAGAACTGAAGGCAAGTGTGGATCATACTCTTCTGTGATGCATCCAAGTCCATGATCATGTCCATAATACCACCGTAATGTTCCCTGAATAAAGGGACATGATCAGGAGTGATAAGTGTCTGGATCTGCCTGATGCCTGCTAAAGAGGGCTCAAAGAAATGATAAGTGATGTTGCTCTTCCTGGATGAGTCCATACTGACAATGGATGCTGATGAAGATAATTGAGGAGAAAACTGATGAAGACAACTGTAGAAGATACCAGCTGGAGAATATCTATGAGGAAGATACCTAATGAAGAAGCTTTCTTATAAAGATAACCGATGAAGATGGTTGAGCAGAAGAACAGTCAAAACAAAACCAAAAATGATGTGGATACCCTGTAAAACAAATAGACACATGTTAAATGATGCAAAATGATGTATATCAAAACAGATACTGGATTTCTAAGCCTTCAGCTGGACTTTTCCGAACATACATGGACTTATATCAAAACAGATAATCGGATCCAGCTTGATCACAAACCCTTGCATATCATTTGCATATATCATCATTGCATCATTTAACATTTGTTTATTTGCTTTTCAGGGTATCCATTTCACTGTATCTTGGTTTTGGTTTTGACCCCTTCTTCTGCATAGACCTCTGCTTCAGTTGTCTTCATCAGTTGTCTGCTTCAGTTATCTCCATCCTCACCAGCATCAGTCTGTCAGTGGCTCATTTCCAGCAACAGTCTGTGATCTTTATCAGCACCTATTTTCAGCTTCTTCAGCAGCATTCATGACTACTCCCAGGAAGAGCAACATATCCTACCATTTCTTTGAGCCTGTGTTGACAGGTATCAGGCAGGTCCAGTCACTCATTACACCTGATTATATCCCTTTGTTTATAGAGTATTATGGAGGTATCCTGGATATGGTTATGGACCTTGACCCTTCTCAGATGAGTATGATACACACATGCTTGCAGTTTTATGACCCTCCTTTGAGATGTTTCACATTCCCAGACTTTCAGTTAGGGCCTCTGCTGGAAGAGTTTGCTTCATTTCTTGGAGTATCTATCAAGGGTGGAATTCCTTTCAACCCAGAAATGCCAGCTCCCAGAAATGAAGAGATAGCAAAGGCATTGTACCTGGAGCCTGCCTTAATTGAGCAAAGTATGACAACAAAAGTTGGGATCCCTGGCTTGCATATAGACTTCTTGGTTTCTCAGGCCATCCTGAAAGCTTCATTGGGAGAATGGAGGGCAGTCTGTACACTGTTAGCCCTCAGCATATATGGGGCTATACTGTTTGCATATGAGCCCAAATTTGTCAGCAAGAATGCCATCCATTTGTTTCTTCTGAAGAACCCAGTGCCCACATTGCTAGGAGATTTTTACTACTCCATTCATCAGAGGAATGAGAAACAAAAGGGGAAGTTGGTAAGATGTTGTGCTCCTCTGTTTTACACCTGGCTGCTCAAACACCTGCCTAAGTCAGATGCCTTCTTGAATCCCCACCAACAGAAGAATTGGGCCAAGAGGCTCATTGCCTTGACTTCAGATGATATTAGATGGTGTACCTAGAGCACCAAAGGCAAGGACATTATCACCAGTTGTGGACAATACCCAAATGTGCCTCTGATAGGAGTAAAGGGTTGCATCAACTACAATCCTTTGTTGTTTAAGAGACAACTGGGCTATGCTTTGGTTCACCCTCCCAGAGGACAAGATTTAGCTGAGACCCTGTATTGTGAAGTGAAGCCTAATTCAGTTGCTGTCAGACAAGCATCCTGGGCTTGGGACAACATCCAGACAAAGGGGGTAGCTATCCTTGGAAGGTGTAATAATATTGCTTCAGCTCAATACTATGACTGGTCCCGTACTAGAGCTCAAATTACCGGAATGCCTTTTATCTTGGAAGACATACCTGGGCCATCCACAGTACAGCCAACAACAACTATCAGCCTAGAGGAATTCGAGAAGCTGAAGGAAAGGAATGAGAACTTATCTCAAGCTTTAAAGAAGACTCTTTGGGAAAGGAGTGATGGTCGTCTGGACATTGAGAGATTGGAGAAGCTTAGGGTGGAGCATCTTGCCAAAATTGAGAAGACAGAGGACTATATCAGGAAAGCAAGAGCTGGGGAGAAAATATTGAAGAATGCCTGTAAAGAGGCCAAAAGTCAGAAGGCTAGGGCTGAGCTCTATCTGCAAGAGAGTCAGGCTAGGTGGGTCAGGATCACCGAGGCCCGTACACAAGAAGACCAAAAGACTCAAGCTAAGATTGAACAGCTAGAGGCTAATGAGAGGAAGCAGTAGGAAGCTTTGTTGGCAGCCCAGAAGGAGATTTCAGAGTTGAAGCTCAGGGCAGGATTGAAGAGATCAAAAGACCAGGGCATGCATAAGAAGCTGACCACTTCCATTGCTACCAGGAACCTCCTCATTAGGACCATTACAGAGCACCCAACTGGTCCAGTGACTGAGGCACTCCTGAAGGAGGTCAGAGAGGATGAATTTGGACTGGATGTCTGATTCTTTGTTTGTTGTTGTTTCCATTTGATATACTTTTCTCTTTTGTTGTATTTTGACCCTCCATGGGCATATATTGTAAAACAAACTATGTACCTTTCATCATTTGTAATATATTTTAGTTTTTTCCATTTGAGCTTTTCATCTCAACAACATCAAGCATCTTCCTCGAGGTCTGGAAAGGTCAAAACCAAGAACCAAACCGGATACCTTGGAAAACAAACAAACATACTGCATTGCATACTAACATTTTCTTTGTTTTGTAGGTTTTGTTTATTACTTTGTTTCTAACTTTGTTGTGACTTAAGGAAACATTGCTCGTCGCAGAGTGTTCCCTGTCAACCGCATGCACCGGTACCCGACTCGTAACAACCTTCCCGGTATTCAAATGGAACAAGTACAGCAGGATCTGACTTAGGTCAGAAATCAGATGACCAATGAGAGGTTGGAGATGAGAAATCAGATGTCTCAATTCATGGCAGTGATGACTGGCTTAACCCAGAGTCAAGAAAGATTAAGAGAGATGGTGGAAAGGCAAACTCCTGAGGAGCCTCATCTTGGAACACGAGGAACTAGTAACAATGAACGGGGCCAGCCTCGTATTGACCCACCAGTATTTGGGCCATATCTGGATCCAGAAGTTAACATCCCAAGAAATGTGCAAGGTAATACTGCTGGGGGGAGAATCTTGCAAGAAGATCCCCAAGAAGAACAATTCACTGTCATGGGGGCTGGAGATGAAGTATATGACAGGAGGCTGGACGAAATTGCTGAGAAGTTAAGATCTTTGGAGTCTCAAAATTCTTTGGGCTTCGATGTGATGGACATGGGGCTAGTGGATGGGGTGAGAATCCCTCACAAATTCAAACCCCCATGCTTTGAAAAATACAATGGCACGTCCTGTCCTCGCACTCACCTGCAGTCTTTCCTGGGAAGGCTCAAAGCATATACCATGGACGAAAAGTTGTGGATGTTCTACTTTGAAGACAGTCTGACTGGAGCTTCAAGGGAATGGTATTCACACTTGACCAGAGCTACCATCAGATGCTGGAAAGACTTAGCTGAAGCTTTCATCAGACAATATCAGTACAACCTGGACATGGCTCCCAACAGAACTCTTCTAATGGGCATGTCTCAGTCTTCTAGAGAGAGCTTCAGGGAATATGCCCAAAGGTGGAGACAGCTTGCTGCTGCTGTCCAACCACCCATGTCAGAGAGGGAAATGGCTGACATGTTCATGAATACATTGCAAGGGACCTATATTGATAGATTTTCTGCCTTCTCCTCTACCAGTTTTGCTGATGTGGTCATAGCTGGTGAACGGATTGAAATTCTATTAAAGATGGGCAAAATTTCCGACAGTGGTGCAAGTTCATCCAGCAATCCCAGAAAGTCTTTTGTGGGACCCCGAAGGGCCGATGAAACAAATTCCATTCATGCAAGCAGGGGCAGGCCTCAGTATGTACACCGGTCAGTAGCAGCAGTCACCATTCCGGCTCCGATTCCTCAATAATCAGTATATCCTCAACAACAACAACCACAATATCAACAACAAGTTCATTATCCGCAACAGAGAACCTACAACAACAACAACAACCAACAACAACGTCCTTTCCAACAAAGACTATCACAGGAAAACAAGGTAATTGACCCAATCCCAATGTCGTATGCTGCACTCTTGCCACAACTCCTGAAGCTCAACCTGGTTGAGTTAAGGACATTGCACCTCCAAATCCCACCAATATGCCAAAGAATTATGATGCAAATGCCAGGTGTGCATTTCATTCAAACGCACCAGGGCATAATACTGAAAAATGCAGGGCCTTACAGATGAAAGTCCAAGATCTGGTGGACTCAAAAGCTCTCAACTTTGCGCCTCCTCCAAATGTCACAAGAAATTCAATGCCTAGTCACAACGGGCCTAGGATTAATGCTTTTGATGAAGGCAAACCATTCACCTTAATCACCAGTGTTGCACAAATTCGAACACCTTTGGTTGAAATCAAAGCTCAGCTTTTAGAATGCCAAGTGTTCCCCGGGTGTGAACTCGGCTGTGGGTATTGCAATATTGCAGTCAATGGATGTGAAAGGCTGAGAAATGGCATATATGGTCTTATCAAGGATGGTATCCTTCAGATTACGACAACAGCGCCTACAACTCCAACGGTCCCTTCATCCACAATCCCAGATACTCCTACAACGTCAACAACCATTGTTCCAACAGATTCTACTACAACTCCAACAACTGCTCAATCAATCACTTCAACGGATGCAAGTTCAGTCACCATCCCTGCTACAACTTCAATCCCCATCCAGTCAACAGTGCCTTCTACAACATCAGCAGCAATTAGTGAAAGTGTCTCAACGGTTACAATATACTACGATCCTACAAATGTTCCTACCAACAATTCACAACAAATTACTACTTCTGTCAGAACTCCAGTTACCATATATTATGATCCACACACCATTATGGTCCCCTCTGCAGCTGCTATCAGTCCAGTTACTATCACAGTGCCTGGGCCAGTTCCTTACGAAAGCAGTAATGCCATCCCTTGGCATTATGGCTCAGATCTATACTACGAAGGGCAGAAAATCACTTTAGAATCATCAACTTCTTCGCCTCAGATAGACAATGTGGGGGGAGGCGGAGGCTTCACTAGAAGTGGACGTCTCTTTGCCTCGCAAATTCCAAGACCCGTTGCCGAAGCAGAAGCTGCTGCTAAGGCAAAAGGGAAGAGCATGGTGCCAGAAGAACTAGTTGCTAAAGAAGTTTTGAAGACCCCTTTTGATCAAGAGGTTGATGAATTCATGAGAATCATAAAGAAAAGTGATTACAAGGTGGTAGACCAGCTTCACCAAACACCTTCCAAAATCTCCATACTATCATTGTTAATGTGCTCCGAAGCTCATCGGAATGCACTATTAAAAGTCCTTCACGCAGATTATGTGTCGGAGGAGATTACTGTCAATCAGTTAGAAGCTGTAGTTGGAAATGTCAACGCTAGTAATGGACTAGGATTTACAAACACTGATCTAACAACGGAAGGTCGCAATCATAACAAGGCTTTGCACATTACCTTGGAGTGTAAGGGTGTAGTTCTTTCTCACGTACTGGTAGACACAGGGTCATCCCTCAATGTCCTGCCCAAGAAAGCCCTTGTGAAGCTTGAGTATGACGGATTGGCACTACGCCCAAGTAACTTGGTAGTGAGAGCCTTTGACGGTTCTAAAAGATTAGTTCTGGGAGAGATAGAATTACCCATAATGATTGGCCCACAAGTTTTCAAAACGACCTTCTTTGTGATGGATATACAGCCTGCCTACAGCTTTCTATTGGGTAGAACATGGATACACGCCGCTGGCGCCGTGACGTCAACCCTTCACCAGAAGTTAAAATTCGAGTGGAAAGGCCAAGTCATTACTATTTGTGGGGAGGAGGATATTTTTGTTAGCCAGCTGGCTACTTTCAAATACATTGAAATGGATGGGGAGATCCATGAAACCATGAGCCAAGGGTTTGAGGCCCTGAATATCAATGAAGCATCTTCTGTGCTTGGGACCTTCATCACATCATATCAACAAGCCCAAAAGGTTGTTGAGGAAGGTACCGCCCAAGGCTGGGGCAAGCTGCTGCCCGTGGAGAAGAAAGAAGACCGATTCGGGTTGGGTTACATACCAACTCGCCAAGATCAACCAGAGGCTGCAAAGGAGCCCAAGTTTGTCAGCAGGGGGATGCTCACCCCGGATGCTGTGAATAGCTTGGAAGATGAGTCAGAAGACGAGCGCAACCTGGAAAGCTGCATACGTCCAAGAATCCCGGGGAGTCAAGTTTCAAACTGGTCTTCCCAGGAAATTATAAGGGTTACTCCTACAGAGTAATTATTATTTCCTGTGTTTTTAAAGCATGCATCAAGTCCTGCATCTTGCCCAAGATGTCAGGACTCATTTTGTAATCGGGCCATCTTGTATTTTGTGCAAAGATCAATTAATGAATATCAAGACATCTTTTGCAAATGAGTCTTTTCTTTTTCGCTCACTGTTTTTCATTTTTCATTTTTTGTACAAAAATAAAATGGCAATGCTTTTCAAAATAAATGACTTCATTCTCACTTTTTAAACAAGATAAAACTGATCACTAAAATGAACAAATCTAAACCATTGCAGAGAATACCCTCCAGACTACACCGACAACGACACCGCTATGACTTCTTATGACTTTGACAATCCAATTAATCAAGCTGATGAAGGGGTTGAAGAAGATTATGAGCTACCTGAAGAGCTAGCCAGGTTGTTGAGACAAGAGGAGAAGGTTATCACTCCTCACCAGGAGGAAGTTAAGACGGTTAATCTTGGTACAGAAGAAGACCTGAAAGAAGTTAAGATCGGGGCCTGCCTGCAAGATTCAGTGAAAGAGCAACTGATTGACATGCTTCGGCAGTATGTGGATGTTTTTGCTTGGTCTTATCAGGATATGCTAGGGCTGGACACCGACACTTTTATGCACAAGCTGCCTCTAAAAGAAGAATGTCCTCCAGTAAAAAAGAAGTTGCGCCGTACTCGCCCAGATATGGCAATGAAGATAAAAGAAGAGGTACAAAAACAGTGGGATGTCGGTTTCATTGCTGTGACTAGTTACCCGCCGTGGGTTGCTAACATTGTACCTGTGCCTAAGAAGGATGGCAAAGTGAGGATGTGTGTGGATTATCGGGATCTGAACAGAGCCATCCCGAAAGATGACTTCCCATTACCTCACATTGATGTATTGGTCGACAATACGGCTCAGTTCTCGGTGTTCTCCTTCATGGATGGGTTTTCAGGATATAATCAGATCAAGATGTCACCTGAAGACATGGAGAAGACAACTTTCATCACACCCTGGGGAACATTCTATTATAAGGTGATGCCATTCGGACTGAAGAATGCGGGTGCCACTTACCAACGGGCTATGGTAACATTATTCCATGACATGATCCACAAGGAAATTGAATGTTATGTGGACGACATGATTGCCAAGTCCCTCACAGAAGAAGACCACCTGGTGAATCTATTGAAGCTATTCAAGCGTCTGAGGAAATACCAATTGAAGTTAAACCCCAACAAATGCACATTCGGGGTGCGATCCGACAAGATGCTGGGATTTATCGTAAGTGAGAAAGGGATTGAAGTTGACCCTGATAAAGTCAAAGCCATTCAATAAATGCCTGCACCGAAGACTGAAAAAGAAGTTTGGAGGTTTCTAGGTAGATTGAACTACATTTCACGGTTCATATTTCACCTCACAGCAACCTGTGAACCCTTGTTCAAGTTGTTAAGAAAAGAACAAACAGTCAGGTGGAACGAAGACTGCCAGAGGGCTTTTGACAAAATCAAGGAATACTTACAAGAGCCTCCGGTCCTTATGCCTCCAATTGAAGGAAGACCTCTAATCATGTACTTGACAGTATTAGAAGAGTCAATGGGGTGTGTGCTGGTCCAGCATTACGAGTCTGGTCGAAAAGAGTATGCAATATACTACCTAAGCAAAAAGTTTACCGACTGTGAACAACGTTATTCACTGCTCGAGAAAACTTGTTGTGCTTTAGCGTGGGCTGCTCGCCGACTAAGGAAGTATATGTTGACCCACACTACCTTATTGATATCCAAGATGGATCCAGTTAAGTACTTTTTTGAGAAGCCAGCACTTACCGGACGGGTTGCAAGATGGAAAATGATTCTCACAGAATATGACATTCAATACACATCTCAAAAAGCCATCAAGGGCAGTGTGTTGTCTGATTATCTTGCTGAGCAACCCATTGATGATTACCAGCCTATGAGATTTGACTTCCCCGATGAAGATATCATGTTCATAAAAGCAAAAGATCATGAGGAGCCCGTTCACACTAAAGGGCCTGACCTAGAAGAAGAATGGACTATGATGTTTGATGGGGCTGTTAATATGAATGGTCGTGGTGTTGGTGCAGTACTCATTACACCTAAAGGAGTTCACATGCCTTTCTCGGCAAAACTCACTTTTAATTGCACTAACAACGAAGCTGAATACGAAGCTTGCATTATGTGTCTTGAGGAAGCCATTGACCTCAGGATCAAGACTTTGACTGTATTCGGAGATTCAGCTCTGGTAATTAATCAAACCAATGACAAATGGTACACTCACCAGGATCATCTGATACCCTACCGGGATTATACAAGGAGGTTATTGACTTTCTTCACAATGGTCAAGCTTGAGTATATCCCTCGAGATGAAAATCAGTTTGCATATGCTCTGGCTACCATTTCATCCATGATCAAAGTTCAAGCTGCCAACTTTGTACCTCGGATTTCAGTATCCAGACTTGACAGACCAGCATACGTGTTTTCAGCAGATCTTGCAAAAGATGATAAGCCTTGGTTTCACGACATCAAATGCTTCTTGGAAGATCAAACATACCCACCTGGGGCATCTCCCAATGATAAGAATACATTAAGGAGGCTTGCTGGTAGTTTCTTCCTGAATGCAGATGATTCCTTGTACAAGAGAAACTTTGATATGGTACTTCTCAGATGTGTTGATAAGGCAAAAGCGGACTTATTGATGCACGAGGTGCACGAAGGATATTTCGGTACCCATGCCGGAGGACATGCTATGGCCAAAAAGTTGCTAAGGTCAGGTTATTACTGGATCACAATGGATGCACACTATTGTGCTTATGCCAGAAAATGCCATAAATGTCAGATTTATGCGGATAAAGTGCACGTGCCTCCAAATCCTTTGAATGTGATGTCTTCACCTTGGCCTTTGGCCATGTGGGGCATTGATATGATTGGCAAGATCGAACCGACTGCTTCAAATGGCCACGGATTCATCCTGGTAGACATTGACTATTTCACCAAATAGGTTGAAGTAGCTTCGTATGCAAATGTCACAAGGCAAGTCGTAGCCCGATTCCTGAAGAGAGATATCATCTATCGGTATGGAGTGCCCGAGCGAATCATTACTGATAATAGTTCCAACTTAAACAATAAAATGATGGCAGAGTTATGTCGGGACTTCAAGATCCAACACCACAATTCTTCTCCTTACAGGCCAAAGATGAATGGCATTGTGGAGGCAGCTATCAAGAATATCAAGAAGATTGTGCAAAAGATGGTGGTCACGTACAAAGACTGGCATGAGATGCTACCATTTGCCTTGCATGGGTACCGTACATCAATCAGAACTTCCACTGGGGCAACACCGTATCAGCTTGTGTATGGTATGGAGGCAGTCCTACCTGTTGAAATTGAATTACCCTCTTTGTCGCTCCCACCAAATGACACACAGGGCCAAGAAGGGTACAGACGCGAACGCTCGGCGAAAAGAGAAAAGAAAAGAGTCTCCAGCTAGGAATTTTTATCCCGGAGGAAAGGTAATGCTGCATAGACCTAGGAAAGATATGGATAAGACGGTTGCGAACCAGAGAAACTGAGAAAGGGGGTTGGTTACAACCTGGGAAGGTATTAGCACCCAGATTGTCTGTCGTACTCGACGGGATCCACTCTTAAAAGATTTGTGTTTTAAAGGGGTAGTGTCACTGCAATTTGTGTGTCAAAGTTGGAAAGAATGCAAGTGTCAGTGTAAAAGGAAAAGTGAAGTGTATAAGAGAAGTGTCAATGTAAGAACAAGAGTGAAATGCTCAAGACCATGAGGCTTAAAGAATAAGGCTGGAAAGAGGGGGAATATACAGAGACTTTTGTTCGATAACTATTAAGTTATGCCTACGTATCCTCTTGTGCAATGAGGAAGTCAGAACACCGTAGTTCGACCCAAAGAGACTGAAAGGTAAGTTGACTTGTGAACTGCTTACTTGCCTATGCTCAAGTGTATGACCTGTCTGGCTCAGGTGCAAACTGTCTTGCATTAGACGGAAGAAGCAAGTTCTCGGTTGTGAGTGAATGAGATGAGAAAAGAATCTCGGAGGAGACGATTATTGTTTGTTTTTTGTATTTTCAGTCTTTTATTGCCTTTTGAAGTTTGTCATAAGATAATGAGCTTAAGCCTAAACCAATGGGTTAGTAAACTCATCACATCTTCCCTCTGATTAGGGGTAATGAGAATACCTTAAGTGTGAAGTCAGCATCTCACACTTAGTCACCATGATGTAGGATTAAGATCATTAACCTACTTGTGATTAATTAGATGTTTTTGTTGTTTTTGTTTAGTGTTGAGTAATGAGATTAAGCCATAATCAGGGATTAAACAGACTCATTACACCATCCTAATAGAAGGATAATAGATGAGAGTGTTTAAGCTGAGGAAAGCTCCTCAACTTAATCCATGATTAGGGATTAACCTCATGACAAAACAAAGCCTTTATTAAGTGGATTTCAGTTAATGATAAGATGAAGAAATGAGTTTTATGGTTTGTAAGAATTAGAACCCTAATGCAAGGCCCAAGTTACAAGCTTGATGTCTTGATAATTATTAAGTGAATTGATTAAAGGATTTAAACACATTAAGGGTTTAACATTTAGGATTAAAGTTACACACTCCATCCTAATAGAAGGATGCAGGCATAAGCTTAATCACAAAGCCTTAAAGCCTTTAGGGTTTAGTCCCTGATTATGAGATGAGAAGAGAGGACTCAAAGAGACACAAAGGTAAAAGCTAAATGGGGGACTAATAAACCCTAATTGTTATCATGCTTGGTCATTCCTAGGGTTTGTGAGGCTTAAGAAGGAAATCTTCAAGGAACCACCAAGGAGAGAAGCAGATGAGAGGAGCAAAGAGAAGCAAAACAACTTGCTTCACTCAAGAAGACAAGTTGCTTGAAGAAAGAAGGTGAGATGAACAAGAATGAGCAAGCTCAATCCAAAGCACAAGATAAAATACAGCAATGATGCATAAGAGAGATGAAAAGAGATTGTGAGAAGTGAAGGCAAATTCACTTCTCAAACAACTTCCCACCTGAAAAGTTAGCAAAAGAAATGAAATGCAATGCAAAATGAAATGCAATGTCATGATGTAAACCAAAACCAGAAGCATAAGTATGATGTTAATGATGCTATGAGATGATGCAAACATGAGGCAAGGCATGAGAATGATCATACAAACATATGGATGCAAGAGAAGCATGCTTTGAACCATGAATGTTCATGAAAAGTTATGAAATGTAATGGACATGTAACATGGAAAATGAAAGATGCAATGATCAAACATGATTCTAATATGTCCTAAGATGTATTATGAATCAAATGAATGCACAAAATGTCATGGAAAGTCATGGTATGCAAGCAAATGGAAGGTGGATGCAAAGGAAGGCATGAATTAGGGTTATATGCAACATACAAAGCAAAAATCCAAAACCAGAAGCAAATGACATGATAAAAATTTGAAAATGCAATCAAAGGAACCTTAGACCTATACAAACTCACTTCCCAAAGGAGGGGATCCAACTCTTAACCTAGTGAGAGTTATGAATTTTCTAAGATTTGCTAGGGTTTTAAGGTACCTTGTCAAGAAAAATGCAAAACAAATTGAAAATGCAAGATCAAATCATGCCAATTTTACCCTATAAACTACATGTTATGCAAGATGCAATGCATAAAGAATCATTGTCCAACTCTCAATGGTTAGGCAGAAATGAATTTTTGAAGTTTGAAACAAAATATTGCCTTGAAATGAAATTAAATTCCATTGAAAATAATCAAAAGGCATCAAGAACAAAAAAGAAATTTGGTTTGAGAGTTGGAAAATGTTTCTAAATGTTTGAAAATGTTACATGAATTTTTTTGTTATTTTTAAATACCTAAAAGTATTTTTAATTAATTAATTTCCATTAATTAATTAAAAATAAACTTTTAAATGATTTAAAAATAATTTTTAATGCAAAAAATAAAAATAAAAATATTTTTGTGTTCTGAAAAATAATGAAAACCTTGACAAAATTTTTCATAATTTTTAAACATTTTTTTCTATTTTAAATTAAATGTACAAAATAAATCAAATAAAATGAATTAAAATTAATAAAAAGGAAAAGTAATCTCATCCTAAGGCTGATATTCAAACTTGGGGGAGGATGTTTGACTGCGCGCGCGAATTGATGGTCAGGATTGATTCTGGCTTAATTAACTTAATTATGATTTATTAAATTAATAAAAACAAGTTAGGGTTTAATGACTTGATTTGGACCATTCAAAACTTAAGCTAATCCGCATCCAATGGCTATGAACGCATCTGGTAAACTAATTAGGGTTAGGGCTTAATGACTTTCAGGTGACCAGAGGGAAGCTCCGGTCATCTTCTCCTGCGGGTCAAAAACCCTAAAACATGCTACAGGCCACCATTCATCAAATTGAACACAGGGAAATGATCCTCTACCCAAACCCCATTCAAATCACCCCTAAAACAACATTTATAACCCAAGAACAGAGGGAATCGAAGCAAACAAATTTCACGGGTGAAATTTCAGAGAGCAACCAAATGCTCATTTCTTCACCATTTTTGATTCTAAAGGTACCAGCATGATCAGCATGACATACACTTTCATTTTATAACAAGAAAAACAAGCTCTGAAAAGTTGAAATTTTGAAGTTACCTGAGAAGAAGAACTGTGAAGATGAGCTTTCCTGGCCTTTCTCTTATGCAAACTGCCTCTCCTGAACCTCCTGAGCTCAATGGAATGCTTCAAAACTTTTGTTGATGGCTGATTTGTGAAGATGAGTTCTGGTGTAGCAGATTTTACAGTTGTGTTCTAGGGGGTTTCAGGCTGTTTTAATGGTGGTTTTTTGTTCCATGGAGGATTTGTGGTTCATTGGTGAAGAAAGAACTGAGGTTTCATGGCTGTGTAAGGAAATTCGAAGAGGAAGAGTTTTTGACAGAATTTTGTGGATGCAAGAAAGTGGGAGGATTCAGCTTGTGTGTGGTATGCTTTTGGATTGCTAGAGGTCCACATATCATGCTCTGGTTGGGCAGAGAGTTGGTGTGTCACTGTGGGATTGGTATGCGCCTTTGTGCAAAAAGTCAAGATATGGTGTACCTTAGGCATGGCTCTGGCCAGAGACAATCTAGAGGCTTGTCCTGCCTCAGCTTGCGTCAAGGATGACCCTTGGATGGTTCATGAGAGGCTGCTGCATTTGGATTATGAGTTGAGAGAGTTTTTGCAACATGCCCACTTGTTACATTTCATGACTTTTTGTTATGTACATGTGAGAAAACCTTGCTGAATTTTGGTGTGTGATGCCTCATGAGGTCATGGAAATGCTTTGAAACCAGCTAGAGATCATACAATCCCTTTGAGAATGATTTTGCAAAAAATCCCTATTTGTACTTTCATGAATAATGGCCTATGGTTATGTGAAAATCAAGGCAAATAAATGAGAAATCCCTTGGGCCAATTCTGATTTTAGGTCATGCATTGCATTGGTATGATGATTAGAGGTCATATTGAAGTCACATAAAGGCTTGCCATGAGAAATTGCAAGTTTTCCACTTTGTGCAAAAGTGAAATTTCAATGATTTTGTCCAACTTTGCAAGGCCATAACTTTTGATCCAAAATGAATTAGAATGAGTTCTTGTACTTTTTGAAAAGGGAATGATCCATTCTACAACTTTCATGACCAAAGTTTTCTCATTTGAAGCATTTTTGAATCAAAAAGCAAGGGTTGAAAAAGTTTCCCAAAATGGCAAGTTTCCATTACAAGTCATTTTCCCAAAAAGTCAACTTTGCAAATGGCTTGAAATTCTTCAATTTTGTGAACTTCTAACATCTTCTATGATCAAATAAAGATCATACATAATCAAAATGATGAAGAACACCCCTTGGTTGGGTCACTGGGGGCCTCAGATGCCCTGATTTTGCACTGACTTGCTCAAAAAGTCAACTCTTGATCAGATGCCTTCCCCATTGAATTTCTTCATGAAAATTGGTATGCATGATCCCTATACCATATAGAGACCAATAGAAACAAGAATGACCAAAAAATTTGGAGTTATGGCCTTTGAAACCAAAACCCTAATTCTAGGTCATCTGTGGAGTTAAACCTGGCTCTGCTTCCATGCCATTCTCAGTTCTTGTGATTCTTTGATTTTCTTGAATTTGAGGGGATATAATATGATGCTTGAAAATACATGGACCCCTTTGAAGTGATTGAAGACCTTTGGAGTGGCTCATATGACTCTTGGGTGGCTAAGATCACAAACCCTAGATGCAAATGACTTTGAACCAATGCAGTGGAACAAATATGCAATATGAGATGCTATGATTGAAATTATGCATATGAAGAGATCACAAGCCATGGTGTGAATGGGTGAGGGCAAATTTGGGGTGTTTACACTCTTTACGGGTATTGATGGATGTTAAGCTAAACGAAGCAGAATGGGTCCGATCCCGGTACGAACAACTGAATCTGATTGAAGAGAAGAGATTAGCTGCAATCTGTCATGGGCAGTTATATCAGAAGAGAATGAAGAAAGATTTCGATCAGAAAGTCAGGCTTCGAGAATATCAAGTAGGAGATCTTGTGCTGAAAAGACTCCTTCCTCCTCATACAGACCACAGGGGCAAATGGACTCCGAATTATGATGGTCCATTCATTGTAAAGAAATTTTTCTCTGGTGGAGCACTGATGCTCACTACTATGGATGGTGAAGATTTCTTATCCCTTGTGAATTCAGATGCAGTTAAAAAATACTTCGCATAAAATGACCCGCTGGACATAAAAACAGAATGTAAGTCCAGGCAAAAATAGGGCATCCCGATGAGTCAAAAACAGAATAAGAGACTCGTGCAAAAATAAGGGAAAATAAATCAAAAAAATGTACACCCGCTGAGTTGAAAAGCCACATTGGACAACTCAGGCAAAAATGGGTATCCCGGTGGATTGAAAACCTGAAAGGGCGATCCACGCAAAATAAGGGAATAAGCGAACAACTGCATTCTGAATTCGGCTGTATCACTTACAACACGGCAAGCTTCGAAAGGTTAAAGCATCGGCCAAAATCAGCCTTCTTCAAAAAGCAAGATGAGAAGAACATCAATGTTATACGAGTCATAGCAAAAGGGAAGCACTAAAGCATCGTCAACATTGCCATCATCTTTTTGTTTCTCAATTTTGTAACAATATCCTCATTTCAGGGGATCCGTTCCTTTGACTGTACTTGCCAATTCAGGGCACGTAAATTAATAAAATCAGATTTTCAGTCACGTTTTGTCTCGTACATTCTATTTTCATTTGCGAAAATGTCTGATGTCCTTAATATAATGATTGCATAAATACAGATGCGTCTTTTCTAAGAATTACATGCTTACAGGAAATATACTCGCTCCAGGAGTGTCTAAATTCCTATGATGGAATCCAGTAAGGGATACCTCGGGATACTTGTACGTTTCTTTGTCATAACAGGATTTCAGGTAGTCAAAGCACAACATGGGGCATGAAAGCTTCTCCCCAGTGAGCTGCCAAATCATTACTTACTCATCACATCTTCCCCATAGCACCAGAGATGTTTCTCCCTACAGGACTTTGGGAAGATCGTTCAGTGATATTTTCCTCCCCAGCCGAGTGTTATACAGGGAACCATCTCCCCGCAAGAGTTCCAACCTCTGTCCAGGAGAGCAATGTCTGAAGATCTCACAACAAAGTGACGAAGGCTTCCACAGGCCCCAGTTGGGCTCCTCATCACCAAGAATAGGTCTATCAGTGACTTATTCCCCCAAATAGAGTCAGATATATAAAATCTACCAATGATCTCATCCCCAGCTGGGAATATCCTTCAAGCAGATCAGCCAGAGATCTTCACCGCAACGGGATCTGAATCCCGGATCGGTACCTTCGCATAATCATAACATTCGCATCATATTTTCCCCCAGAGCGTAGCATTCCGTCTAATACGGAGCATTACGGCAAAAATCAAACATATTGCATAGTCACAAGCCATGATTGAATCAATCCCCTGTGAATACTGACACACCATCAACAGCATGCAGGATACCACTCAAATTCCCCAGCAGAAAGCCAAAGCGTCCTCTTTGCACTCACAAAAACATGTTAATACACTCTCCTGACACCCGTCTGTGTCACCTATCCCCAGCACAGTTTCCTAAAACCTTGCTTATTATATCTTCCGACACCCGTCCGTGTCATCCTATCCCACAGAGTGTCGGAATATCTATTTGTACACTTTCTCTTATGATACTCATCTGTATCATGCTCTCCCCAGCAAGTTGAACACTCGTCTGTGTCTTACTCATACCTTTTTTTCTTTCTTATATAGATACTCGTCTGTATCTTGTATACACTTATTTCCCCTCAGAGTCGACACTCGTCCATGTTCTTTGTTAACCGGTTGGTACTCATCCGTACCATCGTCTCGGAACATGCGCCAGCGTTTGTTTCTACCGATACTCGTCCGTATCGTAGTTTTAAGGGTGTTCGTCCGCATCTTTAATCTATACACCATGTCAAACATGCATACCTTTTCTTTCTTGGATTTAGACACTCGTCTGTGTCTATCATTCCCCAGAAGAGTCCCCGGCAAATCCCAATAAATTATTTCCTTTCTATTTGACATTCGTCCTATGTCATGATACTTCCGGCAGCCGTACCCTGCCAGGTGATCATCCTTCACCTTTTGATGACCGTCCTTCATCATTCCTCCAGCGGAGTTTCCACTATTGGAACCCTCTTCTATCCGACATTCGTCCTATGTCGTGATATTTTTAGCAGCTGTCCCCTGCTAGGTGATCGTCCTTCACCCTTTTGATGACCGTCCTTCATCATTTTTATCCGATGGCCGTCCCCATCATTGATCTTGTTATCTGACATTCGTCCTATGTCATGATAAACCCCGAGAGCAGCCGCACCCTGCTAGGTGATCTTCCTTCACCCCTTGATGATCGTCCTTCATCAGGTTTATCCGATGGTCGTCCCCATCGTGGACCTTTTCTATCCGACATTCGTCCTATGTCGTGATACTTTCGGCAACCATACCTTGCCAGGTCATCGTCCTTTACCTTAGATGACCTTCCCTCATCTTATCCCCGACAGAGCAGTCGTACCCTGTTAGGTGATCGTCCTTCACCTTTGATGGTCGTTCCCATCATGATCTCTTTATTTCCCCAGCATGTCGGTCGTCCCCGTCATTGCTTCATCCCCAGCAGTCGTCCTCTGCCCGATGGTCGTCCTCCATCACCCGCACTTTATAAACATACTTTACTTCCTTTTACAATCTATATCCCTTTTCTTCTTCATTCAGTGAGTGCAAATTTTGGATTGTCTTTGGTATTCAACCACAAGTTATCTTGTTTGCATGTTAAGCCGTTGCTTACATCCTGCACAGCTAACTCATGTTTGAATAGGGGCAGCTGTAAACACCCCAAATTTTCCCTCACTCATTTCACCATGGCTTTTGATCTTTTCTTTAGTATAAGTTCAATCATATCATCTCATATTGCATTTTTGCTTCACTGCATGGTTTCAAAGTCATCTGCATCTAGGGTTTGTGATCTGAGCAATCCCTGAGCTATCTGAGCCACCCCAAAGGCCACCAATCATCTCAAGAGGGTCCATTAATGTTAAATCATCATATTATATCCTCCAAAGATCAAGGAAGTCAAAGAATCACAAGAACTTGCAAAGCATGGAAGCAGAGCTAAGCTTAACTGAACAGATGACCTGAAATTAGGGTTTTGGTTTCAGAGGCCATAACTCCAAATTTTGTAGTCATTCTTGTTTCTATTGGTCTTTATATGATATGAGGATCATGCATACCAATTTTCATGAAGAAATTCAATGGGGAAGGCATCTGATCAATAAATGACTTCTTGAGCAAGTCAGTGCAAAATTAGAGCATCTAAGGCCCCCAATCACCCAACCAAAGGGTCTTCTCCATCATTTTGAATGTGTATGATCTTTATTTGATCTTAGAAGAAGTTAGAAGTTCACAAAATTGAATAATTTCAAGCCATTTGCAAAGTTTCCATTTTGGGAAAGTGACTTATAATGCAAACTTGCCATTTTGGGGAAGTTTTTCAACCTCCTCTTTTTTATTCAAAAATGCTCCAAATGAAAAATTCTTGGTCATGAAAGTTGTAGATTGGATCCTCCCATTTTCAAAAAGTACAAGAACTTGATCTAATTCATTCTAGAACTAAAGTTATGGATTTGCAAAGTTGGGAAAAATCACAAAAAATTCACTTATGTGCCAAAGAGGGAAACTTGCAAATTCTTGTACCAAGGCAATTTGTGACTTCTAATTGATGTCTAAGCATTACACAAACATCATACATGACATAAAATTCAGAATTTCCCAAAGATTTCTCAAGTTTCATGCCTTAAACTTCAAGAAATTCAAAAGGGGCCAAAGTGGTACAAAATTGCAAAATGATCCAAATCTCTTCATCCACTTGAGCCAGCTCACTAAATCATTTCTCATGGACCTCCTTGAAGTTGGCTGACTCGAGCCATGCCCCAAACCAGCCTTCCATGAGCCCATACCCCAAGTACACCTACTTTTGACATTTTGGCAACTTGCCCATACCAATCAACATAGGCCAGCACCCACTCTCTGACCTATCACATTTCATTATGTGGATCAAAACCAAGCAAAAGGATACAACATTGCAGCCTAACACTTGAGAATACACAACACACTCAAAAATCCCCAAATCTGCAAAAGCCTTCGAATCTCTTAACTCAACCATCAAACCTTCAAACTTTTTCCACCATTCAACTCCATAAACATCACTGATCATTTACCACCTTTCATTTTGCCCTAAAAAGCCCAGAAATAAAAACACGATTTCCACATTTCATGAACTGAGTTTTTGCCATTTTCATTTTGGGGCCATATAAACTCCAACCAAGCATCACAATTACACTTCGAATCTTGTGTTTGAGTCATGATAAATTTGTTTTGGTGATTGATTCTTGTTTAGATATGTTAGGGGAATGATTCTGGAAAGTTAGAGCTTTAGAAATTGCTTAGAGAAGAAGTTGTGATTTTGGTTGATCGGAGAAGATGACCGGAACACTGTTCAGGTCACCTGAGAGTGGTTAGGGCACAATTAGGGATTAATCACATGTTTAGCTCAGTTTGAATTTGGTGCGTTGAATTTGTTTTCGCGCGCGTCCTCAATTTTCCGGATCTGTCACTTAACCCTAATCTTAATTAATTAGGAAAATTAATTAGGATTAGTTTGAATTTAACCAGAGCCAATCCTAGCCTTCCATATCCGCGCCAAGTCAACTCCCGCCTCCCTGGTTTGAACCACAGCCTTTGGATCTGATTACTTTCTCTTTTAATTCATTTTTATTGCATTTTAATTGTATTTCTTTCCACATTTTATTAAAAATAGCAAAACACTTCTAAAAAATTTCATTTATTGCATCATGTCTTAAAATATTTTTCTCATTATGAAAATAATTTTTATTTTATTTTTTGCATAAATTTCGTATTTTTAAAATATTTAAATGTTTATTTTAATTAGTTAATGAGAATTAATTAATTAAAATAACATTTAAGTTTCTAAAAATCACCAAAAAAACCACATTTCATTTTGATACATTTAGAAACATTTTAAAACTCTTCAAACAAATTTCTTTTTGGTTCTTGACCTATTTTGACATTTTTCTTTGGAATTAGGGTTCTTAAAAGTCAATATTTTTGTCCTAACTTAGAAAAATCCTTTCTGCCTAACCATGAGGAGTTTGATGATGGTTCGTTTTGCATTGCATTCTTCATATCATTTTGTTTCTAGGATAAAATTGGTTTGAATTTATCTATCATTTTCAATTTGTTGTGCATTTTTCCTTTTGAAGTGCCTTAAAACCCAAGCTAACTTGAGAAAATAATAACTTCCATTAGGTTAAGATTTAGGTCTCCTCCCTTGGGCAGTGAACTTTTGTTGGGTTAGGGTTCTTTTGATCCTATTTTCAAATTTTTATCATGTCATTTGCTTCTGGTTTTGATTTTTGTATTGTATGTTATGTATAAACCCTAATTTTTTCCTTCATTTGCATCCATCTTCCATATGCTTGTGTTCATGAGCTTGCCATGATATTTTGTGCATCCACATGACTTCTAAGACATCTTCGTACATATTAGAATCAAGTTTGATCATTGCATCATTCATTTGCCATGTTGTGCATTCATTTCATTTCATAAACTTTCATGAACTTTCATGGTTCAAAACATGCTTCATTTTCATCCTCATCCTTGTATGATCATCCACAACTCTTGTCATGTGTTTGAATTTTCTCTTAGCATCATTAACATCATGTTTATGCTTCTGGTTTTGGTTTGCATCATTGCATTCATTTCATGTTCATTTCATTTCATTTCTTTTTGCTAACTTTTCAGGTGGTAAGTATTTGAGAAGTGAATTTGCCTTCACTTCTCATAATTTCTTCTCATCTCTCTTATGAATCCTTGCTGAATTTTACTTTTGTATTAGAGTGAGCTTTCTCATTCATGCTCCTTCTCCTCTTTCTTTCTTCAGACAACTTGTCTTCTTAAGTGAAGCAAGTTGTCTTGTTCTTTTGATTCTCCTTCCTTCATCTTGTTTCTTCCATGGTGGTTTCTTTCTTGAAGATCTTTTGCAATCCTCATAAACCCTAGGACCCCCCAAGCATGATCACAATTAGGGTTTGATTAGTCCCCCATTAGTTTTACCTTTGTGTCATCTTTGTGTCTTCTCTTCTCATCTCATAATCAGGGACTAAACCTTAAGGGTTTTAAGGCTTTGTGATTAAGGTTATGCCTGTATCCTTCTATTAGGATGGAGTGTATAACTTTAATCCTAAGTGTTAAACCCTTAATGTGTTTAAATCCTTTAACTAATCCACCTAATAATCACTAAGACACCAAACTTGTAACTTGGGCCTTGCATTAGGGTTCTAATTCTTCCTTGATTGGTTAAGAAGGACTAACCCTAATGTTAATGGACAAGTCCCCCTCAAGTTGTCTTACAAACCATAAAACCCATTTCTTAATCTTACCATTAACTAAAATCCACTTTAATAAAGGTTTTGCTTTGTCATGAGGTTAATCCCTAATCATGGATTAAGTTGAGGAGCCTTCCTCAGCCTAAATGTTCTCATCTATTATCCTTCTATTAGTATGGTGTAATGAGTCCATTAAATCCTTGATTATGTCTTAAACTCATTACTTAACACTAAACAAAAACTCCAAAAACATCTAATTAAATGCAAGCAGGTTAATGATCTTAATCCTACATCATGGTGATTAAGTGTGAGGTGCTTACTTCATACTTAAAGTATTCTTATTACCCCTAATCAGAGGGAAGATGTGATGAGTTTACTAACCCTTGGTTTAGACTTAAGCTCATTAACTTATGACAAACTCCAAAAAGCAATAAAAGATTGAAAACACAAAAACAAACAATAATCGTCTCCTCCGGGATTCTATTCTCACCTCCTTCACTCACAAACGAGAACTTGCTTCTTTCGTCTAATGTAAGACAGTTTGCACCTGAGCCAGACAGGTCATACACTTGAGCATAGACAAGTAAGCAGTTCACAAGTCAATCTATCTTTCAGTCTCTTTGAGTCGAACTACGGTGTTCTGACTTGCTCATTGCACGAGAGGATACGTAGGCATAACTTAACGGTTATCGAACAAAAGTCTCTGTATATTCCCCCTCCTCCTGCCTTATTCTTTTAGTCTCATTATCTTGAGCTTTGCACTTTTGTTCTAGCACTGACATTTCACATATTTCACTTCACTTTACTTTAGCACTGACACTTGCATTCTTTTCCAGATTTGATACATAAATTGCACTGACATTGCCCCTTTAATCACAAATCTTTTAAGCGTGGATCCCGTCGAGTACGGAGGACAATCTGGGTGCTAATACCTTCCCAGGTTGTAACTAACCCCCTTTCTCAGTTTCTCTGGTTCGCAACCGTCTTATCCATCTTTTCTTAGGTTTATGTAGCATTACCTTTCCTTCGGGATAAAAATGCCTAGCTGGTGACTCTTTTCATTTCTTTCTCCTTCGCCGACCGTTCGTGTCTATACCCCTCTTGACTAGGTGTCATTTGGTGAGAGCGACAATGAGGATTCAATAAAGCTTCTGCCTTTGGTAAATGTCTTAATAACCAACAGTATAATAGAGGTGCACAACATCTGACTAATCTTCCCCTCTGTTTCTCATTTCTCTGATGCACTGAGTAGTAGAAATCTCCTAACAGGGTAGGAACTGGATTCTTCAGCAGGAAGAGATGGATAGCATTCTTTCTTACAAACTTAGGCTCGTCTAGAAACAAGATGATTCCATATATACTAAGAGCCAGGAGAGCACAAACAGTTTCCCACTTCCCTGCTGCAGCATGACTGGTGGCCTGAGTGATCAAGAAGTCCAAATGGATGCCTAGGATTCCAGCCTTGGTGTTCATATGATGATCAATGATGGTGGTTTCCAAATATAGAGCCTTAGCTATGTCTTCATTCCTAGGAGCAGTGATCTCAGGGTTGAAATGAATCCCTCTCCTGATGGGGACACCTAACAACATGGAAAACTCTTCTAACAAAGGACCCATCTGAAAGTCTGGGAAAGTGAAATATCTGAGAGAAAGGTCATAGAACTGAAGGCAAGTGTGGATCATACTCCTCTGTGATGCATCCAAGTCCATGATCATGTCCCTAATACCACCGTAATGTTCCCTGAATAAAGGGACATGATCAGGAGTGATAAGTGTCTGGATCTGCCTGATGCCTGCTAAAGAGGGCTCAAAGAAATGATAAGTGATGTTGCTCTTCCTGGATGAGTCCATACTGACAATGGATGCTGATGAAGATAATTGAGGAGAAAACTGATGAAGACAACTGTAGAAGATACCAGCTGGAGAAGATCTCTGAGGAAGATAACTAATGAAGAAGCTTTCTTATGAAGATAACCGATGAAGATGGTTGAGCAGAAGAACAGTCAAAACCAAACCAAAAATGATGTGGATACCCTGTAAAACAAATAGACACATGTTAAATGATGCAAAATGATGTATGCAGAATGATATGCAAGGGTTTGTGATCAAGTGCTGGATTTTTTATTTGCTTTGATAAGTTCCATGTGTGTTCATAAGTCCAGATGGAGGCTAGAGAACCAGTAACTAGGTGTGGGACTCAAATAAAGAGTCACAAGTCCAGGGTTTCATAAAATCAGTCCAAAATAGTGTAACCTTAAAACAATTCTGGCAACATGGTATGATGAGGCCAAGGGTTGCAGCAAACCTGTAAACATCCCAACCCCCTCACAGGCATTGTTCTAGAACAAGGATCCTCAGACTTGGATCTATTATGATAAGTGTAAACACTTCTAACCTGGTGGTACAATGTTTACAATAATCATAAAGGACCTTCCTCTAATTCACCTCAGATGCTGAAGGTCATCTAAAAAGGTCATCCAGACTTAGCAAGCTTCCCAGATAGCCCTAGTACTACAGGAAATCCGTAGCACAGAGTTCTCAAGAAGAAACCCATGTCTGAACCGTGTTTCAAATTCCCGCACTAGACCGAAATGGAATGGGAAAGAATATGGAGCCACTATAATCCTATGTGTCACTCAGGCTCCCAGTGTCGAACCTTACTCACTGAAGTATCCCCCCACTAATGCAAACCAACAAATCTAGCACAAGTGATATGATGATAATAATATGAAATGCATAAAAACGATAAATGAAAGCAATAAATAAAGCTGTACAAAAAGCAATAAATAAAGCAATAAAAAAAAGCACACATAACACCCCCATAAACACAAATCAAACAAGTGCTAGGAAAAACCCACAAAAAGAACCAGAAGCCCTGGTTGTAAGATAAGTTCCCCGACAGAGAAATAAGGGTAAACGGTCGGCGAAAAGAGAAATGAGGGTAAACTGAATAGAGTCGCCAGCTAGGCATTTTTATCCCGAAGGAAAGGTAATGCTGCATAAACCTGGAAAGAGATAAATAAGACGATTACGAACCAGAGAAACTGAGAAAGGGGGTTGGTTACAACCTGGGAAGGTATTAGCACCCAGATCGTCCTTCGTACTCGACGGGATCCACACTTACAAGATTGTGTTAAAAGGGGTAGGTGTGTGCTATCTGTGTGCAAAAGCTAGGGAGAAAGTACATGTGTCAGTGCAAAAGGTGTGAATTGCTCAGGAACTGAGGCTTAAAAGAGAATGCTGAAAGAGGGGGAAGACACAAAGACTTTTGTTCGATAACCGTTAAGTTATGCCGACGTATCCTCGCGTGCAATGAGGAAGTCAGAACACCGTAGTTCGACTCAAAGAGACTGAAAATGAATTGACTATGAACTGCTTACTTGCCTATGCTCAAGTGTATGACTCGTCTGGCTCGAGTGCTAACTGTCTTGCATTAGACGGAAGAAGCGAGTTCTCGTTTGTGAATGAGTGTGATGAGAAAAGAATCCGGAGGAGACGTTTATTGTTTGTTTTTTTATGTTTTCAGTTTTTTATTGTTTTTGGTGTTTTGCATAGGATTATGAGCTTAAGCCTAAATCAAGGGTTGTAAACTCGTTATATCCTCCCTGATTAGGCATAATGAGCCTACTTAAGTGTGAGATAAACATCTCAACTTAATTACCATGATGATGTAGGATTAAGATCATCAACCTACTTGTGATTATTAAGATGTTTTTGGTTTTTGTTTAGTGTTAAGTAATGAGTTTAATCTCTAATCACAGATTAGCAAACTCATTACACCATCCTAATAGAAGGATGATAGATGAGAACACTTAAGCTGAGGAAGATACCTCAACTTAATCCATATTTAGGGATTAAATTCATTATATAACAAGCCTTTATTAAATGGATTTTAATTAAGGGATGAGATTAAGAAGTGGATTTTATGATTTGTAAGACAACTTGAGGAGGACTTGTCCATTAAACACTAAGGTTAGTCTCTCTTAACCATAAGGAAGAGATAGAACCCTAATGTAAGGCCCAAGTTACAAGATAAAGTCTTAGTGATTATTAATGTGTTTTGATTAAGAGGTGTAAACAAATTAAAGGTTTAACACTAAGGATTAAAGTTATACACTCCATCCTAAGATAAGGATGCATGCATAACCCTAATTCAAAGTCCTAAAGCTTTAAGTGTTTAGCCTCTGATTATTGGGATGAGAAGAGAGACTCAAGGAGACTCAAAGGTAAAAGCTAAAGGGGACTAAACACAACCCTAAACATTATCATGCTTGGATATCCTATGGTTTGTGAGGCTTAAGAGAAAGGATCTTCACGGCCACCAATGGAAGAAGCAGATGAAAAGAGAAGGGGGAAGAAGAATAAGTTACTTACTTCCTGAAGAAGATAAGTAACTTAAAAGAAAGAAAGTAAGAATGAGGGAGCATAAGTGAAGCAAGTTCTCTTAAAGAACAACTAAGAATTAACATGAATAGATGAGAAGAGGTGGGAGGTGAAGGCAAATCCACCTCCCAGATAACTTACCAAAAGCTCTTGAAATGTTAGTATGGATGCATTAGACATAAAGAAAAAGGAAATGAAATGAAATGAGATGCAAAGACCAAAGTCATAAGTGAATATGCAATGTAAATGGCATATGAGATGATGCAAAAACATACAAGATTCATATGAATGATCATACAAGGATGAGATGCAATGGAAGCATCTTTAGAAGCATGAAAACACATGGATGTTCATGAAATGTAATGGATGCAAAACATATCAAATGAATGAAGAAATTATCAAGCAATGTTCAAGCATTTCTTAAGATGTCTAAGATGTCATACAAGTTCTTGAAATTTCATGGAAAGTTCATATGATGATGATATGCAAAGGAGAATAAAAATGAAGATGCAAAATTAGGGTTTTAAGACAACATGAGATGCATATGACCAAAACAGAAGAAATCAACATGATAAAAAATTGAAATCAAGCTCAAACAAACCCTAAACCCATATGAGATCACACCCCAAAGGAGGAAGTCAGAAGCTTAACCTAGTGGAAATTATGAAATTCCTAAGTCTGCTAGGGTTTTTGGGTGCTTCTAAAGGGAAAATGAAAATCAAATTGAAAATGTAAGATAAAGTCATGAGAAAATTAACCTATAAACTATATGCAATATGTGAAACAATGCAAAAAGAATCAAGTTCAAACTAATCTTGGTTAGGACGAAATGAATTTTTCAAGTTAGGGTTAGAAAATTGAATTTTTAAGAACCCTAATTCAAAGAAAATTGTGAAATTATGATCAAACCTAAAACAAAATTTGTATTATGAGTTTGAAAATGTTTCTAAATGTATTGGAATGGTTCATGGATATTTTGGTGATTTTTAGAAACTTAAATGCATTTTTAATTAATTAAAATCCATTAATTAAAAATAACATTTAAATATTTTAAAAATACTTTTTTAATGCAAAACATAAAATAAAAATTATTTTCAGGTTGAGAAAAATATTTAAAACAAAAATGAAAAGTTTGAGAATTTTTTAATGTTTTTAGCTATTTTAAAATAAATGAACAAAAGAAATAAAATGAAAATGAATTAAAAATGGATTTAAATGAAAGTCAGAGGATTACTCTGATATTATTTCAATATTATGTTTTGGGGTAGAAGGGTGTTACATTAATGGTATCAGAGCCTGGTTGGTCTGTCCGGCCAAGTCTTGTTGTTGTCAGTCAGTTGTCAAGTCGTTATTTATTTAACGATTATTCTCTTCTGATGTGGTAAGTGTTGTGCAGAATGGCTGGAAACAACTCGCGTGCTCTCGCTGATGCTATTGCAGCTCTTCCTCAAACTGCTGCTCGAAACAATGTGCATGATGAGTTTCGTGCATTGGAGAAATTCCAGAGGAATAATCCACCTGTGTTTGAAGGAACTCGTGACCCGGCGAGCGCACAGAAGTGGCTCAAGGCAATTGAGAAGATTTTCAGAGTGATGGCGTGTGCTGAAGCGCAGAAGGTTCAATTCGGAACTCATATGTTGTCTGAGGAAGCTGAAGACTGGTGGGATAATACTCGTCAGCGTCTCGAGGATGAGGCTGTTGTGGTGACTTGGACTGTATTTAAGGCGGAGTATGCTGCCAAATTTGAAAGGCTAGTGAAGTTTTGTCCTTACTACAACAGGGCAGATGCTGAACTTTCCAAGTGTCTTAAGTTTGAGAATGGGCTGAGACCTGAAATTAAGTAGGGAATTGGATGCCAACAAATTCGCAAGTATGCAGAGTTGGTTGATAAGAGCCGTATTTATGATGAGGATAGCCGAGCTTGGTCAGCTCACTATAAACAGCTGAGCGAGAAGAAAGGCAAGAGTCAGTATAGAGGAAAACCTTATGTAGCTACTGGTGATAGAGGGAACCAGGAGGCATCTGATGAGAAGAAGCAAAGTAGGGGAGTTGCCAATGTGCCGGTTAAGTGTTACAAGTGTGGAGAGGCAGGTTATAAGGCCGATGTGTGTACCACCAGAGTTATGAAATGTTACCGTTGTGGCAAGCTTGGGCATAAGATAAGTGATTGTCCTAATGAAGGCCCAACCTGTTACAATTGTGGTGAACAAGGGCATATCAGCACCCAATGCCAGAAACCAAAGAAGAATGCTGCTACTGCTCAGAATGCTGGAAGAGTTTTTGCATTAGCTGGTTCAGAAGCTCCAAAGAAGGACAACTTGATCAGAGGTACCTGTTTTATTAATAATATTGAGTTGATTGCTATTATTGACACTGGAGCTACACATTCATTTATTTATCTTGAGTGTGCTAATAGATTGGGTTTAAAGTTGTCTAATATGAATGGTAATATGTGTCGCTCCCGATAAATGAAGCTAAGTCCAGATAAAGGTACAGACGCGAGCGGTCGGCGAGAGGAACAATGAGAACACACAGCCGTGAACTCACTGGAGAATGAAAAGAGTCGCCAGCTAGGCATTTTTATCCCGGAGGAAAGGTAATGCTGCATAAACCTAGAAAGAAGATGGATAAGACGGTTGCGAACCAGAGAGACTGAGAAAGGGGGTTGGTTACAACCTGGGAAGGTATTAGCACCCAGATTGTCCGTCGTACTCGACGGGATCCACGCTTAAAAGATTTTTGTTTTAAAGGGGTAGTGTCAGTGCAATTTGTGTATAAAGTAACTGGAAAAGAATGTATAGGTGTCAGTGCAAAAGAAAGTGATGTGTGATATATACAGTGTCAGTGCAAGGACAGGAGTGAAATGCTCATGATCATGAGGCTAAAAGAATGAGGCTAGAAAGAGGGGGAATATACAGAGACTTTTATTCGATAACTGTTAAGTTATGCCTACGTATCCTCTCGTGCAATGAGGAAGTCAGAACACCGTAGTTCGACCCAAAGAGACTGAAAGATGAATTGACTTGTGAACTGCTTACTTGTCTATGCTCAAGTGTATGACCTGTCTGGCTCAGGTGCAAACTGTCTTGCATTAGACGGAAGAAGCAAGTTCTCGTTTGTGAGTGAATGAGATGAGAAAAGAATCCCGGAGGAGACGATTATTGTTTGTTTTTGAGTTTTTAGTCTTTTATTGCTTTTGAAAGTTTGTCATAAGTTAATGAGCTTAAGCCTAAACCAATGGGTTAGTAAACTCATCACATCTTCCCTCTGATTAGGGGTAATGAGATTACCTTAAGTGTGAAGTCAGATTCTCACACTTAATCACCTTTGGTATAGGATTAAGATCATTAACCTACTTGTGATTATTTAGATGTTTTTGGTGTTTTTGTTTAGTGTTGAGTAATGAGATTAAGCCATAATCAGGGATTAAACAGACTCATTACACCATCCTAATAGAAGGATAATAGATGAGGGTGTTTAAGCTAAGGAAAGCTCCTCAACTTAATCCATGATTAGGGATTAAACTCATGACAAAACAAGCCTTTGATTAAGTGGATTTTATTCAACAGTATGATGAAGAAGTGAGTTTTATTGTTTGTAAGACAACTTGAGGGGGACTTGTCCATTAACACTAGGGTTAGTCCTTCTTAACCAATTAAGGAAGAATTAGAACCCTAATGCAAGGCCCAAGTTACAAGTGTGATGTCTTGATGATTATTAAGTGAATTGATTAAGAGTTTTAAACACATTAAGGGTTCAACACTTAGGATTAAAGTTATACACTCCATCCTAAGAGAAGGATGCAGGCATAAGCTTAATCACAAAGCCTTAAAGCCTTTAGGGTTTAGTCCCTGATTATGAGATGAGAGGAGAAGACTCAAAAGAGACACAAAGGTAAAACTAAGAGGGGAGACTAAACAAAACCCTAATCATTGTCATGCTTGGTTGTTCCTAAGGTTTGTGAGGTTTTCAAGAGAAGATCTTCAATGGAACCACCAGGAAGCAGATGAACAGGATCAAGAGAAGCAAAGTGACTTGCTTCATTCAAGAAGTCAAGTCACTTGAAGGAAGAAAGTGAGAAGAAGAAGAATTAGCAAGCTCAATCTCAAACACAAACAAAAATGCAGCAATGGATGCAAGAGAGATGAGAAGAAAAGTTATGAGAAGTGAAGGCAAATTCACTTCTCAAGTCACTTACCACCTGAAAAGGTTAGAAAAGAAATGCAATGCAATGCCAAATGAGATGAAATGACATAATGAAGAACAAAACCAGAAGCATGTTGATGATGATAATGATGCTATGAAGATGTTACAAACATGAGGCAAGGCATGGAGATGTTCATACAAGATTATGGATGCAAGGGATGCAAGTTAAGGAGCATGAACTTTACATGAAAAGTTATGAAACATACATGGCAAACAACATGGCAAATGCAAGATGCAATGATCACACATGCTTTCTATATGTCTTATGATGTCAAATGAATCAAATGGAGGCATGGGATGGCATGGCAAGTCATGTTATTCAAGAGAATGCAAGAAGGATGCAAATGGAAGCTCAAATTAGGGTTTATGAAACAAACATCAAACAAAAACTCAAAGTCATAAGCAAACCCTAAGATAAAAAATGGAAAATGCCACCCAAAGAAACCCTAAACCTATACTAAACCAAAGTCCAAAGGGGAGGTCTCAACTCTTAACCAATCTCAAGTTATGATTTTTCTAAGTTATTAGGGTTTTTAGAGCTCCTAAACAAAAGAAATGCCAAACAAATTAAAAATGAGGAATCAAATCATGGCCATTTTATCCTAGAAACTTCATGCTAAACTTAAAACAATGCAAAAAGAATCAATGTCCAACTCTTCCTAGATAGGCAGAAATGATTTTTTGAAATTATGATCAAAATAATGCACAAAAAATGATTTAATTCAATGGAAAATTTTAAAAATGCATCAAGATCCAAAAAGAAATTTGGTTTGAAGGTTGGACAATGTTTCTAAATGTCTTAGAACATTTCCTGAATTTTTTGGTGATTTTTAGATACTTAAAAGTATTTTTAATAAATTAATTTTCATTAATCAATTAAAAATAATCTTTTAAATATTTAAAAATACTTTTTTAATGATAAAAATGAAAATAAAAATATTTTTGTGTTTACAAAATTAATAAAACTCAGGAGAAAAAGTTTCATAATTTTTAAACCCTTTTTACTATTTTAAATTAAATGAGTAAATAAAAGGAAAAGAAATAAAATAAAAATAAGAAAAATGGAAAAGTAAACGCAAGGAGAGGCTGGGATTGCATCTGGGTTCAAATGTGTTGACTGGCGCCAGATCTAGTGGCCAGGATTGATTCTGAGGTAATTAATTTAATTATGAATTAATTAAACTAAATGAAAAGGATTAGGGCTAATCAAACGAATCTGGGCCTTCCACTCACGCGCGAAGTCAACCGGTCAAAGGCAATCCACGGTCCAAATTCAAACTAGAGTTAATGACAGGATTAGGGCACAAATGACTTTCAGGTGGCCGGAGAAGACTTCCGGTCGTCTTCTCCGGCCAGCATCTCCCCTGAGAATCCCCAAAACCCTAAAAACCTAACTAAAACGAAATCTAAAAGCTGGGAAATGTTCTCCACTCACTCACGAACCAAACCCCCCAATCAAAACAAATTTATACTTCCTAACAAGGCTGAATCGAAGCAAGAAAAAATTAGGGCACGCAAGTTTCAGAGAGCAATTAAACTCTCATTTCAACACCATTTGCAAAACCAAAGACATATTCATGATCAGGAAGGCTCAAAGAACAAGTTTAGAACAAAAGAAATGATTTCTGGAAAAATATTTCTTGAGCTACCTGAGATTCGAAGCTTTCACTCCAGCTACTTTCAGGCCTCCTTTCTTGGTGAAATCCACTCCTTATGACCTCCTGGTGATGTTTGAATGCTTGGGAGAAGTTTATATTGGCTGGATGAAAAGTTTGATCAGCTTCTGCTCCAAGCTCAGTTGAGAATGTCAATGGTGATTCAGGCAGCTTCAGGCCAAGGTGAGAGGTTCTTTGTGGTCAGGGTGATGAATAAAGAAGGTCTATGGAGTTTGTTTTGATGTTTGTGAGCTGTGGTGAGAGTTTCGAAAGAAACTGCAACTTGAGGTGGAAATGGTGAAGTGGTGTTATGGCTTGTTTCAGGCCTGGTTCTTGGTTGCTTTGAGCTCAATGAAGCATGGTGAGTTGAGGTGTGAAAATAGTTTGGATGTTTGATGGCTGGGCAGAGAGATTCGAAGCAATTTGCAAAAGGGAGTGTTTTGGTGTATGTGCTTGTGTCAAGTGTTTCAGCATGGCTTCATGTTATGTCTAGCTTGCAAATGGAAAGTATAAACAAATCTAATTGGCTGTATGATGTGACATGGCCTGCTGTGATAGGTAAGTCACCTTTTGCAAAATGTCAACTTCTTTGTAAGAGAGGCATGGGCTAAGTTATAGCTTGGTACATGAGCATGGGCTGGCGCAGCATGGCATGAGAGTGAAGCTAAGGAGGTTCAGCAGCCAAGGCAACTAGTTGGTGAAGTGTGATGAGTGGTTTTGCAAGTTGCTTACTTTTTGAAACTTTGTGAAAAATGCCTTGTTACATGAACTATGGACATGTGAACCTTGGTCCAATTCTGACTTTTGGGACATATGGAATGTTTGTATACTGGTTTGAAGTGAACTAGAAGTTACAATTGGCTTTGGTTCATGATTTTGCAAAATTCTCATTTGAAGCATGCCTTGAAAATCAATGATTTTTGCCAACTTTGTCACACCATAACTTTTGATCCAAGAAGAGTTTGATCATGTTCTTGTACTTTTTGAAAAGGGAAAAATGAGATCTACAACTTTCATGACCAAAGTTTTTCCATTTGAAGCATTTTTGGATCAAGAATTAAGGCTTGAAAAATGACCAAAAATGAGGCATTCTTGAAAAGTCAACTATGCCCAAAAAGTCAACATTTGCAAAACTTCCAAATTCTTGATTTTTGTGGACTTTAACCTTCTTCCATGATCAAATAAAGATCATATACACTCAAAATGATGAAGATCACCCATTGGTTGGGTCATTGGGGGCCTCAGATGCCCTGATTTTACACTGACTTGTCTGAAAAGTCAACTCTTGATCAGATGACTTCCCCATGGAATTTCTTCATGAAAATTGATATGCATACTCCCTATACCATATAGAGACCAATGGAAACAAGAATGACCAAAAAAATTGGAGTTATGGCCTCTGAAACCAAAACCCTAATTTTTAGGTCAACTGTGCAGTCAAACTTGGCTCTGCATCCATTCAAACCCTAGTTCTTGTGATTCTTTGGAATTTTTGACTTTGAGAGGATGTAATATGATACTTGAACACATATGGATCCTTTTGAAGTGATTGATGCCTTTGGATTGGCTCAAGGGGCTCTTGGATTGCTCAAATCACAAACCCTAGGTGCAGATGACTTAGAACCAATGCAGTGACTCAAAATTGAGATATGATATGATATGATTGTGTTTATGCATATGAAATGATCACAAGCCATGGTGAAAAGGGTGAGGGCAAATTTGGGGTGTTTACAGCTGCCCCTATTCAAGCATGAGTTAGCTGTGCAGGATGTAAGCAACGGCTTATCAGGCAAACAAGATAACTTGTGGTTGAATACCAAAGACAGTCCAAAATTTGCACTCACAGAATGAAGAAGAAAAGGGATATAGATTGTAAAAGGAAAATAAAGTATACTGCAAAGTGTGGGAAATAAAGCAATGACGGGGACGACCGACATGCTGGGGATAAAAGGTAAAGCCAAGACGGGGACGGCCGACTAGCTGGGAATAAAAGGTAAAGCCAAGACGGGGACGGCCGACTAGCTGGGAAAAGTAAGAAATTATGATGGGGACGACCATCAAGATAAAGTTGTAAGATTCTCTGGGAATTAATGAAACATGACGGGGACGGCCATCAAGTTCATAAAGCAAGGTAACCGACGATGGGGACGGCCATCGGGCTAAAAGAAAAGGAAAAGGGACCACGACGGGGACGGCCATCGGGTTAAAGAATAAATGAAATAAACAGATGATGGGGTACGGCCATCAAAGGTGAAGGACGATCACCTAGCAGGGGACGGCTGCTCTGTTGGGTAATAAAGGAATATGATGGGGACGGCCATCAAAGGTGGAGGACGACCACCTGGCAGGGTACGGCTGCCGAAAATATCAACGATGGGGACGGCCATCGGATAAAAAGGGTCAACGATGGGGACGGCCATCGGACGAGCATGATGGAGGACGACCATCAAGAAGTGGAGGACGACCACTCAGCAGGGTACGGCTGCTCTCGAGGTTTCTCATGACATAGGACGAATGCCAGATAACCAAAATCAACAATGGGGACGGCCATTGGATAAAATGATGAAGGACGATCATCAAAAGGTGGAGGACGACCACCTAGCAGGGTACGGCTGCTAAAATCGACGATGGGGACGGCCATCGGATGAGCATGATGGAGGACGACCATCAAGAAGTGGAGGACGACCACTCAGCAGGGTACGGCTGCTCTCAGGTTTATCATGACACAGGACGAGTGTCAGATAAAAAGGAAAATTTGTTTGCGATCTACTGGGGAATAGTAAACACGGACGAGTGTTCACATCCAAGAAACAAAAGGTATAAGCGTTTAGATGTTAGTGTATAGATTAACAATGCGGACGAGCATCCTTAAGACTATGATACGGACGAGTATCAGGTAGAAACAAACTGACACATGTTCAGAGATGATGATACGGACGAGTATCAACTGGTTAACAGAGAACACGGACGAGTGTTGAATCTGAAAGGACTCTTCTGGGGATAGTAGATATAGACGAGTATCTATATTCAAGAAGACACAAGTGTTTGACACGGTGTATGGATTAAAGATGCGGACGAGCATCCTTAAGACTATGATACGGACGAGTATCATGTAGAAACAAACGCTTGACGCATGTTCTGAGATGATGGCACGGACGAGTACCAACGGGTTAACAAAGAACAAGGACTAGTGTCGAATTTGTGGGGATGTAACTGGTATATACAAGATACGGACGAGTATCGGTATAAGTATGAGTAGTATGAGTAGTTAACTGCTGGGGAGAGCGACACGGACGAGTGTCAAAAGGAGAAGAGTATAGTATGAACAAATATTTGATATACAAAGTGTAGGTGACTGCGCTGGGGATACGACACGGACGGGTGCCGAGAAAGTGTATATAAGTATATGTGAGTACAAAGAGGGTGTCTTTGGCTTTCTGCTGGGATATAACACGGACGGATGTCAAAAGGAGTATATACTGGTGTTTGGGAGTTGTGAGGCAACTGCTTTTGCTGGGAACTCTGGTGGGGATTTTTTTCCTGTATGTTGATGAACTGTAATCATTCACAGGTGTTGATTCATAACATGGCTCATGATTATGCTATGCATTTGATTTTTTGCCGTAATGCTTCGTGTTAACACGGAATGCTACGCTTTGTGGGTGAATATGATGCAAATGCTATGATTGTGCAAAGATACCAAAACCGAGATCCGGGTCCCATTGCTGCGAAGATCTCCGGCTGATCTGCTTGAAATGGGCATCCCAGCTGGGGATGAGATCATTAGTAGATCTAATAAGATGATATTTGCTTGGGGATACGGGTCACTGATAGACCTATCCTAATAAATGAGAGACCCAGCTGGGGTTTGTAGAAGCTTTCTGTACTCTGTTGTGACTCCTATGCGCTGCTCTTCTGGACAGAGGCTGGAGCTCGGTGGGGGAGATGATTCCCTGATTTTTGTACTCGGCTGAGGGCGAGATGACAACTCGGCTGGGGAGAAAGAGGGACCCTTGACTCAGTCGGGGATGTAGGTGCCTTCTAGGATGCTTAGCAACTCTGATGGAGATAAGTAATAGCTGGAAACTCCGCTGGGGGGATGTTATGAGAGGCAACTCAGCTGGGGAGAGAGCACCTCGGGTGCTGAGAATGAGTGTCGGTTTGCCAGCTTGCCGGGATGAAGCTTATACGCCCCGAGTTGCGCTCTGGATACCTGCAATCCTGAAAAAGATAGAGGAACGTACAAGATAATCCCGAGGTATCCCTTACTGGATTTCGTCATAGGAGCTTAGACACCTCTGAGAGTAAGCAAAATTTCCTGCAAGCATGTTTTTATTTGAAGATAAACATCTGTATTCTTATGCAATCAATGTTTTTTTAAGATATCAGACATTTTTGCAAAAATGAAAATGTACAAAACGAGACATGACTGAAAATCTGATTTTATTAATTCAATATGTCCTGAATTGGCGAGATACAGTCAAAGGAGCATATCTCCTGAAATGAGGAGATTGCTACAAATTGAGAAACAAAAAAGTTGGCAGTGTTGATGACGCTTTAAGGAGCTTCCTCTTCTGCTATGACTCGTATGACAATGACGTTCTTCTCGCCTTGCTTTCTGAAGAAGGCTGATTCTGATTGAAGCTTCATCCTTTTGGAGCTTTCCGAGTTGCAAGTGATACAGACGAATCCAGAATGCAGTTGTTCGCTTATTCCCTTATTTTGCATGGATCGCCCTTTCGGGTTTTCAATCCATCGGGATACCCATTTTGTCCTGAGCTGTCCAATGCGGCTTTTCAACTCAGCGGGTGTACATTTTTATTTATTTTCCCTTATTTTTGCCCGAGTCTTTTATTCTGTTTTTGACTCGCCGGGATGCCCTATTTTTGCCTGGACTTACATTCTATTTTTATGTCCAGCGGGTCATTTTTATGCGAAGTATTTTTTAACTGCATCTGAATTCACAGGGGACGGGAAATCTTCACCATCCATGGTGTTGAGCATCAGCGCTCCACCAGAGAAAACTTTCTTTACAACAAACGGTCCTTCATAATTTGGAGTCCACTTGCCCCTGTGGTCTGTATGAGGAGGGAGGATTCTTTTCAGCACAAGATCTCCCACTCGGTACTCTCGGTGCCTGACTTTCTGATCAAAAGCTTTCTTCATTCTTTTCTGATACAACTGCCCATGACAGATTGCAGCCAATCTTTTCTCTTCAATCAGACTCAGTTGTTCGTATCGGGACCTAACCCACTCTGCTTCGTTCAGTTTAACATCCATCAGTACCCTTAGGGAGGGTAATTCAACTTCGACTGGTAGGACTGCTTCCATACCATACACAAGCTGATACGGTGTTGCCCCAGTGGATGTTCTGATTGACGTGCGGTACCCATGCAAGGCGAACGGTAACATTTCATGTCAGTCTTTGTAGGTGACTACCATCTTCTGCACAATCTTCTTGATATTCTTATTTGCTGCCTCAACAGCGCCATTCATCTTCGGCCTGTAAGGAGAAGAATTGTGATGTTGAATCTTGAAGTCCCGACACAGTTCTGCCATCATTTTGTTGTTTAAGTTGGAACCATTATCAGTAATGATTCGCTCGGGAACTCCATATCGACAGATGATATCTCTCTTCAGAAATCTGGCTACCACTTGTCTTGTGACGTTTGCATATGAGGCTGCTTCAACCCACTTGGTGAAATAGTCAATGGCGACCAAGATGAACCTGTGGCCATTTGAAGCAGTCGGCTCAATTTTGCTAATCATATCAATGCCCCACATAGCAAAGGGCCAGGGTGAAGACATGATGTTCAAAGGATTGGGAGGCACATGCACCTTATCTGCATAGATCTGGCATTTGTGGCATTTTCTGGCATAAGCACAACAGTCTGCATCCATTGTGATCCAGTAATAGCCTGATCTTAACAACTTCTTAGCCATGGCATGCCCTCCGGCATGGGTACCAAACGATCCTTCGTGCACTTCATGCATCAACAAACCTGCTTCCGTCTTGTCAACACATCTGAGGAGTACCATATCAAAGTTCCTTTTGTATAAAGATCCATCAGTGTTCAGAAAGAAACTACCAGCAAGCCTTCTCAAAGTCTTCTTATCATTGGAAGATGCCCCAGGTGGGTATGTCTGATCCTCCAAGAAGCATTTAATGTCATGAAACCAAGGCTTATCATCTTTGACACCTTCTGCCGCAAATACATATGCTGGTCTATCAAGTCTCGATACTGAAATCTGAGGTACAAAGTTAGCAGCTTGAACTTTGATCATGGATGAAATGGTAGCAAGAGCATCTGCAAATTGATTCTCGTCCCGAGGGATATACTCAAGCTTGACTGTTGTGAAGAACGTCAATAACCTTCTTGTATAATCCCTGTAAGGTATCAGATGATCCTGGTGGGTGTACCATTTGCCGTTGGTTTGATTGACTACCAAAGCTGAATCTCCGAATACGGTCAATGTCTTGATCCTGAGGTCAATGGCTTCCTCAAGACCCATAATGCAAGCTTCGTATTCAGCTTCGTTGTTAGTGCAGTTGAAAGTGAGTTTTGCCGAGAAAGGCATGTGAACTCCTTTGGGTGTAATGAGTACTGCACCAACACCACGGCCATTCATGTTAACAGCCCCATCAAACATCATAGTCCATTCTTCTTCCGGGTCAGGCCCTTCAGTGTGAACAGGCTCTTCATGATCTTTTGATTTAATGAACATGATGTCTTCATCAGGGAAGTCAAATCTCATAGGCTGGTAGTCATCAATGGGTTGCTCAGCAAGGTATTCAGATAGTACACTGCCCTTGATGGCTTTCTGAGAGGTGTACTGGATGTCGTATTCTGTAAGAATCATTTGCCATCTTGCAACCCGTCCGGTAAGAGCTGGCTTCTCGAAAATGTACTTAACTGGGTCCATTTTGGATATCAACAAGGTAGTGTGGGTCAACATATACTGTCTCAGTCGGCGAGCAGCCCACGCTAAAGCACAGCAAGTTTTCTCGAGCAATGAATAACGTTGTTCACAGTCGGTAAACTTTTTGCTTAGGTAGTATATTGCATACTCTTTTCGACCAGACTCGTCATGCTGGCCCAGCACACACCCCATCGACTCTTCTAATACTGTCAAGTACATTATCAGAGGTCTTCCTTCAACTGGTGGCATAAGGATTGGAGGTTCTTGCAGATATTTCTTGATCTTGTCAAAAGCCTTTTGGCAGTCTTCATTCCACCTGACCGTTTGTTCTTTCCTTAACAGCTTGAACAAAGGTTCGCAGGTTGCCGTTAGGTGAGATATGAACCGTGAAATGTAATTCAATCGACCTAAGAACCCTCGAACTTCTTTCTCAGTCCTTGGTGCAGGCATCTCTTGAATGGCTTTGACTTTATCAGGGTCAACTTCAATCCCTTTCTCGCTCACAATAAAACCCAGCAGCTTACCAGATCGCACCCCGAATGTGCACTTATTGGGGTTCAGCTTCAGTTGGTACTTCCTCAGACGTTTGAACAATTTGGGCAGATTTACCAGATGTTCTTCTTCAGTGAGGGACTTGGCGATCATATCATCCACATAACATTCTATTTCTTTATGGATCATATCGTGGAATAGTGTCACCATAGCCCGTTGATATGTTGCACCAGCATTCTTCAGTCCGAATGGCATCACTTTGTAGCAGAACGTGCCCCAGGGTGTGATGAAGGTTGTCTTCTCCATGTCTTCAGGTGACATCTTGATCTGGTTGTATCCTGAAAATCCATCCATGAAGGAGAATACCGAGAACTGAGCCGTATTATCCACCAATACATCAATGTGAGGTAATGGGAAGTCATCTTTCGGGCTGGCTCTGTTCAGATCCCGGTAATCAACACACATTCTTACTTTTCCGTCTTTCTTAGGCACAGGTACTATGTTAGCAACCCACGGAGGATAGTTAGTTACAGCAAGGAACCCGGCGTCCCATTGCTTTTGTACCTCCTCCTTGATCTTCATAGCCATGTCTGGGTGAGTACGGCGCAGTTTCTGTTTAACTGGCGGGCATTCTTCTCTCAGAGGCAGCTTGTGCACAACAATATCGGTATCCAACCCGGGCATATCTTGGTACGACCAAGCAAACACATCTACATACTCTTGAAGCAGATCCATCAGTTGTCTCTTCACTGAGTCTTGCAGGCAGGCCCCGATCTTAACCTCTTTCACGTCTTCATCTGTACCAAGATTGATCACTTCAACCTCCTCCTGGTGAGGAGTAATAACCTTTTCCTCTTGTCTCAACAACCTGGCTAGCTCTTCAGGAAGCTCATATTCTTTATCAACCCCTTCATCAGCTTGATTGATTGGGTTGTCAAAGTCATACGAAGTCATAGCCGTGCTGTTGTCGGTGCTGTCTGGAAGGCACTCTCTGCAAGGGTTAAGTTTGTTCATTTTAGTGACTTGATTTTAATCTTTATTTAGAAAAGTGAAATGCAGTTGTCATTTTGAAAACACCGCCATTTATTTTTTTGTACAAAAAGAAAAAATGGAAAAACAGTGAACGAAAAGAAAAAGACTCGTTTGCAAAAAGACGTCTGATATTTCATTAATTAATCTTGTTTGCACAAAAAGTACAGATGGCCCGATTACAAAATGAGTCTTGTCATCTTGGGCAAGATGCAAGACTTTGATGCATGCTTATAAAAACACAGGAAATAATAATTACTCTGCATGAGTAACTCTTATAATTTCCTGGGAAGACCAGTTCGAGACACTGCTCCCCGGGATCTTTGGACGAATCCAGCTTTCCAGGTTGCGTTCCTCTTCCAGCTCGTCTTCCAGACAGTTGATAGCATCAGGGGTAAGCATCCCCCCACTTACAAAGTTGGGCTCTTTCGCAGCCGCTGCTTGATCTTGCTGAGTTGGTTTGTAACCCAACCCAAATCTGTCTTCTTTCTTCTCTACCGATAGCAATTTGCCCCAGCCTTGGGCAGTTCCTTCCTCAACAACCTTCCGGGCTTGTTGGTATGATGATATTGGAGTACCAGATACAGCAGATGTCTCATTCACATTCAAGGCTTCAAACCCCTGGCTCATTGTTTCATGGATCTCCCCATCCATTTCAATGTATTTATAGGTAGCCAGGTGGCTGACAAAAATGTCCTCCTCTCCGCAGATTGTAACGATTTGACCCTCCCACTCATATTTTAACTTCTGGTGAAGGGTAGAGGTCACGGCGCCAGCAACGTGAATCCATGGCCTACCCAATAAACAGCTGTAGGCGGGCTGTATATCCATCACGTAGAAGATAGTTGTAAAGGTCTGCGGGCCAATCGTTATGGGCAATTCAATCTCTCCCAGAACCGATCTCTTTGAGCCATCAAAAGCTCTCACCACCAGGTTGCTGGGTCTCAACGCCAATCCGTCATACTCTAGCTTCACCAAAGCTTTTTTAGGTAGGACATTAAGGGATGACCCCGTGTCTACCAGCACATGGGAAAGGACAGCACCTTTGCATTCCATGGTTATGTGCAAGGCTTTGTTGTGGTTGCGGCCTTCCGTTGTCAAATCAGTATTGGTGAACCCTAGTCCGTGACTAGCGTTAACATTTCCAACTACTGCTTCCAGCTGATTGACAGTGATCTCCTCAGGCACGTAAGCTGCGTGCAGGACTTTGAGTAGTGCATTCCGATGGGCTTCGGAGCACATAAGTAGTGATAGGATTGAGATCTTGGAAGGCGTTTGGTGAAGCTGATCCACTATTTTATAATCACTCTTTTTGATGATTCGCATGAACTCATCAACCTCTTGATCGAATGGTGTCTTCAAGGCTTCTTTAACAGCTTGATCTTCCTGCACAGGGCTCTTCCCTTTTGCCTTGGCAGCAGCCTCTGCTTCGGCAGTGGGTTTCTGAATTTGTGGAGCGAAAAGACGTCCGCTTCGGGTGAAGCCTCCGCCTCCGCCCACATTGTCAATTTGTAGTGCAGGGGTTGATGATTCAAAAGCGATTCTTTGTCCTTCACAGTACAAGTCAGAGCCGTAATGCCAGGGGATGGCATTGCTGCTTTCATAAGGTATTGGTCCAGGCACCGTGATAGTGACTGGACTGACTGCAACTGTTGAGGGAACTGTAATAGCCTGTGGATCGTAATAAATTGTAACTGGTGCCCTAGTGGGAGCAGCACCTTCTGAGTTGTAGACGGAGTTGTTTTCAGGATCGTAAAAGATTGTGACAGTAGAGACATCTTCATGATTTGTTGCTGGTGTTGTAGGAGACAATGGCGGAAGGATGGATGTTGTTGTTGTAGGAGGTTCAAAATGGAGTGATGCTGAAGTTGTAGCAGGAAGATTTGTTGAAAACTGGTCAGTTGAGATAATAGATGAAGTACTTGTTGATGAAACCGAAGAATTGTCAGGAACAATGGTTGTTGCAGTTGTAGGAGGTTCTGAAACCGTTGCTGATGAAATTGTTGGATTTGTTGGAAATGATGTGGTGATCTGAAGTTGGCCACTCTGAATAAGGCCATCTATGCCATTCCTCAAATTATCGCACCCGTTTACCGAGATATTGCAGTAAGCACAACCTAACTCACACCCCGGGAACATTTGACATTCCAAGAGCTGAGCTTTGATTTCTACCAACGGTGTCCTGATCTGTCCCACACTGGTTATTAAATAAGACGGCTTGTCTTCTTCAATGGCGTTAATTCTAGGACCACCGTGGTTCGGCATTGGGTTTTTATTGACATTGGGTGGAGGTGCGAAATTCAGAGCTTTCGAGTCTACCAGGTCTTGTACCTTCATATGCAGAGCTCTGCACTTTTCTGTATTGTGGCCAGGTGCGTTTGAATGAAAAGCACACCTAGCATTGGAGTCATAGTTCCTGGGTAAACTGTTGGGATCCGGAGGTGCCAACGTCCTTAGCTCAAATAGGTTGAGTTTCAGGAGTTGTGGCAGCAGGGTAGCATATGGCATAGGGATCGGATCGATCACCCTATTAGCTTGAGATGGCCTCTGTTGAAATGGCCTTTGTTGACTGTTGTTGTTGGTGTTGCTGTTGTTGTAATTCCTTGGAGGATACTGATTTTGCTGATGGTACTGAGGTTGTTGTTGATAGCTTTGCTGCGGCGGTTGATAGACTGGCTGAGGATGAGCTGGAGCAGGAATGGTGACTGCTGCTATTGACCTTTGAACATATTGGGGCCTGCCCCTGTTTGAATGGATGGCATTGGTCTCGCCAGTTCTTCTCGGGCCTGCAAAAGGCTTTCTTGTACTACTGGACGAGCTTGCGCCGTTGTCTGAGATTTTTCCCATTTTTAACAAGCTTTCAATTCTCTCCCCGGCTATGACAACATCTGCAAAGCTAGTGGAAGAGAAAGCAGCCAACCTGTCAATGTATGTTCCCTGAAGGGTGTTCATGAACATATCTGCCATTTCCCGTTCAGACATAGGTGGTTGAACAGCGGCAGCCAGTTGCCTCCATCTCTGTGCATATTCTCGGAAACTTTCCCTTGACGACTGTGACATTCCCATTAGGAGGGTCCTGTTGGGTGCCATGTCTAAGTTATACTGATACTGTCTGATGAAGGCCTCTGCCATGTCCTTCCAGCATCTAATAGTTGCCCTTGTCAAGTGAGAGTACCATTCTCTTGACGCTCCGGTTAAGCTGTCTTCGAAATAGAACATCCAGAGCTTCTCATCCATTGTATAGGCCTTCAGCCTTCCCAGAAATGACTGTAAATGAGTCCGGGGGCATGAAGTCCCGTTGTATTTTTCAAAGCAAGGAGGCTTGAACTTATGGGGGATCCTGACCCCGTCTACCAAGCCCATGTCCATGACATCGAAGCCCAAAGAGTTCTGAGATTCTAAGGACCTCAACTTCTCAGCTATCTCATCCAATCTCCTATCATAAGCTTCTTCCCCAGCACCCATTACTGTGAATTGGTCCTCCTGAGGATCTTCTTGAAGTACCCTGGCTGCAGTGGCAGTCCCTTGAACATTTGCAGGAATATTGACCTCAGGATGGAGGTGTGGTCCAAATACCGGAGGGTTGACATGAGGTTGTACCCTTTCATTGTTACTGGTACCGGCAGTCCCTATATGTGGATCTTCTTGATTCTGCCTTTCCACCATGGCCCTCAATCTTTCCTGGCTCTGAGCCATGTTGTTCATAACTTCCATAAACTGAGTCATTTGATTCCTCATCTCTAGCCTTTCATTTTCCATTTGATTTCTGACCTCAGTAAGGTCCTGCTGCATCTGATCCATCTGAATTCCCGGAAGGTTGTTTCGGGTTGGATAACGGTGCGGACGGTTGAGGGGAAAAACTCGGCGCCTAGAAATAGTTCCTGAGGCATCACAACAGAGGTTAGCAACAATAAAACAAAACCTACAAAACAAACAAAGGGTTAGCATGCAATGCAATTATGCTTATTTGTTCTCAAGGTATCCGGTTTGGCCTTCAGTTTTGACCCTTCCAGACCCTTGAAGATGCTGTTGTTGTTGCTTGAAGAAAACTCAGATGAAGCAAACTAACACCAATATATTACAGAAGGTGAAATAATACAACTTGTTCATTTTACAACACAAGCCCTCTAAAGGGTCAAAATACAGTACAGAAAATAAAAGTACATGGAAAGAAAGCAACAACAAACAAATGGTCAAACACCAAGACCAAACTCATCCTCACGAACTTCCTTGAGAAGTGCTTCGGTCACAGGATCAGCCGGACGCTCCGTGAGATTCCTGATGAGGAGATTCCGGGTTGTAACAGCTGCTGCTAGCTTCTTGTACTGACTTTGGTCTTTGGACCTCTTCACCCCTGCTTTGATCTTCAGCTCTGATATCTCCCTCTGGGCTGCTGCCAGGGCTTCTTGTTGTTCTTTTGCACTAGCTTCCAGTTGCTCCATCTTGTCTTGAACTCTCTTGTCCTCCAGAGTACGAGCCTCGGTGATCCTGACCCACCGAGCCTGAATCTCCTTCAGATACAAGTCTGTCCTTGCTCTCTGGAACTGGGCTTCTTTGCAAGCATTTTTCAGAATTTGTTCTCCAGCTTTAGACTTTTTGATATAATCCCCATACTTCTCGATCTTAATCAGGTGCTCCACTCTCAACTTCTCCAATCTCTCAATCTCCCTCATGCCTTCACTCCTCTCCCGGAGGGTCTTCTGCAAAGCCTGGGTTAGCTTCTCATTCCTTTCTTTCAAGCTCTCAAACTCTTCCAAACTGATAGTGGCAGGGGGTGGTGCTGAAGATGACTCAGGCATGTCTTCTATGGTAAAGGGCATCCCAGAGAATTGGGCCCTGGCACGGGACCACTCATAATATTGTGCTGATGCCACATTATTGCACTTCCCTAGAATGGTCACTCCCTTGGTTTGAACATTATCCCAGGCCCAGGCAGCCTGCCTAACAACAGTCAAATTAATCTTGTTCTCACAATAGAGAGTCTCAACCAAGTCTTGTGCCTTAGGAGTGTGGACCAGTGCATAGCCCAGTTGCCTTCTGAACAGCAGGGGATTGTAATTGATACTACCCTTAACTCCTATTAGGGGCACATTGGGAAAATTCCCACAGCTGGTGATGATATCCCTGCCCTTGGTGCTCTGAGTGCACCATCTGATATCTGCTGAAGTTAGAACAGTGAGTCTCTTAGCCCAGTTGTTTTGCTGATGAGGGTTCAGAAATGCATCTGTCCTGGGTAAATGCCTGAGTAGCCAAGTGTGGAACAATGGAGCACAACACCTCACTAATCTCCCCCTCTGCTTTTCATTTCTCTGATGCACTGAGTAATAGAGATCCCCTAATAAAGTTGGTACTGGGTTCTTCAAGATGAACAGATGGATTGCATTCTTGCTAATGAATCGAGGCTCATCTGCAAACAATACAATTCCATATATGCTCAAGGCCAGTAAAGCACAAACAGCTTTCCACTCTCCCAGAGAAGCTTTCAGGGTAGCTTGAGAGATCAAGAAATCCAGATGGAAACCAGGGATTCCAGCTTTAGAGGTCATATGCTGCTCAATCAGGACAGGTTCCAGATGCAAAGCCTTTGCTACTTCTCCATTAGCATGAAAGACCATCTCAGGGTTGAATGGGATTCCACCCTTGATAGGCAAACCAACCAATGATGAGTATTCTTCTAATAGAGGGCCCAACTGAAAGTCTTGGAAAGTGAAACATCTTAGTGGGGGATCATAGAACTGAATGCAGGTGTGGATCAGGCTTCTCTGTGATGGGTCCAGATCCATAACCATATCAAGTATATCTCCATAACTTTCCCTGAACAATGGTATGTGATCTGGAGTGATCAAGGTCTGAATCCTCCTGATATCTGATAGCTCTGGCTGGAAGAAGTGATAGGTGATGTTGCTCTTTTTAGGAGCCATGATGCTGAGACTGAGTAGAGACAGGTGCTGATGATGATACTGAAGAAATGGGCCACTGACTGGCTGGTGCAGGTGGCAACTGAAGCAGATAGCTGATGAAGACAAGTCAATACTGAAGATGGGGTCAAAACCAAAACCAGATGAAAATGGATACCCTGAAACGCAAATAAGCAAATGTCAATATGGTGCAATGATTATGTATGCAAATGATATGCAAGGGTCTGTGACTGAGCTGGATCTGATCAAAACTCTGATATAGGTCCAAATGTGTTCAAGAATTCCAGATGGAGGTCTATAAATCCAGTAACCAAGGTGGGGGACTCAAATAAAGAGCCACATATCCAGGGTTTTAGAATCACAAGAACTGTCCCAAATTGAAGTATTCTTAAACAATCAAAGTAACAAGGTATTCTGAGGTCAAGGTACCTGCAAACCTGTAAACAGCCCAACCCCCTCACAGGTGGTGTTCTAGAACAAGGATCCTCAGACTTGGATCAGTTATGAGAAGTGTAAACACTTCTAATCCGGAGGTACAGTGTTTACAATAACCATAAAAGTTCCTCCTCTAATTCACCTCAGTTTCTGAAGGTCAATACTAAAGGTCATCCAGACTTAGCAGGCTTCCCAGATAGCCCTAGCATTGCAGGAAATCTGCAACACAGAGTTCTCAAGAAGAAACCCATATCTGAATCGTGTTTCATATTCCCGCACCAGACCGAAATGGAATGGGAAAGAATATGATTCACTCTAGCCTAGGTGTCACTCAGGTCCCAGGTATAAGACCTTAAACTCTCAATAGAACACCCACCCACCAAAGCAAACAACAGATCCAGCCAGCATAGTATGACAGTATGATATATGTAAAGCTATAAAGAAAGCAATAAAACAACTGCACATAAAGCAAAAATAAATACAAAACAAGCACAAATTGCACATATCACCCCAGTAAACACAAATCAATCAAGCGCTAGGAGGAACCCACAAAAAGAACCAGAAGCCCTGGTTGCATTATAAGGGTCCCCAGCAGAGTCGCCAAGCTGTCGCTCCCGATAAATGAAGCTAAGTCCAGATAAAGGTACAGACGCGAGCGGTCGGCGAGAGGAACAATGAGAACACACAGCCGTGAACTCACTGGAGAATGAAAAGAGTCGCCAGCTAGGCATTTTTATCCCGGAGGAAAGGTAATGCTGCATAAACCTAGAAAGAAGATGGATAAGACGGTTGCGAACCAGAGAGACTGAGAAAGGGGGTTGGTTACAACCTGGGAAGGTATTAGCACCCAGATTGTCCGTCGTACTCGACGGGATCCACGCTTAAAAGATTTGTGTTTTAAAGGGGTAGTGTCAGTGCAATTTGTGTATAAAGTAACTGGAAAAGAATGTACAGGTGTCAGTGCAAAAGAAAGTGATGTGTGATATATACAGTGTCAGTGCAAGGACAGGAGTGAAATGCTCATGATCATGAGGCTAAAAGAATGAGGCTAGAAAGAGGGGGAATATACAGAGACTTTTGTTCGATAACTGTTAAGTTATGCCTACGTATCCTCTCGTGCAATGAGGAAGTCAGAACACCGTAGTTCGACCCAAAGAGACTGAAAGATGAATTGACTTGTGAACTGCTTACTTGTCTATGCTCAAGTGTATGACCTGTCTGGCTCAGGTGCAAACTGTCTTGCATTAGACGGAAGAAGCAAGTTCTTGTTTGTGAGTGAATGAGATGAGAAAAGAATCCCGGAGGAGACGATTATTGTTTGTTTTTGAGTTTTCAGTCTTTTATTGCTTTTGAAAGTTTGTCATAAGTTAATGAGCTTAAGCCTAAACCAATGGGTTAGTAAACTCATCACATCTTCCCTCTGATTAGGGGTAATGAGATTACCTTAAGTGTGAAGTCAGATTCTCACACTTAATCACCTTTGGTATAGGATTAAGATCATTAACCTACTTGTGATTATTTAGATGTTTTTGGTGTTTTTGTTTAGTGTTGAGTAATGAGATTAAGCCATAATCAGGGATTAAACAGACTCATTACACCATCCTAATAGAAGGATAATAGATGAGGGTGTTTAAGCTGAGGAAAGCTCCTCAACTTAATCCATGATTAGGGATTAAACTCATGAAAAAACAAGCCTTTGATTAAGTGGATTTTATTCAACAGTATGATGAAGAAGTGAGTTTTATTGTTTGTAAGACAACTTGAGGGGGACTTGTCCATTAACACTAGGGTTAGTCCTTCTTAACCAATTAAGGAAGAATTAGAACCCTAATGCAAGGCCCAAGTTACAAGTGTGATGTCTTGATGATTATTAAGTGAATTGATTAAGAGATTTAAACACATTAAGGGTTCAACACTTAGGATTAAAGTTATACACTCCATCCTAAGAGAAGGATGCAGGCATAAGCTTAATCACAAAGCCTTAAAGCCTTTAGGGTTTAGTCCCTGATTATGAGATGAGAGGAGAAGACTCAAAAGAGACACAAAGGTAAAACTAAGAGGGGAGACTAAACAAAACCCTAATCATTTTCATGCTTGGTTGTTCCTAAGGTTTGTGAGGTTTTCAAGAGAAGATCTTCAATGGAACCACCAGGAAGCAGATGAACAGGATCAAGAGAAGAAAAGTGACTTGCTTCATTCAAGAAGTCAAGTCACTTGAAGGAAGAAAGTGAGAAGAAGAAGAATGAGCAAGCTCAATCTCAAACACAAACAAAAATGCAGCAATGGATGCAAGAGAGATGAGAAGAAAAGTTATGAGAAGTGAAGGCAAATTCACTTCTCAAGTCACTTACCACCTGAAAAGGTTAGAAAAGAAATGTAATGCAATGCCAAATGAGATGAAATGACATAATGAAGAACAAAACCAGAAGCATGTTGATGATGATAATGATGCTATGAAGATGTTACAAACATGAGGCAAGGCATGGAGATGTTCATACAAGATTATGGATGCTAGGGATGCAAGTTAAGGAGCATGAACTTTACATGAAAAGTTATGAAACATACATGGCAAACAACATGGCAAATGCAAGATGCAATGATCACACATGCTTTCTATATGTCTTATGATGTCAAATGAATCAAATGGAGGCATGGGATGGCATGGCAAGTCATGTTATGCAAGAGAATGCAAGAAGGATGCAAATGGAAGCTCAAATTAGGGTTTATGAAACAAACATCAAACAAAAACTCAAAGTCAGAAGCAAACCCTAAGATAAAAAATGGAAAATGCCACCCAAAGAAACCCTAAACCTATACTAAACCAAAGTCCAAAGGGGAGGTCTCAACTCTTAACCAATCTCAAGTTATGATTTTTCTAAGTTATTAGGGTTTTTAGAGCTCCTAAACAAAAGAAATGCCAAACAAATTAAAAATGAGGAATCAAATCATGGCCATTTTATCCTAGAAACTTCATGCTAAACTTAAAACAATGCAAAAAGAATCAATGTCCAACTCTTCCTAGATAGGCAGAAATGATTTTTTGAACTTATGATCAAAATAATGCACAAAAAATGATTTAATTCAATGGAAAATTTTAAAAATGCATCAAGATCCAAAAAGAAATTTGGTTTGAAGGTTGGACAATGTTTCTAAATGTCTTAGAACATTTCCTGAATTTTTTGGTGATTTTTAGATACTTAAAAGTATTTTTAATAAATTAATTTTCATTAATCAATTAAAAATAATCTTTTAAATATTTAAAAATACTTTTTTAATGATAAAAATGAAAATAAAAATATTTTTGTGTTTACAAAATTAATAAAACTCAGGAGAAAAAGTTTCATAATTTTTAAACCCTTTTTACTATTTTAAATTAAATGAGTAAATAAAAGGAAAAGAAATAAAATAAAAATAAGAAAAATGGAAAAGTAAACGCAAGGAGAGGCTGGGATTGCATCTGGGTTCAAATGTGTTGACTGGCGCCAGATCTAGTGGCCAGGATTGATTCTGAGGTAATTAATTTAATTATGAATTAATTAAACTAAATGAAAAGGATTAGGGCTAATCAAACGAATCTGGGCCTTCCACTCACGCGCGAAGTCAACCGGTCAAAGGCAATCCACGGTCCAAATTCAAACTAGAGTTAATGACAGGATTAGGGCACAAATGACTTTCAGGTGGCCGGAGAAGACTTCCGGTCGTCTTCTCCGGCCAGCATCTCCCCTGAGAATCCCCAAAACCCTAAAAACCTAACTAAAACGAAATCTAAAAGCTGGGAAATGTTCTCCACTCACTCACGAACCAAACCCCCCAATCAAAACAAATTTATACTTCCTAACAAGGCTGAATCGAAGCAAGAAAAAATTAGGGCACGCAAGTTTCAGAGAGCAATTAAACTCTCATTTCAACACCATTTGCAAAACCAAAGACATATTCATGATCAGGAAGACTCAAAGAACAAGTTTAGAACAAAAGAAATGATTTCTGGAAAAATATTTCTTGAGCTACCTGAGATTCGAAGCTTTCACTCCAGCTACTTTCAGGCCTCCTTTCTTGGTGAAATCCACTCCTTATGACCTCCTGGTGATGTTTGAATGCTTGGGAGAAGTTTATATTGGCTGGATGAAAAGTTTGATCAGCTTCTGCTCCAAGCTCAGTTGAGAATGTCAATGGTGATTCAGGCAGCTTCAGGCCAAGGTGAGAGGTTCTTTGTGGTCAGGGTGATGAATAAAGAAGGTCTATGGAGTTTGTTTTGATGTTTGTGAGCTGTGGTGAGAGTTTCGAAAGAAACTGCAACTTGAGGTGGAAATGGTGAAGTGGTGTTATGGCTTGTTTCAGGCCTGGTTCTTGGTTGCTTTGAGCTCAATGAAGCATGGTGAGTTGAGGTGTGAAAATAGTTTGGATGTTTGATGGCTGGGCAGAGAGATTCGAAGCAATTTGCAAAAGGGAGTGTTTTGGTGTATGTGCTTGTGTCAAGTGTTTCAGCATGGCTTCATGTTATGTCTAGCTTGCAAATGGAAAGTATAAACAAATCTAATTGGCTGTATGATGTGACATGGCCTGCTGTGATAGGTAAGTCACCTTTTGCAAAATGTCAACTTCTTTGTAAGAGAGGCATGGGATAAGTTATAGCTTGGTACATGAGCATGGGCTGGCGCAGCATGGCATGAGAGTGAAGCTAGGGAGGTTCAGCAGCCAAGGCAACTAGTTGGTGAAGTGTGATGAGTGGTTTTGCAAGTTGCTTACTTTTTGAAACTTTGTGAAAAATGCCTTGTTACATGAACTATGGACATGTGAACCTTGGTCCAATTCTGACTTTTGGGACATATGGAATGTTTGTATACTGGTTTGAAGTGAACTAGAAGTTACAATTGGCTTTGGTTCATGATTTTGCAAAATTCTCATTTGAAGCATGCCTTGAAAATCAATGATTTTTGCCAACTTTGTCACACCATAACTTTTGATCCAAGAAGAGTTTGATCATGTTCTTGTACTTTTTGAAAAGGGAAAAATGAGATCTACAACTTTCATGACCAAAGTTTTTCCATTTGAAGCATTTTTGGATCAAGAATTAAGGCTTGAAAAATGACCAAAAATGAGGCATTCTTGAAAAGTCAACTATGCCCAAAAAGTCAACATTTGCAAAACTTCCAAATTCTTGATTTTTGTGGACTTTAACCTTCTTCCATGATCAAATAAAGATCATATACACTCAAAATGATGAAGATCACCCATTGGTTGGGTCATTGGGGGCCTCAGATGCCCTGATTTTACACTGACTTGTCTGAAAAGTCAACTCTTGATCAGATGACTTCCCCATGGAATTTCTTCATGAAAATTGATATGCATACTCCCTATACCATATAGAGACCAATGGAAACAAGAATGACCAAAAAAATTGGAGTTATGGCCTCTGAAACCAAAACCCTAATTTTTAGGTCAACTGTGCAGTCAAACTTGGCTCTGCATCCATTCAAACCCTAGTTCTTGTGATTCTTTGGAATTTTTGACTTTGAGAGGATGTAATATGATACTTGAACACATATGGATCCTTTTGAAGTGATTGATGCCTTTGGATTGGCTCAAGGGGCTCTTGGATTGCTCAAATCACAAACCCTAGGTGCAGATGACTTAGAACCAATGCAGTGACTCAAAATTGAGATATGAGATGATATGATTGTGTTTATGCATATGAAATGATCACAAGCCATGGTGAAAAGGGTGAGGGCAAATTTGGGGTGTTTACAATATGATAATAGAGACTCCTGCTAATGGTTCTGTGACTACCATGCTTGTCTGTTTGAAATGTCCTGTGACAATTTTCGAGAAGAATTTTGTGATGGATTTGGTGTGCCCACCATTACACCAAATCGATGTTATCCTTGGTATGAACTGGTTGGAATTCAATTATGTTCATATTAATTGTTATAGTAAGACGGTGCAGTTCCCTGATTTGAGCGGGAATGGTGAGTTGATGTTTTTATCTGCTAAGCAAGTAGATGAACTTGTTTTAGATGACGTTTTGATGTTTGCAGTGTCTACCTCATTGCAAGTTGATGATAAGACTGTCAGTCTAAAGTTGTCTGTGGTTTGTGAATTTCAAGATGTGTTTCCTAGTGATATAAGTGATTTACCACCGGAACATGAGATTGATTTTTCTGTGGACTTAGTACCGGGTACGAGTCTTGTCTCGATGGCTCCTTATAGAATGTCGGCTTCAGAGTTGAATGTGTTGAAGAAACAATTAGAAGAATTGTTAGAGAAGAGGTTCATTAGACCCAGTGTTTCTCCTTGGGGTGATCCAATGTTACTTGTTAAGAAGAAGGATGGTAGTATGAGATTGTGTGTCGATTACCGACAGTTGAATAAAGTGACTATCAAGAATAAGTACCCACTTCCGAGGATCGATGATTTGATGGATAAGCTAGTAGGTGCTAGTGTCTTTAGTAAAATTGATCTGAGGTCTGGTTATCATCAGATTCGAGTTAAAGCTGAGGATATTCCGAAGACAGCTTTCAGGACGAGATATGGGCATTACGAGTATACGGTGATGCCATTTGGGGTTTCTAATGCGCCTGGTGTGTTTATGGAATATATGAATAGAATCTTTCATGAGTATCTAGATAAATTCGTGGTGGTTTTCATAGATGATATCTTGGTATATTCTAAATCAGAAGAAGAACATGCCGAGCATTTGAGAGTTATGTTACAAGTGTTGATAGAAAAGAAATTGTTTGCTAAATTATCTAAGTGTGAATTTTGGCTAAGGGAAGTGAGTTTCCTCGGCCATGTAATTTCAAGTGGTGGAATTTTGGTGGATTGAGGCGGTATTGCAGTGGGAGACTCCGAAGTCAGCTACAGAAATTCGTAGTTTTCTTGGGTTGGCTGGTTACTATCGTAAGTTTATTGAAGGTTTTTCTAAGATAGCTTAACCGTTGACGCAATTGACTAGGAAGGGTCAAGCGTATGTGTGGGATGTTTCTTGTGAAGAGATTTTCATAGAACTGAAGAAACGATTAACGACCGCGCCAGTGTTGGTCTTACCAAATCCAGATGAGTCCTTTGTATTTTATTGTGATGCTTCCAAGATGGGTCTTGGTGGAGTTTTGATGCAGGATAATAAGATGGTTGCTTATGCTTCTAGACAGTTAAGAGTTCATGAGAGGAACTACTTGTTTGGTTCGAAATTTGGAGTATTCAGTGATCACAAAGTTTAAGATACTTGTTTGACCAGAAAGAGTTAAATATGAGACAGAGACGGTGGCTCGAATTATTGAAAGATTTTGATTTTGATTTGAATTACCATCCGGGTAAGGAAAATGTTGTGGCTGATGCTTTGAGTAGGAAGTCGTTACATATTTCAATGCTTATGATGAAAGAATTAGAAATGACCGAGCAATTCAGAGATATGAGCTTGTTGTGTGAAACTACTACTGATAGTGTGAAATTGGGAATGTTAAAGCTGACCAGTGGGATTTTGGAAGAGATCCGTAAGGGTCAGAAATCTGATTTGAAATTAGTCGATCAATTGATGTTGGTTGATCAAGGTAATGCAGGTGACTTTCGAGTTGATGAAGATGGGGTTTTATGATTCCGAGATAGAGTATGTGTTTCGGATATTGCAGGAATTAAAAAGAGTATTTTAGAAGAAGGGTACAAGAGTCTACTGAGTATTCATCCTGGTGCTACGAAGATGTATCAGGATTTACGCAGGTTGTTTTGGTGGTCGGGTATGAAAAAAGACATTGATGAATTTGTATATGCTTGTTTGACATGTCAGAAGTCAAAGATAGAACATCAGAGACCTTCAGGTATGATGCAACCATTGAATGTTCCCGAGTGGAAATGGGATAGTATTTCCATGGATTTCGTGACTGGGTTACCTAAGACTGCTAGAGGTAATGATTCGATTAGGGTAATTGTTGACCGGTTAACTAAGTCGGCACATTTCTTGTCGATGAGGATTAACCATTCTATGCAAAAGTTAGCTGAGATTTATATTGAGGAAATTGTGAAGTTGCATGGTGTACCTTCAAGTATTGTATTGGATAGAGATCCGCGGTTTACATCGAGGTTTTGGAAGAGTTTGCAGGATGCCTTGGGTACTAAGTTGAGGATGCGTTCTGCTTATCACCCGCAAACAGATGGCCAGACGGAAAGAACAATCCAATCTTTAGAAGATTTGATGAGAGCTTGTGTATTAGACTAAGGAGGGTCTTGGGATAGTCATTTTCCGTTGGTCGAGTTTACGTACAATAACAGTTTTCACGCTAGTATCGGGATGGCTCCATATGAGACGTTGTATGGTAGACGTTGTCGTACTCCATTATGTTGGTATGAGGCAGGAGAGAGTTTGGTACTTGGGCCTGATATTGTCCAAGAAACAACTGAAAAGATAAAAATGATTCAAGAAAGGATGAAAACGTCGCAGAGTTGTCAAAAGAGTTATCACGATAAGAGAAGGAAAGCACTTGAGTTCCAAGAGGGAGATTATGTGTTCTTAAGAGTTACTCCTACGACTGGTGTGGTAAGAGCTTTGAAGTCTAGAAAGCTCACTCCATGTTTCGTCGGTCCGTATCAGATTATGCAGAGGATAGGGGAAGTGGCCTATCGGGTGGCTTTACCTCCCTCTCTTGCGAATTTACAAGATGTATTCCATGTATCACAGTTGAGGAAGTAAATTCCGAACCCGTCGCATGTAATTCAGTTAGATGATGTTCAGGTGAGAGATAATCTGACGATTGAAGCTTTACCCGTAAGGATTGATGGTAGGGAATTGAAGCAACTTCGAGGAAAAGAAATTGCTTTAGTAAAGGTTTTGTGGGGAGGACCAGCTGGAGAAAGTTGAACTTGGGAGCGGGAAGATCAGATGAGGGAGTCGTATCCGACTCTATTTACTTCAGGTAATTTTCGAGGACGAAAATTCTTTAAGTAGGGGAGAGTTGTAACGCCCGAAAATCTAAATTTAATTATTTAATCATTTATTTAATTAATTTAGAAAAATTGGAGAGTTTGGATTATTTTGAGAATTTTGGAGAAAATGAGTATTTTTATATAATAAGGATAAATAGTGTTTTATTATGCTATTTTATTATTATTATTATTATGAGGGTAAGGTGGTCTTTTTGTGAAATTATGAGGGTAAGGTGGGAAAAGGCTAAATTGGGATAATATATCCAAAGAAGAGAATACAATCAGTTTTCTCATTTTTGTTGTTTTCTATCGTGTTTGGAGAAGTGCTATGAAGAAAGGAGAAACTCAGAGTCAGGAGGCTATGGAGAACCCAAGAGAAGAGTGTAAAGCGTCGAAATTCTCTAAGGTATGGGGAGTTTTTATAATCTATGATAAATCTATAGGAATTGGAATATGAATGAATTTGGATGGTATGAGTTTTTGGGGTTTTGGGGTTTTGAGTTAGGTTGAATATTATGAGAAATCTTGATGAATTAGAGCGATTGGAATGAGTTATAAATGTATATTTGTTTGTATAATTGTTGTCTGGATGTTGTTGAGGTTTAATTATATTTTTGAATGGTTATTGAGTGTTATGATGTGAAATCCGTAATGGGGTTTGGGGGTTTTTGGAATTGGAACAGTCTGCAATTGTATAGCAGAGAACTGCTGGAAAACGTGCGTTAACCGGTTAACGCTATGGGTTAACCGGTTAACCATTATAAATTTTGGAAAATTTTGGGATTTCGTCGGCGTTAACCGGTTAACACTGTTGGGATGACAAATTTTAATTCTTTGAAAATTCATATCTTTTAAACCGTAAGTCTGATTCGCATTCCGTTTGAAGCGTCGAAAAGAGCACAAACTGAACTTTATTTTGATGAATAGAAACGAGAAAAATGAAACAGTTTTTGATAAATGAATTTGTGAAAATAACCTTATAAATTACCGGGTACGGGTTAATTCTTGATGTGTTAGAGTGGTTAGAAAACCAGTGTTCAGGGTGTAATGTCATGATGATATATATGAATATTTGATGGTTGTTTTGCTGATTGAAATGAATGATGCGGATTTTTTTGATGAATTTTTCGATGTAGCGCATCATTGCATTTCATAACATTCACGATGGGGCTTCGGCCTATTTATTTGCTTCAATCCCATTGTGTGGATTGAAGTGTCTTGATGATTACGGTGTGCTCCCTTGTGGAGGGTTGATGGTCATGTATCCATCTCACGATGAAAATGGTACCACATGCATATTGAATATCAGGATGTTAGAATTACATATTTTGGATGAATTTCATGACTGTGTTGGTGTTGATTGATTTCATGATAGTGTTGTGGTTGTTGCTGAATTTTGTAGTTGACGATGTCATGATATGTGTACTAATTTTTTTATGATTCTATATTCTTGTAAGTTTATGATATATTATGATTACTCACCCTGCCTGCTTGGAAATGTTGCCTCTTTCGTGGGTAACTTGCAGATGTCGAAGAATAGTCCTGCAGTGCAATAGGAGTAATTCATGAGTCTCGGAGCATGCTTTAGTGTTCCTTAGGAGTGGTTCTGGTTTATGTGTCATGCTCTGTGTCATGTAACACTGGGATGGGTTTCTTTAGTTAAACTGTTTTCAGTATGTTGTTATCTGGATAATGTTTTCCATTTTATGATGTTAAATTCAGGATGGTGAAAATGATGTTTATGAAGTTTTGAATTATGAAGTTAAATTCCGCTGTGAAATTATTTATGATATTTTTGATGTTGATTAACCCGTGTTACTGGACAGGACACTGTTGTGTTGATTTATGATGATATGTAATACCCTTTTAGAGGATTACTCTGATATTATTTCAATATTATGTTTTGGGGTAGAAGGGTGTTAAAGGTTAGGCAGAAATGAATTTTTCAAGTTAGGGTTAGAAAATTGGATTTTTAAGAACCCTAATTCAAAGAAAATTGTGAAATTATGATCAAACCTAAAACAAAATTTGTATTATGAGTTTGAAAATGTTTCTAAATGTATTGGAATGGTTCATGAATATTTTGGTGATTTTTAGAAACTTAAATGCATTTTTAATTAATTAAAATCCATTAATTAAAAATAACATTTAAATATTTTAAAAATACTTTTTTAATGCAAAAAATAAAATAAAAATTATTTTCAGGTTGAGAAAAATATATTAAAACAAAAATGCAAAGTTTGAGATTTTTTTAATGTTTTTAGCTATTTTAAAATAAATGAACAAAATAAATAAAATGAAAATGAATTAAAAATGGATTTAAATGAAAGTCAGAGGATCCAAGGGCTCAAATTTGAACTTGAGGGATTGGTATTGACTGCACGCACGTTTCAAGGGCTGGGATCAAACCTTGCTAATTAATTATGTTTATTTTAATTAATCAGAAATTAACCTTAATGAACTAATTTGGGCCATTCCCTCACTAAGCTAATTACGCATCCAATGGCTCTCATTCAAACTGGGCACTAAACCCTAATTAGGGCTAATTACTCTTAGGTGACCGGAGACAAGCTCCGGTCATCTTCTTCGGTGAACCAAAAACCCTAAATCCTTCTACAGGCTACCCCAACCCAAATTAACTGCCCATAAATGATCCCCATGCTTCTAGCAACTCAAATCAAGCATCAAACAACATTTATCATTCATGAACAAGCTGAATCGAATCAAAACATAAATACGGGAAAAGTTTCAGAAGTTCATGAAATCCTCATTTCTCAACCATTTTCAATTTTAAACACATCAGGGTGATCAGTCTAACTCATATAATCAATTTCTAACAAGAAAAAGAGGTTTTGGAAAAAAGGTCTTGATGAATACCTGAGTTGAGCTTCTTCAAGATGAAGCTTTCTGGACCTTTCTCTTGTGAAAATCAAACCCCCTGGTTCTCCTTGCGCTAATGGAAAACTTAGAACAAGTGTGTGGTGGCTATTTTGAGGTGTGTGGTTCTAGTTTTGCAGAAATCATCTTTGTGTTTGGGCTTGTTTCTGGCCATGGCAAGGGGCGGGAAATGATCTTTAGGTTATGTGGAGTTGAATGGTGAAAGAATTTTTGAGTTTTGATGGCTGGTTTGATTGAATCGAAGAAGGGAAGGTTTTTGGAAATTTTGGGCAATCTGAGTTATAGAATGTTTCATGCTTGTGTGTTTTGTGTAATGAGCTCCATAAGATCAGTATAGGCCAATGAGAGTGCTCAGAAAGTGGGTGGTGGCATAGTGTGATTGGTATGGGCCAAGTTGCAAAAATGTCAACTTTGTGTACTTGAGGTATGTGCATGGTGCATAGCTGTTTCAAGGGGTGTCTTGGCCTCAGCTTGGTTCAAGGATGGCCCTAGGATCAAGTTTATGTAGCTGGCACAAGTAGATGAAGAGTTTCAAGAGGTTTTACAAAGTTATGCATAATTGTCATTTTGAGATTTCTTGAGAATCAAGCCATCAAAACCCTAGGTTCAAAGTCCAATTCTGATCTTTTGAAGTTGCTTTGACATGTTATGGTGCATAGAAGTTGATTAGAGATCATGAAATGGCTTGGCATGTGAAATTGCAAGATTCCCTCTTTGGCATGAACTTGAAAATTATAGGATTTTTTCCAACTTTGAAAGGCCATATCTTGAGTTCTAGGATGAATCAAGAAATGTTCTTGTAATTTTTGAAAATGGGAAGAAATAATCTACAACTTTCATGCCCAAGAATTTTTCATTTGAAGCATTTTTGCTTATGAAAGAATAGGTTGAATATCTTTCCCAAAATGGAAAGTTTCCATTACAAGTCATTTCCAAAAATAGCAAGTTTGCATTTGGCTCAAAATTCTTCAATCTTGTGAACTTCTAACCACTTCTAAGATCAAATAAAGATCATAGAGACTCAAAATGATGATGATGACCCTTTGGTGCCCTTGAGGGAGGGCCTCAGATGCCCTGATTTTGACTTGACTTGCTCAAAAAGTAACCTAATGATTAGATGACTTCCACAGTGAATTTTTTCATCAAATTTTATACACATGGTCTTCATAACATATTAAGACTATTAGAAACAAGAATGATCAAAAAAATTTGGATTAGGCCTCTGAAACCAAAACCCTAATTTTAGGTCATCTGTGCAGGAAATCTTCAGTCTGCCTCTATGCCTTTGCCATTCTTTGTGATCTCTCGACTTTTATGAACTTTGAGGAGCATATTATGATCATGGAACAAACATGGACCCTCTTGGAAAGCTTAAAGACCTTTGGGATGGCTCAGATCACTCCTTGGATTGCTCAGATCACAAACCCTAGATGCAGGTGAAATGGAACTATGCAGTGAAACAAAAATGCAATATGAGATGGTATGCATATGCTTATGCAAGAAATGAAAGATCACAAGCCATGGTGTGAGAAAAAGTGAGGGCAAATTTGGGGTGTTTACAGTTGCCCATATTCAAGCATGAGTTAGCTGTGCAGGATGTAAGCGCCTGGCTTATCAGACAAACAAGATAACTTGTGGTTGAATACCAAAGACAGTCTGAAATTTGCACTCGCTGGAGAGAAGAAGAAAAGGGATATAGATTGTAAAAGATAGTATAAACTGAATATCCAATGAAAGCGATGGAGGAAGACCATCGAGAAGACTACGATTGTTGGGGATGAAATAGTAAGCAACGCAATGACGGGGACGGCCGACATGTTGGGGAATAAAGAAACTGCGACGGGGACGGCCATCGGGTAAAGGCTGATGAAGGACGGTCACTAGGAAAGGAAAAAGGGACTACGACGGGGACGGCCATCAGGTAAAAGAATAAATGAAATATTTGATGAGGGAAGGTCATCAAAGGTGAAGGACGATCACCTAGCAAGGGACGACCTACTCTTTATCACGACGTAGGACGAATGCTTGTTAGAAAAGGTCGACGATGGGGACGGCCATCGGAAAAGCATGATGAAGGACGATCATCAAAAGGTGAAGGACGATCACCTAGCAGGGTATGGCTACTCCTTGGGATTATCCCGACATAGGACGAATGCCAGATGACAAAATCAAGGATGGGGACGACCATCAGATAAATGATGAGGGACGGTCATCAAAAGGTGAAGGACGATCACCAAGAAGGGGACGGCTGCTCTTTATCCCGACATAGGACGAATGCCAGATAAAAGGTTCCTACAATGGGGATTCCACCGGGGAAAGGATGAGGGACGGTCATCCAAAGGTGAAGGAAGATCACCTGGAAGGGGACGGCTGCCGAAAGTATCATGACATAGGATGAATGTCGGATAGCGAAAGTTGTTTTGTTGGCGACTTACTGGGGAACGGTAAACACGGACGAGTGTTTACACTCCTAAAATAAAAGGTATAAGTGTTTGACAGTGTGTATAGACTAAAGATGCGGACGAGCATCTTTAGGACCGTGATACGGACAAGTATCGGTAGAAACAAACGCTGACACGTGTTTATGAATGATGATACGGGCGAGTATCAATCAGTTAGGCAAGGAACACGGACGAGTGTTGAATCTGCTGAGGGGGTAATATATACAAGATACGGACGAGTATCAAAAGGATTCTATATAAGCATGTATAAGTATTGATCTGCAGGGGATATATGTGCAAGACACGGACGAGTGTCAAAAATATTGAGCAAGGGACACGGGCGAGTATTTGAGTTGCTGGGGGAAGTACGACACGAACGAGTGCCAAAAAGAATATGTATAAATATAAACAAGAGTTTGAGAACTCTGAAGGTTTCATGGCGACCTTACTGGGGAAAGGTGACACGGACGAGTGTCGAGAAAGAGCACACATAAATATAAACTGGTATCTGCATTTTGAGAGTGCAAAGGGGATGCCTTGGGTTTTATCTGCAGGGGGTATGCTTTTTGTATTTTGCTGATGAAGTGATGATGATGTTTGCAGGTGACTAGCTCGAACTTGGCTCATGATCATACAAATGTTTGATTTTTGCCGTAATGCTTCGTTTTAGAAGGAATGATACGCTTAGGTGGATATGATGTGAATGCTATGATTATGCAAATGAGAAACCCGATCCGAGATCCGAATCCTGCGGGGAGAAAGATATCCGGGCGGTCTGTGTGGAGGGAGAACTCAGCTGGGAAAGAGATCATTGGTTGATCTGTCCGGAGGGAGAGCTCTGTTGGGGATGAGGAAGTTTCAGCCACCCCATTGGGGATGAATTCCATGCATTGCTCTTTGACCACTTCGCTGTGGAAGAGTCGTCAGGCACTGCTCGGGAGATCCCACCTGGGGAGGAGATAACTTCTAGGAAGTAATATATTGGAGATTTAATGCTTGACATGCCCCATGTTGTGAAAGATTGTCTACCTTGAGAACCTGCAACCTGTTAAGACAAAGGAAAACGCACAACTGTCCCGAGGTATTCTTAACCGGACTCCGTAATAGGAGTTAGATTTACCTAAAAGTAACATATTTCCTGCAAGCGTTTATTAAAATGGCTCCTATGTTTTTTATGCAAGTATTATATTATGAACTTTGGACATTTTGCAAACGGAACAAAAATGTACAAAACAAAGTGTGACTGAAAATTCTAGTTTTGTTGATGTGTGTGCCCTGAATAGGCAAGTACAGTCAAAGAAGCGAATCCCCTGAAAGGAGGAGGTTATTGTAAATTGAGAAAATAAGAGTGTTACCAACGTTTGAAGTTGACTCTTCGGTGAGCTTCCTTTGCTATGACCCGTATGACCTTGACGTTCTTCTTATCTTGCTTTCTGAAGAAGGTTGACTCTGACCGATGCTTTATCCCTTCGAAGCATGCCCAGTCGTGAGTGATACAAACGAATTCAGAATGCAGTTGTTCGCTTATTCCCTGATTTTGCATGGACCGCCCTTTCAGGTTTTAAATCCACCAGGATACCCATTTTTGCCTGAGCTGTCCGATGTGGCTTTTCAACTCAGCGGGTGTACACATTTTTTAAAAGTTTTCCCTTATTTTTGCCCGAGTCTCTTATTCTGTTTTTGAATCACCGGGATGCCCTATTTTTTCCTGGACTTACATTCTGTTTTTATGTCCAGCGGGTCTTTTATGCGAAGTAACTTTTAACTTCATCTGAATTCACAGGAGATAAGAAATCCTCGCCATCCATAGTAGTGAGCATCAGTGTTCCACCAGAGAAAACTTTCTTTACTATGAATGGGCCTTCGTAATTTGGTGTCCATTTTCCCCTGTGGTCTGTGTGAGGGTGAAGAAGTCTTTTCAAAACAAGCTCTCCCATTTGGTAATCCCGAGGTCTGACTTTCTGATCGAAGGCTTTCTTCATTCGCTTTTGATATAACTGCCCATGACAGATGGCTGCTAATCTTTTTTCTTCAATCAGACTTAGTTGATTATATCGAGAGGACCCATTCTGCTTCATCCAGTTTCACATCCATCATTACCCGTAAGGAAGGTAGCTCAACTTCAACAGGTAGGACCGCTTCCATACCATACATAAGCTGATAAGGTGTTTCCTCGGTAGATGTTCTGATGGAGGTTCGGTACCCATGCAAGGAAAATGGTAGCATCTCGTGCCAGTCTTTGTAGGTGACTACCATCTTCTGCATAATCTTCTTTATATTCTTGTTAGCCGCCTCAACATTGCCATTCATCTTTGGCCTGTAAGGAGAAGAGTTGTGATGCTAAATTTTAAAGTCCCGACAAAGCTCTGCCATCATCTTGTTGTTCAAATTGGAACCATTATCAATAATGATTCGCTTGAGGACCCCATACCGACAGTTGATATCCCTCTTCAGAAATCTAGCTACCACTTGTCTGGTGACGTTTGCATATGAAGCTGCTTCAACCCATTTGGTGAAGTAATCAATGGCTACCAGGATGAATCTGTGACCATTTGAAGCAGTCGGTACGATCTTTCCAATCATATCAATGCCCCACATGGCGAATGGCCAAGGTGAAGACATTACATTCAAAGGATTCGGAGGCACATGCACTTTATCTGCGTAGATCTGGCATTTGTGGAATTTGCTGGCATAAGCACAATAGTCTGCATCCATTGTGATCCAATAGTAACCTGATCTTAACAACTTCTTTTCCATTGCATTTACTCCAGCATGGGTACCGAAAGAACATTCATGTACTTTGTGCATCAGTAGGTCTGCTTCCTTCTTATCAACACATCTGAGCAAGACCATGTCGAAGTTTCGCTTGTATAAAGAGCCATCAGTATTGAGGAAGAAGTTGCCGACTAGCCTTCTTAATGTCTTCTTATCATTTGACGATGCCCCAGGTGGGTATGTCTGAGTCTCCAAGAAGCATTTGATGTCATGGAAACAAGGCGTGTTATCAGTGGCAATGTCCACAGAGAATACATATACCGGTCTATCCAGTCTGGATACCAAAATCTGAGGCACATGGTTGGTGGCTTATACTTTGATCATAGATGAAATGGTATCCAAAGCGTCTGCAAATGGATTCTCGTCTCGAGGGATGTATTCAAGCTTAACTGTAGTGAAGAAAGTCAACAATCTCCTCATATAGTCACGATAGGGAACCTGATGCTCTTGATGAGTATACAACTTGTCGTTGGTCTGATTGATTACCAAAGCTGAATCTCCGAATACATTCAAGGTCATGATCCTGAGGTCAATGGCTTCCTCAAGACCCATGATACAAGCTTCGTATTCTGCTTCATTGTTAGTGCAAGCAAAGGTAAGCTTTGCTGAGAAAGGCATTGTAACACGGTGGGAGAACTGACTTTTAGTTATGTTACGGATAGCAAGAGTCGCCACCGACTTTTATTTTATCCAAAGGAAAGGCATAAAAGAACAGGAAAGACCTTTAAAAGATTTTTGGGTCCGGGGGGTAGGTTATGTAAAGGGAAGGTGTTAGCACCCTTTACATCCATGGTTATCCATGGGCTCTTAGTTACTTAGCTCACTTTGAATTGTTTTTTTGAAAAGGTGAAGTGTGTGAATAGAAATTTTCATAAGAGTTAATAATGATCCATGTGCGGATGCGTAAAAACTTGTGTTTGAAAATTTGTTTGAAATTTGTAAAGTGTTTGAAAAATAGAGTGAGCAAGCAACTAGGAGGTACCTACCCTAAAGTTTTAAGTCTTTCTTGTTCTTCATCCTTTAGTTGGTAAGACTATCCCTACTATTAAGGAGTAGGTAGTCATTACCTTGGATGTAAGGGACATGTGAGGGTCATCTGTTTATGAAGGCAACTGTGGGGTGTATTAAGCATATAGGAGGGACTATCATCATTATTCGAAGGGACTTGATCTTTAAAGGCAACCATTAGAGACTTGATGATTTTTCTTTTAAGAGACTTGCTTTATACACCCCACTTGACCTTATTAGTAGGCAACATTGAGGGATAACCTTAGAAATGTGAGATGGCGATTAAAAATCGACTTACGTGTGTGAGTGTTCAATATTATTTATCTTTAATTAAAATGATCTAAATTTATTTTAAAATAGAATACATATTTGCACTCCTTAAATTACTAACCATAGCGAAAATTAAATAAAATCAAATATTACAAAATTTACACCAAGGAGCAATTACATAATTATAATAATAAGCAAATTAAAAATAAATAGCAAAATATAAATAATAAGAAAAAATAATAAATAAGCAATAAATAAATAAATATGGGTTAGTAATAATAAAAATAGAAAATAGGGTTAGTTAAAATAATAATGAAAAATTAAATAGTATTAGTGAGATAATAATCAAAAGTTAGTAATAATAAGTAAGGTTAGTAAATAATAATAATAATAGAATATATAAGATTGATGAAGCAAAAAATAAATAATAACATGATTAGTAATAATAATTAAATAAATAAAATTAGCCAAAATAAGAATAAAAGATTAACAATTTTTAATATAGACAATATATTTAGAAATAAAAAGAAATATGAACCAATAATTATTTTAATTTACAAATTATTAAATTATTTTTATAATTACAAAATTTAATTATTATAAGTTAGATTATTTCTAAACAAAAAGTTCTAAAAAAATATTTTACATATTATATAAAGAAAAATAGACTATAAGCATAGTATATAAAATATATTTGCATATTGTAAAAAAAAAGGTCATAATTATATTTACAACAAATTAATTATTTTAAAGATTAGATTAAATAAATATATACATGATAATTATATTAAGAATTAGAAAATAAATAAATAGATTTTTTTTATAAGTACTTAGAAAATAAATTAGGTTTTTTTTTTTTAAGGATTAGGGTTTGTTTAGAAAAATAATTTTAGGGTTTAATTTATAATACAAAATTATTTAATAATATGCATATATTATATTTACATATGATAAAGAAAATAATTTTAGAAAATTTATATATTTTAAAATTTGGAAAATATTAAACATGCTTTATTATTATTATTAATTATTTAGAAAACATATACACATAAGATTGTATTTAATTTAATAATATAATACTTAAAACAAATAAAAGAAGAAAAAAAAAGAATGTGAAAACTTACCTGACTGGGGTTTGAACCCAGGTCAGCTTGTTTGCCAGCAAGAAGGACCACCACCAAGCCACTATGCACGCAGGCAACAAAAGAGAGTGGGAAATTGGTTTTATGCTTCATCTAGAAAAATCAGAAAAATAATAGAATCAAAAAGGCCTGGGGTGGTGTTGAACCCAGGACCTTTGATCATTCACACGCATGCTTTACCGCCTGGCTGGGAGAGCCCTTCTGGTAACTGAATGGCAAGGAATCATAATATATTAAGTTTGCTTTTAACCTGGAAAAAAAGAACAAAAACAATGCACCAGCCAAGTATCGAACCAGTGACCTCACACCATACGCGTATCAGCCTTACCACTGGGACAAACGTGCGTTTGTGAAATATAATCAGGATTAATTCATAATATTTTTAAATGAAAATTTGAATTTTAAAACAGGCGCGAATTGACTTCGTCTTCTTCCTTATGCCCTTCGATTTTTCCTGCGAAATTCTCTATGAGTTTTCCTGCGAATTTCAACTTCCAGCAAAACCTACAAAAACCAAAGGCCAACAAAACCATACAATTTCACAAAATCAAACACAGCAACATGATCCAAACATTCATGCGATTCATCCTGTGTTTTTAGAATCCATTTATGTTCTTTAAATCAAAAATCCCTAAACCTAGGTCCAAACCCTAATAATGGTGTTTCATGAATCAACCCGGTTTCTTTGATTTTCCTGCCCAGAAACATTCTATATCACATAACAAACAACATTAGACAAGCAAATTTCATTGAAACACAACAAATTAGTGCAATCGAAAAAGTTATATTCAAGAACAAATTGAATTCGGGTGAGGCATTATGGCACGATTTGGATGCATATGAATGATGGTTTAGGATCAGTGAAGTCCAAGGAATCTTGTTGTGTCCTTATTTTACCTTCAAACCTCTTGTATGAGTGAACCTGAATGGAGGTTGTGGATGGTTTTTTTGATTTGTGAACTTACACTTAGAGGCTGCCAATCCGTGAATGAGTGATAGGGTTATGATCAGTACTTATATGTGATTGAATCTAGGTCAAAAACTTGATTGGTTGTGTGCAAGATTTGATTCAAAAAGATTCATCATGATAAGCTTTAAAATCTCAATATTTTTGTACCAATGCTTTCTATTTCAAGCCATTCAATATCCTTCTTGCATCAATTTGTTCCATGCTGACTTTATGATATTCTAGAATCAATAATAAAATTAAATCTTCATATTTAATATTTTATTTAAATTTAAAATGATTTTAAGTATAAAAAATCATAATAAATTAATTAAATAAAATAAAAATTATGAAAATAATATGGAAATTTCGTGCATGATGTTGTTGTATGGGTTGTATCATAACTTGACAAGCCCATTTGGAAAGAATTGATTCTAGACTTCCTTTTTCATCATAAACCATCATAAAATTTCCCAACTTTGCAAGGGCATATCTCCCTCAATTTTAAAGGTATGTGGGTGTTCTTGGACATTTTGGAAATCTTGAAGAGTCCTCTAAACAACCCCATTGGTTTCATGTCCATATCATTTACCAATCTCAAGTTATGCCCTTTTGAAGTTGTTGACTTTTTGTTGACTTTTGAAATGACCTATAATGTCTTAGCTCATACCTTCCAAATGAAGCATTTTTGGGCTTGGCTTGCAAGATCAAAGTTGTAGAGAATTCAATTTCCTTCAAAATGAGCTTTGAGTGGAGACTTGGTGATGAAGCATGTGAAAGTTATGGCTGGTCAAAGTTCAGTTGACTTTTACTGAGGAAACCCTAATTTAGAAACTCCTGATTATTGATGATCTGGAATCTCCTTGATGAATCATGATCAACCCTTGATCAAATGATGAATTTTACTTCATATACTTGATGTTGGCAAAAAATCATGAAGTTTGACTTTGGTTTGACCACAGTTGACCTCAGTTTGACTTTTTAACTGCATTGACTGGTTTTGACTTATCTGATCATCTGACTGAGCAAACTTTTGAGAAAAGTCTTGAAACTTGTCATGGGGGTTCTTACACACATATAAGATGTTATGAAGCTCACTTGAAGTCTTGGAAGTCCATTTAGCCTGATTAAAGTCAAAACCCTAGTTTTGGATGCACTGCTTAGGAGGTGCATTGTCTGAGGGAATTGTCAACTCTTCTGACCAATTGTGAATTTTGTGAACCTTGTGAACCATCATAAAATGTCTTGTGAACCTCATGGGAGGTATTGTGAAGCTTGTGAACCTTGTGAACCTCATGAAGTGACTTATGGACTTCATGAATCTCATGAAAGGTTATGTAAACATTGTGAATCTTGTGAACCTTGTGAACCTTCAAGAAGTAACTTGTAGACTTCATGAACCTCATGAAAGGTCTTGTAAATGTTGAGAAGCTTGTGAACCTTGTGAACCTTCAAGAAGTGACTTGTAGACTTCATGAACCTCAAGAAAGGTATTGAAAGCATTGTGGAACTTGTGGACCTTGTGAACCTTCATAAAGTAGTTTGTAGACTTCATGAACCTCAGGGAAGGTTACATAAGCATTGTGAAATTTGTGAACCTTGTGAACCTTCTTAGCACACAAAGTCTTGTATTGTGAGGGCAAATTTTGGGGTGCAACAGCTGCCCCTGTTCAATTTTCTGAAACCTGAGGGGTTAGATTGGTATGTTTGCCAGTCGTGACCTGGAAGGTTGAAGGGGATTGAACACAAAAGCCCAAAAATTTGCACTCACCAGTGCATAGCATGATATTGATTTTTTTGGTTGTATATGCTTGAGTGGGCTTAAAGATGCCACTTGGAAGAACTGGGGATGGGCTTAAAGATGCCATCTAAAGTATCAGAATATGATGATGTCTTTATGTTGATACTGGATATCAGTACTAGCTCTTTGTATAGGCCATCTCTGAATCATTTATGCAACCTAATTTGAGTTGTTGGATAGACCAGTAGAAATAAATCTTGTGGTGATTATCTCTTCTGGAAATATTTTGGATTAGTGAATGGCTCTTTGTACAGACCATTTGCCTATTCTCCAAGGGCCAAAAGAACGTCAGGATTTGTTCTTAAGGATCAAAAGAACGTCAGGATTTGCTCTTAAGGATCAAAAGAACGTCAGGATTTGTTCTTCTGAAAGAGTATCTGGAACAAGTGGTCAAAAGAGCGTCAGGATTTGCTCTTAAGGATCAAAAGAACGTCAGGATTTGTTCTTCTGAAAAATGTCTTGGAGGATGAAGCAGTCCAGAAGTAATGATGATAGCTGTCAGGAGGAGGGAGCAATCCTGAGGTAATGATATGATTTCAGGAGGATGAAGCAATCCTGATGTAATAAAAAGCTGTCAGGAGGATGGAGCAATCCTGAGGTAATAATATGATATGCTTTCAGGAGACTGGAGTAATCCTGATGTAACAGCATGTCTTCAGGAGGATAAAGCAGTCCTGAGGATCATAAGTTTCTTTGTGGGATAATTAACCTGAAAACAAGGTAGCATTTGTATAATAATATTAGTTTATGCATTATGTATGCATGTATGATATGATGCACTTAAGTAATGTATTATGTATCTAAGTATATGTATGTTATGGTATGACGTAAATGATGTATGTATGATATGATGCTGCCGGAAGCGTCTGGATATCTTCATAGAACAACTGCTGGCCAGGGAAAATAAATCCCGATTTGTTGCCGAAGAATATGAGGAACTCGTTTCTGTCTTGTTTGATAAGTAGGTATATATAACCTCCTGTTTGCTGGAGATAGTAAGGTATATATAACCTCCCGTATGCTGGGGATAGTAAGGTATATATAACCTTCGTCTTCGTTTGATAGTAGAGTAGACACAACATCCCGTCTTCGTTCGTCGTACTCTTATTGGAAAGTAATTTCCCGTATATCCGTATGAGGATAAAAGAGATGGATATAAATTCCAGGGGAGATGAGACCTTATGAAGATGAACTTGCCCTACTGAGGGTTTTGTGATTGTTTTTGTAAAGATGAACCGGCGAAGCTTCGTTGAAATCCTTCCCTCGTTCGTCCTTAGTAAATACTATTACTGCATTTTCATGCATTTCTGGTAAACATTAATCATATTAAGAGCATACATGCATTTTTGGTAAACATCAATCATATTCAAAAGCATACATACATTCAAACACAACCAATGGACGTTTCGCTTATGTAAATAGGGTAAAAGTAAATCTGGATTCAAAAGATGGAATTTATTTATATCAAAAGTGACCCATACACGGGTAAGTTTGTACAAGGAGACATAAACCCTAGTAAGAGGATTTTGTCATAATGTTTTACAAAAGAGAATCAGCTATGTGGGAAATAATCCTATTGAGTTTCAATTCTACTATTGCCATTCAAGTATCTCATCTTTTTGCTGTTGAGACGGAAACGATTGGATTGAGCTTTATCTGTTCGAGCTTGATTAAGTAGCACAACTGGTTGCAGTTTCATGGGTGATCCAAACGAGACATAGTCATACGCTTTAATCCCTAATTTTTGCCTGGATTGCCCTTTCAGGTTTTCAATCCACCGGGATACCCTTTTTTGCCCAAGCCGCCTTTTCAGGTTTTCGACTTGCCGGGTGTACATCTTTTTATATATATCCCTAATTTTTGCCCAAACCCTTTTGGTTTGCCGGGATGCCCTTATTTTTGCCTAGGCCTGTCAACCTAGCGGGTCTCTTTTTATGCGTAGTATTTTTTAACTATGTCTGCGTTTACAGGCTGTGGGAAGTCTTCACCATCCATTGTAGTCAGTATCATGGCACCTCCTGAGAACACTGTCTTGACTACAAATGGTCCTTCATATGTTGGAGTCCACTTGCCCCTAGGATCACCCTGCGGTAATATGATACGCTTGATTACCAAATCACCAGCCTGATATACCTTTGGTTTAACCTTTTTGTTAAAAGCTTTGATCATCCGTTTCTGGTACATCTGGCCATGACAAACTGCTGCCAACCTCTTCTCATCAATCAAATTTATCTGGTCCAGTCGAGTCTGAATCCACTCATCTTCATCCAAGCCTGCATCCTTCATAATTCTCAAGGAGGGAATCTGAACTTCAATGGGCAGAACTGCTTCCATACCATAGACTAAGGAGAATGGGGTTGCCCCTGTTGAGGTACGCATTGTAGTACGATAACCATGAAGAGCAAATGGTAACATTTCATGCCAATCCTTATAAGTAACAGTCATCTTCTGTACAATCTTCTTAATGTTCTTATTAGCGGCTTCAACTGCCCCATTCATCTTTGGACGATACGGAGAAGAGTTGTGATGCTTAATCTTGAACTGCGTGCAGAGATCAGTAATCATAGTGTTGTTCAGATTAGAGCCATTGTCAGTGATAATCCTTTCAGGGATGCCATATCTACATATGAGGTTATTCTTAATGAATCGAGCCACAACATTCTTAGTAACAGATGCAAATGAAGCTGCCTCTACCCACTTCGTGAAGTAATCAATAGCAACCAGGATGAAACGATGTCCATTAGAGGCAGTAGGCTTAATTTCACCAATCATATCAATGCCCCACATGGCAAAGGGCCAAGGAGCAGTCAACACATTCAATGGTGATGGAGGTACATGGACTTTATCAGCATAGATTTGACATTTGTGACATGTTCTGGAGTGTTGGTAGCAGTCAGCTTCCATGGTAGACCAATAGTAACCTGCTCTCAATATCTTCTTTGCCATAGTATGACCACTAGAATGAGTGCCAAAGATCCCATCATGCATATCTTCCATAATCTCAGTTGCTTCCTTCTTATCCACACAACGAAGCAAAGTTGAATCATGATTGCGCTTGTACAAGATGCCATTACTCAAAAAGAACTTAGCAGAGAACCTTCTCAGAAACTTCTTATCTTTGACAGATGCCCCTTCAGGGAACTCCTGAGTTTCAAGATATCTTTTCACTTCGTAGAACCAAGGCTTCTCCTCTACCCCTTCAGTGTCAATCTCATTGCAGTATGCAGGCTTTTCAAATCTATCAATAGTAATCTTGGGAGCTTCATCATCCCAACTGATCTCAAACATGGATGCCATGGTGGTCAAGGCATCTGCCAGCTGATTCTCTCTTCGTGGAATATGCTCAAAGGTAATCTCTTTGAAATGTGGGATCAAAGACAAAACATGCTCTCTGTAAGGAATGAGATTATCATGCTTAGTATCCCAATCTCCTTTAATCTGACTGACTACCAGGGCTGAGTCTCCATACACATCAAGGAACTGAATCTTCATGTCAATAGCAGCTTTAATACCCAGGATACATGCCTCATACTCAGCCATGTTATTGGTACAATAGAAACAAAGTCTGGCAGTAATCGGGGTATGACAACCTTCAGGGGAACTAATCACAACACCAACACCATTACCAAGCGCATTAGAGGCACCATCAAAAACCATAGTCCATCGGGATCCTTGTTCAGGTCCGTCATATTGTCCAGGTTCTTTGGTAATAATCATAATGTCTTCATCGGGGAACTCAAAACTCATTGACTGGTAATCATCCACTGCTTGATGAGCCAAATGATCAGCAACAACACTTCCCTTAATGGCCTTCTGAGTAGTGTACTGTATGTCATATTCTGTCAAAATCATTTGCCATCTTGCAATTCTTCCGGAGAGAGCAGGTTTCTCAAATATATACTTGATTGGATCCATCTTCGAAATCAACAAGGTAGTATGGGTCAACATATACTGTCTTAGTCGGCGAGCAGCCCATGCCAAAGCGCAGCAAGTTTTCTCGAGCAGTGAGTATCTTGTTTCACAGTCGGTAAACTTTTTGCTAAGGTAATATATTGCCTGCTCTTTTCGACCAGACTCGTCATGTTGCCCCAACACACACCCCATTGAGTTGTCTAACACTGTTAAGTACATAATCAAGGGTCTTCCATCAACTGGTGGCATCAAAATTGGTGGTTCCAGCAGATATCTCTTGATTTCATCAAAGGCAGTCTGGCACTCATCATTCCATTTCATCACCTGATCTTTCTTCAACAACTTGAAGATTGGCTCATAGATGGTAGTTAATTGGGAGATAAATCTTGCAATGTAGTTCAATCGTCCCAAGAAACCTCTAACCTCCTTCTCAGTACGGGGAGCTGGCATCTCTCGTATAGCTTTCACTTTTGCAGGATCCACTTCAATACCTTTTCCACTGACAATGAAACCCAGGAGCTTTCCAGATCTAACTCCAAAAGTACACTTGTTTGGATTCAATCTCAACTTGTATTTCTTCAACCTCTCAAACAACTTGTGCAGATGATCAAGATGCTGCTCTTCATTCTGAGATCTGGCTATCATATCGTCCACATATACCTCTATCTCATGATGAATCATATCATGAAACAAAGCCACCATAGCACGCTGATATGTTGCCCCTGCATTCTTCAAACCAAATGGCATCACCTTATAGCAAAAGGTGCCCCACTGTGTCACAAATGTTGTCTTCTCCGTGTCTTCAGGAGCCATCTTGATTTGATTGTAACCAGAGAAACCATCCATAAAAGAGAATACTTTATGCTGAGCAGTGTTGTCTACCAGAATATCAATATGAGGAAGTGGAAAGTCATCTTTAGGGCTAGCCTTGTTCAGATCTCTGTAGTCCACACACATACGTACCTTACCATCTTTCTTAGGAACCGGTACCACATTTGCAACCCACTGAGGATAAGAAGTCACTGCTAAGAACCCTGCATTGAACTGTTTCATTACCTCTGCCTTGATCTTTTCTGACATCTCAGGACGCATACGACGGACCTTCTGCTTCTTTGGACGACAATCTTCTTTCACTGGTAAACGGTGAACCACAATGTCTGTATCCAACCCCGGCATATCTTCATAAGACCAAGCAAAGATCTCCACATAGTTACGTAACATCTGAATCAATCTGCTCTTGACACTTTCCTCTAAATCAGCCCCTATCTTGACCTCTTTTCTGTTTTCTTCAGTTCCCAGATTCACAACTTCGACTGGCTCTTCATGTGGCTATATAGGTTTCTCTTCTTGTTGTAACAACCTAGCAAGCTCTACAGGTATTTCACAATCATCCTCATTTCCGTCTTCAGTTTGATAGATCGGATTCTCGAAATCATAATTGGCAATAGTAGAACTGTTATCAACAGGATCCAGAGTGGATGAGGATCTGCATTTTAGTGATGTGGGTGTGTGTAAGAACACATAGCTGATATAAACAAAAATAAAAGAAAAGAAAGACAAGGAACACAATATTTACGAAAACGAAACGTCCACTGATTTTATTGAATGAAGTATGCAAATGAAATGACAGCCCGTAACAAGCACACCATTGTGCCCCGGGTAAGGCACATGGCTTGAAAGTTTTATTGTTCAAGAAATTACAAACTTAAAAGCAACAACACAGTAATAGTATTTACTCCTGACTAAAGGAGATAGGGATAACATCTTCAGCTTTCCAATTATTGAGTCCAGCACCCACAGTAGGAAAAATCCAAGCATCCAAGTTGTAGTCTTCATCATAGTCTCCCACAGCATTGATCTGATCTTTCGCAACCCCTTGATTGGTGATACGAACAGCACGAGCACGACGAACAGCCTTCTGGGACTCTGCAGTGAAACCCAAACCAAACTTGTTAGACTTGTATGGAATATCAGGAAGCTGACCCCAAATAGTACAACCACCTTCATCCACCACAGCTCTAGCATCATTGAGGGAGGCCATTGCCATTGTTGGAGGTTTTCTGGTGACCACATGAACTTTCTTCACAACAGGAGGAGCTACATAATCATTAACAACCCAGGGAACCACTTCAAATGTCTGACACGGAGTTTCAATGTATTCACCTTCCATTTCCAGATACTTGAAAGTGTTTACATGGCTGACAAAGTATTCTTCCTCTCCATAGACAGTAACAACCTTTCCATTCACCGGATATCTCAACTTTTGGTGCAATGTAGAGGTTACAGCACCTGCCCCATGGATCCAGGGACGACCAAGCAGACAAGAGTATGAAGGACGAATATCCATCACATAAAACGTAGCAGTAAACACCTGGGAGCCAACTTTGATTGGAAGATCAATTTCCCCATGCACTACTCTTCTAGAACCATCAAAAGCCTTTACCACAATATTACTGGGTTTCAGCACAGCATCTTCAGGACTCAGCTTATTCAGGACTTCTTTAGGCAACACATTCAAAGAGGAACCATTGTCTATCAGCACATGTGACAGGGTAGTGCCCCTGCATTCAATTGAAATATGCAAGGCCCTGTTATGATCCCTCTTGGCAGGGGTCAAATCAGCATCAGAAAACCCTAACCCATTATCATAGGTCAGGTGGGCAACACAATTCTCAAACTGGTCAACAGAAATAGCATTGGGTACGTGAGCAGTCTTCAGAAACTTGATCAAGGACTTGGCATGGGCCTCTGAACACAGCAACAAGGACAACATAGAGATCTTTGAGGGAGTATGCCCCAATTGATCAACAATGTCATAATCACTCTTGCGAATGATTTTCAATACTTCTTCCATCTGCTTAGAGAGATCATCAGCAGCTGGCACATCAGTAGATACGGGCTCAATAACAGGACCTTTGCCCCGAGCATCAGTGGTGGAAGTAGCAGCAGGAGTAACTGCATTTTTAGAAGCAACTGGAGGAGAGAAGACTCTTCCACTACGAGTGATCTTGCTAGATCCAGCAATATTATCAATGTCAACAGGCACATCAGCTAAAGGCTCCTGCTTAACACCATGGATGTAAACATCAGACCCATAGTGCCAAGGCACAGCTTTATCAGATGTATAAGGAATAGGACCAGGAGTAGTAATGACCACAGGAGCTATCCTGGCTTCAACAACAACTTTCACGGGACCTTCAGCAGTAATTTTGATTGGACCCTGATGAGTGATTTTAATGGGACCCTTTGAAGTGATTCTTATTGGTACTTTGTCAACCATGTCAACCTCTTCAATCTTCTTACCCCGAGTCAGATGATCCACCATACTTTCTACAGATGACGGATTCTTCTCAAACACTATAGTATACTTATCCATGAGACGTTGAATTCCATCTCTCAAAATGAAGCAACTATCCGGCTTATAGGTACAATACAGACAATCTTCACGACAACCTGGAAAGATCCCAGCTTGTACTAACCTCTTTTTGATAACAGACAATGGTGTGTTCAACTCCATTACTGAGTAGACATGTAGATCTTCATCAATGGCATTGACAGTCTTCTCGTGATTTGGCATTGGAGCTGTAATCACATTTGGAGTACCTGGAGGATCAAACTCAATTTCGCCAGCATCAATCATATCTTGAATTTCGTTCTTCAAGATCCAGCAGTTATTAGTATCATGTCCCGGACAGTTTGAATGATATGCACATCGTGCATTGGGATTGTACCTGGGAGAGGTAACATTGGGATTCTGAGGAGCCTCTTTCAAAGTAATAAGTTCAGCCTTCAACAAATGTTGCAATGCCTGAGCCATTGACATGTTGATCTTCGTGAACTGTCTTCTAGCCCTCTGTTGGTTGCCCTGTGGCTGCTCTGTTGTTGCAGGAGTTGGATTTGAGATGTGAACTGCACTAACAGACTGATGCCTTCTGTTACGATTAGACTGACCATAAACAACATTGGATTCTTTCTTCCCAGTGGGAGGCTTCTTTGCAGCACCCGATGAAGGAGTACCCACATGGATCTTGCCATTCTTTATACCATTCTCTACTCGCTCTCCTGTCATGATCAACTCAGTGAAGCCAGATGATGAGCTTCCAATGAGATGACTGTAAAACGGACCATTCAGTGTACACATGAACATATCAACCAACTCCCTGTCAGTCAAAGGGGGTTGAACTCTTCCAGCTAAATCTCTCCACTTCTGAGCATATTCCTTAAAACTTTCTTTGGCACCCATAGACATGCTCTGAAGCTGCATGCGAGTGGGGGCTAAGTCAGCATTGTATTGATACTGCTTATAGAAAGCTTCAGCAAGATCATTCCAGTCTCTGATGTTGGCACTCTCCAACTGATAATACCACTCCAGCTGAGCTCCAGATAAGCTCTCTTGAAAGAAATGGATCCACAACTTTTTATCAGCAGTGTGAGGTTGAATTCTTCTGACATAAGACCTCAGATGCAGCTTGGGACAAGAGACCCCATCATAAACAACAAAGGTAGGAACCTTGAAACCAATGGGTATGACTACCCCAGATATCAAACTCAAATCCTCAAAATCCAGCCCAGATGATTTCTGCAACTCCATAGCATCCATCCTATCCGCCAGCATCTTGAATTTGTCTTCATTAGGCTCATGGTAGTAATTAGCCTCAGAATCAGAGTCCCCCATGGTGTTGTGGAGACTACCTCCCTCTTTTTCAGATTCCTCAGATTCATAGTCTTCAGCTGGTTCTTTGGTCTTGGCAAGACCTTTGAACCTTCTTCCCATGTTGATCAACCCAGCAGACCTTCTAGCCTTCTTAGTCTTCTTGGCCAGCAGTGCCTTTAATTCATCTTTTCCCTTGGACAGGTTCAAGATCAGCTCTTGGAACTGTGCATTTTGTGTCTGAAGATCCTTAACTGATTGTTCAAGAGCCATTGCTAAAATAAACAGCGAGAAGATGAGAAACCTGTGCACAATTATAAACCTGTGATGCAATGAAATGGTATGTGAATGCATATGCAATGTTTTCAAGGACCGCAGGATTTAAATTTGCTTAAACAAACACGAAAGTAAACTTTTATTAGTAATAACTTTGTTTTGCCTTTTAGGCTTACAAAAAATGAAATGAAATAAATACAAAAGGTGGGGTTTTAAGTCTCCCATGGACGCTTCCTCTTTGTGTTGAGGTATGAGTTGAGGTTTCGTTCCTCGTGAAGTTGCTTTGTTAGCTCTAGGACTCTTTCTTGGCTTGCTTTGTAACGAGCCTCGAAAGTATCCCTTTGCTCCTTCAGTTGGATCCATGATCTCTGCAAGTCTTCCATATCAGTAGGCATGTCTGGGTGAAGGATGGTATAAGCAGTGTCTCCTTCAGCAACAGGTTCCATGGTAACTGGTAGGACGGCAGGATATGGCATCATGAGAGTTTGAGCACGAGATCGTACCCATCTGAGATAAGCCTCCATAGGAATAGTGTACTTAGGCTCCAGTGTCTTGCTGTCAACCCTGTTTACTTTTCCCCAAGCTCGTATGAATCTCTGACGGTAACCCTGAAGATCGTTGTCGTAGTCAAACACAATGCCCTGAATCAACATGTCATGTGGACCATCACTTCGGGCGTAACCAAACTGTCGTAAAGCTAGAGAGGGGTTGTAAGTGATGCCTCCTCTTATGCCTAGAAGTGGCACATTAGGAAACTCCCCACAACGGTCAATGATGGTGACATTTTCCATAGATCTGGAGCACCAATGAATATCTGAGTGAGAAAGTGACATGATCCTCTTGGACCATCTGAACCCTTGCTCATTCTTCATTACTGAGCGAGGAAGGTGAGAAATAAACCACTTGGAGAGCAAAGGTATGCAACACATTAAAGTTCCTCTTGCCCTTGTAGTACGGGTATGAAGAGAATGTAGGATGTCTCCAAGCAATGTAGGCACTGGATTGTGACTCAGGAATATGTTGATGGCATGAACGTCTATGAACTGATCTGGATTGGGGAACAATACTAAGCCATATATTAGCAAGGCTAAGATCTCCTCAAAAGCATCATAGCTCATGGCCTTCAAGAACACCTGAGTTTTCTCTATCAACACCTTGGCAAGAATACCCTTGACTCCGCTTCTCGTTTCTAGAACAATGTCAGACTTCTTCAGATGTAGAGCTGCAGCAATAACCTCTGGTTTAAGCTCCTTCTCCAAGCCCGTGAAGGGTTTTTGATCAAGAACAGGTATACCCAGAAGTTTAGAGAACTCCTCCATGGTTGGAACCAACTGATAATCAGGGAATGTAAAGCAATGGTGCTTAGGGTCAAAGAACTGGAACAGGACACTCATCATGTCTTCATTGAACCCTGAAGTGACTAGATCCAATAGGTGACCATGTCTCTTGATAAACTGGGAGTGATCAGACACTTGAGAAACCAACTCTTTAAGCTTGGGAGGTATCCCCACAAAGTTGATCCTGATGGTGTTTCTACGAGCAGAAGCCATGACCTGCAACAAAGAACAAAGATAAATCCTTTGGTCCTTGAAATGGTTAGGGAAAATGATATGCTTATGATGCATGATGATGTCATGATGTTATGTTCAATCACAAACATGTGGCACACACAAACAAGTCACACCACAGCCCTAGGTTTAAAGGCTTGCATGAGGTTTAAGGTAAGTACCCTCCCTTGAAGTTAGATGGTTCATCCTGTCCTACAAAAGTAACCAGGTTCTAAGGGATCTCAATATCATTGATCCTTCACAAGGGTGGTTGATCAGAAGGCAACTTACTTGCCAACCAAAACCCTCCAAGCTTAAGATCTCAATGAGCGTAGTATCGAGTGTCAACCAACTTCAGTCTGCACCAAAGCCGGTTACCTCACTACTTTCTAAAGGCCAAGATGAGTTAACTAGGGTTCTAAAAGTTAGTTAGTGCATTGACAACATATGGCAGCCTCATATTATCCTCAACTTGACTTAAGGAACATAAGCACCAACCAAGAAGTCACACTAACTATGGCCACCAGATCAACCATATCGATATACGTCGTACAGTTTCCTTGGTCTATTGCCATTTACCTAAGGTACACTAGATCCGGGTTAGGACCTTTCACACATAAGAGCACCCCAACAAGTAATATAAAGCAAACAAGGCAAACAATTTAAAGTGATCTTAATTCCTAAGGGTACCCCTCTTAAATTTAAATCCCCAGCAGAGTCGCCAGTTCTGTAACACGGTGGGAGAACTGACTTTTAGTTATGTTGCGGATAGCAAGAGTCGCCACCGACTTTTATTTTATCCAAAGGAAAGGCATAAAAGAACAGGAAAGACCTTTAAAAGATTTTTGGGTCCGGGGGGTAGGTTATGTAAAGGGAAGGTGTTAGCACCCTTTACATCCATGGTTATCCATGGGCTCTTAGTTACTTAGCTCACTTTGAATTGTTTTTTTGAAAAGGTGAAGTGTGTGAATAGAAATTTTCATAAGAGTTAATAATGATCCATGTGCGGATGCGTAAAAACTTGTGTTTGAAAATTTGTTTGAAATTTGTAAAGTGTTTGAAAAATAGAGTGAGCAAGCAACTAGGAGGTACCTACCCTAAAGTTTTAAGTCTTTCTTGTTCTTCATCCTTTAGTTGGTAAGACTATCCTTACTATTAAGGAGTAGGTAGTCATTACCTTGGATGTAAGGGACATGTGAGGGTCATCGGTTTATGAAGGCAACTGTGGGGTGTATTAAGCTATAGGAGGGACTATCATCATTATTCGAAGGGACTTGATCTTTAAAGGCAACCATTAGAGACTTGATGATTTTTCTTTTAAGAGACTTGCTTTATACACCCCACTTGACCTTATTAGTAGGCAACATTGAGGGATAACCTTAGAAATGTGAGATGGCGATTAAAAATCGACTTACGTGTGTGAGTGTTCAATATTATTTATCTTTAATTAAAATGATCTAAATTTATTTTAAAATAGAATACATATTTGCACTCCCTAAATTACTAACCATAGCGAAAATTAAATAAAATCAAATATTACAAAATTTACACCAAGGAGCAATTACATAATTATAATAATAAGCAAATTAAAAATAAATAGCAAAATATAAATAATAAGCAAAAATAATAAATAAGCAATAAATAAATAAATATGGGTTAGTAATAATAAAAATAGAAAATAGGGTTAGTTAAAATAATAATGAAAAATTAAATAGTATTAGTGAGATAATAATCAAAAGTTAGTAATAATAAGTAAGGTTAGTAAATAATAATAATAATAGAATATATAAGATTGATGAAGCAAAAAATAAATAATAACATGATTAGTAATAATAATTAAATAAATAAAATTAGCCAAAATAAGAATAAAAGATTAACAATTTTTAATATAGACAATATATTTAGAAATAAAAAGAAATATGAACCAATAATTATTTTAATTTACAAATTATTAAATTATTTTTATAATTACAAAATTTAATTATTATAAGTTAGATTATTTCTAAACAAAAAGTTCTAAAAAAATATTTTACATATTATATAAAGAAAAATAGACTATAAGCATAGCATATAAAATATATTTGCATATTGTAAAAAAAAGGTCATAATTATATTTACAACAAATTAATTATTTTAAAGATTAGATTAAATAAATATATACATGATAATTATATTAAGGATTAGAAAATAAATAAATAGATTTTTTTTTATAAGTACTTAGAAAATAAATTAGGTTTTTTTTTTAAGGATTAGGGTTTGTTTAGAAAAATAATTTTAGGGTTTAATTTATAATACAAAATTATTTAATAATATGCATATATTATATTTACATATGATAAAGAAAATAATTTTAGAAAATTTATATATTTTAAAATTTGGAAAATATTAAACATGCTTTATTATTATTATTAATTATTTAGAAAACATATACACATAAGATTGTATTTAATTTAATAATATAATACTTAAAACAAATAAAAGAAGAAAAAAAAAGAATGTGAAAACTTACCTGACTGGGGTTTGAACCCAGGTCAGCTTGTTTGCCAGCAAGAAGGACCACCACCAAGCCACTATGCATGCAGGCAACAAAAGAGAGTGGGAAATTGGTTTTATGCTTCATCTAGAAAAATCAGAAAAATAATAGAATCAAAAAGGCCTGGGGTGGTGTTGAACCCAGGACCTTTGATCATTCACACGCATGCTTTACCGCCTGGCTGGGAGAGCCCTTCTGGTAACTGAATGGAAAGGAATCATAATATATTAAGTTTGCTTTTAACCTGAAAAAAAAGAACAAAAACAATGCACCAGCCAAGTATCGAACCAGTGACCTCACACCATACGCGTATCAGCCTTACCACTGGGACAAACGTGCGTTTGTGAAATATAATCAGGATTAATTCATAATATTTTTAAATGAAAATTTGAATTTTAAAACAGGCGCGAATTGACTTCGTCTTCTTCCTTATGCCCTTCGATTTTTCCTGCGAAATTCTCTATGAGTTTTCCTGCGAATTTCAACTTCCAGCAAAACCTACAAAAACCAAAGGCCAACAAAACCATACAATTTCACAAAATCAAACACAGCAACATGATCCAAACATTCATGCGATTCATCCTGTGTTTTTAGAATCCATTTATGTTCTTTAAATCAAAAATCCCTAAACCTAGGTCCAAACCCTAATAATGGTGTTTCATGAATCAACCACGATTTCTTTGATTTTCCTGCCCAGAAACATTCTATATCACATAACAAACAACATTAGCCAAGCAAATTTCATTGAAACACAACAAATTAATGCAATCGAAAAAGTTATATTCAAGAACAAATTGAATTCGGGTGAGGCATTATGGCACGATTTGGATGCATATGAATGATGGTTTAGGATCAGTGAAGTCCAAGGAATCTTGTTGTGTCCTTATTTTACCTTCAAACCTCTTGTATGAGTGAATCCGAATGGAGGTTGTGGATGGTTTTTTTGATTTGTGAACTTACACTTAGAGGCTGCCAATCCGTGAATGAGTGATAGGGTTATGATCAGTACTTATATGTGATTGAATCTAGGTCAAAAACTTGATTGGTTGTGTGCAAGATTTGATTCAAAAAGATTCATCATGATAAGCTTTAAAATCTCAATATTTTTGTACCAATGCTTTCTATTTCAAGCCATTCAATATCCTTCTTGCATCAATTTGTTCCATGCTGACTTTATGATATTCTAGAATCAATAATAAAATTAAATCTTCATATTTAATATTTTATTTAAATTTAAAATGATTTTAAGTATAAAAAATCATAATAAATTAATTAAATAAAATAAAAATTATGAAAATAATATGGAAATTTCGTGCATGATGTTGTTGTATGGGTTGGATCATAACTTGACAAGCCCATTTGGAAAGAATTGATTCTAGACTTCCTTTTTCATCATAAACCATCATAAAATTTCCCAACTTTGCAAGGGCATATCTCCCTCAATTTTAAAGGTATGAGGGTGTTCTTGGACATTTTGGAAAGCTTGAAGAGTCCTCTAAACAACCCCATTGGTTTCATGTCCATATCATTTACCAATCTCAAGTTATGCCCTTTTGAAGTTGTTGACTTTTTGTTGACTTTTGAAATGACCTATAATGTCTTAGCTCATACCTTCCAAATGAAGCATTTTTGGGCTTGGCTTGCAAGATCAAAGTTGTAGAGAATTCAATTTCCTTCAAAATGATCTTTGAGTGGAGACTTGGTGATGAAGCATGTGAAAGTTATGGCTGGTCAAAGTTCAGTTGACTTTTACTGAGGAAACCCTAATTTAGAAACTCCTGATTATTGATGATCTGGAATCTCCTTGATGAATCATGATCAACCCTTGATCAAATGATGAATTTTACTTCATATACTTGATGTTGGCAAAAAATCATGAAGTTTGACTTTGGTTTGACCACAGTTGACCTAAGTTTGACTTTTTAACTGCATTGACTGGTTTTGACTTATCTGATCATCTGACTGAGCAAACTTTTGAGAAAAGTCTTGAAACTTGTCATGGGGGTTATTACACACATATAAGATGTTATGAAGCTCACTTGAAGTCTTGGAAGTCCATTTAGCCTGATTAAAGTCAAAACCCTAGTTTTGGATGCACTGCTTAGGAGGTGCATTGTCTGAGGGAATTGTCAACTCTTCTGACCAATTGTGAATTTTGTGAACCTTGTGAACCATCATAAAATGTCTTGTGAACCTCATGGGAGGTATTGTGAAGCTTGTGAACCTTGTGAACCTCATGAAGTGACTTATGGACTTCATGAATCTCATGAAAGGTTATGTAAACATTGTGAATCTTGTGAACCTTGTGAACCTTCAAGAAGTAACTTGTAGACTTCATGAACCTCATGAAAGGTCTTGTAAATGTTGAGAAGCTTGTGAACCTTGTGAACCTTCAAGAAGTGACTTGTAGACTTCATGAACCTCAAGAAAGGTATTGAAAGCATTGTGGAACTTGTGGACCTTGTGAACCTTCATAAAGTAGTTTGTAGACTTCATGAACCTCAGGGAAGGTTACATAAGCATTGTGAAATTTGTGAACCTTCTTAGCACACAAAGTCTTGTATTGTGAGGGCAAATTTTGGGGTGCAACAGGCATGTGAACTCCTTTGGGTGTAATGAGCACTCCACCAACCCCACGATCGTTGAAATTAATTTCCCCGTCAAACATCATAGTCCATGCTTCTTCTGGGTCAGGCCCTTTAGTGTGAACAGGCTCTTCATAATCTTTTTCTTTCAAGAACATGATGTCTTCATCAGGGAAGTCAAATCTCATAGGCTGTTAATCATCAATGGGTTGCTAAGCCAGATAGTCAGACAATACACTGCCCTTGATGGCTTTTTGAGAGGTGTACTGAATGTCATATTCTTTTAGAATCATTTTCCGTCTTGCAACCCTTCTGGTAAGTGCTAGCTTCTCAAATATGTACTTGACTGGATCCATCTTTGAGATCAACAAGGTAGTATGAGTCAACATATACTATCTTAGTCGGTGAGCAGCCCACGCTAAAGCACAACAAGTTTTCTTGAGCAGTGAATAACGTTGTTCACAGTCGGTAAACGTTTTACTTAGGTTGTATATTGCATACTCTTTCTCAGTCTTAAGTGCAGGCATTTCCTGAATAGCTTTGACTTTGTCGGGATCAACCTCAATTCCTTTTTCACTTACAATAAATCCCAACAACTTACCCGAACGTACCCTGAATGCGCACTTGTTGGGGTTCAACTTCAACTGATACTTCCTTAGACGCTTGAACAATTTCAGCAGATTCACCAGATATTCTTCCTCTGTAAGGGACTTGGCAATCATATCATCCACATAGCACTCGACATATTCCCGAAGCATGCTGATGAACTTCCCTTTCACTGGAACTTGCAGATTGGCCCCGATCTTCACCTCTTTCACATCTTCCTCAGTACCAAGATTGATAGTCTCAACCTCCTCCTGATGAGGAGCAATCACTTTTTCCTCTTGTCTCAACAACCTAACAAAATCTTCAGGGAACTCATAGTCTTCATCAACTCCTTCATTTTCTTGATTAATCGGATTGTCGAAGTCATACAAAGTCATAACAGTGTCGTTGTCGATGCAATCTGGAGGATTATCTCTGCAAGGGTTGAGATTTGTTCATTTTAGTGATTGATTTTAATCTTGTTTAGGAAAAAGTGAATGAAGTTATTTATTTTGAAAACATTGCCATTTATTGCTTTGTGTGAAAATAATAAAAATGAAAGACAGTGAGCGACAAGAAGGATTATTTGCAAAAGATGTCCATTTGTTCATTATTCATTCATTTGCACAAAATACAAATATGGCACTATTACAAAATGCGTTCTGACACCTTGGGCAAGATGTAGGACTTGATGCATGCTTAAACAGGAAATAATAATTACTCTGCATAAGTAATCCTTATAATTTCATGGGAAGACCAGTTTAGGACTTGCTGGCCTGGGACCCTTGGGTGAATCCAATTTTCCAGGTTGAAGTCACTTTCAGCCTCGTCTTCCACATTGTTGATTGCATCCGAGGTTAACATTCCCCCACTGAAAAATTTGGGAGCAACATCAGCCTCCTTTTGGACCTGTCGGGGTGGTTTGTAACCCAACCCGAATTTGTCTTCCTTGATCTGAACTTGTATTGGCTTGCCCCAGCCCTGGGCATTCCCGTCTTCAACAACCTTTTGAGCTTGCTTATAAGAGGAGATCGAAGTACCAGACACTTCAGATGTTGCTTCATTCACATTGAGGGCCTCAAACCCTTGGCTCATCGTCTCATGGATTTCTCCGTCTATCTCAATATACTCCTCCCCACAGATTGTGATGACTTGGCCTTCCCATTCGTATTTCAACTTCTGGTGAAAGGTCGACGTTACAGTGCCAGCGGCATGAATCAATGGCCGACCCAACAAACAACTATATGTAGGCTGAATTTCCATCACGTAGAAGACAATTTTGAAGATTTATGGGCCAATCACCATAGGTAACTCAATTTCTCCAAGAACCGATCTTTTAGAACCGTCAAAGGCTCTCACTACCAGGTTACTTGGACGCAAAGAAAGGCCATCATATTCCATCTTGACCAAGGCTTTCTTTGGAAAAACATTGAGAGAAGACCCAGTGTCAACCAAGATATGAAAGAGAACATCTCCTTTACACTCCAAGGTAATGTGCAAAGCCTTATTATGGTTGCGGCCCTCTGTAGTTAGATCAGCATTAGTAAAACCTAGCCCATGGCTAGTATTGACATTTGAAACCACTATTTCTAGCTGATTAACTGTAATCTCTTCTGGCATGTAAGTTGCGTGCAGGACTTTGAGAAGTGCATTCCTATGAGCTTCGGAACACATCAGCAGTGATAGAATAGAGATTTTGGAGGGAGTCTGATGGAGTTGGTCAATAACCTTATAGTCACTCTTCATGATTATTCTCATGAACTCATCCATATCCTGGTCAAAGGATGTCTTCTGAGCTTCCTTGGCAATAGGCTCTTCAGGTGCTACACTCTTACCCTTAGCCTTGGCAGCAACTTCTGCTTCAGCATTGGTTTTTGGGAATTGTGAGGCAAAGAGACATCCGCTTCGGGTGAAGCCTCCGCCTCCCCCCATATTATCAATATGTGTTGCAGAAGTGTCAAGAGTGACTTTATTTCCGTTGCAATACAAATCTGAGCCGTAGTGCCAAGGCACGGCACTGCTGCTGTCATATGGAACTGGTCCTGGTACCATGATAGTAACCAGACTGATTGCTGCGGAAGAAGGAACTGAGACAGTTTGAAGTTCATAATAGATTGTAACAGGAGGTCTGACCGGAGATGGTGCTGGTGATAAAGGTTGTTGTTGTTGATGTTGATGTTGTTGTGAGTTGCTGAAAGAATCTGGAATGTGGATTGTTGCCGGATCATAGTAAATGGTAACCGTAGAGATGTTTTCATTGATGGTTGTTGTTGTTTTAGAAGGATGTGTTGAACTGATGTCCATTGAAGTTGAAGCAGGGATGATTGTTGATGTTGTAGAAGAATCCGTTGGAATGATTGTTGTTGAAGTTGTAGGAGTGATATCTGTTGCATCTGATGGAATGATGTGTGCTGGTGTTGTAGGAGGAATGGTTGTTGATGTTGTAGAAGCTTGAACTGTTGAAGTGATCTGTAAAGTGCCTTCCTTGATAATATTATCGATACCAGTCTTCAAATATGCACAACCGTTGATAGAAGTCTTGCAAGCTTCACAATGGGCCTCACAACCCGGGAACACTTGGCACTTTAAAAGCTGGGCTTTAACCTCGGCCAGAGGTGTCTGAATGCTTGCAAAATTGTAAATTAGGTTCATCGATTGATCATCCCCAATAGCATTAATCATAGGCCCACCATGGCTAGGCATAGGATTCTTGGTAACACTTGGAGGAGGTGCAAAGTTAACTGCCTTAGAACCAATCAAATCCTGAACCTTCATGTGTAAGGCTCTGCATGTCTCTATAGCATGGCTAGGTGTGTTTGAGTGGAAAGCACACCGGGAATTAACATCATAGTTTCTTGGAAGATTCTGGAGATCTAGTGGGGCCAGAGTCCTCAATTCTATCAGGTTGAGCTTTAACAATTGTGGAAGTAAGGCAGCATAGGGCATTGGAATAGGATCAATAACCCTGTTGATTTGTGAAGTTCTTGGTTGAAACGGACGTTGTTGTTGATTGTTATTGTTGTTATAGGACCCCGGTTGAGGAAATTGTGGTTGCGGTGGAAAGTGTTGTGGTTGTGGAGTATACTGTTGTTACGGTGTTGGAGCTGGAATGGTGACAACAGCTACTGATCTTGGCATGTATTGAGGCATACCTCTGCCCGTATGCACTGAGTTGGTCTCACCTGTCCTGCGAGGTACTGCAAAAGGTTTCCTTGTATTGTTGGAACTAGCACCATTGTCTGAAATTTTGCGCATCTTCAAAAGACTCTAAATTCTCCACCAGCTATAACTACATCCGCAAAACTGGTGGACGAGAAAGCAACAAGTCTGTCAATGTAAGTCCCCTTTAGGGTGTTCATAAACATGTCGGTTATTTCTCTCTCAGATATTGGAGGTTGGACAGCAGCATTAAGCTGTCTCCACCTTTGGGCATACTCCCTGAAGCTTTCTCTTGAAGACTGTGACATACCCTTTAGGAGAGTCCTGTTGGGAGCTATGTCCAAGTTATATTGATACTGGCGTATGAAAGCTTCGGCTAAATCCTTCCAGTTTCTGACTGTTGCTCTGGACAAGTGAGAACACCATTCACGGGAAGCCCCGGTCAGACTGTCTTCGAAATAAAACATCCACAACTTTTCGCCCATGGTATAAGCTTTCAGTCTCCCCAGAAAGGACTGCAGGTGAGTACGTGGACAAGAGGTACTATTATATCTCTCAAAGCATGGAGGCTTGAATTTTTTAGGGATCCTGACTCCCTCAACTAGACCCATGTCCATTACATCGAATCCCAAAGAGTTTTGGGAATCCAGAGATCTCAGCTTCTCCGCTATTTCGTCTAGGCAATGATCATAGGCTTTATCCCCATCACCAATTACTGTAAACTGTTCCTCTTGAGGGTCCTCCTGCAAGGCACGACCTCCAGTATTTCCTTGGGTATTCCTGATAACATTGACTTCAGGATTGAGGTGAGGTCCAAACTCTGGAAGATCTGCTTGTGGCTGCCCATGATTATTGTTCCTAGTACCTCCTGTACTTGGCTGATTCTCTTCGGGAGTTTGTCGCTCGACCAACTCCCTTAATCTCTCATGGCTTTGAGCTAACCCATTCATTACGGCCATGAACTAGTTCATCCAAGCCCTCATCTCATATCTCTCATTAGCCAGCTGAGTTCTCACGTCAGTCAATTCTAGCTGAACTTGGTCCATCTGTAAGCTCAGAAGGTTGTTTCTTGTCGGATATCGATGAACTCTGTTGATGGCGAAAACTCTCCTTCGAGCAATGTTTCCTGAAACCACAACAAAGTGAGAAAACAACAACAAAAACACCTGCAAAACAAAGAATGAAGTTAATATTCAATGTAGTATGTCTATCTGTCTTCCAATGGTATATGATTTGGTTCTTTGGTTTTCACCTTCCAGACCTCTAGGAATGATGATGTTGAAGAGAATTGAAGCCCATCAGAAAAATCCAAGTAAACATAAACCATACATTACAAAATGTCAAGATACATAATTTATGATTACAACAAGTTCCCATGGTGGGTCAAAACACAACAAAATCAAGAAATACAACCAAATCAACGTGACAAATAAAATACAACCAAAAGGAAATGAAAATACAAAGAAATCAATCATCTAGCCCAAAGTCATCCTCTCTGACTTCCTTCAGGAGAGCATCAGTCACTGGTCCAACTGGGTGCTCTGTAATGGTCCTGATAAGAAGGTTCTCGGTAGCAATGGCACTTGTCAACTTTTTATACCTGTCTTAGTCTTTTGATTTCTTCAACCCCGCCCGGAGCTTCAACTCGGAGATTTCGTTATGTGCTGCTAACAAGGCCTCTTGACTCTTTTTCTCATCAGCTTCCAGCTGCTCTATCCTAGCCTGTGTCCTCTGATATTCTTACACACGAGCCTCAATGATCCTGATCCACCTAGCCTGACTTTCTTCCAAGTAGTGCTCAGTTCTGGCCTTTTGAATCTTGGCTTCTTTGCAAGCATTCTTCAATACCAACTCCCCTGCTCGGGCCTTTCTGATGTAATAATCTGTCTTCTCAATCTTGGTCATATGCTCGATCCGGAGCTTCTCTAACCTCTCATTGTCCAGACGACTATCACTCCTCTCCCATAGGGTCCTCTTTAAAGCTTCAGAAAGCTGGGTATTTCTCTCTTTCAACTTCTCAAAATCCTCTAAATTGACTGTAGCTATAGGCTCTACTACTGATGGCCCTGGCATGTGAGTGATCCTTCCTCTGATTCAAGACCATTCCATATACTGGGCTGAAACTATGTTTTTAAACTTACCAGGAATAGCAGTCCCTTTTGTCTATATGTTATCCCAAGCCCAGACTGCTTGTCGGATGATGGCATGACTATTCTGAATATCACAGTAAAGGGTTTCTGATAAGTCCTGTTCTCTTGGTGGATGTACTAAGGCATACCCTAGCTGCCTTTTGAAAAGCAAAGGATTGCAGTTGATGCAACCCTTCACTCCAATAAGAGGTACATTAGGATACTACCCACAGCTTGTAATTATATCTCTGCCCTTGGTGCTCTGAGTACACCACCTGATGTCTTCTGAAGTGAGAGCAATCATTCTCTTTGCCCAATTTCTTGACTGATGAGGATTCAAGAAAGCTTCTGCCTTTGGTAAATGTCTTAATAACCAACAGTAGAACAGAGGTGCACAACATCTAACTAATCTTCCCCTTTGTTTCTCCTTTCTCTGATGCACTGAGTAGTAGAAATCTCCTAATAGGGTAGAAACTGGATTCTTCAGCAGGAAGAGATGGATAAAATTCTTGCTTACAAACTTAGGCTCGTCTGCAAACAAGATGATTCCATATATACTAAGAGCCAAGAGAGCACAAACAATTTCCCACTTCCCTGCTGCAACATGACTGGTGGCCTGAGTGATCAAGAAGTCCAAATGGAGGCCTGGGATTCTAGCCTTGGTGGTCATATAATGATCAATGATGGTGGTTTCCAAATACAGAGCCTTAACTATGTCTTAATTCCTAGGAGCAGTCATCTCAGGGTTGAAAGGAATCCCTCTCCTGATGGGGACACTAATCAGTGAATTTTGGTGCACATTCCTACATGATTTCACTTAGGAATTTTTTTAGTTTTCTTTGTTTATTTTTATATTTTAATTTGTTTTTCTAATTTATTTTATTTTTGGTTTAATGTGATTTTCGTACTTAATTTTCAGCTTTAACAGCTTTTACGGAAATGATCATAACCGGAGTTCCAGGAATCTGATTGAGGCATTCTACCAGTCGATGGAAAGCTAAGAGAGAGCTACAACTTTCGTGTTGGAGTCAAAGTCAGATTCAGAGTCATATTTTCCAGAATTTCGTTTGAAGCTGCTGCATTAGTTTTATTCAGTTTCGGGTCATTTAGAATTGGGTCTGGGTTATGTATATGACCCAGTTGGGTTGTAAATGGGTTTTTAGGTTTCCTATTTAACCTAGCAGTCGCGGCTGCTCTTGGACATTCTCCTATTCACGATTTTATTTTTCTTACGCTTGAAAGAACGATGGAGAACTAATCACCTTTGAGTCAATCTACTGTAATTCAGGTTCCAACACTTGAGATTATTATAATGTTAATTTTAATTTAATTCCTTTCAATGATATTTTGTGTTCTTGTATGCTTAATTTAATTGCATGAAATATATTGATTTGATTTGTTTGATTGTATGATCCTAACATATATACGGTACGTTTTCTTAATTCGTTTTGTGTTTGATCAATCATGTTTGCTTAATACATGAAATTTTATCCCATTTTCTTAATTCGGACAATAGGATCGTTAATCTTACAAACCTCATCGCGCTTGTCATTGAGTTTGTATCCAGATAGGAATGAATAATCCGCTTAGGGTATTATAATTATAATAATCGATGATAGTAGGAACTGAATCGGTAGATTGACTTATTCCATAATCACGTATTTTAATCACTTAATTGCTCTATTTTTTTAAACCTTAAAACAAACCCCCCCCTAATTAAGAATTCGGTTACCTTCGATTAATAACAATACAAGAATCCTTGTGAAACGATTCGAGTCTTTGTCGCTATACTATGTTTTCAAAAATCACTCATTTTTTATTTGTGCGCGATACGCGGATCAAATTGGTGCCGTTGCTGGGGATTCTTGTCGTTATAACTCGATATTAGAGTCATAGATTTAGTGTTGTTGCGTTTAGGCCCTAGGTTCTTCACGTTTTTGGCCTTCTCGCGTGTCGGAAAAAAAATTGGTTTTTGGGAAAATTGGGTCCGATCGAAAATCTGTTTTACCTACTAGGAGTAGAAAAATCGTCTGATCATTAGTCCTCGTATTCCAAGGAATACATAGAGTCCGCCCTCAGAATTGCCAAATTCCGCATTTTTCTATTTTTAATTAATTTTTTACTGTTTTTGCAGTTTCGAAAAAATCCACAAAAATTTCTAAAATTCTTAATTTGTTTAATTAGATTAATTCTGGTGACAATTTATTTTTTTGAATTTCTTTTGATCGATTTCCTTCTTTGTGTTTGTTTTTGACTTTTAGCTTTTGAAAATATGGGTGACCAAAGAACTTTAAGACAATTGGCTGCCCCTGATGTGAACTATAATAACTTGTGTATTGATTATACTGACCTTGTTGTTCCTTTTGAATTAAAATCTGGATTAATACACTTGTTACCGAGATTTAATGGTCTTGCAGGTGAGGATCCGCACAAGTATCTAAAAGAGTTTCAAATTGTTTGTTCCACACCACTCAGGCCAGAAGGAATTACTGAAGATCACATCAAGCTGAGAGCCTTTCCGTTTTCTTTACAAGGTGCAACCAAGGATTGGTTATACTATCTTGAGCCAAATATTGTTGCTACTTGGAATGATTTAAAAAAGGTATTCCTAGAGAGATACTTTCCCGCATCCAGAGCTGCCTCAATAAGAAAAGATATTTGTGGTATTAGACAATTGGATAATGAATCATTGACTGAATATTGGGGAAGGTTCAAACAATTGATTTCGAGTTGCCCACAACATCAAATCACCGAACAATTACTGATTCAGTATTTCTATGAAGGGTTAAAACCAATGGATAAGAATATTTTGGATGCTGCTAGTGGTGGAGCACTTGTTGATCAGACTCCAGCCGCTGCCAAGGCTCTGATTGAGAACATGTCATTTAATTCCCAACAATTCACAACAAGAGACAATTCTGTGCAAATAAATGGTGTTAATGAAGTGCATGTTTCTTCTCATGTTTCTCACTCCGACAAAAATTTCGAAAGAAGAATGGGTGAGCTGACCGATTTGGTGAAACAGTTGGTAGTAGTAGGTAAAGCTCAAGCATCCCAACAAGCTCAAACAGTAAGAATATATGGTATTTGTACTTCTTCTGATTATCCTACTGATACATGTCCTATTCTGCAATATGAAAAACCTCCTGAGTGTCCTTAAGCTTATGCTGCAACCCTTTATAATCAAGGTAACAACCAGAACCGATACAACGTTCCTGACCTGTCCACTAATAGGTACCATCCAAATTGGAGGAATTATCCAAACCTCTGATATGGAAATCAGACTTCCAACCAACAACAAGTGATGCTACCACTGCCACAAAATCCTCCACAAGCGATGGTCATTGCTGCCCCATCTTCTTCTGGTGCTTCATTAGAGGATATTGTTAAGCAATTAGCCTCCAGCAATCTCAAATTCCAACAACGGACAAATTCTAGTATGCAAGCCATGCAGACACAGATTGGACAGTTATCAACTTCTATAAATGCCTTACAGCAAGCCCAAGGTTCGAACCAACTTCCTGCCCAAACAGTTGCGAATCTAAAAGGTCCTAATCCTATTGTGAGTGCAATTTCATTGAGATCTGGAAAGTTTGCAGATTATACCCCAGAAAAAAATAAGGAGGTGATTGAACCTGAACCTGCTACTGCTGTTGTTGAGCCCAAAAAAGAATATGTACACCCAATCCCTTTCCCACATAGAGTGTGGAAAAATAAGAGCGTTCTTGAAGAAGACAAAGAAAGAGAGATTCTGGATGTGTTCAAAAAGGTGGTAGTGAACATTCCGCTTCTTGATGTAATCAAGCAGATTCCAAAGTACACAAAGTTTCTGAAGGATTTGTGTACACACAAGAGGTGAAATAAGGATAAAGAGAGAATTAAGTTAGGAAGAAATACCTCTGCTTTTATTCAGCCCAAGCAAAATGTTTTAGCTCTCACTCAGGTCTTGCCACAGAAGCAGAGAGACCCAGGAATTTTTTTCTATTCCTTGTACCATCGGGGATAGTAGATTTGAGGATTGCATGCTTGATTTAGGAGCGGGCATTAATTTTATGCCTACTTCTATTTATAATAACCTTTGTCTTGGTCCTTTGCAGCATATAGGTTTAATCATTCAGCTGGCGAACAGAAGCAACACCTTCCCAAGGGGAATAGTGGAAGATGTCCTTGTTCAAGTTAATGATTTAGTTTTTCCTGCAGATTTTTACATTTTGGACATGGAAGGAGAAACTAAGTCAAGCAGATCTCCCATAATTTTAGGCCGACCATTCATGAAAACGGCAAAAACAAAAATTGATGTTGACAATGGAACCATGACCATGGAATTTGGTGACATTATCGCGAAATTTAACTTTTTCGATTCCTTGAAACATCCCATGGAGGAACATTCTGTTTTTCATGTTGAATTGATATCTGAATTGATTGATGACACTTGTGCTGAATTGCTTTCACTTGATTTTCCTTCTTTATCTGGATATGATGATGTTTACTCATGCACTGATTGTACTGACACTAATCTTTGTGTTGTATGTGTTGAGAGTGATGCTGCCTTGCAGGAGGACATGATTCCTACAAGTGAAGTTCATGACGAGGATGTTGTTTATGCAGTTGATGCTTTCGACTTCCCGGCTGCCCCGAATACTCCATCCATCGAGCAGGCCCCATCCTTAGAATTGAAACAACTTCCGGATAATCTGAAATATGCTTATTAGGAGAGTAATGAAAAACTCCCTATTATTATTTCTTCTAACCTTGATTTAGATCAAGAAAATAAGCTCTTGCAGGTTTTGAAGAAGCACAAGAAGGCGATTGGATGGACATTAGCAGGCATCCCATGAATTAGTCCTTCCATGTGTATGCACAAGATTTTACTTGAGGAGGGTGCAAAAACAGTAAGGCAACCCCAAAGGAGGCTTAATCCTTTGATCCTGGATGTAGTGAAAAAAGAGGTAACCAAACTCTTATAAGCAGGTATCATTTATCCTATCTCTGACAGCAAATGGGTATGTCCAGTGCAGGTTGCACCTAAGAAATCTGGACTCACAGTGGTGAAAAATGAAAAGAATGAACTTGTTCCCACTAGAGTTCAGAATAGCTGGAGAGTTTGTATTGACTACAGGAGACTAAATCAAGCGACTAGAAAGGATCACTTTCCTTTGTCGTTCATTGATCAAATGCTCGAACGGCTCGCAGGTAAATCACATTATTGTTTTCTTGATGGTTTTTCAGGTTACTTTCAGATTCATATTGCACCTGAGGATCAAGAGAAGACCACTTTCACGTGCCCCTTCGACACATTTTCTTACAGGAGGATGCCTTTTGGTCTTTGCAATGCTCCTGGCACTTTCCAGCAATGCATGCTTAGTATTTTTTATGATTTTATTGAAAATTGCATGGAAGTGTTTATGGATGATTTCACTATTTATGGTTCTTCTTTTGATGCATGCCTGAATAGTTTGAATATGGTTTTAGAAAGATGCATCGAAATTAATCTTGTTTTAAATTATGAAAAATGCAATTTTATGGCTGATCAGGGAATTGTTTTGGGCCACATTATTTCTGAAAAAGGAATTTCTGTAGACCCTGCTATGATTGATGTGATTTCTACGTTAACTTACCCATCTTGCATTCGCGAGATTCATTCTTTTCTTGGTCATGCAGGTTTTTACAGGCGTTTCATTAAGGATTTCAGCAAGATAGCTCTTCCGTTGTCAAATTTGTTGAAGAATGATGTCACTTTCAACTTTTATGACAATTGCAAAAAGGAATTTGACTTCTTGAAGAAAGCATTGACCTCTGCTCCCATCATTTATCCCCCTGACTGGACCTTTCCTTTTGAGATTATGTGTGATGCTTCTAACTATACGGTTGGAGCGGTCCTTGCACAAAGAGTTGATAAGGCTGCCTATGTTATTTATTATGCTTCTAGGACTTTGGATTTTGCACAGTCTAATTATAGCACCACTGAAAAGGAAATTTTAGCAATTGTTTTTTCTCTTGATAAATTTAGAAAATATTTGCTAGGTTCCAAAGTTGTTGTTTTTACTGACCATGCAGCTTTAAGGTACTTATTGAAGAAACCAAAGGCAAAACCGAGACTGATTCGGTGGATGTTGTTGCTCCAAGAATTTAATGTTGAAATTAAAGATAAGAGTGGAGCTGAGAACTTGGTGGCTGATCACTTGAGCAGGATAGAGAGAGATGAAGATCCTTTTCCGATTCAGGATGGCTTCCCTGATGAACAACTTTTACTTGTGCATGGCATTACTCATTGGTTTGCTGATATTGTTAATTATCTTGTTGCTGGTGTTTTTCCTACAGGTGCTTCTAGATCACATATTTATTAACTCAAGAGTGATGCCAAATATTATGTTTGGGATGACCCATATCTTTGGAAGTTTGGAAGTGATCAGGTGATTAGAAGATGTGTTCCCAACTATGAGATTGAATCTATTTTGAATTTTTCTCATGCCTCTCAAGTAGGGGGCACTTTGGTCCGCAAAGAACTGAAGAAAAGTCCTTGACTCGGGTTTCTATTGGCCCACTGTTTTTAAAGATGCTTATGAGACTTACCTCACTTGTAAAGAGTGTCAGTTAGCAGGTACATCCATCACTCGTAAGAGTGAAATGCCTCAGCAACCTATGCTTTTTTTGTGAGGTATTTGATGTACGGGGAATCGACTTCATGGGTCCCTTTCCTGTATCATTTGGATTTCTATATATTTTGCTTGCAGTTGATTATGTTTCAAAGTGGGTGGAAGCTATCCCCACTAGGACTAATGATTCTAGAGTTGTAGCAGATTTTGTCAATTCTAATATCTTTTGCAGGTTTGGAATACCGCGAGCTATCATCAGTGACCAAGTCACTCATTTTTGTAACCGCACCATGGAATCTTTGCTCCGAAAGTATGGAGTTTTGCATAGAGTCTCTACTGCATACCACCCATAAACTAATGGGCAAGCTGAGATATCAAACAGGGAGATCAAACAGGTTCTAGAGAAAATGGTGTAACCAAACAAGAAAGACCGGAGCCGTCGTCTAGAAGACGCACTTTGGGCTCAATGAACAGCTTTCAAGACACCCATTGGGATGTCTCCTTATCGACTTGTTTTTGGTAAGGCCTGTCACCTTCCTGTAGAGATAGAACACCGTGCTTATTGGACGGTGAAATTTTGAAATTTGGAAATGCAACAAGCAGGTATTGAAAGAAAACTCCAATTACAACAGCTTGAAAAACTTAGGCTAGAGGCTTATGAAAGCTCTAGGATTTATAAAGAGAAAACTAGGCACTTCCATGATAAAATGATTTCTAGGAAGGAATTCTCTGTGGGCCAACAGGTTTTACTGTTTAACTCCCGTCTTAAGCTTATGGCTGGGAAACTGAGATCCAAATGGATTGGCCCCTTTGTTGTTACTAATGTTTTCCCTCATGGTGCAGTAGAAATTAAAAGTGCAGGTACTAACAAAGTTTTCAAGGTAAATGGGCAACGCCTAAAGTTATTCCATGAAAGTGTTATATCTGAAGAGGAAACCATAAAAGAACATTCTTTTGAAGTGCCCAACTACACTGCAACTTGATCAGGGAGCACGTTTTCCTTTCTCTCACTCTTACTTTATAATTATGTTCTTTTCATTGAGGATAATGTCCATTTTAAGTGTGGGGGAGGGAACCCTTTTTCTTGTTTTCATTTTGTTTTTGTTTCATTTTTGTTTGTTTCTTTTTCAATAAATAAAAAAAAACAATAAATTTAGACTTAGAAACACATGCAATTGTTGAATTTTTTTCTTTGGCTATAGACTCGTTTGAGGTTAGATTGTGGAGACTTGGGAAACGTTCACAAGACCGGTATCGTTTTAACACCCTAAGTCTCCTGAATATGGAAATTATTTTGAATACTTGTTATGCCATAGCCTTGAGTTCTCATCCTTTAATATCTCTTAAGTAGTTTATCTAGCAGCCAACACCATCTAGAAATCACACACTAATTAATTAAGCTGATGCAAATAAGTGAATGATCTTGCGCTTAAAAAGAGATCTAAATAGGAATCCACCTTTAAGTTAGGTGATCCTCACCCGGTCATTTAGCCTAACAGATGTGAAACCTTAAGAAAAAAAATTGTTGTTACTAAAGTAACTTTAAAATATTGTCAGGTATGGATCATAATCACTAACAGTCTTATTTACCATGTGTATGAATAGATAACAGGCTTAATGTGATTGAACTAGAATGAAAGAGAGCAAAAAGGAGGATGAGTAAGTTAGGCTTAGGCATAATAACTGATTTGAAATGCTTTGTATATAATGGAGGCTTATGACCACACAATTGCGGATTTGTGTTCTTACGATATCCTTAGTGTATAAGATTAGTACCTATCAATGCTATCTTAATCGAAGAAGAGTTTGTAGCCTAGAATGAGTATCTGAATGATGTTGTGTTTCTTGAGTCTTGAGTTTATTTTTTGCTCGGAGTGCAAAAGTTCAAGTGTGGGGGGTTTGATCAGTGAATTTTGGTGCATATTCCTACATGATTTCACTTAGGCATTTCTTTAGTTTTCTTTGTTTATTTTTATATTTTAATTTGTTTTTCTAATTTATTTTATTTTTGGTTTAATGTGATTTTCGTACTTAATTTTCAGCTTTAACATCATTTACGGCAATGATCATAACCAGAGTTCCAGGAATCTGATTGAGGCGTTCTACCAGTCGATGGAAAGCTAAGAGAGAGAGCTACAACTTTTATGTTGGAGTCAAAGTCAGATTCGGAGTCATATTTTCCATAATTTCGTTTGAAGCTGCTGCATTAATTTTATTCAGTTTCAGGTCATTTAGAATTGGGCCTGGGTTATGTATTTGACCCAGTTGGGTTGTAAACGGGTTTTTAGGTTTCCTATTTAACCTAGAAGCCACAACTGCTCTTGGACATTCTCCTATTCACGATTTTATTTTTCTTACGCTTGAAAGAACGATGGAGAACTAATCACCTTTGAGTCAATCTACTGTAATTCAGGTTCCAACACTTGAGATTATTATAATGTTAATTTAAATTTAATTCCTTTCAATGATACTTTGTGTTCTTGTATGCTTAATTCAATTACATGAAATATATTGATTTGATTTGGTTGATTGTATGATCCTAACATAGATACGGTACGTTTGCTTAATTCGTTTTGTGTTTGATCAATCATGTTTGCTTAATTCATGAAATTTTATCTCGTTTTCTTAATTCGGACAATAGGATCGTTAATCTTACAAACCTCATCGCACTTGTCATTGAGTTTGTATCTAGATAGGAATGAATAATCCGCTTAGGGTATTATAATTATAATAATTGATGATAGTATGAACTGAATCAGTAGATTGACTTATTCCATAATCACGTATTTTAATCACTTAATTGTTCTGTTTTTTTATTAACCTTAAAACAAACCCCCCTAATTCGGAATTCAGTTACCTTCGATTAATAACAATACAAGAATCTTTGTGAAATGATTATAGTCATTGTCACTATACTATGTTTTCAAAAATTACTCGTTTTTAATCCGTGCGCGACACGCGGATCAGACACCTAACAACATGGAAAACTCTTCTAACAAAGGACCCATCTGGAAGTCTGGGAAAGTGAAACATCTTAGAGGATGGTCATAGAACTTAAGGAAAGTGTGGATCATACTCCTTTGTGATTCATCCAAGTCCATGATAATGTCCATAATACCACCATAATGTTCCCTAAATAAAGGGACATGATCATGAGTGATAAGTGTCTGGATCTGCCTGATGCCTGCTAAAGAGGGCTCAAAGAAATGATAAGTGATGTTGCTCTTCCCGGATGAGTCCATACTGACAATGGATGCTGATGAAGATAACTGAGGAGAAACACTAATGAAGAACACTGTAGAAGATACCAGCTGGAGAAGATCTCTGAGGAAGATAACTGATAAAGATGGTTGAGCAGAAGAACAGTCAAAACCAAACCAAAGATGATGTGGATACCCTGTAAAACAAATAGACACATGTTAAATGATGCAAAATGATGTATGCATAATGATATGCAAGGGTTTGTGATCAAGTGCTGGATTTGTTATTTATTCTGATAGGGTCCATTTGTGTTCATAAGTCCAGATGGAGGCTATAGAATCAGTCCAAAATAGTGTAACCTTAAAACAATTCTGGTAACATGGTATGATGAGGCCAAGGGTTCCTGCAAACCTGTAAACATCCCAACCCCTCACAGGTATTGTTCTAGAACAAGGATCCTCAGACTTGGATCTATTATGAGAAGTTTAAACACTTCTAACCCAAAGGTACAATGTTTAAAATAATCATAAAGGACCCTCCTCTAATTCACCTCAGATGCTGAAGGTCATCTAAAAAGGTCATCCAGACTTAGGAGGCTTCCCAGATAGCCCTAGTACTACAGGAAATCCGTAGCATAGAGTTCTTAAGAAGAAACCCATGTTTTAACTGTGTTTCATATTCCTGCACCAGACCGAAATGGAATGGGAAAGAATATGACGCCACTTTAATCTTATGTGTCACTCAGGCTCCCGGTGTGGAACCTTACTCACTTAAGTATCCCCCCACCAATGCAAACCAACAAATCGAGCACAGGTGATACGGTGATAATAATATGAAATGCATAAAAACGGTAAATGAAAGCAATGAATAAAGCTGTACAAAAAGCAATAAATAAAGCAATAAACAAAAGCACACATAACACCCCCATAAACACAAATCAAACAAGCGCTAGAAAAAACCCACAAAAAGAACCAGAAGCCCTGGTTGCAAGATAAGTTCCTCAGCAGAGTCGCCAAGTTGTCGCTCCCCTGAAAAGACAACTGGATCCCAAGGTGCAGACGCGAACAGTCGGCCAAAAGAGAAATTAGGGTGAACTGAATAGAGTCGCCAGCTAGGCATTTTTATCCCGAAGGAAAGGTAATGCAACATAAACCTAGTAAGAGATGGATAAGACAGTTGCGAACCAGAGAAACTGAGAAAGGGGGTTGGTTACGACCTAGGAAGTTATTAGCACCCAGATCGTCTGTCGTACTCGACGGGTTCCACGCTTACAAGATTGTGTTAAAAGGGGTAGGTGTGTGCTATCTGTGTGCAAAAGCTAGGGAGAAAGTACATGTGTCAGTGCAAAAGGTGTGAATTGCTCAGGAACTGAGGCTTAAAAGAGAATGCTGAAAAAGGGGGAAGACACAGAGACTTTTGTTCGATAACCGTTAAGTTATGCCTACGTATCCTCGCGTGCAATGATGAAGTCAGAACACCGTAGTTCGACTCAAAGAGACTGAAAATGAATTGACTGTGAACTGCTTACCTGCCTATGCTCAAGTGTATGACTCGTCTGGCTCGAGTGCTAACTGTCTTGCATTAGACGGAAGAAGCAAGTTCTCGTTTGTGAATGAGTGTGATGAGAAAAGAATCCCGGAGGAGACGTTTATTGTTTTTTTTTATGTTTTCAGTTTTTTATTGTTTTTGGTATTTTGCATAGGATTATGAGCTTAAGTCTAAATCAATGGTTGTAAACTCATGTTTTATCCCATATTAGGGATAATGAGCCTACATAAGTGTGAGATAAACATCTCAACTTAATTACCATGATGATGTAGGATTAAGATAATTAACCTACTTGTGATTATTAAGATGTTTTTGGTTTTTGTTTAGTGTTAAGTAATCAGTTTAATCTCTAATCACAGATTAACGAACTCATTACACCATCCTAATAGAAGGATGATAAATGAGAACACTTAAGCTGAGGAAGATACCTCAACTTAATCCATGGTTAGGGATTAAATTCATTATATAACAAGCATTTATTAAATGGATTTTAATTCAGGGATGAGATTAAGAAGTGGATCTATGATTTGTAAGACAACTTGAGGAGGACTTGTCCATTAAACACTAGGGTTAGTCCCTCTTAACCATAAGGAAGAGATAGAACCCTAATGTAAGGCCCAAGTTACAAGATAAAGTCTTAGCGATTATTAATGTGTTTTGATTAAGAGGTGTAAAAAATTAAAGGTTTAACACTAAGGATTAAATTTATACACTCCATCATAAGATAAGGATGCAGGCATAACCCTAATTCAAAGTCCTAAAGCTTTAAGTGTTTAGCCTCTGATTATTGAGATAAGAAGAGAGACTCAAGGAGACTCAAAGGTAAAAACTAAGGGGGACTAAACACAACCCTAAACATTATCATTCTTGGATATCATATGGTTTGTGAGGCTTAAGAGAAAGGATCTTCAAAGCCACCAATGGAAGAAGCAGATGAAAAGAGAAGGGGGAAGAAGAATAAGTTACTTACTTCTTGAAGAAGATAAGTAACTTAAAAGAAAGAAAGTAAGAAGGAGGGAGCGTAAGTGAAGCAAGTTCACTTTAAGAACAACTAAGAATGCACATGAAGAGATGAGAAGAGGTGGGAGGTGAAGGCAAATCCACCTCCCAGATAACTTACCAAAAGCTCCTGAAATGTTAATATGGATGCATAAGACATAAAGCAAAAGGAAATGAAATGAGATGAGATGAAAAGACCAAAGTCAGAAGTGAATATGCAATGTAAATGGCATATGAGATGATGCAAAATCATACAAGATGCATATGAATGATCATACAAGGATAAGATGCAATGGAAGCATGTTTAGAAGCATGGAAACATATGGATGTTCATGAAATGTAATAGATGCAAAGCATAGCAAATGAATGAAGAAATGATCAAGCAATGTTCAAGTATGTCTTAAGATGTCTAATATGTCATACAAATGCTTGAAATGTCATGGAAAGTTAATATGATGATGATATGCAAAGGAGAATGCAAATGAAGATGCAAAATTAGGGTTTTAAGACAACATGAGATGCATATGACCAAAACAGAAGCAATCAACATGATAAAAAATTTAAATCATGCTCAAACAAACCCTAAACCCATATGAGATCACACCCCAAAGGAGGAAGTTAGAAGCTTAACCTAGTGGAAGTTATGAAATTCCTAAGTTTGCTAGGGTTTTTGGGTGCTTCTAAAGGAAAAATGAAAATCAAATTGAAAATGAAAGATAAAGTTAGGAGAAAAATAACCTAGAAACTATATTCAATATGTGAAATAATGCAAAAATAATCAAGTTCAAACTCATCTTGGTTAGGAAGAAATGAATTTTTCAAGTTAGGGTTAGAAAATGTGATTTTTAAGAACCCTAATTCAAAGAAAATTGTGAAATTATGATCAAACCTAAAAATAAATTTGTATGATGAGTTTGAAAATGTTTCTAAATGTATTGGAATGCTTCATGAATTTTTTGGTGATTTTTCGAAACCTAAATGCATTTTTAATTAATTAAAATTCATTAATTAATTAAAAATAACATTTAAATATATTAAAAATACTTTTTTAATGCAAAAAATAAAATAAAAATTATTTTCAGGTTGAGAAAAATATTTAAAACAAAAATGCAAAGTTTGAGAATTTTTTAATGTTTTTAGTTATTTTAAAATAAATGAACAAAAGAAATAAAATGAAAATGAATTAAAAATGGATTTAAATGAAAGTCAGAGGATCCAAGGGCTCAGATTTGAACTTGAGGGATTGGTGTTGACTGCGCATGTGTTTCAAGGGCTGGAATCAAACCTGGCTAATTAATTATGTTTATTTTAATTAATAAGAAATTAACCTTAATGAACTAATCAGGGTCGTTCCCTCTCTAAGCTAATTATGCATCCAATGGCTCTCATTCAAACTGGGCACTAAACCCTAATTAGGGCTAATTACGCTGAGGTGACCGGAGACAAGCTCCGGTCATCTTCTCCGGTGAACCAAAAACCCTAAATCCTTTTACAGGCTACCCCAACCCAAATTAACTGTCCATAAATGATCCCCATGCTTCTAGCAACTCAAATCAAGCATCAAACAACCTTTATCATTCATGAACAAGCTGAATCGAATCAAAACATAAATTCGGGCAAAGTTTCAGAAGTTCATGAAATCCTCATTTCTCAACCATTTCAATTTTAAACACATCAGGGTGATCAGTGCAACTCATAGAATCAATTTATAACAAGAAAAAAAGGTTCTGGAAAAAAAGTTCATGATGAATACCTGAGCTGAGCTTCTTAAAGATGGAGCTTTCTGGACCTTTCTCTTGTGCAAATCAAACCCTCTGGTCCTCCTTGCGCTAATGGAAAGCTTAGTTGTGGTGACTATTTTGAGGTGTGTGGTTCTGGTTTTGCAGAAATCGTGTTTGTGTTCTGGTTTAGGTTATGTGGAGTTGAATGGTGAAAGAATATTTGAGTTTTGATGGCTGGTTTGAGAGAATCGAAGAAGGGAAGGTTTTTGAAAATTTTGGGCAATCTGATTTGTAGAATGTTTTAGGCTTTTGTGTTTTGTGTAATGAGCTCCATAAGATCAGTATAGGCCAATGAGAGTGCTCAGAAAGTGGGTGGTGGCATAGTGTGATTGGTATGGGCCAAGTTGCAAAAATGTCAACTTTGTGTACTTGAGGTATGGGCATGGTGCATAGTTGTTTCAAGGGGTGTCTTGACCTCAGATTTGTTCAAGGATGGCCCTAGGATCAAGTTTATGTAGCTGGCACAAGTGGATGAAGTGTTTCAAGAGGTTTTTCAAAGTTATGCATAATTGTCATTTTGATATTTCTTGAGAATCAAGCCATCAAAACCCTAGGTTCAAAGGCCAATTCTGATCTTTTGAAGTTTCAAGATTCCCTCTTTGGCATGAACTTGAAAATTATAGGATTTTTCCAACTTTGAAAGGCCATATATTGAGTTCTAGGATGAATAAAGACATGTTCTTGTACTTTTTGAAAATGGGAAGATATAATCTACAAATTTCATGTCCAAGAATTTTTCATTTGATTCATTTTTGGTCATGAAAGAATAGGTTGAATATCTTTCCCAAAATGGAAAGTTTCCATTACAAGTCATTTCCAAAAATAGCAAGTTTTCATTTGGCTCAAAATTCTTCAATCTTGTGAACTTCTAACCACTTATAAGATCAAATAAAGATCATAGAGACTTAAAATGATGATGATGACCCTTTGTTGCCCTTGAGGGAGGCCTCAGATGCCCTGATTTTGACTTGACTTGCTCAAGAAGTTACCCAATGATCAGATGACTTCCACAGTGAATTTCTTCATCAAATTTGATACACATGATCCTCATAACATATTAAGACTATTAAAAACAAGAATAACCAAAAAAATTGGGATTAAGGCCTCTGAAACCAAAACCCTAATTTTAGGTCATCTGTGTAGGAAATCTTCAGTCTGCCTCTATGCCTTTGCCATTCTTTGTGATCTCTTGACTTTTATGAACTTTGAGGAGCATATTATGATCATGGAACACACATGTACCCTCTTGGAAAGCTTCAAGACCTTTGGGATGGCTCATATCACTCCTTGGATTGCTCAGATCACAAACCCTAGATGCGGGTGAAATGGAACTATGCAGTGAAACAAATATACAATATGAGATGGTATGCCTATGCTTATGCAAGAAATGAAAGATCACAATCCATGGTGTGAGAAAAATTCAGGGAAAATTTGGGGTGTTTATACTATGGCCATCATCCTTAGTATTGGACTTGGAGTTTTGGACTTAGATTTTAGGATCTTGTCATTTGCTTGAGTTATTATGAATTGAAGACTTTAGCCGATTTGGTTCACTTGTTTATGAAGATGGAAGTCCTATTGTTTTAAAGAAGGTTCGCCACACGGTTTGATCGTTATTCCCTTAACTTTTACTTTCAAATCTTAGGATAGTCCCTTCATCTCCTCCCACTTCTTAAATTTTCAAATCTTCTTCCTATTTTCAAATCTTTCTTTGTTTTCAAACTTCAAACGTTTTCATAATCAAAACTTGACTTAGGTCAAGTGGTTTTACCTTTTCATTTCGTTTCCTAATAAATTCTAAACCACATAAGCATATCGAAACTTTCTTCTCAAAAATACTTTAAAAAATTAAAAACTCATTCAATTGTTTTTGTGCCCTCGTGCACCTTTCTTTCTCCATTTTTATGTTTAGATATGATTCATTCTTTCTAGAGAAATTATTCGCTAAAGAATGACGACTTATCTTTACATTTTAAAATCAATTCAACACATTGTTTCTTTTCACATTTTGTACCACGAACTACGAGGTTTTGATCTCGCATTGCACTTTTTGGGTACATAGGCATGAGACGATCGTCTCTTCAAACACAAAAATATTTAAAAAAATAATTCTCGTCTAATCTCTTCAATCTCTTTCAAACAAACCATTTTCAAACCAAAAGCAATAAATATTTCAAAGGGCTCCCGTGGAGTACCACGAACATTTTGGGTGCATAAAACCTTCCCAATTTGTAACATATCCCCTTACCCGTTCTCTACTCGATTCTTTTAGCTTTTTCTTTTAGATTTATTAATTTTTATTCCCTCTTTTTCCCATTTCCATTTGGAATAAAATAAAAGCTCGGTGGTGACTCTATTTACTTTGAGTTAAGTTAATTAATAGCTTACACTCATGATTTTACCGCTACACCTGTCCAAGAAAGAGAACACAAAAAAGTGAGTAGTATTGTTAACAAGCACATCTATATGAGGTAGAGTGAAATCATCTTTAGGGCTGACCCTATTCAAATCCCTGTAGTCTACACACATCCTGACTTTACAGTCTTTTTTAGGAACCGGTACAATATTAGCAACCCATGGAGGGTAATTGGTCACAGCCAAGAAACAAGCATCAAATTATTTATGTACTTCCTCTTTGATTTTGATTGCCATATCAGGGCGCGTGCACCTCAACTTTTGCTTCACTGGTGGACAGTCTTCTCTCAAAGGCAGCTTATATACCACAATGTCAGTGTCTAAACCAGACATGTCTTGGTAAGACAAAGCGAAGACACCAACATAATCTCGAAGCATGGCGATTAGATGAGTCTTGATAGATTCCTCTAATTCGGCCCCGATCTTGACTTCTTTCTTGTCTTCTTCGGTACCAAGGTTTATCACTTCAATGGCCTCTTCATGCGGCTGAATCATCATTTCCTGCTGTTTCAGTAATCTTGCTAACTCTTCAGGAAATTAGCAATCTTCTTCACCTTCCTCATCGACTTGGTAAATCGGATTGTCAAAGTCATACTGAGCCATAGCAGGGTCGGCATTGATAAGGTCTGGTGACGAGCACCTGCATGAATGGTGATTGATGCAAGGCTTTAGAAAGAGTTTGAGAAAATGAGAAACATTGCCACTTTAAAACTTTTCTTTCTTTTTGAAAACAAAAGCAAAAATGAAAGACAAGGAACAACATGGATGAATGCGAAACGTCAGCTTTATTAATGATTATGTATTGTGTTAGGAACAAAATAACCCTTATAATAAGCTACTATGCCCCCGGCAAGACATATCGCTTGAGTACAGGAAAGACAAAAGCAAAAATCATTACTCTTCAAAGGAGGTGACTGAAATGAGCCTTTCAGATGACCAATTACTAAGCTGAGTGTCTGGAGCACAAGGTCTGATCCAATCATCTAGGTCATAGTCACTATCAACCGTGTTGTCTTGCATTGCACTGATATTCCCATAATCAACCATTCCTGCACTCGTGAAGGTAATCGGGCCTTGATGACCTCTAGCGCTCTGATCAGATGATGACTTCCCAGGATGGTAGCCAACACCAAACATGTCCTTCTTTTCTGATACCTCCACTGGACTTCCCCAGCCTTCTCCTATTCCGGATTCTATCACCTTCAAAGCTTGCTTATAAGAGGTTATGGAAACCCCCTTCTTTGATTCCTCCAAAGAAGCTGTTGATGAGGACGCCAATTCAGTCTTCAGGGGCTCGAAAGCTTGACACGGAGTCTCAACTATCTCACCGTCCATCTCTACATATTTAAACGAAGCTTGATGACTGATAAAGATATCCTCTTCTCCACAAATCGTTACGATTTGCCCTTTCCAGACAAATTTCAGTTTCTGATGAAGCATGGATGATACTGCCCCTGCCGAATGTATCCAGGCCTCCCCAGTAAACAACTATATGTAGGTTGTATGTCCATTACATAGAATGTGGCATGGAAGATTTGTGGACCTACTTTGATTGCTAAGTTCACTTCTCCAAACACTGATCTTCTCAATCCATCAAACGCTCGAACCACCAGGTCACTGGGCTTCAGAATAACTCTGACATAATCTAACTTCATTAATGCCTTCTTGGGAAGAACATTCAGGGATGATCCGATATCCACCAATACATGAGATAACATCGCACCTTTACACTCCAAAGAAATATTCGGTGCCCGATTGTGAGCACGACCCTCAGATGTTAGGTCCATGTCAGTAAAACCCAATCCATGATTGGCATTGACACTGGATACCACAGTTTCTAATTGGTTCACCGAGATATCCTGAGGTACATTGGCTTTGTTCAGGATGTTCAAGAGAGATTTTCTGTGAGAGTCAGAACACATTAACAGAGACAAGATAGAGATCTTTGATGGAGTATGTTGCAAATGGTCCACGATCTTATAATCTCTCTTTTTGATGATTCTAAAAAAATCTTCAGCTTCTTTGTCAAATGTAATGTCAGGGTCAACCATAGGTGTGGGCTTATTAGAAGTTACTGGTTGCTTCCCTCTTTCCCTAGCTTGGGTTTCTGCAATATCCATGGGTGGTATCACACTATTTCTTAGTGTTTCCGGCGCAAACAACCTTCCACTTCTAGTAATGCCTCCTACTCCAACATTTTCTACTTGAGCTGGAGACGTACTAGACGTGGCCAAATCTTGCTTATGGCCGTTACAATACACTTCTCCTCCATAATGCCATGGGATGGCCTTATCACTTTGGTACATTAATGGCCCTGCAATAGTGATAGTTATTGGTGCTACTCTGGCCTGAGGAGGAACTTGGGATGGATCATAGAAAATGGTTATTGTAAAAACTTCTTTTTCTTTTACAATTTTGTCAAATTGCAAGACCCCTTCATTAATCATGCTCTGTATCCCCTTTTTCAACTGCTCACAACCATCGGAAGCTTCAGCGCACTCTGGACAATCATTTTCACAACCTAGAAAAATACCCTTCTAGGCCAAGCAAGCTTTTACAGCACTCAACAGAGTTTGCAGGTCATTGACATCACACACCAAATTCAGATTCTCACCGTCATCAATTTCCCCCATTGTTCCTCCATGAGGAGGCATGGGGTTTTGTATCACATTCGGAGTGGGAGCGAAGTTAATCGCTTTAGAATCTAACAGGTCTTAGACTACATACTTCAAGGCTTTGCAGTTTTCTGTGGTATGTCTGGGGGCTCCGGAATGGAATTCGCATCGGGAGTTTGTATCATAACCTTCGGGGAGTTGCCTCGGCTTCGGAGGTTGCAAAGTTCTGAGCTGAACCATTTGGAGCTGGAGAAGATTCTTCAAAAGCTATGAATAGGACATAAGTGGAGTTTCAAACTACCTTTCCCTGTTCTTCTGGGAATAATAGGGACGGGGAGCTTTTTGTTGATACCCTTGTTGGCGTTGTTGTTGCAGTTGTTGGACTTGTTGTTGAGTAGGCTGAGCTGAGATAGTGACGTGAGCCACTTGCTGATAAACACCTCTATTACCTCCGCCTCTCTGTGCATATACTACCCCGGTCTCTCCTTCCCTCTTCTTCAAGAAAGGTTTCTTGATACCGGAAGTTGAAGTGCCACCATTCTGAATCTTTCCCTGCTTAATCCATCTCCTTATCTTCTCGCCAGTCAAGATGATATCTGATAATCCGCTTGAATAACATCCAGCCAATCTTTCCATAAAATGTCCAGGAAGGGTGTCCATGAAATGTTCTACCATTTCTTTTTCTAGTAAAGGTGGTTGTATCCTGGAGGCCACTTCACGCCACCTCTGTGCGTAGTCTTTGAAAGTCTCTGAACCTTTCTGTGTCAGACTCTGGAGCTGAGTGCGACTAGGCGCCATGTCAATGTTTTACTGATACTGTTTCAGAAAAGCTTCCCCCAACTCTTTCCAGCTTTTTACAGAGCTTCTCTCCAACTTCATATACCATTCCAAGGATCCTCTGGGGAGACTATCTTGGAAATAATACATCCAGAGTTTCTCGTCCCTAGTATGGGAAGCAATCTTTCGGTAGAAGGCATGCAAATGAGTTTTAGGATAGGAGCTACCATTATACTTATCGAAAGTAGGTGGCCTAAACTTGTGAGGAATAACCACCCCTGGGACTAGGCCCATGTCAGATACATCTATCCCAAGAGTGTCTTTACACTCAAGGGCTTTGACCTTCTCAGCTAGCAACAAAAAGTCTTGGAAATTTCCTTCCACACCAAATCCTATATAATTATTAAAGGAAGGAAATAAATCCTCTTGTCTGTCTTGCATAGGGATGAAGGTGGTGCCAGGTTCCGGAACTGGAGGTCCACCTGTTCCATTGTTGGTGTTGGGAGGATTCACCTGAACTTCTGAAGTGACTACAGGAGGGTCACTCTAAGGAGGATTGAGTCCCTGAATGGCATTCCTCAAATCCTGTTGTCCCTGGGCCATCCCTTGCATCATGACCATGAATTCCCCCATCCTAGTGCGGAGTTCATTGAGATCAGTTTGCATAGCATCCATGACGGTCCTCTGGTTGTTGCATGTTGTGTAATGATGAGGAATGTTCTGTCTGAAGTGTCAGGTCTTGGCAGCTCACGCAATCTTTGCCTGAAATACAAATAAGTTAAGTACCCTAGAAAAACCTGCAAAAAACAAAGAAAAAATGCAAATGATATGTAGCAATTTAATGTGTTCCTTTTATCCTCAAGGTTTTATTTACTTTCCTATTTCAGTGTTGAGAAAAGAAGACTTTGTGTGATATTCAGATGTGAAGTGGCAGTATTCAATATCTTGTGTCCGTGTAACAGATAAACGACTAGAGACTTCAGGTGAATCAAAAGAAAACTGGAATAGAAAAACCCTCATGGGGTACAAGTTCATACATCATAGGGAAAAAGGTACATCAAGAGAGGGGATTCCCATAACAAGCTTGTGGGTAATCCAAATCACATGAATACAAGACTAAAGCCTAGGAATATCTACATCCTGCAACCTCCAACTAAGGCGCTTGACACCTTGCAGTAGCTGAGCTACATCTGGATGTGTAGGTTCCTGTATGAGCTTTTGAATCAGGATATCCCTAAGGTCAAAGGAGGCATGCAATTCCTCAATTTGTTGTAGGAACACCTTTTCACTTTCCTGGCTTGTGAGGGAATCAGTCTTGGTCCTCTTGACATCAGCTCTCAGCTTCAACTCTTCTACCTCTTTCTGAGCTTCCTCCACTGCTTGCTGATTCTTTGCTATATCTTGGAGGTGAATCTTCTCCTGGTTATAGGCCTTTTGAAGGAGCTTTCCCTGTTTAGCTAAAGAGTCTCGAAGCCCTTTGATCTCTAACCGGTTCTTGACTTCCAGTTCCTTCTACTTCTTCAAGTTGTCTTCCCATTTCTCTTGCCATAAGGTGATAGCTTCATTAGCTTCATTCAACTCTTTCTTATCTTTCCGGCGTTGGTCTGACTTTTGAGTTTCAGCTAATCCCCTTTTCTTGAAATAGAGCTCTCTCTCTCTTGAAAGTCTTGCTGCTTGAACCTGACCATTTCTTCAGCTTTGTGAGCCCTTTCTTCCAATTTCTGGTTTTGTATTTTCAACTTCTGGCATGAATTGTTGGCTTCTTGATTCTTTAACCTGAGTTTCTTGACCAATGCTTCCTATTTTTGATACTCTTGAAGAGGAACAGAAGTTGTGGGTGCTACCTCCTTAGGGTAGAAAGGTGGTTCCTTAGAGAATGGGAGCAACAAAGTCTCTACACGATCTTCCAACCAGGTGGCAAAAGGATCATAAGTCTTGGGATCTACTCTCCCATAGTCTTTATTTCCTTTTAACACTCTAACCTCCCAAGCTTGGGATGCTAGCAAGCTCATCTTCAGGTTACCTTCAGCTGGAAAGTATAGTGACTCCTTCATCACTTCAAACAAAGATATAGCTCTCAGAGGATATCCAAAATGTTTCCTGGATAAGATATGATTGTAGCTGATCCCACCTTTCCTTCCTATTAAGGGAACATTTGGGAAACTCCCACAACTGACCAAAATATCTTTGCCTACAATATCTCTATTGCATCCCCAAGCAATGTCAACTGAGGTTAAGCCCATCAATATTTTGGACCACTTCCAAGATTGTTTCAAATCCTGGAAAGTCCCTGATTTAGGGAGTTGCCTTACAAACCAGTCAGCAAAAAAGGGAGCACAACAATTCACATGTCCCTTCCTCTTTTCATTCCTGTGGTGAACCCCATAGTAGAAATCAACTAGTAATGTAGGCACGGGGTTTCTTTTGACAAAGATGGTGATAGCCTCCATGCTAATTAACCCTTTCTCTCCTGGAATAAACGGATCCCATACATTATCATGGCTAATAATTCTTTGAAGTCTTCCCATTTCTTTCCGAATGCCATAACATGAGCCTTTGTGATAAGAAAATCCAAAGAAATCCCCTTGCCTTGGCTGGCTTCTAATCCCATCTTGAATCTGAGCATACTCAAATGACAGGCAGCAGTAATGTCTTCATAAGGAGGGGTCCTCTCTGAAGCATAGTAAGTCATACATTCTTTAATATGAATATTCAAGATGATAGAGATCTCTTCCAATGTAGGTTCCAAGATGTAATCAGGAAAAACAAAAACCCTCAGCTATGGATCATAAAACTGCAACAAAGAATGCAAGCTATCCCTCTGGTCAATTGTGGGCTTGCTCACATAATCCAGGATCTTTCCAAATTCCTTTCTGAAGTCATCAAGGACTTTGTCACCCATCAAGCTAATCAACCTCTGAATACTCTATGTCTCTGGTTGTGGGAAAGTATAATGGACATTTCTTTTCCTGGGAACCTCCATCTTGAAGTAGCAATATGATCGGGAATAGGAAGTAATGAACCCTGAGAATAAAAGGAACACAAATGGTTAATGATGTTATGATGCTATGCAAGGCAAGGCATGTGATCAGTGATGTGTCTGTGTAGTGAATCAAGTAATCAAGTGTCCGTGTATAACAAAACAAGATCATATCACTGAAGCAAGCTGGTACAATGGGTATGTTGAAGGTTAAGGCTCTTGAAATCCTGTAAACCCCTCCCAATCTCACAGGTGTGCTACTTGGGTCAACATCACGGACTCTCAAAGCCGAATAGAAATAATACGTTCACCATCTCTAAGAAATGGCTCATGACCAAATCAGGGAATCGGTTTGGCATTATGTACTACTCAGGGAGGTCTCGGTTGAGTCCAAGGAAATAAGCATCCCTCTTAAGTTCCCAGCTTTAAGTACTGAATCGAGAAACAATAGTACATTCATCCCGAAGGATACAATACTATCGTCATACAAATAGTTTGCCTTAACTGGATTCCTATGAGAGAACCAGGCCATCCTATGCAAGTTCCCAGTGGGCCCTCGGATGCGAGTGGGTTTGCGAAAAACGTAGTCTACCATTGTCATCACTAGAGAGGGATGTTTCCACAAAGGTTCTCAATGATAGGTCACTTGACTACACATAACTATCAAGGTTGTGTAATGCCCCAGAAGGATTCTGGTATCAATACATTTCCTAGAAGGTCGCAAGTCAAGGTGTGGAACTCACTACTACCAACATAGAAGGATTCCATTAAGCCAAAGTGGAACCACTCTAAGTCCTAAGGTGCACTCGAGCCCCAGTTACGAGTTCATCACACAGTAACAAAGCCCATCTCACAGAAAAAATGAAACCAACATAGTCCATCATATGATGCATGTGAAATAAATACTAAAAGCAGTAAATAAAGCTGTAAAGTAAATTGTAAACAAAAATAATAAATAAACACACAACAACACATACATAAACACCCAAAGAAACAAAAACAAACAGGCGCTAGGATTGACTTTACAAGGGAAACCAGAGATTCTGGGTTCGGTCCCCAGCAGATTCGCCAGCTGTCGCTCCCAGGATTTTCATCCTAGTACAAACGCGAAAGTGGCGCAGAAAAGGTAGAGTCGCCAGCTAGGCATTTTTATCCCGAATGAATGGGAAATGTAATGTTTCAAAAACCTGAGTAAGAAGGAAAGGACAAGGTCCTGCGAACCAAAGATCTGGGTTCGGGAGTCGGTTACGACCTGGGAAGGTATTAGCATCCTAGACCGTCCGTCGTACCCTTTGTTTTGTTTCAAAGGGTGAGAAATAAGATGCTGCTGAATAAAACTGCAAACTATAATGGAAATGAAATGAGAGAGGGAATTGGAAAAAGAGAATGAAAGGAAAGGAGAAAATGTAGGGAAAATAAAGAATGTGCATGAACGGGCCCTACCCTGCTGCCTACGTACCTCATCAGGAAAATGAGGACCAGAGTCGACGTAGTTCGCCAAACTAAGGGGGGGACTATTTTCTTGTGTTTTTTTATGTTGGAACTGCGTATGTCTATGCTCAGGTATTGCAGGCTCGTCTGGTACGAGTGTGTTTACCGTCTTGCATGCGAGACAAGTCGTCGCGAGTTCACGTTCAGAATGAATGAGATTAGAAAGAGAAGTTCCCGCAGGATATTCGCTTATTATTTGTTGTTTGCTTTTTAAGAGTTTTGTATGAATTTGGAACAAGGGAGTGAATTCAAACTCTTTTCCATGGAATGTGTACTTGCTACTACATTCCAAGATGGAATAGTAGAACAAGCACACCAAGTAAGGAGAATTTATCCAAGACTTGTTTCCAAGGATTAGGATTTATGTTCACTAGCTTGTTTAACTTATTAGATGTTTTTGTAGCTTTTATGAAGAAGTATCTTTAAGATTTTTCTTTGTGAAACAATCCCTTTATAAGACTTGTACATCATGCTAGACAATCCTACACTATTCTAAGATGGAATGAATGTAAATGCCCTATGGAATAAGGTTATACACAAGGGACCCTTTTCATGCCTTTATTAAGTCTTTTTGGATTTTGTTTGAAGATGAGAAGAGAGAGACTCAAAAGAGAAAGGTAAAAGCTAAGGGGGACTAAGACACAACCCTAAGTCATCCTATTATGTACAAAAGTGTGGTCCTATGGTTAAATGAGGTATTCTAACCTAAGGAAAAGAAGGAGCAAGCTAGAATTCAACTTACTTCCTAATGAAGTTAAGTTGAAATCTAAAGAATGAGAGGAGTCCTATGAACAAAGCACCAATGTGCTAAGGAAAAATAAAATATATGCATAAAATAATAAGAATGAAGTAATTACCTCATATTCCCCCCTACAAAACAAGCATTAGTATGATGGGGAAAAATGAACAATTATAACATGGTAAATCTCTCAAAACAAACCACAATATCTAAGGAAGACATTAATGAACTCCTAAGACAGATACCTAGACCTAAGGCATCTTATAAAATGGCAAACTTACAAAGTCAGTGGCTAAACTTAACTTAAGTATTCTAAAGCTATAAGAGTGAACAATTTCAAACTATGCCCTAAAAGGAAGCTAAACCCTAATAAGAGTTAGAGTGAAGTTACATGAGGAAACCTAAATGGTTAAGTATGCTAAACTTGTATGAACCCTAAGGTGAATAGAAAATCCAGGGGTTAACACTTAATGAAAGTATCCTATGATGTAAAACAAGATGGGAGAAAATAGATTCAAGTGAAAGGAATTCAAACTTTATGTGGAATGATGTGAACATAAGAAGAAATGAATGTTGAACTTCAAAGGAAGACTTAGAATAAAACTCAAACATGACCAAGAGGATTTGGATTCCCCATACAAAAACCAGGGGTTTGATGAAGTTTTATAATGGAATTAGAACTCACTAATGACCTACAAGTAAGGTGGTATGGAAGCATTAGGATTAAGGACACCAAAATATTAAGTATGAAGCATTAAGAAGGCATATGACACTAAATGAAGCCTAAGGACTCGTGAATTGAAATGAACACTTGAAAATATGTATAAAACACTTATGGGGTGTATGGTAATGATTTAACAAGCATGACATGGCCACAAAGTTGGTTTTGAGGGATTAAGATGAAAGATGAAGAAGAATTAGGGAACAAGGAGACAATGATGACTTATGACTTAAGAAAACCCTAAAATCAAGAGACAAATACCTAATGAGTGTGCTCTACACTTAAGGTCCTCCAATATGACCTACAAGACTCAAAATCAAGACCTTAGAGAAATGTCATGAATGCCTTATTCAAATGGAATGAAGGAAGCTTGTAAAAGGGGCCAAAAAAGACTTATGGCTTAAGTAACTTGAGAAAAATATCAAATGACTTAGAAAAATTATGAAATTTAATATTGGACATCACAATCCAGATAATGACTTGTGTAGAAAAAATCTCACAAAGAATCCTAATTTTGGATGGTCAAATGAGTACTAGAATGTAATTAGGGTTTATAGGGACCTATGTGAAGGAATGGACTCAAAAGGACCTAAACATATCCTAAATATTCAGAGAAAAATATTTTGAAGAATTATGATGAAACATTAAGAGAATGCAAAAAGAATGGGGACTTTATCACTTTTTGTTTAGGAGAACAAAAATGTAGAAAATGATGGGTTAAAAATGAAGAAATTGTGAAACAATTTAAAGGGAAATTAATTCTGACTTCAAAAATGAACAAAAATAAAATCTAAAAATATGGAAAATTATAGAAAAATGAGAAGAGTGCTCATGAATTTATTTGGAATGTTTTGATACCATTTGTTATTTTTAATAATAGGAAACGAAATAGGAATAAAATGGAAAAAAGAAATATAAGAAACAAAAATGAAATGGGCCTGGGGGCTTCAAAGAGCAACAGAAACAACATGAATGGGCTGAGACTCATTTGCGTGGGGGTGTGAGTAGGAAGTCAATAGTCAACTGAAGCTGGGGCTTGGAAGCACGTGAGAGGCACATCCTCATTAATGCGTTGGTATGCTCATAGACGTTGGATGGTAAAACATCAATGACTAGGACTTAAAGCTGAGAAATAAGTTAGGGCACTGTTCAGATGACCGAAGATGAATTCCGGTCATCTCCGTTCACTATTCCGGTAGGGAAAACCCTAATCACTACTAAAATGAAAACTAGGACCTTTAATGGATTCGTCTCTCTTCACTGATCTCAAATATGGCTTCAAAAACTATTTAGGATTCCTAAAACTCCTTAATCGAAAGCAAGAACTAAACCTGAAAAAAATTGAATCTGAGCATCTACGATGCCTATCAACTAGCCAGTCATCTCAAAACCTCTATCAGGCCTCAATCAACATAAAACCAATTGGAAACACACAATTCAAGCAAGTGGAATTTCAGGACATACCTGAGTTGCAGAGATGTCAAATTGTTTCTAGAAGGTCAGGGATGAGGATCCTTAGCTTGCTGGATCTTGATCTTGATCAGTGGAAGTGAAATAAACACTACGGGAGTGATGAATCCTGAGTAATTGATGAAAGTGAAATGAAGATCAATGTTATGCAGTGAGGATTCCTTAATGTTTCAAGTTATGCCTTCCATGGATCGTGATCTTGAGATGATGATGATGATGGATGAAGAGAGATTGAAGCAGGATTGTGGAAATTTGAGGAGTTTGAATCCAAAATGTAGTGAAGCTTCAACAATATGCAATGCTTGATCTTGAAGCCTCAGGCTATGCATTGCTTGGTGATTGAGCTTGAGATGATGGAGATGATTAATGGAGGAAGAATGGATCCAAATCAATGATGACAAAGCTTTCTCGAATCCATTTGCAATGTGAAAATTCAGAGAGAAAACTTTGCAATTTTTGGTGATTTTTGATGAAATGAAGCTGACCCTTGCACTGAAGTGATGATCTTGCTTTATAGGGCCCTTAACCATGGTTAATAATGCCTTGAGTTAACTGAGTGAGTTAGGTTAAATGAGTGAGGCAGTTAAGGCAGTTATGCCAGCTGTAACATCCAGAAGTTTCCACATTCGAGCTGGATCATATGTTGCAAGCTACATGAAGTTTATGGTGGGGATTAGAGCATGGCCATGAGCATCATGATCTAATGACTATAGCCTGCAGTGCAATGTGATTTAGAATAACTTCCATGAGGTGCATAGCAAGAAGCATGCTCCTGCAAGCATTCAAATGCAGCTTGCTTGTGTTTGAACATTTGAATCCAATACATTTGTATCCATGATCTTATGGTGGAATGCAAAGTGGTTTAGATGCATCCATGTTTGATCCATTTGGATTGACTGATGTGAGGTGCATTGTGAATACCATGCATAACCATGTACCAGATTCTCTAAACACTCTTGGATACATTGCAATGTGATACAAGCTTGTTAGCAAGTGTGGACAAGTGATTGAATTTGAAAACAAAGTCACAATGCATTGACTTAAGCCACAAGCAAATAGGTTTGATTCAGGGATCTTCCATTGATTGTTTCTTCATGAGCAAGGCACCAAATGGTGTGATTCTTGTGATCAATTTGAAGAGGAGGATGCAATGAACATATCTGGTGTTTGGTTCAAAATAAAACAAAGCTTATAAGTGCACCAAATCGGTCACTGAAGTTCATGCAATGAGCCTGCATAGTGGCCTGCATACATTTTCATGCCTTGTTTCCATGGGCCTATGGTTGTCCAGTTGCAACCTCCCCACTTTGACCCTCAATAAGCCCAAGACGACTTGCTCAAATGAAAATTCTTTGAACACCAATATTGTAGGGATTGCATCAAGGAACAACTTTTTAGTTCACCAAAAATTGATTTGAGGTCTTTTTGGCAAAGAAAAATGGCTTGAAATTCCGCCCAACACATGCTTGATGAATTGCCAAACAGGGCGCGCGCGCTGGCCTTCACTTGCCTCGCCCATGACTTGCCTTGGGCCTTGAATTGTTCAAACTTTCCAAGATCATATCTCCCTCAATTTTAATGTTATGAATGAGTTCCACCTATGGATTTGAAGCTCAAGATGCCCTATTTAATTGGATCAAGGTAGAATTTTGATAGTCCTTATATTTTGAGAGAAAGCCTCTCTCTAATATGCTGCATAAATGGCCAAAACCTGCCATTTTTGGAAACCCTAATTTTCCAAAAATGGTAAGTTTTGGTTTTCTTGATTTCTCTTGATTATTCCATCATTTCTTGATCAAATTTGAACCATAGGATCCTTGTAACCCTAATTTCATGATTTTGATCTCAAGAAGTCAGGATTTGACTTTTTCTTCAGCATGGTTGACTTTTCCCCAAATCCCTGATTTTCAGTTATCTGGCCAATTGAACCTCTTCCAAAATGAATTTGTGGATGAAATTTGAACCCTAGGAACTTTTCATCATATATAAGACAATGGAATCCAATTTGAAGCAAAACTTCATGGAGAAGCCCAGTAGAAATGAAACCCTAATTTGGCCTTTTTCATCAGGAGATGTTGCACTACTTGCCTCCTTTAATCAAATCAAATCTTTTCATGGCTTGTGGCTTCAAATAAAGACTTGTGGTATGTTGTGAACCCTTTGCACAAGGTTGAAAAGCTTTTTGGCCCTTTGATTGCCTTTGTATAACCCTCAGTTGCTCCATTCATTGATCACATACCTATGCCTCGGCTATGCTACACATGATGCAATGTTGTTGGTTTTTTTTTATGAACTTATGTGTGCAAAATGCTATGCAAAATGTTGGGGAAATGAGAGGGAAAATTTTGAGGTATTACATCTGCCCTTATTCAATCATCTACAAGCCTGAACAAATAATTGCAACAACTTTTAGACGTTCAAGGTATAGAGTAATCAAATACTCGAATAAAAACCTAGAAATTTGAACTCGAGGGGTAAGAGAAATGTCATCTGCCTTTTATTACACATTTTTTCATTTTGACCTCTGAATAGGTAGCGGGAATAGAAAAAAGTGGAATAGGATCATTGTACATAATGATAACCTGCGATGTGATTGCTGAGCGAATCAAGCCACAAAGAGGGAGTCTGTTGGCGAAACAGAGCTTGAAAACGAGACCATTAGCAAAACAGAACTCAACAATGTGACTCCTGAGCGAATCAAGCCACAAAGAAAGTGCCTGTTGGCGAAACAAGGCTTAAAAACGAGACCATTAGCAGAATGGAACTCGACAATGTGAATTTTGAGCGAATCAAGCCACAAAGAAAATGTTTGTTGGCGAAACAGGGCTTAACACGTGACTGCTGTGCGAATCAAGCCAGGGATTAACTTCCTTATATCTTCATTGTTTAGGAATCAAAACAATGCATGCACATCGTCAGCATAGTCTTTTCAAAAGCATATTGTATGAAATTATGGTATCGTCTTTGTCATCCTCCCTCTAAAGGATTACAACTTTAATAAGAGTTAAATATCACAAAAGAGAAGTAAGAAATATAGTTTAAATATAGTGAAATGAATGGATTAATTCAAAACAAACATATGAAATGCATTAACGTGAAAACAAAAGTTTGACATTATAGTAAGTGTTTAAGCCAACAAAATAAATTACAAATTAAAATTAAAATGTTCTCAAAGCCTCTTGATTGTTTGATGGATGATAGAAGAATTCAATTTGGTCTTCTGGCGTAACCTCGAGGACTTCTTCGTCAATCAGGTCTTGAATTTTATTCCTCAATGCCTAACAGTTATTAGTGTCATGTCCAGGACAGTTGGAGTGAGATGCACACCTTGCATTGGGATTATAGCATGTAGAGGAAGTATTGGGATTCAGAGGAAGGTATTTCAAGGTAATTAGCTTCATCTCCAACAAGCATCGAAAAATGTGCAACATTGGCGTGTTAATTTTGATAAACTGTTTTTTATATTCCTTGTGTTGAGGCAGATTAACCCTACAAAACCTTCTTCCTTTAATGGCAGAACTATCAGTAGTAGCCTGTCTCTTTCCTTCTCTTATTCTCATCTTCCTTTCAACCAAGTCAGCTTGTTTCATCAAAGGTTGACTAATGATTAGATTCCTAACTCTTTTACCTTGAAGTTTATTTACGAAGACTCTCAGCTCTTCTTGCCCCTGGGCCATGTTTTGGATAAGAGCCACCTGCCCATTCATCTGGATTCTCATCTCTTCCATCTTAGCTTGAAGTTGTTCCAATTATTACCCTTGTTGTCTTCAGGATTCTTCTTTTTCGCGTCCTTAGTGAGGAGGGCCATTTTAGGATCACTTCTTGAAATTGAGCATTCTGGGTTTGGAGATCTTTGACAGTCTATTCGAGATCCATTTCCACTCAAATAAACAGCTAGAAGATAAGAAACCTGTTGTGAAATGGTATTGTATATAGATGCATATGCAATGTTTTCAAGGACAAGGTAGGATTTAAATTTGTTAAAGGAAAACAAAAAAAACTTTCATTAGTAAGTTTTAAAATATAATTTCCCATTGGGCTTACAATGAAGGAAAATAAGAAAAGGAACAAAGAAAATAAACATATGAGACTCAAGTCTCCCATGGATGATTCCTCTTTTTTTTGAGGTATGTGTTGAGGTTCCGCTCTTCGTGAAGTTTCTTTGTTAGCTCTAACACTTTCTCTTTGCTAGCTTTGAACTGAGCCTCAAAGGTATCCCTTTGCTCCTAAGTTGGATCCAAGATCTCTACAGCTTCTCCATATCAGTGGTCATATTAGGATGAAGAATGGTATAAGGAACATCTTCTTCAACATTTGGCTCAATAGTTACTGGTAGAACAGTAGGATATGGCATCATAAGAGTCTGAGCACGAGATCGCACCCATCTGAGGTAAGGTTCCATAGGGATGAAGTGTTTTGGTTCTAAAGTATTGTTGTTGATCTTGTTTACCTTGGTCCAAGCTCGTATAAATCTTTGACGGTAACCTTGAAGATCGTTGTCATAATCAGACACAATACCTTGAATAATCATATCACGAGGACCATCACTCCGAGCATAAAACAACTGACGTAGTGCTAAAGAAGGATTGTAAGTAATGCCCCATTTTATGAAAAGAGTGGCACATTAGGGAAATCTCAACAACGGTCAATGATAGTAATATTCTCCATAGATCAGGAACACCAATGAATGTCTGAATGAGAAAGTGACATTATCCTTCTAAACCACCTTAAACCTTGTTCATTCTTCATCATAGATCGAGGAAGGTGTGAAATAAACTACCTTGATAATAGAGGTATGTAGTACAAGTGTGAAGAGAGTGCAAGATATCTCTAAGCAAGGTATGCACCAGATTGTGATTCATAAATATGCTGATGGCGTGTACATCTATGAATTGGTCTAGATTAGGGAACAATACCAAAACATAAATAAGCAAGGCTAAGATCTCCTCAAAAGCATCGTAACTCATAGCATCCAAGAATACCTGAGCCTTCTTTATCAATACCTTAGCAAGAATACCCTTAGTTCCACTTCTGGTTTCCAATACAATGTCTGATTTCTTCAGATGCAAGGTTGCTGCAATAACTTCAGGTTTCGGCTCTTTCTCTAAGCCTGTGAAGCAGTGATGTTTAGGATCAAAGAAATGGAACAGAACACTCATCATATCTTCATCAAACCCTGAAGTAACCAAATAAAGTAGATGACCATGCTTTTTGATCAACTGAGATCTTTTAGAAACTTTTGAGACCAATTCCTTAAGCTTGGAAGGTATCCTTACAAAGTTGACTCGGATAGGGTTCCTACGAGCGAAAGCCATAACCTGAAACAAAGAACAAAGATAAATCCCTTGGTCCTTGAAATGGTTAGTGAAAATGCTATGTATTGATGTCATGATGTTATAATGTTATGTTCATACACAAACAAGTGGCATACACAAACAAATCACACAATAGCCCTAGGTTTAAAGGCTTGCATGAAGTCCATAGGTAAGTACCTTCCCCAATGAAGTTTAGTTGATTCAACCTGTCCTAGCAATAGTCACCGGGTTCTAAGGGATCTCAATATCATTGATTCTTGTCAAAGGTTGTTGTTCAGTATGGCAATTGACTTGCCAACCAAAACTCCCCAAGATTAGAATCTCAATGAGTGTAGCATCGAGTATCAACCAACTTTAGACTTCACCAAAGCCGGTTATCTCACAAATTTCTAAAGGCCAAGATGGGTCAATTAGGGTTCCACAAGTAAGTTAGTGTTAATGATAACATATGGCAGCCTCATGTTATCCTCAAATGACTTAAGGAACATAAGAACCAACCAAGAATTCATAATAACTGTAGCCACCAGATCAACCATATCGGTATATGCCGTACAATTTCCTTGGTTTATTGCTTCTTACCTAAGGTACACTAGATCCGGGTTAGGATCTTTCACATAATAACCCCATAACAAGTAAGGATAAAGCAAATAAATCAAACAAGTAAAGTGATCTAATCCTAAGGTAACCCCTATTTACTTAGTACTCCCCAGCAGAGTCACCAGTACTGTAACATAGTGGGAAAGCTGACTTAGGCGTTTTTGTTTCCAAAAACTATGTTACGGATAGCAAGAGTCGCCATCTACTTTTATTTTATCCAATAAGGAAAAGGAATAAAAGAACAGGAAAGACCTTTAAAAAAAGATTTTGAGTTCGGGGGGTTAGTTATACCAAGGGAAGGTGTTAGCACCCTTTGTATCCATGGTTATCCATGGGCTCTTAACTACTTAGCTTACTTAACTTTGTTGGAAAAATAGTGGTGGTGTATTTAGAAAAATATTTCAAAAGTATTTAACTTTGTAGTGATCCTCGTATGGATGATTACAAAGTGTTTAATTTGAAAGTATTTGAAAAAAAATGTGAGGTATGGAGAGTATTTTGAAAAAGGAGTGAGCAAGCACTTAAGAACTAATTACCCAAAGTTTGTAAGGTCTTTCTTGTTATTTATTTCCTTTAATGGTAGGATTTTCCTTACTATTAGTGAGTAAGTAGTCTTTACCTTGGATGTTTAAAGGGACAGGCGTAGGGTCATCGTATGATCATGGAAGGCATACTTGTAGGGGTATCTTAGTAATTCGATCATCATTTTTGTAGGGTCATCGAGGGACTAGATCATTTGTACGTAGACAACTCGAAGGGACTATGATCTTTTTGAAGGGACTTTATGATTTTTTATTCATAGGCAAATTTACTAAGATACCCCCACGTTCAAGGGACTTGCCCATTTTCGTGAGGCAACAAGAAGGGCTAGAGGTGCATGTGTGAGAAGTGTGTTTTGTTTATTTATTTTAATCTTGAGAATTAGGGTTAGCTAACGGTTGATTTTAGTCTTGCCATAAAATCCTATTAAGCATACATCTAACAGTTTATAGTGCGGAAAATAAAACCTAATTTAAAATATTACATGGCTTAAGGAGAGATACATAAATATAAAAAATGCTGACAGAAAATTAAAGTGCGAAAAATAAACCTAAACTATTACAAGGCTTTAGCAGTTACATTATCTTTAGAAATTGTAAAATAATCGAAACGAAAAAGATTGGAAGAATATTGAGTCTTTGAGATGAAAGGATGATATATTTTATATCATGTTATTAGAAAAAAATAATAATAAATAGAGTCAGATAAAATCACTGCATATTTTAAAAGAATGGAAAATAAGAAAAGTGATTAAAATAAAATCTAAAAAATATTAAAAAGATGTTAAAAAAGCGCATAATATTTTTCAGATTTTTTTGAAAATATGGAAATAGAAAATAAATCAAATAAAATAGAAAAAAGAGGAATTTGCGATTTTGAGGGTCGATATATTTTAGAATTTAATTCTAAAAGTGTATTGTTCTTCGATTTTTTTCAGATTTTTTTCAGAAAAAAATCTAATAAACCAAATAAAGAGCGCACAATTCTTTTCAGAATTTTTTTGAAAATATGGAAATAGAAAATAAATCAAATATAATAGAAAAAAGATGAATTTGCGATTTTGAGGGTCGAAATCATTTAGAATTCTATTCTAAAAAACTATTGTTCTTCGATTTTTTTCTGAACTTTTGGAAAAAATTCAGAGTATATCAAAACAGTAACACTTACCTGACTTACCTGTCCTACTGGAATTCTTATCACTACTGCAGCCTTAAAAGTATCGGCGGAAATAGATTACAACATATCAACCAACAATTTAGTTCTCCATGGTGCCCTAAACTTCAATTCGATCACCTAGATAGCATTCTCACATCATACAAAACAAAAATATACAAAGAGATTAGACTTATCATGCGTATAAATATGAAATCGAAAAATTGATAAAACCAAAAAAAACAAATTCGGTTATGGCGTTTTATAAGGTTTTGGAGCAATTTGATGATTGGTACGCCTTCAGAAAAGTCTAACAAATCTTCTTGGACCTTCAAACCTCCTTGAGAATGGTTGCAACCCTAAAACCAAATTCAACTTACTCTTGAGTTTTTTTGAAGTTTTGTATGCTCTCTTTGATAAAAAATTTCCTCCCTTTGACTTATGGAGATGATAAGTATTTATAGAGGGTGTAATTTAGGTTGAGGAATTTGGGCCTTGTTGATGGATTTGAAGTTACTTGGAGATGAAGAAAGGATGTTTCTAATTTGGTCAAAATATTAGATTAAATCATACCCTTTTGGTCTTGCACGAATTTGGACAGTTACAATCATCAAAAACATCAAATATTTGATCCCAAAATAGACCTAAGATCAAATGTTTGATTTTTCAATATTTATCTTAATTAAAATTGAATTTAAATGAAATAAATCCAATATAATATAAAATAAATATAAAAAACCAGATATTATGATCTATGGGTCGTGCATGATCTTATAATTGAGTTTGGGTCGGAAACTTATGGGCCCATTTGAAAGAAACTTGAGTTTTGGCCATTTTTTCTTCATACACCTCCTCAAAATTTCCCAACATCAACAATGCATAACTCTCTCAATTTTTATCCCATCTAAGTGTTCTTGGACCTTTTGGAAAGCTTAGAGTGTCCCTAACTACTACTTTTGCTCCCATGTCCATTTGATCTTCCATTTTCAAGTTATAAGCTTTTGAAAAAGTTTACTTTTTGTTGACTTTTAAAAGGACCTGTAATGTCTTGGCTCAAAAAGTTGTAGAGAATTGAATTTCCTTCAAAATGAGCTTTGAATGGGAAATTTTTTATGAAGCATGTGGGAGTTATGGCTAGTCAAAGTACAATTGACTTTTCCTACACAAAACGCTAATTTAGTAACTCCTGATTCTTGATGATTATGAGGTTTCCTTGATGAAACATGATCAACCCTTGATCAAATGATGAATTTCACCTCATAATCTTGATGTTGACCAAAAATCTAGAAGTTTGACTTTATGTTGACCACAATTGACTTTTTGACCAAGTTAATTGATTTTTGATGTCTTGAGTATCTGACTGACCAAACTTGTAGGGAATGTATTGAAACTTGACATGAGGATTCTTTGAAGTATGTGGGATGTCTTGAAGTCCACTTGAGGCTTTATAAGTCCAATTTACCTTGAGAAAATCAAAATCAAAACCCTAGTTTAAGATTCATTGCTTAGGAGGAGGCTTTGTCTGATGAAACCTTGAATCCCTTTGAGCAATTGAGAATCTTGTGACCATTAGGAGACCTCTTGAGACACATTATCTTGAATATGTGAGGGAAAATTTTGGGGTACAACACCTAGCATTGGGGATCCCATTTATCTCTATTGTGATAATAATGGTGCCATTGCACAAGGTAAGTAGCCTAGATCTCACCAACGATCCAAACACATACTTAGGCGTTATCATCTCATTCGACCCACTAACATTGCTACCCCACTAACAAAACCTATTGCGCAACAAAAGCATGATGCCTATACTAGATTCTATGTGTATACCTGATTGGCTCTAGTGCTAGTGGGAGATTGTTGGTGTAAGCCCAAGAGGTCAATACTTTTGGTACTTGTATCGAATTATTTATTAATAATAAAAGGTATTTATTTATTATGTTTGTTTTTCCAAAATGATAAAGTCCATAGAATAGCTAGTTCGTTTAATGAAATATTAAGTGTGACTTAATCATGAGATTCCATTAAACATAAGGACACTATTCTTAGAGAATCCATAGTCGAGCTTTAATGTGAACTGGGATAGCCTTAAAGCATTAAGACTATTATGTAGATAGACTGATGATTACATCTCATGGATCATGGATAAGGAGTTATCAAGTCTTGACATATGTATGAATATTAGGAGTAATATTTATACTGGATTGACCCACTATGAGAGTACTACATAGAATGTTATGCAAAGGGTCATAAGTTACTCTCATGGTGATAATGGTGTATACCATCCTTCGACCTAAAACTACTATGGACCCTAGATGTAAAGTCAAGTACTATATTGATGATTAAACGTTATCCGTAATTGGATGATCATAAAGAGAATTGATGGGTACTTCACAAAGCATGCCGAGGGACATGAGTAGCCTAAATGGAATTTCCTCATCCTGCATAACAAGATAAATGTCTAAGGGCCCAATATTGAACTGGACAACGATGACACAGTATATGCCTTGTGTTCCATATAAACATAACGGCAAAAGGGTAATTGTACACACATGTACTATCACAAAAGGTTTTGTCAGATCATATGACAATTTTGTGACCTGGGTAGCAGTGATGAGTTCCTAGATACCGCTCACTGTTTATTATGTTAAATACATGATTTAATATAATTGTCAACGTCGCGAAATCCTACAGGGTCACACACATAAGGGCAATTAGATAATGGGTAGAATAAGGTATGGTGCACTAGAATGGAATACGTAATATGGCAATGTACCATGTTCTTAATTAACATATGATATAATAATAGTTATTATTATATTTAAAATAGTTATAAAATGTAATAATAATAAAATTATGTTTATTATAATAATAGTAATTATAATAATATAATAATATTATTGTTGAGTAAGGCTTTTAGCTTAAAGCCCACACAAGTAGTTCCATAAATAGAACCCTTGTGTAGAAGCTCATAAGTTGTTGTTTTGAAATCCTGGCCGTATTCTATTTTACCTCTCCCTCACTATAAAACCTTCAATCTAATCAGATAGCATTGTGACTGAAGGAAGTTGTTCATGTGGACTGAGTAGAGGCGCTATTCATTGCACAATGCTCGTGATCATCCATTGATTCATATTCAAAGGTTTCTTCACCACAAGAAGTAACTTTTCTATCATATATGATGACCTTCCCTAAGGATCTCTAAAGGGGAATTTTTTTCCGCTGCGTTTTATTGCTAATTTTCCTTCAATAGTATACACAACATGGAAAATTTATGCATACAACACGTGTATAATAAATGTTATACATTATCACAATCCTCTAGAGCACACCAGAAATACATACAACACATATACAACAATAGTCAATCGTAGTCATGATCCTTCTGATCACAAATTACCACATACGACATAATTACACTAATAATCATACATCTACACAATTTCCCCCACCACATTAGTATTACATACCCGTCGTAACACACCATAGTTCACTACACTTGTTCCATGAATTCGACCTACACATTATCCACTCGATCTTGATTATTAATCAACTTCACCTCCAATGATAGTTCCCACAATCACCAAAAGCACCCCACATGACTAACTTAATTAATCGTCTAATTAATCCACCTAAGTTTCGTTATTAATCATTTTCAATCACTAATTCTCGATGAATTAAGTCCTAAGGTCTACTCCAATACCTAAGATTAAGATAATCACCATTAGACGCGAAATCGGGACAAAAATCGAGAAACACCAAAGTTTCCCTACAAGCCCAGTCATACGCGTAATGCACAAGGGCATACGCGTAATGACTAGCTTCCACGCACTCCATACGCGCTCCAAACTCCCACCATACACGTATTTCTCCTCACCCTAAAACTCAATACGCGTATTGTCTCCTCATACGCATATTACCAAGCCTTCCTCACGCGTATCCTACGAAAATGGGCAGATAGTCGTGCCTAAAAGCTTCTCATACGTGTATTGCCCATGTATTACATGTAATGACTTGATTCCACGACATGCCATATGCGTATGACCTACCTATTACATGTATGGACATAAAGACACCAATTTCTCGCAATTTACTCTTCATTCATAATATGTTCACTATGGTTCTCGTTTTCACATTTCATACTAGTTTCAGAATGATTTCTACACCAGTTTTACCCTCATATTCATGTTCTTCTTTCATCTAATATTACTAATCCAATTTCATACATTTCTAGATCTAAATTTGTTACTCTTCTTCTACAAGAACATAAATATGTACATACAATGAGTTATATAGAACCACAACAACAATAATCCAGATCAGAATTCAAGTAATTCAGATCTATTTCAAGGAAATACATCACCTTGCCTTAATTATCTAGTCATCCGATTAATCCACTCTATCTCGATTATTAATCAATTTAACCTTCAATCATAGTTCCCACAATCACCAAATGCACCCCACACGTCTTACTTAATTAATCGTCTAATTAATTCACCTAAGTTTCATTATTAATCATTTTCAATCACCAATTCTCGATTAATTAAGTCTTAAGGTCTAATCCAATACCTCAGATTAAGATAATCACCATCGGACACGACATCGGGACAAAAACTGCGAAACACAACAGTAGCCCTACAAGCCCGGTCATACACATAATGCACAAGGGAATATGCATAATGACCAGCTTCCACACATTCTGTACGCCCACCATACGCGTATTGCCCCTCGCCTTCAAGTCAATATGCATATTTCCTACACATACGCGAATTCCCAAGCCTTTATCACGCGTATCCTACGAAAATGGGCAGATGGTCATGCCAAAAGCTTCTCATACGCATATTGGCCTTGCATTACGTGTAATGATTTGATTCCACACAATGCCATACGCGTATGACCTACCTATCACACGTATGGATAGAAAGACACCAGTTTCTCATAATTTACTCTTCATTCATAATCTGTTCACTATGGTTCTCGTTTTCATACTTCATACCAGTTCCAGAATGATTTCTACACCAGTTTTACCCTCATATTCATGTTCTTATTTCATCTAATACTACTAATCCAATTTCATACATTTCTATATCTAAATTCGTTACTCTTCTTCTACAACAACACAAATCTGTACATATAATGAGTTATACAGAACCACAACAACAATAATCCAGACCAGAATTCAAGTAATTCAGATCGATTTCACAACAATAATTTCACAACAACAGATTCATCAAACAATATTATACACAGAAAAAACCTACAAGGGAAAGGACACCTCACTACCCTATCATGTTATCATCACAAATTATGAACCATTTCCCCCCTTACCTCAATTCCTTGAAGAAATTCATGCAAATTTGCTCTATGAAGATTTTTCTAGAAGAGTTCCTCCTCTTCCTAGCTCTCCATTGATCTCCAAAAGGTTGTTATAACTAAACTTCCTCTAATTTTCAGATTAAGGCTTAATTCTCATAATAACATCACTATAATGTTTTACTAACTCAGCCCCTTAAATTAATTAAAATTAAATAATAATACTAATCATACATAATAATAATAGTAGTAGTAATAATAATAAGAGTAATATTTAATTGATCCATTTTATTATTATCACCCCTCACAATACTAACCACACCATAAATCTATCTGTCCCACTAGGACTCTACACCAAAACATCTAAGCACACACACTTTAAACAAAGCCAACAATACATCAAAAAATACACTATGATAAATTATTAAAATTGGGGTTTAACAACTCTCCTCCACTTAATATATTTTCGTCCTAAAAAATGTACTAAGTTAAACCAACCCAAATACACTCTCGTATTTGATTATTCACTCCCTTACTACAAAAGGAAACTCTACGAGCAATACCAAAGCAACACCACAATGTAAGGCAACCACAACAACAACAAAACACGACAAATGACCAAATTATGAACACACGGGTTCACACCTGAACTAGAAAACAACATAATTGTTACTGGCATCATAGGTAACCCTTCCCTAATTCCCCATAGGTGTCGCTCCCTCCTGATGACACAGGGCCAAGAGGGGTACAGACGCGAACGGTCGGCGAAAGAGAGAGAACATGAAGATGAACTGAAAAGAGTCGCCAGCTAGGCATTTTTATCCCGAAGGAAAGGTAATGCTGCATAAACCTAGGAAAGAAATGGATAATACGGTCGCGAACCAGAGAGACTAAGAAAGGGGGTCGGTTACAACCTGGGAAGGTATTAGCACCCAGATTGTCCGTAGTACTCGACGGGATCCACGCTTGAAAGTTTGTGCTTAAAGGGGTAGGGGTAGTGTCAGTGCTATATGTGTGCAAAAAGCTGGAAGATAATGTACAGGTGTCAGTGCAAAAGAAGATGTGAAGTGAAATGCTCAAGGATGAGGCTTAAAGAATAATGCTAGAAGAGGGGGAAGAGACAAAGACTTTTGTTCGATAACTGTTAAGTTATGCCTACGTATCCTCTCGTGCAAAGAGGAAGTCAGAACACCGTAGTTCAACTCAAAGAGACTGGAAAATAAATTGACTTATGAACTGCTTACTTTTCTATGCTCAAGTGTATGACCTGTCTGGCTCAGGTGCAAACTGTCTTGCATCAGACGGAAGCAGCAAGTTCTCGTTTGTGAGTGAATGAGGTGAGAAAAAAATCCCGAAGGAGACGATTATTGTTTGTTTTTGGTGTTTTCAATCTTTTATTGCTTTTTGGAATTTGTCATAAGAAAATGAGCTTAAGCCTAAACCAAGGGTTAGTAAACTCATCACATCCTCCCTCTGATTAGGGGTAATGAGAATACCTTAAGCGTGAAGTAAACACCTCACACTTAATCACCATGATGTAGGATTAAGATCATTAACCTACTTTCAATTATTTAGATATTTTTGGAGTTTTTGTTTAGTGTTAAGTAATGAGTTTAAGCCCTAATCAAAGATTTAATGGACTCATTACACCATCCTAGTAGAAGGATGATATATGAGAACATTTAAGCTGAGGAAGGCTCCTCAACTTAATCCATGATTAGGGATTAACCTCATGACAAAACAAAGCCTTTATTAGATGGATTTTATTTAAATGATGAGATTAAGAAGTGGATTTTATGGTTGGTAAGACAACTTGAGGGGGACTTGTCCATTAACACTAGGGTTAGTCATTCTTAACCTATTAAGGAAGAATTAGAACCCTAATGGAAGACCCAAGTTACAAGCTTGATGTCTTAGTGATCATTAGATGGATTTATTAAAGGATTTAAACATATTAAGGGTTTAACACTTAGGATTAAAGTTATACACTCCATCCTAAGAGAAGGATGCAGGCATAACCTTAATCACAAAGCCTTAAAACCTTGAAGGTTTAGTCCCTGATTATAAGATAAGAAGAGAAGACACAAGAGATGACACAAAGGTAAAACTAATAGGGGGACTAATCAAACCCTAATTGTTATCATGCTTGGTATTCCTAGGGTTTATGAAGCTTGCAAGAGATCTTCAAGAAGAGCCACCATGGAAGAAGAGAGAAACAAGTCAACTTACTTCACTTAAGAAGATAAGTTGCTTGAAGAAAGAAAGTGAGGATGGAACATGAATGAGCAAGCTCACTCTAATACAAATACAAAATGCAGCAATGAATGCATGAGAGAGATGAGAAGAAATTGTGAGAAGTGAAGGCAAATTCACTTCTCAAAGTAACTTACCACCTGAAACGTTAGTGAAAGGAAATGAAATGAAATGAATTCAAGGATGCAAACCAAAACCAGAAGCATATTCATGATGCAAATAATTCTAAGAGATGATTCAAATGTATGTCAAGAGATATGAATGATCATACAAGTAATGAGGATGCAAATGAAGCATGTAAGAAGCATGAAAGTTCATGAATGCATATGAAATGAGATGAATGCATATCATGGCAAATGAATGATGCAATGATCAAACATGATTCTAATGTGTCCTAAGATGTCTTAGAAGTCATGTGAATGCATAAATTGTCATGTCAAGTTCATGAATGCAAGTATATGCAAGATGAATGCAAGTGAAGATGAGAAATTAGGGTTTTATGAAAGGATGAGATGCAAAACTCAAAAACAGAAGCAAATGACAAGATAAAAAATTGAAAATGCAATCAAAGGATCCCTAAAACTATACTAGGTTACCATCCAAAGGGGGAGGTCAGAAACTAAACTTAGAAGGAGTTATGAATTTGCTAAGTATCTAGGGTTTTTTGGGTGATCCTCAATGTAAAATGCCAAACAAATTGAAATTGAAAGATAAAAATGAAACAAAAATATTTTTGGATGCTAGAAGTCATGCATAGAACAATGCAAAAAAAAATCATTCACAAGCTCAACTTGGTTTAAAAGTTATGAATTTTTGAAGTTAGGGTTAGAAAATGAACAAATTTAAGAACCCTAATTCATTGAAAAATGTCAAAGTATGATCAAAACCAAAAAGAAATTTGTATGGTGAGTTTGTAAATGTCAAAGAATGTTCTCTGATTTTTTTGGTGATTTTTAAATACTTAAACGTATTTTTAATTAATTAACTTTCATTAATTAATTAAATAAAACATTTAAATGATTTAAAAATACTTTTTTAATGCAAAGAATAAAAATAAAAATATTTTTGGTTTCTGAAAATTAATAAAAGGCTTGATAAAAAATTTCAGAATTTTTTGATGGTTTTTACTATTGTTAATAAATCGTATAAGATTAAATTAGAAAAATTAAATAAAAAATTAAATAAACAGAAGTATGCACAATCAAAGGCTTGGATTGATTCTGGAGAAACTAGGGTTGAACACGCGCCAGATCTAATGGCCCAAATTCAAATCCAGCTAAACCTAATTAATTAATTATTTAATCCTAAATTAAAACTAATGATCTGATCCTAGCCATCCAGAACACGCGCCAAACTTAAATCAAACGGTCCAGGTTTAAACTCTGCCCTAACCCTAATTAAACAAATTAATGACTTTCAGGTCTCCAGAGAAGAGCTTCGGTCGTCTTCTCCAGTGACCCCCTCACCTGAAAACTTGCAACTCACTCCCTAGGTCATTTCTGGAGCTCTAAAGCTCCAGATTCATTCCTTTCACTCCCCTAAGATTAAATCCACCCTCAAAAACAATTTCTTTTCACTCAAACTCAAGATTCAAAGCAATGAACAAAAATGGTAAAACCTTCAGAAGTTCATAAAATCCTCAAATCACAACCATTTTCAAAAATAAAAGGTTCAGCATGATCAACACAACAAGAGGAACAATTCTATAACTTAAAAAGAGTTTTCTGGAAGAAAAAAAAGTTTGAGATGGCTACCTGATATGGAGCTTTCAACCCTTGAGCTTTCGGGCTGCTTCCTTTGTGCAAAATTCCTCCAATGGCCTCCCTGAAGAAGCTTTGATGCTTGGAAAGCTTTGAGGAAGGCTGGTTTGTGAGTTTAGACTCCTCTGGTCAGAAAATCGTGTTTTGTTTGTGATGTGTTCTTGGCTGTTTTGAGGGGTGGTTTGTGATCAGTGATTGATTTTGAGATGAATGGTGGTGTTTGTTTTGAGTTTGAGCAATTGGGCTGTGTGTTTCGAAGGAAAATGCAAGAGAGGTAATTTTTGTGAACTAGGGCAATGCTGAGGATTCAGGCTGAGTTCTTGTGTGTTATGGCTTGCATAAAGTCCACATATCAAGTTGTGATAGGTCTGTGGAGTTGGTGTGGGCTATGCTGATTCGTATGGTGTGTTTTGCAAAAGGTCAAGATTTCTTGTACTTGAGGTATGGGCAAGTGGCAGGCTTAGTACAATGGGGTGTCTGGTGCAGCAGGGATCAAGGATGGCCATGGAATTCATTTTGAGGAAATTCAGCATGTGGGAAATAAGTTATGGGGTGTTTTGCAAATTTGACAAAGTTTGGCCCCTTTGAGATTTCTTCATGGGCAAGGCATGAAATGTTGTGATTCCTTGGGCAATTTGCAGCAAAATGAGTCATGTGATGTTGTTATGATGTTTAGAAGTCAATTAGAAGTCACAAAATGGCTTGGTATGTGGTTTTGAAAAAATCCCCCTTTGGCATGAAACTTGAAATTATGTGATTTTTGCCAACTTTGGAAAGCCATAACTTGAGTTCCAAAATGAATTAGATCTTGTTCTTGTACTCTTTGAAAAGGGAATGATCCAATCTACAACTTTCATGACCAATAATTTTTCATTTGAAGCATTTTTGGTTGAGAAAGAGGAGGTTAAAAAACTTTCCCAAAATGGAAAATTTACATTATAAGTCATTTCCATTTTTGGCAACTTTTGGTTTTGCTCACTTTTCTTCAAATTTGTGAATTTCTAAGCACTTCAATGATCAAATAAAGACCATATAACTTCAATTTGATGAAAAATCCACTTTGGGTCCATTGACGGGGCCTCAGATGCCCCGATTTGGCTCTGGCTTGCTCAAGAAGTTACCCAATGATCAAATGACTTCCACAATGAATTTCTTCATCAAACTTGGTATGCATGATCCTTATATCATATTGAGACCAATAGAAACAAGAATGACCAAAAAAACTTGGAGTTATGGCCTCTGAAACCAAAACCCTAATTTTAGGTCACCTGTGCAATTAAACCCTGACTCTGCTTCCATGCTTTGCCAGTTCTTGTGATTCTCTGGCTTCCTTGATCTTTGGAGGATAAAATATGATGATTGAAAATTAATGGACCCTCTTGAGATGATTTAAGGCCTTTGGAGTAGCTCCGAAGGATCTTGGATTGCTCAGATCACAAACCCTATATGAAGATGAACTTGAACTAATGCAATGAAACAAAAATGCAATGTGAGATGGTATGATTAAACTAATGCAAAGATGAAAGATCAAAAGCCATGGTGTGAACTTAGTGAGGGAAAATTTAGGGTGTTTACAACTGCCCCAATTCAAACATGAGTTAGTTGTATAGGATGTAAGCGACAGGCTTAACAGACAAACAAGATAACTTGTGGTTGAATACTAAAGACAGTCCAAAATTTGCACTCACTAGGGAGAAGAAGAAAAGAGATTTAGATTGTAAAAGACAATATTGTATGATTATAAAGTGCCGGCGATGGAGGACGACCATCGAGCAGAGGACGGCTGCTGGGGATAAAGCAATGACGGGGACGACCGACATGCTGGGGAAATGAAGAGATCCTGACGGGGACGACCATCAAGTAAAGAGACAACACTCTATAGGGATTAAAAGGTAAAGTCAATGATGGGGAATACCATCAGGTTTGTAAAGTATAAATGAAATAAGTGATGAGGTACGGTCATCAAAGGTGAAGGACAATTACCTAGCAGGGGACAACTGCTCTGTTGGGGATAAGGATGAGGGACGATCATCCATGGCGAAGGACGATCACATGGCAGGGTACGGCTGCCGAAAGTATCACGCCATAGGACAAATGCCGGATAGAAAAGGTCGACGATGGGGACGGACATCAGACAAGCATGATGAAGGACGATCACCTAGCAGGGTACGGCTGCTCTCGGGGTTTATCATGACACAGGACGAATGTCACATAACAAGATCGACGATGGGGACGAACATTAGATAAAATGATGAAGGACGATCATCAAAAAGGTGAAGGATGATCACCTAGCAGGGGACGGCTGCTAAAATATCACGACCTAGGACGAATGCCGGATAGAAAGGGGTTCCAATAATGGAGACTCCGCTGGGGGAATGATGAGGGACAGTCATCAAAAGGTGAAGGACGATCACCTGGCAGGGTACGACTGCTGAAAGTATCATGACATAGGAAGAATGTCAGATAAAAAGGAAGAAGTTTTGCTGGGGACTTACTTTGGAATAGTAAACACGAATGAGTGTTTACATCCAAGAAATGAAAGGTATAAGTGTTTGACACTATGTATGGATTAAAGATGTGGACAAGCATCCTCAAGACTATGATACAGACGAGTATAGGTAGAAACAAACGATGATGCGTGCTCAGAGATGATGATACAGACGAGTACCAACTGGTTAACAAAGAACACGGACGAGTGTTAAATCTGAGGGGAAATAAGGGGTGTATACAAGATACAGACGAGTATCTGTATGAGTAAAAATCAGCATGAGTGAGACACAAATGAGTGTTCAACTTGCTGGGGAGAGTGTGACACGGACGAGTGTCAGAAGAGGAAGTGTATTAAGTTATGAACTTAAAGGTGTTATGGCGACCAGTGGGGATAAGATGACACGAACAAGTGTCGAAAGAAGTATGTTATAAACAAGTGTTTGGTTAACTGTGCTGGGGAATGGTGACACGGACGGGTGTCAGGAGAGTGTATAGATATTTGTTTGTGGTTTATATCTGCAGGGGGATGATATGACACAGACGAGTGTCGAGTGAGTGTATATAAACATGTAATTATACTGGAGAGTTCAAAGGGGACGCTTTGGCCTTCTGCTGAGAAAATGGAGATGACACGGACGGGTGTCGGGACAAGCAGGTTATGGATAAGTATTTGTTGGTGGAAAGTGTCCTGGCGATTTTACTGGGGAATGATGACACGGCCAAAAGGAGCATGTATCTGTTTTTGAGAGTGCAAAGGGGACGCTTTGGCTTTCTGCGGGGACTGTGATTCTTTATATACATTGCTGAGGAAACGTTGGTGGTGTTCGCAGGTGACTGATTCAAAACCTAACTTGTGATTATGCAATATGTTTGATTTTTGCCGTAATGCTCCGTATTAGACGGAATGCTACGCTTTGAGGGGAATTATGATGTAAATGCTATGATTATGCAAAAATACTGATCTGGGACTCGGATCCCGTTGCTGTGAAGATCTCCGATTGATCTGCTTGAAAGAATATCCCAACTGGGGATGAGATCATTGGTAGATCTGATATATGGCTCTTCTTGGGGAAATAGGTCACCGATAGACCTATCTTGGTAATGAGGAGCCCAGCTGGGGATGTGGAAGCTTTTGTCACTTTGTTGTGCGGGAAATTCGGACATTGCTCTTCTAGGAGAGGCTGGAAATCTGTGGGGAGATGGTTCCCTGTCTAGTATTATGTTGGGGAAGAAGGACCACTGAACAGTCTTCCTAGAGATTTTTGTGGGGATCCTGCTGAGGATGATGATATCTGACAACTCAGCTGGGGATATGAGCACCTCCTGGTACTGCTCTGAAGAAAGATGTGTTGGAGAAATGATGTCTGACAACTTTGATGGGGAGAAAACAATTCTGGTGTTGTTTGGAAGATGTGCTGAGGAAATAATGATTTAGCAAATTTGCTGGGGAAAACTTTTCATGCCCCATGTTGTGCTCTGAACACCTGCAATCCTGTTATGACAAAGAAACACACAAGTACTCCGAGGTATACCTTACTAGATTCCATCATAGGAGTTTAGACACTCCTGGGAGTAAGCAATATATTTCATGCCAGCATGTGATTAGAAAGGCACATCTGTTTTTATGCAAACATTATATCAAGGATATCGAACATTTTTTGTAAATGAAATAAAATGTACAAGACAGAGTGTGACTGAAAATCTCTAATTTTATTAATTTGGGTGCCCTGAATTGGCAAGTACAGTTAAAGAAACAAATCCCCTGAAAAGAGGAGATTGTTACAAATAGAGAAAAATAAAGGTGCTGGCAATATTGACGACGCTTTAGTGAGCTTCCCCTTTTGCTATGACTCGTATGACCTTGACGTTCTTCTCATCTTGCTTTCTGAAGAAGGTTGATTCTGACCATTGCTTTAACCTTTCGAAGCTTGCCGTGTTGTAAGTGATACAGACGAATTCAGAATGCAGTTGTTCGCTTATTCCCTTATTTTGCATGGATCGCCCTTTCGGGTTTTCAATCCACCGGGATACCCATTTTTGCCTGAGCTGTCCAATGCGGCTTTTCAACTCAGCGGGTGTACATTTTTCTTTATTTTCCCTTATTTTTGCCCGAGTCTTTTATTCTGTTTTTGACTCGCCGGGATGCCCTATTTTTGCCTGGACTTACATTCTGTTTTTATGTCCAGCGGGTCATTTTATGCGAAGTATTTTTTAACTGCATCTGAATTCACAGGGGATAAGAAATCTTCACCATCCATAGTAGTGAGCATCAGTGCTCCACCAGAGAAAACTTTCTTCACTATGAACGGACCATCGTAATTCGGAGTCCACTTGCCCCTGTGGTCTGTTTGAAGAGGAAGGAGTCTTTTCAGCACAAGATCTCATACCTGGTATTCCCGAAGCCTGAATTTCTGATCGAAGGCTTTCTTCATTCTTTTCTGATATAGATGTCCATGACAGATTGTAGCTAATCTCTTCTCATCGATCAAATTCAGTTGATTGTACCGAGAACGGACCCATTCTGCTTCATTCAACTTGACATCCATCAATACCCGTAAAGAGGGTAATTCAACTTCAACAGGTAGGACTGCCTCCATACCATACACAAGCTGATAAGGTGTTGCCCCAGTGGATGTTCTGATTGAGGTATGGTACTCATGCAAGGCAAATGGTAGCATTTCATGCCAGTCTTTGTAGGTGACCACCATCGTTTGCACAATCTTCTTGATATTATTGTTAACTGCCTCAACAACGCCATTCATCTTTGGCCTGTAAGGAGAAGAGTTGTGATGTTGGATCTTGAAGTCCCGGAACAGTTCTGCCATCATTTTGTTGTTCAGATTGGAACCATTATCAGTAATGATTCGCTCGGGCACTCCATACCGACAGATGATGTCTCTCTTTAGGAATCGGGCTACCACTTGCCTAGTGACATTTGCATATGAAGCTACTTCAACCCATTTGGTGAAGTAATCAATAGCTACCAGGATGAATCTATGGCCATTTGAAGCAGTCGGTTCAATCTTTCCAATCATATCAATACCCCACATGGCAAAGGGCCAAGGTGAAGATATCATGTTCAAAGGATTTGGAGGAACATGCACTTTGTCCGCATAAATCTGGCATTTGTGGAACTTTCTGGCATAAGCACAACAGTCTGCATCCATTGTGATCCAGTAGTAGCCTGATCGTAGTAATTTTTTAGCCATCGTATGTCCTCCAGCATGGGTACCGAAAGATCCTTCATGCACCTCGTGCATCAGCAATTCTGCCTCTTTCTTATCAACACATCTGAGAAGCACCGTGTAAACGTTTCTCTTGTACAAGGAACCATCAGCATTCAGGAAGAAACTACCAGCTAGCCTTCTTAATGTCTTTTTATCATTGGAAGATGCCCCAGGTGGGTATGTATGATCCTCCAAGAAGCATTTGATGTCATGGAACTAAGGCTTATCATCCTTAGCAACGTTTACTAAGAATACGTATGCTGGTCTTTCAAGTCTGGATACTGAAATCCGGGGCACAAAGTTGGCAGCTTGAACTTTGATCATGGAGGAAATGGTAGCCAGAGCATCTGAAAACTGATTTTCATTTCGAGGGATATACTCAAGCTTGACTGTTGTGAAGAAAGTTTGTAATCTCCTCGTATAATCCCGGTATGGAATCAAATGCTCCTGGTGAGTGTACCATTTGCCGTTGGTTTGATTGATTACCAGAGTTAAATCTCCGAATACAGTTAAAGTCTTGATCCTGAGGTCAATGGATTCCTCAAGACCCATGATACAGGCTTCGTATTCAGCTTCGTTGTTAGTGCAGTTAAAGGTGAGTTTTGCCGAGAAAGGCATGTGAACTCCTTTCGGTGTAATGAGTACTGCACCAACTCCACGACCATTCATATTAACAGCCCCATCGAACATCATTGTCCATTCTTCTTCTGGGTCAGGCCCTTCAGTGTGAATAGGCTCTTCATGATCTTTTGCTTTTATGAACATGATGTCTTCATCAGGGAAGTCAAATCTCATAGGCTGGTAATCATCAATGGGTTGCTCAGCTAGATAGTCAGACAATACACTGCCTTTGATGGCCTTCTGAGATGTGTACTGAATGTCATATTCTGTGAGAATCATTTTCCATCTTGCAACCCTTCTGATAAGTGATGGCTTCTCAAATATGTACTTGACTAGGTCCATCTTTGAGATCAATAAAGTAGTGTGGGTCAACATGTACTGCCTTAGTCGGCGAGCAGCCCACGCTAAAGCACAACACGTTTTCTCGAGTAGTGAATAACGTTGTTCACAGTCGGTAAACTTTTTGCTTAGGTAGTATATTGCATACTCTTTTCGACCAGACTCGTCATGCTGGCCCAGCACACACCCCATTGATTCTTCTAATACTGTCAAGTACATTATTAGAGGTCTTCCTTCAACTGGAGGCATAAGAATTGGAGGCTCTTGTAAGTACTCCTTGATTTTGTCAAAAGCCTTCTAGAAGACTTCATTCCACCTGATTGTTTGTTCTTTCCTTAACAACTTGAACAAGGGCTCATAGGTTGCTGTAAGATGAGATATGAACCTTGAAATGTAGTTCAATCTACCTAGGAACCCCTGAACTTTTTTCTCAGTCTTCGGTGCAGGAATTTCTTGAATGGCTTTGACTTTGTCAGGGTCAACTTCAATCCCCTTTTCACTTACAATAAATCCCAGCAGTTTACCGAAACGTACCCCGAATGTGCATTTGTTGGGGTTTAGCTTCAGCTGATACTTTCTAAGACGCTTGAACAGCTTCAACAGATTCACCAGGTGGTCTTCTTCTGTGAGGGACTTGGCAATCATGTCATCCACATAACATTCGATTTCTTTGTGGATCATGTCGTGGAATAGTGTTACCATAGCCCATTGATAAGTGGCACCAGCATTCTTCAGTCCGAATGGCATTACCTTATAACAGAATGTGCCCCAGGGTGTGATGAAAGTTGTCTTCTCCATGTCTTCAGGTGACATCTTGATCTGATTATATCCTGAAAATCCATCCACGAAGGAGAACACCGAGAACTAATCCGTGTTGTCGACCAATACATCAATGTGAGGTAATGAGAAGTCACCTTTCGGGATAGCTCTATTCAGATACCGGTAATCCACACATATCCGCACTTTTCCATCCTTCTTAGGCACATGTACAATGTTAGAAACCCGCGGCGGGTAACTAGTCACAGCAAGGAAACCGGCGTCCCACTGTTTTTGTACCTCTTCTTTTATCTTCATAGCCATATTCGGGCGAGTACGGCGCATTTTTGTTTTACTGGAGGAAAGTCTTCCTTTAGAGGCAGCTTGTGCATAATAATGTCGGTATCCAGACCTGGCATATCTTGATAAGACCAAGCAAAAACATCCACATATTCCCGAAGCATGTCAATAAGTTGTTCCTTCACTGAATCTTGCAGGCGGGCCCCGATCTTCACCTCTTTCAAGTCTTCTTCGGTACCAAGATTAATCGTCTCAACTTCCTCCTGATGATGAGTGATAACCTTCTCCTCTTGCCTTAACAATCTGGCTAGCTCTTCGGGTAGCTCATAATCTTCTTCAACCCCTTCATCGGCTTGATTAATCAGATTGTCAAAGTCATACGAAGTCCTAGCAGTGTCGTTGTCGGTGCAATCTGGAGGGCACTCTCTGCAAGGGTTTAGATTGGTTCATTTTAGTGATCAATTTTATCTTGCATAGAAAAAGTGAAAATGAAGTTATTATTTTGAAAAACATTGCCATTTTATTTTTGTACAATAAATGAAAAATGAAAAACAGTGAGCGGGAAAAAGAGACTCATTTGCAAAAGATGTCCTGATATTCATTAATTGATCGTTTGCACAAAATACAAGATGGCCCGATTACAAAATGAGTCCTGACACATTGGGCAAGATGCAGGACTTGATGCATGCTTAAAGACAGGAAATAATAATTTCTCTGCAGATTGTGATGATTTGCCCTTCCCACTCAAATTTTAACTTCTGGTGAATGGTAGATGTAACAGCGCCAGCGGCGTGAATCCAGGGTCTACCCAACAGACAAATGTAGGCCGTCTGTATGTCCATCACGAAGAAGGTAGTTTTAAAGGTCTGTGGGCCAATCAACACAAGTAAATCAATCTCTCCAAGAACTGATCTCTTAGAGCCATCAAATGCTCTCACCACCAAGTTACTTGGACGCAATGCCAAACCATCATACTTCAGCTTCACCAAGGCTTTCTTTGGGAGGACATTGAGCAGAGACCTAGTGTCCACCAGCACATGAGAAAGAACAACACCTTTGCATTCTAAGGTGATATGTAAAGCCTTGTTATGATTGCGTCCCTCCGTTGTTAAATCAGCATTTGTGAAGCCCAGTCCATGACTGGTGTTAACATTTGCTACCACTGTTTCCAGCTGATTAACCGTAATCTCTTCCGACACATACGCTGCGTGCAGGACCTTCAACAATGCATTCCTGTGGGCTTCGGAACACATTAACAATGATAATATAGAGATCTTGGAGGGTGTCTGATGAAGCTGGTCCACTACTTTGTAATCACTCTTTTTGATTATTCTCATGAACTCGTCTACCTCTTGCTCAAAAGACGTCTTCGGAGTTTCTTTGACAATTGGCTCTTCAAGTACCACATTCTTCCCTTTTGCCATAGCAGTAGCTTCTGCTTCAGCATTGGGTCTTGGTGTTTGTAAGGCAAAAAGGTGTCCGCTTCTGGTGAAGCCTCCGCCTCCCGCAACATTGTCAACTTGTGGTGATGAGGTTGATGAATCTAGAGTGATTTTCTTCCCGTCGCAGTAGAGATCAGATCCGTAGTGCCAAGGTATGGCATTACTGCTTTCATAAGGAACGAGTCCAGGTACCGTAATGGTGACCGGACTGATTGCTGCAGCGGAAGGTGTTGCAGTTTGTTGTTAGAAATTGTCGTTGGGATGAACATTTGTCGGGTCATAATAGATCGTGACCGTTGAGACATCTTCAGTAGTGTTTCCTGGTGTTGTAGGTGTTTTCATTAATAAGATGGGTGCTGACGTTGTAGAAGTAAATGTTGTTGAACTCTGATCTGTTGAAATAATGGATGGAGTGATTGCCGGAGTTGTGGATGAATCAGTGGGAATGATAGTTGTTGCTGTTGTAGGAAGATTTGCTGAAGGAAGAATTGTTGATGTTGTAGGAGAATCCATTGTTGCTGAAACAAGAGTTGTTGAAGGAGATGTTGTAGTAATTTGCAAAATTCCATCACTGATAAGGCCATTTATGCCAAACCTTAGCTTCTCACAACCATTAATAGCAGTTTTGCACGATTCGCAGCAGGCCCCACAGCCCGGGAACACTTGACATCTTAAGAGTTGAGTTTTGACTTCTGCCAATGGTGTTTGAATTTGTGCAACATTGTCAATTAGTGCAGATGGTTGATCCTCTTATATGGCATTAATCTTGGGCCCACCATGATTGGGCATAGGATTTCTCTTAACATTAGGAGGAGGTGCGAAATTGAGAGCTTTGGAGTCGACCAGATCTTGAACCTTCATTTGCAAGGCTCTGCACTTCTCGGTATTGTGACCAGGTGCGTTGGAATGAAAGGCACACCTGGCATTAGCATCATAATTCTTCGGGAGATTAAGGGGATCTGGCGGAGCCAACGTCCTTAACTCAATCAGGTTAAGCTTCAGGAGTTGTGGCAGTAGAGCGACATAAGGCATAGGGATGGGGTCAATCACCCTATTTTCCTGAGATGGCCTCTGCTGAAAGGGGCGCTACTATTGGTTGTTGTTGATATTGTTGTAAGTTCTTTGTTGCAGAAAATGAGATTGTTGCTGATAATGATGTTGTTGTTGTTGTTGTTGAGGATAAATTGGTTGTTGTGGAACTGGAGCCGAGATGGTAACAACTGCTATTGATCTGTGAGAATACTGGGGTCTTCCCCTGCTTGCATGGATAGCATTTGTTTCACCCGCCCTTCGGGGTCCTGCAAAAGGTTTTCTGGGGTTGTTGGAGGAGCTTGCACCATTGTCAGAGATTTTGCCCATCTTCAGAAGACTCTCAATTCTCTAACCAGCTATAACTACATCGGAAAAACTGGTGGAAGAGAAAGAAGAAAGTCTATCAATATAAGTTCCATGCAAGATGTTCATAAACATGTCAGCCATTTCTCTTTCAGACATGGGTGGCTGGACAGTAGCAGCAAACTGTCTCCACCTCTGAGCATAATCCCAAAAGCTCTCCCTTGAAGATTGAGACATGCCCATTAGAAGAGTTCTATTGGGAGCCATGTCTAGGTTGTACTGGTATTGTCGGATGAAGGCTTCGGCCAAGTCTTTCCAACATCTTATGGTGGCCCTTGTCAGATGCGAATACCATTCTCTTGAAGCTCCAGTCAGGCTGTCCTCAAAATAGAACATCCATAACTTCTCATCCATGGTATAAGCCTTGAGTCTCCCTAAGAAGGATTGCAGATGAGTGCGCGGGCATGAGGTACCATTATATTTCTCAAAGCATGGGGGTTTGAATTTGTGGGGAATCCTCACCGCATCTACCAGCCCCATATCCATTAAATCAAAGCCTAAAGAATTTTGGGATTCCAAAGACCTCAACTTTTCAGCAATCTCATCCAGTCTTCTGTCATACACCTCATCCCCAGCTCCAATAACAGTGAATTGTTCTTCTTGGGGATCCCCTTGCAGGATTCTGCCCCCATCAGTATTACTTTGAACATTCCTTGTGACATTAACATCTGGATTCAAATGGGGCCCATACTCTGGTGGGTCGATACGGGGTTGTCCTTGTTCATTATTGATGGTTCCTCCTGTTCCAAGGTGGGGATCTTCAGGTGTCTGCCTTTCTACAACCTCTATCAGCCTCTCTTGGCTCTGGGCTAAGCCAGTCATCACAGCCATAAACTGAGACATCTGGTTTCTCATTTCGACCCTTTCATTTACCATAAGATTTCTCACTTCATTCAGGTCCTGCTGTACCTGCTCCATCTGAATGCCTGGAAGGTTGTTACGCGTTGGGTACCGGTGTGTGCGGTTGACAGGGAACACTCGGCGATGAGCAATGTTTCCTGAAAGCACAACACAGTGAGAAACAAAAATAATAAACAAAAACCTACAAACAAAGAAACATGTTAGTATGAAATGCAGTATGCTTATTTGTTTTCCAAGGTATCCAGTTTGGTTCTTGGTTTTGACCTTTCCAGACCTCGAGGAGATGTTTGATGATGTTGAGAGAAAACCCACCAAAATAAAATAAACTGATATATTACAAGTAAGGAAAATTCATAGTCTGTAATACATGCCCATGGTGGGTCAAAAATACAACAATCAAAAGAAAAAGTACATCAAAAGAAAGGAAATACAAGCAAAAGGAATCAAACATCCAGTCCATAGTCATCTTCCCTGACTTCCTTCGGAGTGCCTCAGTCACCGGACCAGCTGGGTGCTCTGTAGTGGTCCTAATGAGGAGGTTCCTGGTAGCAATGGCATTGGTCAGCTTCTTATGCATGTCCTGATCCTTTGATCTCTTTAACCCCGCTCGGAGCTTCAATTCTGATATCTCCTTCTGAGCTGCCAACAAAGCTTCCTGCTGCTTCTTCTCATTGGCCTACAGCTGCTCAATCTTGGCTTGAGTCCTCTGGTATTCTTGTGCACGGGCTTCGGTGATCCTGATCCACCTAGCCTGGCTCTCTTCCAGGTAATGCTTAGCCCTAGCTTTCTGAATCTTGGCCTCCTTGCAGGCATTCTTCAATATTTGTTCCCCGGCTCTTGCTTTCCTTATGTAGTCATCTGTCCTCTCAATCTTGGTCAGATGCTCAGTCTTGAGTCTTTCCAATCTCTCAGTGCAGCCTTCAGGATGGCTTGAGAAATCAAGAAGTCCATATGTAAACCAGGGATCCCAGCTTTTGTTGTCATGTTTTGCTCAATAAGGGCGGGCTCCAAGTACAATGCCCTTACTATCTCTTCATTTCTGGGAGCAGTCATCTCTGGGTTAAAGGGGATCCCTCCTCTGATAGGCACTCCAATCAACAAAGAAAACTCTTCCAACAGAGGCCCTATCTGAAAGTCAGGAAAGGTGAAGCATCTGAGTAGGGGGTCATAGAACTGCAAGCATGTGTGGATCATGCTTCTCTGAGAAGAATCAAGATCCATAACCATGTCCAAAATACCCCAATAGTGCTCTCTGAACAATGGGATGTGGTCAGGTGTGATGAGTGACTGGACCTGCCTGATACCAGTCAATATAGGCTCAAAAAAGTGATAAGATATGTTGCTTTTCCTTGGAACATCCATGAGTACTGATGAAGAAGATGAAGTCAAATGCTGATGAAGATCACAGACTGAGAAGCTGGAGGTAAGTCTCTAACAGACTGATGCAGGTGATGACTCAGATAACTGAAGCAAATGCTGAAGAAGATAACTGAAGCTGAGGTCTAAGTAGTAGAAGGGGTCAAAACCAAAACCAATATATAATGAGGTGGATACCCTGAAAAACAAATAAACAAATGTTAAATGATGCAATGATGATATATGCAAATGATATGCAAGGGTTTGTAATCAAGAGCTGGATCTGGTTATATGTCTTGACATAAGGTCCATGTATGTTCAAAGGTCCGGATGGAGGCTCAGAAATACAGTAACCAGGGTGAGGGACTCAAATAAAGAGTCACATGTCTAGGGTTAATCACAAGAACTGTCCAAAGTGAAGTATTCTTAAACAAAACAGTAACAGGGTATGATGTGGCCAAGGGTTCCTGCAAACCTGTAAACAACCCAACCCCCTCACATGTAATGTTCTAGAACAAGGATCCTCAAACTTGGATCAGTTATGAGAAGTGTAAACACTTCTAACCCGGAGGTACAGTGTTTACAATAACCATTAAAGATCCTCCTCTAATTCTCCCCAGATTCTGAAGGTCAAAATCAAGGTCATCCAGACTTAGCAGGCTTCCCAGATAGCCCTAGCACTATAGGAAATCTGTAGCACAGAGTTCTCAAGAAGAAACCCACATCTGAACCGTGTTTCATATTCCCGCACCAGACCGAAATGGAATGGGAAAGAACATGAACCACTCTAGCCTATTTGTCACTCAGGTCCAAGGTATAAGACCTTAATCACTCATGAAACCCCACCCACCAAAACAGAAACCAGATCCAGCACAGTAATAATGAGAATATGAAATATGCATAAGACTGTAAAAGAAGGAAATAAATAAAGTTGTACATAAAGCAATAAATAAAGCAAATAAGTAAACACTATTAGAACATAACACCCCCAATAAACACAAATCAAACAAATGCTAGGAGGAACCCACAAAAAAAACAGAAGCCCTGGTTGCAGTATAAGGATCCCCAGCAAAGTCGCCAAGCTGTCGCTCCCGCCTGATGACACAGGGCTAAGAGGGGTACAGACGCAAACGGTCGGCGAAAGAGAGAAAACATGAAGATGAACTGAAAAGAGTCGCCATCTAGGCATTTTTATCCCGAAGGAAAGGTAATGCTTCATAAACCTAGGAAAGAAATGGATAAGACAGTCGCGAACCAGAGAGACTGAGAAAGGAGGTCGGTTACAACCTGGGAAGGTATTAGCACCCAGATTGTCCGTCGCACTCGACGGGATCCACACTTGAAATTTTGTGCTTAAAGGGGTAAGGGTAGTGTCAGTGTTATATGTGTGCAAAAGCTGGAAGAGAATGTACAAGTGTTAGTGCAAAAGAAGATGTGAAGTGAAATGCTCAAGGATGAGGCTTAAAGAATAATGCTAGAAGAGGGGGAAGAGACAAAGACTTTTGTTCGATAACTGTTAAGTTATGCCTATGTATACTCTCGTGCAATGAGGAAGTCAAAACACCGTAGTTCGACTCAAAGAGACTGGAAAATAAATTGACTTATGAACTGCTTACTTGTCTATGCTCAAGTGTATGACCTGTCTGGCTCAGGTGAAAACTGTCTTGCATCAGATGGAAGAAGCAAGTTCTCATTTGTGAGTGAATGAGGTGAGAAAAGAATCCCGGAGGAGACGATTATTGTTTGTTTTTGGTGTTTTCAATCTTTTATTTCTGTTTGGAGTTTGTCATAAGAAAATGAGCTTAAGCCTAAACCAAGGGTTAGTAAACTCATCACATCCTCCCTATGATTAGGGGTAATGAGAATACCTTAAGCGTGAAGTAAACACCTCACACTTAATCACCATGATGTAGGATTAAGATCATTAACCTACTTGCAATTATTTAGATGATTTTGGAGTTTTTGTTTAGTGTTAAGTAATGAGTTTAAGCCATAATCAAAGATTTAATGGACTCATTACACCATCCTAATAGAAGGATAATAGATGAGAACATTTAAGCTGAGGAAGGCTCCTCAACTTAATCAATGATTAGGGATTAACCTCATGACAAAACAAAGCCTTTATTAGATGTATTTTAATTAAATGATGAGATTAAGAAGTGGATTTTATGGTTGGTAAGACAACTTGAGGGGGACTTGTCCATTTACACTAGGGTTAGTCCTTCTTAACCAATTAAAGAAGAATTAGAACCCCAATGCAAGGCCCAAGTTACAAGCTTGATGTCTTAGTGATCATTAAATGGATTTATTAAAGGATTTAAACACATTAAGTGTTTAACACTTAGGATTAAAGTTATACACTCCATCCTAAGAGAAGGATGCAGGCATAACCTTAATCACAAAGCCTTAAAACCTTGAAGGTTTAGTCCCTGATTATAAGATAAGAAGAGAAGAGACAAGAGATGACACAAAGGTAAAACTAATAGGGGGACTAATCAAACCCTAACTGTTATCATGCTTGGTATTCCTAAGGTTTTTGAGGCTTGCAAGAGATCTTCAAGAAGAGCCACCAAGGAAGAAGAGAGAAACAAGTCAACTTACTTCACTTAAGAAGATAAGTTGCTTGAAGAAAGAAAGTGAGGAGGGAAAATGAATGAGAAAGCTCACTCTAATACAAATACAAAATGCAGCAATGAATGCATGAGAGAGATGAGAAGAAATTGTGAGAAGTGAAGGCAAATTCACTTCTCAAAGTAACTTACCACCTGAAAAGTTAGTGAAAGGAAATGAAATGAAATGAAAATGAAATGAAAGCAAGGATGAAAACCAAAACCAGAAGCATATTCATGATGCAAATAATTCTAAGAGATGATGCAAATGTATGTCAAGAGATGTGAATGATCATACAAGTAATGAGGATGCAAATGAAGCATGTAAGAAGCATGAAAGTTCATGAATGCATATGAAATGAGATGAATGCATAACATGGAAAATGGATGATGCAATGATCAAACATGATTCTAATGTGTCCTAAGATGTCTTAGAAGTCATGTGAATGCATAAAATGTCATGGAAAGTTCATGAATGCAAGCATATGCAAGATGAATGCAAGTGAAGATAAGAAATTAGGGTTTTATGAAAGGATGAGATGCAAAACTCAAAAAAAGAAGCAAATGACAAGATAAAAAATTGAAAATGCAATCAAAGGATCCCTAAAACTATACTAGGTTACCATCCAAAGGGGGAGGTCAGAAGCTAAACCTAGAAGGAGTTATGAATTTCCTAAATTTCTAGGGTTTTTTGGGTGATCCTCAATGTAAAATGCCAAACAAATTGAAATTGAAAGATAAAAATGAAACAAAAATGTTTTTGGATGCTAGAAGTCATGCATAGAACAATGCAAAAAGAATCATTCATAAACTCAACTTGGTTTAAAAGTTATGAATTTTGAAGTTAGGGTTAGAAAATGGACAATTTTAAGAACCCTAATTCATTGAAAAATATCAAAGTATGATCAAAACCAAAAATAAATTTGTATGGTGAGTTTGTAAATGTTTCTAAATGTCCAAGAATGTTCTCTGATTTTTTTGGTGATTTTTAAATACTTAAATGTATTTTTAATTAATTAACTTTCATTAATTAATTAAATAAAACATTTAAATGATTTAAAAATACTTTTTTAATGCAAAAAATAAAAATAAAAATATTTTTGGTTTCTTAAAATTAATAAAAGGCTTGATAAAAATTTTCAGAATTTTTTGATGGTTTTTACTATTTTTAATAAATGGTATAAGATAAAATGAGAAAAATTAAATAAAAAATTAAATAAACAGAAATATGCACAATCAAAGGCTTGGATTGATTCTGAAGAAACTAGGGTTGAACACGCGCCAGATCTAATGGCCCAAATTCAAATCCAGCTAAACCTAATTAATTAATTATTTAATCCTAAATTAAAACTAATGATCTGATCCTAGCCATCCAGAACACGCGCCAAACTTAAATCAAACGGTTCAGGTTTAAACTCTTTCATAACCCTAATTAAACAAATTAATGACTTTCAGGTCACCAGAGAAGATCTCCGATCGTCTTCTCCGGTGACCCCCTCACCTGAAAACTTGCAACTCACTCCCTAGGTCATTTCTGGAGCTCTAAAGCTCCAGATTCATTCCTTTCACTCCCTTAAGATTAAATCCACCCTCAAAAACAATTTCTTTTCACTCAAACTCAAGATTCGAAGCAATGAACAAAAATGGTGAAACCTTCAAAAGTTCATAAAATCCTCAAATCACAACCATTTTTAAAAATAAAAGGTTCAGCATGATCAGCACAACAAGAGGAACAATTCTATAACTTAAAAAGAGATTTTTGGAAAAAAAGTTTGAGATGGCTACCTGAGATGGAGCTTTCAACCCTTGAGCTTTCTGGTTGCTTCCTTTGTGAAAAATGCCTCCAATGGCCTCCCTGAAGAAGCTTTGATGCTTGGAGAGCTTTGAGGAAGACTGGTTTGTGAGTTTAGACTCCTCTGGTCAGAAAATCGTGTTTTGTTTGTGATGTGCTCTTGGCTGTTTTGAGGGGTGGTTTGTGATCAGTGATTGATTGTGAGATGAATGGTGGTGTTTGTTTTGAGTTTGAACAATTGGGCTGTGTGTTTCGAAAGAAAATGCAAGAGAGGTGATTTTTGTGAACTAGGGCAATACTGAGGATTCAGGCTGAGTTCTTGTTTGTTATGGCTTGCATAAAGTCCACATATCAAGTTGTGATAGGTCTGTGGAGTTGGTGTGGGCTATGCTGATTGGTATGGTGTGTTTTGCAAAAGGTCAAGATTTTTTGTACTTGAGGTATGGGCAAGTGGAAGGCTTAGTACAATGGGGTGTATGGTGCAGCAGGGATCAAGGATGGCCATGGAATTCATTTTGAGGCAATTCAGCATGTGGGAAATAAGTTATGGGGTGTTTTGCAAATTTGACAAAGTTTGGCCCCTTTGAGATTTCTTCATGGGAAAGGCATGAAATGTTGTGATTCCTTGGGAAATTTGCAGCAAAATGAGTCATGTGATGTTGTTATGATGTTTAGAAGTCAATTAGAAGTCACAAAATGGCTTGGTATGTGGTTTTGCAAAAATCCCCCTTTGGCATGAAACTTGAAATTATGTGATTTTTGCCAACTTTGGAAAGCCATAACTTGAGTTCCAAAATGAATTAGATATTGTTCTTGTACTTTTTGAAAAGGGAATGATCCAATCTACAACTTTCATGACCAATAATTTTTCATTTGAAGCATTTTTGGTTGAGAAAGAGGAGGTTAAAAAACTTCCCCAAAATGGAAAGTTTACATTACAAATCATTTCCATTTTTGGCAACTTTTGGTTTTGCTCACTTTTCTTCAAATTTGTGAATTTCTAAGCACTTCAATGATCAAATAAAGACCATATAACTTCAATTTGATGAAAAATCCACTTTGGGTCCATTGATGGGGCCTCAAATGCCCTGATTTGGCTTTGACTTGCTCAAGAAGTTACCTAGTGATCAGATGACTTCCACAATGAATTTCTTCATCAAACTTGGTATGCATGATCCTTATATCATATTGAGACCAATAGAAACAAGAATGACCAAAAAAATTGGAGTTATGGCCTCTGAAACCAAAACCCTAATTTTAGGTCACCTGTGAAGTTAAACCCTGGCTCTGCTTCCATGCTTTGCCAATTCTTGTGATTATCTGGCTTCCTTGATCTTTGGAGGATAAAATATGATGATTGAACATACATGGACCCTCTTGAGATGATTGAAGGCCTTTGGAGTAGCTTCTAAGGATCTTGGATTGCTCAGATCACAAACCCTAGATGCGGATGAACTTGAACTAATGCAGTGAAACAAAAATGCAATGTGAGATGGTATGATTAAACTAATGCAAAGATGAAAGATCACAAGCCATGGTGTGAACTTAGTGAGGGCAAATTTGGGGTGTTTACAATAGGTAACGAGGCAACAACCTAGACAAGAATAAAAGTTTCACGATACAATCTTATCTCAATTATATCAACATAGCTAGAATAACAATCTCGTTGTTACCCAACCTGGAAACAACATAACCACGACTCATCAATCAAACACATATCTAATATCCCTGTATACCCATTAGTACAGGATTAACAGTTTAACTTCTCACCATAACACTTCCATTCTGGAATGTCCAATAGTCTTATTATTCTAGAAGGTTCTATCTTTCGACCCTTGAACCCTTAAAAATCATATATGTATAACCAAATTTTACCACATCACACTTCCACTACACACTCTGATTACTCGCAACTATCTAATCCATCAAGTTCACATCCATCTTTGAATCTTTCTAACAGTCACCAAAAAAATCATTGTTCACTTGATAAACCCTGTCACACTAGACGTAAGTCTCTTGGCTACTAACTCAATTCCAACTCCTCAACTATCAAAGTAAACATAGAAAAAGGTTCCCGATTTACCTCATCAGGAATTCAAACTATCCTGGTTGTTTCATACTGCAATCTTTCCGACCAAACAGGAACTGTAAACTCCTGTGATTACCAAACACTTCGAACTCAAATCATAAAAATAATACTTCCAATCCATGGATAAGATAAATAATTTCAATCAATCTTACAACCTGAAAAGATACCCTTCTGGGCCAAACAAGCTTTGACAGTACTCAACGAAGTTTGTAGGTCATTAACATCACACACCAAATTCAGATTCTCTCCGTCATCAATTGCCCCAAATGTACCTCCATGAGGAGGAATGGGATTTGTTAGACGATAGCGGATCTAGTAGGGGGGTTGAATATATCCCTTTTTAAAATTTATCTTTTCAAAATTAAGTTGAAAGAGAATAGTGGAAGTTTCCCGGAAAATCGTCTAGTTCAAATTTGAAGTCACCGGAGATCGGATATACGTAAAACTCAATTAGAATGAAATGATGACTAGATGAATTAATGTTTTACAAATGATATACTTGAATATTCAGCACTTGATAAAACTATTCTTAATGATGATTAGAGAAGAAAACAAATACAGAGATAATGATCTTGTGTGATTGAGCTTTTTATCAAACACTTAGAGTGCACACTCCAAGGGCAATTTTGTTGTGTCGAATAGTACAGAATTTTACTCACTCCAATCAAAACTTTTGAGTGAAGCAATTTATCAAACACCTTGTTTGCACTAATTTGATACACCAGAATTTTCAAGCACACAATATCAATATGAACAAAAGTAGAATGCGAGAAATAATAAGAACACAAGGAATTTGTTGAGGCAGTTCCTTCGTCGTCCTCGCTCGAAGTACTCTGCCCCCAATTCGAAATTGAATTGGGCAATTTTATTAAATCGCAATTGTTTAACAAGAATAGAAATGAATTAACCAACAAACCAAACCAATTTGAAAGTACTGTCAATTCTTCTTCTTGTCCCTTGATCCAAAGTAGAATCAAGTCTTCCACGCGTGTCGAGAAAGCCTCCGATTAATTTGCTCACTTATTGCAAGAATACACGATTCTTCAAACTTTGAGCACGACTGAGTTTCTCCCACACTTGTGAACCCACAAAGACCTTCGCAATCCTCCGTCTACCGTGATATGAGAGAACGATCCACTTGATCTTCAATCTACCTCACTCGGCTGAATCTACGACCGATCAATGTGTGCAAAACCCCCAAATCTTCAATGATCTTGGAGGATAAAACCCTACGGATTTTTCCAAGGAAAACCCACACACTCTAAACCCAATCTGAAATTCTGATTCACGATTGAACGTTATCTTCAAAACTTACACCAAGATCGAACAAAGATTATTGTGTGTAATTGTTTGATTGATGCAAGAATGAAGAATATGAAAAGAGCTATGTGTATATCTTTCACTTTCCTTGTTCACTTTCTCAAAAGAAATTCAACAACTATTTATATTAGTTAGAGGAAATGAATCATAAGAGAGAGAAAAATAAATGAAAAAAATGAGTCAGCATAGTAATGAGCCGACTCAAACCTTTAAATGAGCCGGCTAAAACTTACAGATGAGTCGACCAAAATTAACAGAGAGGCAGCCTGTTGAGACTCGTGAAAAATGAGAAGAAACATTTCTTGATGAGTCGACTCATGAGGGATTATGAGTCGGCTCATCCATTATCATGAGTCGACCAAAATCATGTTCCAGGCAACCTGTTTGGACCCGTGCATTTAACACCATTTTACACTTGAATGAGTCAGCTCATAAAGAGTTGTGAGTCGACTCATCCACACTTGTGAGTCGACCCAAAATGATGTATCAGGCAGCCTGTTTGGACCTGTGTATTTATCATCAATTTAACACTGAATGAGTCGGCTCATTGATGAATTTGAGCCGGCTCATTCAGTATATTTTTCCAAAATTGCCAATCCTTCCTTTTTCATTTTGAACCTGTCAAGCTTTCGAAACATGCCAAGTTTTTGACAAATTAAAACCATGCTATGTCACACAGGATTTTGTATCACGTTCGTAGTGGGAGCGAAATTAATCGCTTTGGAATCTAACAAGTCTTGAACGACGTGCTTCAGAGCTTTGCAGTTTTCTGTAGTATGACCGGGGGCTCCGGAATGGAATTCGCATCGGGCATTTGTATCATAACCTTCGGGGAGTTGCCCCGGCCTAGGAGGTTGTAAATTTCTGAGTTGGATCATTTGGAGCTGGAGAAGATTCTTCAAGATTTGTGAATAAGACATAGGTGGAGTTTCAAGATTCCTTTCTCCAGTCTTCTGAGAATAATAGGGACGGGGAGCCTTCTGTTGTTGATAACCTTGTTGGCGCTGCTGTTGCAGTTGTTGAACTTGTTGTTGATTAGGCTGAGCTGAAATAGTGACAGGAGCCACTTGCTGATAAACACCTCTATTGCCTCCGCCTATCTGTGCATACACTTCCCCAGTCTCCCCTTCCCTCTTCTTCATGAAAGGTTTCATGACACCGGAAGCTGAAGCACTACCACTCTGGATCTTTCCCTACTTGATCCAACTCTCTATCCTCTCACCAGTAAAGATAATATCTGAAATCCGCATGAAGAACACCCAGTCAACCTTTCCATGAAATGCCCAGGAAGGGTTTCCATGAAAAGGTCTACCGTTTCTCTTTCTAGCAGTGGTGGTTGCACCCTGGAGACCACTTCATGCAATCTTTGTGCGTAATCTTTGAAGCTCTCTGAATTTTTCTGTGTCAAACTTTTAAGCTGTGTGTGACTAGGCGTCGTATCAATGTTATACTGATATTGTTTAAGAAAAGCTTATCCCAACTCTTTCCAGCTTCGAATGGAACTTCTCTCCAACTTCATATACCATTCCAAGGATCCTCCGGAGAGACTATCCTGGAAATAGAAGATCCAGAGTTTCTCGTCCCTAGTATGGGAAACAATCTTTCGGTAGAATGCCTGCATCAACCAAGTGATCCTGTAATGCAGTATACCTAGTGTCTTGAACAGACACATATTAGCAAAGGTGGTGTCTTGCTCAGTTAAACGCCTGTCTAACTCAGTGTATCACTCAGTTTGAGTGGTGTAGTAAGCCTGCTGTTGGATTTGCATATTTTGAAGCATCACCATTATTCTTGATGAATCATCTTGTTGCGGTTGAGATGGAGGAGGAGAGGGAGGAGCAAACCGAGTAGTGGTGTTGGTCCACCCGGTGTGTTGCCATTCACCCCAACCTTGATTTTCATAGGAGTCATTTGAGTGTATGTCATACCACTCTTCATTGTCAGCAGGCACATCTTCATTCGGAATCTCATTTTGTTCTGGTTGATCTTCAGGATCATCCCCATCAGAATTATCTTCAAGCGGTTGATTTTGATCACCTCTTCCCACATAACGATACCGACGTTCTTAAGAATCCCATATGTGACCCATGAGGATTAGGATTTTATGCTGAAACCAATTTGTATCCGGAACAGATATCAAAGGAACATCAAAACCAACAACCTCAGCTTTGTCAATAATCTTCTGAATAATGGAAGGATAAGCAAGAGCAACTCCTTTCTTTTCCTTCAAGGCAAAAATACGACTCTTAAAGTAGTGAGGCCAGTTGACTTTGACCTTGTTTCGAAGGATATAAACCAAATGTACTTCACTCATATCAATATGAGAAAAACCGCCTTTCTTGGGCCGTAAATTATGGGCAACAATCCAGTGCAGAATACGATCAACAGGCTTGACTTTTCCAGTAGTAATGTTATTCGAAAACAATTCAGAATTAACAACAAATTCGACAAAAGGTTCTTTAAGCATACCATTAAGTTCATTACGGAAGACTTAGTTGTCAACTTGAGACTTATCTGTCATCAAAATGCTTGCTTCTTCAGGATTAATGCGAAAGAGGTCTTTCCACACTTGAGCATTGACGACAAACATTCGAGAGCCCATACGTAAATTGAACTCAAAACCCTTAAAGGTGCCAACCAAGCCAGCATAGAACATCTTAACCAAGTCTTCATTGTAGTCATCATGACAAGATAGAAAAGGATTGATACCTTGGAAGTCCATAAGTTCAATAATGTGGGGAATGTGCATTTGAGAGGCAGTTGACCTTGAGTAAACATATTGAGGAATTACCTTTCTGTTCTTGAATTTCTTGTTATAGACTTCCTCTAGATCAGAAGGAAGAAGAGACAGAGCACTAACCGAAAGAGATAATTGAGAAGAGGAGCCACGAGACCTTTTCCCTGTAGTCTTTGAAGCCATTTTTGCAGGAAAATGGAGCTTTGAGAGAGATTTGAATGTTGGAGGAAGATGATGAAACTTGAGAGAATATGAGAGTTTTATGTGTTGATAATGATAATATGAAATGATAATGAGTTTTTAATGAAAAAGAATTAAGGAAATAATAAATGGAAAGGTAAAAGTGGATGGATGCATTGATGTGCCGACCTAGGGAGGCGAACTGGCAGGCGGCGCGTCTTTTCAAGACAGCCACACGTCAGTCGAGGCGTCAATGAGTCGACTCAAATTCATCCATGAGTCGACTCAATTTAAATTTGAAATGAGTCGGCTCAAAGGAGCATATAGGTCGACTCATAAGAGTCCATGAGCCGACTCATGAGTCGGCCTGTTGGGACCCGACAATTTTCAACATCATATGTCACCAAAAACTACTTAAAATATCTCAAAATATAAAAACATCATCATGTATGCAAATTATTTGTCACGCAATCACTCATAATCCACTTAGAAAAGAAGAAATAGATTAATTTACAAACACAATCCATGCACACATTCTTATTAAATACATACATCAAGAATGAATTAAGATAAGTGAGTAAAGAGTGATATTACCTCGAGTATATGAGAGATGGATGAAAGATAATACCTCATAATAGGATGTGAGATACAAGTGAAGTTAACTCAAGGAATAATATATAATCAAAACAATGATTACTAAGATCTATCAGATATATCAAGAACACCAAGTTCTCTACGGATAAAGAAGAAAGGATCGGTAGCGAGTGGTTTTGTAAAAATATCGGCTAGTTGATTTACACTATCAACATGCTCAAACACCACATCACATTTCTCTACATTATCCCTAAGAAAGTGATGCCTGATTTCAATATGTTTAGTGCGTGAATGAAGAATAGGATTCTTGGTAAGATTAATTGCACTAGTATTGTCACACAATATTGGAATTTGCTTGAGAGAGATATTGGAGTCGAGCAATTGTTGTTTTAGCCATAGAATTTGGGCACAACAATTTCCGCCTGCAATATTCTTTGCCTCTGCAGTTGATAAGGCAACAGAGACTTGCTTTTCGCTATGCCAACTGACAAGAGAGTTTGAAAAGAAATGACAAGTTACACTAGTGCTTTTCCTATCCACTTTGCAATCGGCAAAATCAGAATCGGAAAAACCTACCAATGAACAATCACTACCCTTAGGATACCATAAACCAAACTTAGAAGTACCACAAAGATACCTAAGTATGCGTTTAACTAATTTTAAATGTGATTCCTTAGGGCAAGATTGAAACCTAGCACACATACATACACTGAACATAATATTGGGACGCGATGCAGTGATATAAAGAAGAGAACCAATCATACCTCGATACCTTTTTATATCAACATCCTTACCTTTTTCATCACGATCAAGACTTGCCGCTGTAGGCATTGGTGTATCAATAGGCTTGGAGTTTGTCATATCAAACCTCTTGAGCAACTCATTGCAATATTTAGTTTGACTTATGAAGGTTCCATCTTCAAGTTGTCTAATTTGAAGTCCGAGGAAGAAGTTTAGCTCCCCCATCATACTCATCTCAAACTCACCTTGCATAGAACTTGAAAATTCTTTAACCAACTTCATATTAGTAGAGCCAAAGATAATATCATCTACATATACTTGAACTAATATAGAATGTTTTCCTTCACGTTTAATAAAGAGAGTAGTATCAACCTTTCCTCTTGAAAAACCTTGATTGATTAAAAATTTGCTTAAACGCTCATACCAAGCTCTAGGAGCTTGTTTGAGACCATATAAACCACGTTTTAATTTGTAAACATAATTTGGTTTTTCAGAAATTTCAAACCCAGGAGGTTGACACACATAAACCTCTTCATTTATATATCCGTTAAGGAAGGCACTCTTAACATCCATTTGATATAGTTTAAAGTTTTGTGAACATGCAAATGCAAGTAAAAGGCGTATAGCTTCAAGGCGGGCAACAGGAGCATAAGTTTCCTCATAGTCTATGCCTTCCTCTTGGTTATACCCTTGAGCAACAAGACGAGCCTTGTTGTGAATGATAGTTCCGTTTTCATCCAATTTGTTCCTAAAAACCCATTTGGTGCCAATTACTCGATGATTTAATGGAGGTGGAACAAGGTCCCAAACCTCATTTCCTTTAAATTGATTTAGTTCCTCTTGCATAACTAGGAACCAATTTTCATCAAGTAATGCTTCTTTGGCATTCTTAGGATCAATTTGAGATATAAAGGCATGATAAAAACAAAAATTACTTAGCCTTGATCTAGTAATGACACCCTTTGAGATATCTCCAATGATGTTATCGATAGGATGATCTTTTGATGTCTTCCATTCCAATGGTAGATCATTTTGAAGGGATGCTTGACCTTCATCTTTGAGACTAGACACATCAACCGGCTCCTTATTCACAACATCCGGCAAGGGTTCAACACGAGAAACAACAATGTCTTTAACAATCTCACTAGAGGAGGCACCTGCACCAATAACACCACTACCTTTTTCGACAACATTTGGATAAGCTTCATCAAAGGATACATGTACAGATTCTTCGACTATAAGAAACCTTTTATTAAATATTCTCTATGCTTTGCTTGAATTAGAGTATCCAAGGAGGATGCCTTCATCCGCCTTTGAATCTAATTTTCCAAGATTTTCTTTTCCATTATTAAGAACAAAGCATTTGCAACCAAAAACATGAAGATGTGAAACATTAGGCTTTCTTCCTTTTAATAGTTCATAGGGTGTTTTGTTTAGAATAGGTCGAATAGTGATCCTATTCAAAACATAGCAAGCGGTGCTAATAGCATCGGCCCAAAAATATTTAGGAAGACCGCTATCATTAATCATAGTTCTTCCCAATTCCTCCAACACACGATTTTTACGTTCCACAACACCATTTTGTTATGGTGTTCTAGGAGCGGAGAAGTTATGATCAATGCCATGGTTTTCACAAAAAGTTTCAAAGAGATGATTTTCAAACTCACCTCCATGGTCACTTCTAATAGTTACAATGTTTGTGCCAAGTTTGTTTTGAGATAATTTGGCAAAAGTTTCAAAGGCCGAAAAGGTATCACTTTTACTAGCTAAAAAGATTGTCCAACAAAATCGAGAGTAGTCGTCAACAATAACAAAATAATAATAGTTCCCTCCTATACTTTTGATTCTAGAAGGACCAAAAAGATCCATGTGTAGAAGTTCAAGAGGTCTAGAAGTAGAGACTAGATTTTTTTGATTTAAAAGATATCTTAGTTTGCTTACCCATTTGGCACGCATCACAAAGATGATCTCTAGTGAACTTTATGTGAGGCAAACCGACTATTAAGTTTTTGGACACAATCTTATTTAGCAAGTCAAAGTTGATATGAGCTAAACTTCTATGCCAAAGCCAAGATTCCTCACTTTTGGAGATAATACATTTAGGATTACTCATGGTCATCGAATTCAAATCAAGCATATAAACATTATTAACCCTCAGGCCTTTAAACACATCCTCTTTGTTGTCATTGTGTTCAATTATGCATCCTTCTTTAGAGAAAGAGACATTATATCCCTTATCACATAATTGACTAATGCTAACAAGGTTATGTTTAAGACCCTCAACTAAAAGGACATTAGAGATAGATGTAGAATAGGGATTACCTACACTACCTTTACCGAGTATAGCTCCCTTGTTGTTATCACCATAGGTAACAAAGCCCTTCTTCTTAGCCACAAAGTCATAGAATAGGGAAATATCACATGTCATATGTCTTGAGCATCCACTATAAAGAAACCACCGTTTCTCCATAGTCTCAAGACACTCCACCTGTATGATTAGACAAGAGAGAAAGGTACCCAATTTTCATTGGGTCCTAGAGTGTGAGTGAAAATTTTTATTTCTCTTAGGCAACCATTGACAAATGCCTTTTGGGACCAAGTATTTCCTAAAACTACATTTGGCAATTATATGACCTTCCCTGCAACAATAGTGACATTTCAAGAATGGTTTTGATTTGCATTGACTATTTTGATCCTTCACAACATAGGTGTATTTTTGAAATGGATTATTCATTGATTCCCTAAAGTTTGAATGATCAATAGTAAATGTCATTTTTGGTTGTGATAACTTGTTTAGTTTGGCTTGAAGAGTTTTGACTTCCTTTTTCCAAATCCAACATGTTTCACAACCATGAAAGTTGTGCCATTCTCGTTTGTCTTCTACAATAGATTCTACCATTGATGCCTTAAGAGCTTTCATAGCATTTTCACTATCCGAAACCTTGCCTTCTAAATAAGCAAAGATTCTTTTATCGGATGCAATACGCTTGAAGGCTTCTTTAGCTTCTTGTTGGAGAATATTAAACTTACTAAGAAAATAATTATAAGAGAATTTTTCAGCATATTCATATTTAGCATGTTTTACCTCTTTCTTGCCTTTCTTATGAGCCATGAGGCAAAGATTTACTCTCTCTTCCTCGTCACTTGAGGTATCTTTGCTAGACGACTCACTATCGCTTTCCCAAGCTATATATGCTCTTCTAGCCTTGTTGCCTTTTCTTTGATATTTGTCTTTTGCCTTGTCTTTCTTTAACATAGGGCAATCCGGTTTGTAATGTCCCGGTTTTCCGCAGTTGTAACAAGATCATTTGCCTTTAGTACTTTTAACATACTCTTGCTTGGAAGGATTTGATTTTCTTCGATAGTTGATGAGACTCTTGTCCGAATGAGAAATCTCATTCTTTTTGAGATACCGATTGTATCTTCTTACGAATAAGCCCATATCTTCATTTGATTCGTCATCATCATCACTCATATCACTCCCACTATCTTTATTTGTGGAGGATTTTGATGAAGAAGCTTTTAATGCAATATACTTCTTCTTCTTCTCATGATATTTATTTTTCTCGATCTTTTCTTTCTTCTCTTTATCTTCATGCTCATTTAAGTTTAAGAGCTTTTGTTCGTGCTCTTGTAGTTTTCCAATGAGAGTCGTTAGATCCAACGTTCTTACGTCATTGGCTTCTTTAATTGTCGTAACTTTTGGCAACCATTCCCTACTAAGACATCTCAAAATCTTGTTAGTTGCAACATCATTAGGAGTAGTTTTACCAAGAGCATTTAATCTATTTGTCAAGTGAGAAAATCTTTTTCCCATTTCACCAACGGTTTCGCCTTGGCTCATGTGAAAACGATCAAACTCTTGTTGTAGAGTATTAATTCTAGCAAGCTTAACATCATCGGTTCCTTCATGGGCAACTTGTAAGGCTTCCCACATAGCTTTAGCCGATGTGTGATGAGAAACTCGAAAATATTCATCAGCTCCCAAGGAAGCTATAAGTATGTTTCGAGCTTTCCAATTGTATCTATATTTCTTTTCATCATTATCATCCCATTGTGCTTCCGGTTTCTCAATTTGGACATTATCCGGTCCGGCCATGGTTATTTGAAAAGGGCATTTTTGGATAACTTTCCAAATTTTTCTATCAACAGAGTTGATATGGATATGCATACAATCTTTCCAGTGACTATAGTTTTCTCCGGTAAAAACTGGAGCTCTATTGTACGCCCCCGTTAGATCGTTGTCCATTTTCCAATAAGTTGTATGTGAAACACTAGATAAACCGGTGCTCTTGATACCACTTGTTAGACGATAGCGCGGATCTAGAATGGGGGTTGAATAGATTCCCTTTTAAAATTTATCTTTTCAAAATTAAGTTGAAAGAGAATAGCAGAAGTTTCCCGGAAAATCGTCTAGTTAAAATTTGAAGTCACATGAGATCGGATATGCGTAAAACCCAATTAGAATGAAATGATGACTAGATGAATGAATGATTTACAAATGATACACTTTAATATTCAGCACTTGATAAAACTAGTCTTAATGATGATTAGAGAAGAAAACAAATACAAAGATAGTGATCTTGTGTGATTGAGCTTTTTATCAAACACTTAGAGTGCACACTCAATGGGAAATTTTGTTGTGTCAAATAGTGCAGAATTTTACTCACTCCAATCAACACTTTTGAGTGAAGCAATTTATCATACACCTTGTTTGCACTAACTTGATACACCAGAATTTTCAAGCATACAATATCAATATGAACAAAAGTAGAATGCGAGAAATAATAAGAACACAAGGAATTTGTTGAGGCAGTTCCTTCATCGTCTTCGCTCGAAGTACTCTTCTCCCAATTCGAAATTGAATTGGGCAATTTTATTAAATCGCAATTGTTTAACAAGAATAGAAATGAATTAACCAACAAACCAAACCAATTTGAAAGTGCTGTCAATTCTTCTTCTTGTCCCTTGATCCAAAGTAGAATCAAGTCTTCCACGCGTGTCGAGAAAGCCTCTGATTAATCTACTCCCTTATTGCAAGAATACACGATTCTTCAAACTTTGAGCACGACTGAGTTTCTCCCACACTTGTGAACCCACAAAGACCTTCGCAATCCTCCGTCTACCGTGATATGAGAGAACGATCCACTTGATCTTCAATCTACCTCACTCGGCTGAATCTACGACCGATCAATGTGTGCAAAACCCCCAAATCTTCAATGATCTTGAAGGATAAAACCCTACGGATTTTTCTAAGGAAAACCCACACACTCTAAACCCAATCTGAAATTCTGATTCACGATTGATCGTTATCTTCAAAACGTACACCAAGATCGAACAAAGATTATTGTGTGTAATTGTTTGATTGATGCAAGAATGAAGAAGATAAAGAGAGCTATGTTTATATCTTTCACTTTCCTTGTTCCCTTTCTCAAAAGAAATTCAACAGGTATTTATATTAGTTAGAGGAAATGAATCATAAGAGAGAGAAAAATAAATGAAAAAAATGAGTCAGCACAGTAATGAGCCGACTCAAACCTTTAAATTAGCCGGCTCAAAATTACAGATGAGTCGACCAAAATTAACAGAGAGGAAGCCTATTGAGATCCGTGAAAAATGAGAAGAAAACATTTCTTGATGAGTCGACTCATGAGGGATTATGAGTCGGCTCATCCATTATCATGAGTCGACCAAAATCATGTTCCAGGAAGCCTATTTGGACCCGTGCATTTACCACCATTTTACACTGAATGAGTCGGCTCATTGATGAATTTGAGTGGGCTCATTCAGTATATTTTTCCAAAATTGCCAATCCTTCCTTTTTCATTTTGAACCTGTCAAGCTTTCAAAACATGCCAAGTTTTTGACACATTAAAACCATGCTATGTCACACAGGATTTTGTATCACATTCAGAGTGGGAGCGAAATTAATCGCTTTGGAATCTAACAGGTCTTGAATGACGTGCTTCAAAGCTTTACGTTTTTCTGTAGTATGACCGAGGGCTCCGGAATGGAATTCGCATCGGGCGTTTGTATCATAACCTTCGGGGAGTTGCCCCAGTCTAGGAGGTTGTAAATTTATGAGTTGGATCATTTGGAGCTGGAGAAGATTCTTCAAGAGTTGTGAATAAGACATAGGTGGAGTTTCAAGATTCCTTTCTCCGGTCTTCTGAGAATAATAGGGACGGGGAGCCCTCTGTTGCTGATAACCTTGTTGGCGCTGCTGTTGCGGTTGTTGAACTTGTTGTTGATTAGGCTGAGCTGAAATAGGGACAGGAGCCACTTGCTGATAAACACCTCTATTGCCTCCGCCTATCTGTGCATACACTTCCCCAGTCTCCCCTTCCCTCTTCTTCATGAAAGGTTTCATGACACCGGAAGCTGAAGCACCACCACTCTGGATCTTTCCCTACTTGATCCAACTCTCTATCCTCTCACCAGTAAAGATAATATCTGAAATCTGCATGAAGAACACCCAGCCAACCTTTCCATGAAATGCCCAAGAAGGGTGTCCATGAAAAGGTCTACCATTTCTCTTTCTAGCAGTGGTGGTTGCACCCTGGCGACCACTCCATGCCATCTCTGTGCATAATCTTTGAAGCTCTCTGAATTTTTCTGTGTCAAATTTTGGAGCTGAGTGAGACTAGGCGTTGTATCAATGTTATACTTATATTGTTTAAGAAAAACTTATCCCAACTCTTTCCAGCTTCGAATGGAACTTCTCTCCAGCTTCATATACCATTCCGAGGATCCTCCGGAGAGACTATCCTGGAAATAGTACATCCAGAGTTTCTCATCCCTAGTATGGGCAAAAATCTTTCGGTAGAACGCCTGCAGGTGAGTTTTGGGGCAGGAGTTACCGTTAAATGTATCAAACGTTGGTGGCCTGAACTTGTGAGGTATGACCACCCCAGGAAATAAGCCCATGTCAGATGCATCTATCCCAAGAGTGTCTCTACACTCAAGGGCCTTGACTTTCTAAGCAAGCAACAAGAAGTCCTTAAAATTTCCTTCTCCGCCAAATCCCATATCATTGTTAAGAGGAGGAACTGATCCTCTTGTCGGTCTACCACATGAATGAACATTGTTGTGCCAGGTTCTGGAACTGGAGGGCCACCTGCTCCACTGTTGGTGTTGGGAGGATTCAATTGAACCTCTGGAGTGAGTACATGAGGCTCAGTCTGAGGAGGATTGAGACCCTGAATAGCATTCCTCAAATCTTGTTGTCCTTGGGCCATTCCTTGCATCATGACCATAAATTCCCCCATCCTGGTGCGAAATTCATTGAGCTCAGTTTGCATAGCATCCATGACGATCCTCTGGTTGTTGCGTGTTTCGTAACGATGAGGAATATTTTGTCTGAAGTGCTGGGTCTTGGCAGCTCTCGCAATCTTTTCCTGGAATGCAGATAAATTATGTAACCTGGAGAAACCTGCAAAAATAAATAAGAATGCAAATGATATATATGCAATGCAATATGTCCCTTTTATCCTCAAGGTTTTATTTACTTTCCAATTCCGGTGTTGAGAAAATAGCCTTTGCAAAAAAGACTTTATATGACAATCAAATGTGAAGTGGCAGCATTTAATATCTCGTGTCCGTGCAACAAATAACAACCAGAGACTTCTGATAAACCAAAAGAAAACTGGAATAGCAAAGCCCTCATAGGGTACAAGTTCATACATCAAAGAGAAAAAGTACATCAAGAGAGAAGATTCTGACAACAAGCCTGTGGTTAATCCAAATCATATGAATACGAGACTAAGGCCTAGGAAGATCTACATCCTGCAACCTCCAAATAAGGCGCTTGACACCTTGAAGCAACTGGGCTATATCTGGATGTGTAGGTTCCTGTATGAGCTTTTGAATCAGGAGATCCCTAAGGTCAAAGGAGGCATGCAACTCCTCAATTTGTTGCAGGAATACCTTCTCACTATCCTTATTTTCAATGGATTCAGTCTTGGTCTTCTTGACATCAGCTCTTAGCTTCACGTCTTCTATCTCTTTTTGAGCATCCTTCACTGCATGTTGAATCTCTGCTATATCTTGAAGATTACTCCTCTCTTGGTGGCGGGCCTTCTGAAGGAGCTCTCCCTATTCATCCAAAGAATCTTGAAGGCCTTTGATCTCTAACTTGTACTTGACTTCCAGCTCTTTCTGCCTTTTCAAGTTGTCTTCCCATTTTTCCTGCCATAAGGTGATAGTTTCATTATCTTCATTCAACTCTTTCTTATCTTTCCGGCACTAGACCTCCTTGTGAATTTCAGCTAATCCCCTTTTCTTGAAATAAAGCTCCCTCTCCTGAAAGTCTTGCTGCTTGAGCCTGACCACTTCCTCATCTTTATGAGATCTTTCTTCCAATATCTGGTTTTGAATCTTCAACTTCTGGTATGATTTGTTGGCTTCTTGATTCTCCGGCCTGAGTTACTTCACCAATGCCTCCAATTTCTGATACTCCTGAAAAGGAACTGAAGCTATGGGGTCTACTTCTTTAGGGTAGAGAGGTGGTTCCTTAGAGAATGGGAACAACAAAGTCTCTACAAGATCATCCAACCTGGTGGCAAAAGGATCATAAGTCTTGGGATCTATTCTCCCAAAGTCTTTCTTCCCCTTCATCCCTCTACCCTCCCAAGCTTGGGATGCAAGTATGCTCATCTTCAAGTTACCTTCTGCTGGAAAGTATAGTGACTCACTCATCTCCTTAATCAATGGTATAACTCTCAAAGGAAAACAAAATTGCTTTCTGGACAAAGTAGGATTGTAGCTGATTCCACCTTTCCTTCCTATCAAGGGCATATTTGGGAAGCTACCACAACTGATCAAGATTTCTTTTCCTACAAGATCCCTGTTGCATCCCCAAGCAATGTCATCTGAGGTTGAGCCCATCAATCTTTTGGACCACTTCCAGGATTGTTTTAAATCTTGGAAAGGTCCTGATTTAGGGAGTTGCCTTACAAACAAGTTAGCAAACAAGGGAGTACAACAGTTTACATGTCCCTTCCTCTTTTCATTCCTATGGTGAACCCCATAATAGAAGTCACCCATCAAGGTAGGCACTGGGTTTCTTTTGACAAAGATGGTGATAGCCTACATGTTGATTAATCCTTTCTCACCTGGAAACAAACTAATCCCATACACTATCAAAGCAAGCAATCTATTGAACCTTGCTCATTTGTTTTCAGAGGCTAGATCCTAATCTTCCTTGACAAGAAAATCCAAGAGAATTCATTTACCTTTGCTGGCATCCAGCCCTCTACTGACCTTGGCCAAATCCAAATGAAAAGAGTCAGTTATGTCTCTACATGAAGGTATCTTTTCTAAGCCATAGTAAGGAGCACCGTTTTTCATGGGAATCTTGAGGATACTGTATATCTCTTCCAATGTAGGAGCCAAAATGTAATCAAGGAAAACAAAGACCCTCAGCTGTTGATCATAAAATTGCAACAGGGAAGTCAAGCTATCCCTCTGATCAATGGTTGTCTTATTCACATAATCCAGAATCTTTCCAAACTCCCCCCTGAAGTCATCAAGAACTTTATCATCCATTAAGCTAATTAACTTCTGAATACCCTTTGTCTCTAGTTGTGGGAAAGTATAGTGGACATTTTTCTTCCTTGGAACCTCCATCTTGAAGCAGCAATATGACCGGGAATAGGAAGTAAAATGGACCCTGAGAATAAAAAGAACACAAATGATTAATGATGTTATGATGCTTATGCAAGGCAAGGCATGTGATCAGTGATGTGTCTGTGTGGTGTGAAACATGTAATCAAGTGTCTGTGCAGGGTTACAACATCATCACAAGTATCTCTCTGATCAGAGGTTCAGATCTCAGAATCCATGGGTAACATGATAGTTCAAAATACTGACGCATGCTGGTACAATGGGTATGTTGAAGTTTAGGGTTCCTGCAAACCTGTAAACCCCTCCCAATCTCACGGGTGTGCTACTCGGGTCAAACATCACGGAATATCAAAGCCGAATAGCAATAATACGTTCACCATCTCCGAGAAATAGCTCATGAACAAATCAGGGAATCAGTTTGGAATTATGTACTACTCAGGGAGGTCTCAGCTGAGTCCAAGGGAACAAGCATCCCTCATAAGTCCTAGCTTCAAGCACTGAATTGAGAAACAATAGTACATTCATCCCGAAGGGTACAATACTATCGTCATACGAACAATTTGCTTTAACTAGATTCCTATGAGAGTACCATACCATCCTATGCGAGTCCCCAGTGGGCCCTCGGATGCGAGTGGGTTTTCCAACAAATGTGGTATGCCACTGTCATCACTGAAGAGGGATGTTTCCACAAAGGCTCTTAATGATTGGTCCCCCGACTGCACATAACTATCAAGGTAGTGTATTGCCCCAGAAAGATTCTGGCATCAATACATTTCCGAGAAAGTCTTAAGCAAGGCGTGGAACTCACTAATACCAATATAGCAAAATGCCATGAAGCCAAAGTGGAACCACACTAATTCCTAGGTGCACTCAAGTCGGGTATTTGGCTTATCTCACAGTAACAAAGCCAACCCCATAGAAAAAATGAAACTAGCACAATCCAGTATATGATGCATGTGAAAATAAATACTGAAAGCAGTAAATAAATTCTTTAAAGTAAATTGTAAACGAAAACAGTAAATAAACGCAACAACACACATAACACAAACATAAACACCCAAAGAAACAAAAATAAACAGGCGGTAGGAGTGACTCTACAAGGGAAACCAGAGATTCTGGGTTCCCCAGCAGAGTCGCCAGTTGTCGCTCCCGGGATTTTAATCCTAGTACAAACGCGAAAGTGGCGCAGAAAAGGTAGAGTCGCCAGCCAGGCATTTTTATCTCGAAGGAACGGGAAAGGTAATGCTGCACAAACCTAGGAAGTAGGAAAGGACAAGGTCATACGAACCAAAGATCTGGGTTCGGGAGTCGGTTACGACCAGGGAATATATTAGCACCCCAGACCGTCCGCCGTACCCGACGGGATCCACGCTTGTTTGTTTTGTTTCAAAGGGTAAAAGAATAAGATACTACTGAACAAAGGAATGCCAACTGGAACTGGAACTAAAATGAGAAATGGAACAAAAAGAGAACAAAAAGAAAGAATGGGGAAAATGTAGGGAAAATAAAGAATGTGCTCGAACGGGCCCTACCCCGCTGCCTACGTACGTCATCGGGAAAATGAGGATCAGAGTCGACGTAGTTCTCCTAACTAAGGCGGGAACTATTTGTTTGTGTTTTTTATGTTGGAACTGCGTATGTCTATGCTCAAGTGTTGCAGGCTCATCTAGTACGAGTGTGTTTACCGTCTTGCATGCGAGACAAGTCGTCGCAAGTTCGCGTTGAGAGTGAATGAGTTGGGAGAAGAGAGTTCCCATGGGAAAGTCGCTTATTGTTTGTTGTTTTCTTTTTATGAGAGTTATTATGAATTTGGCACAAGGAAGTGAATTCAAACTCTTTTCCATGGAATGTATACTTGCTACTACATTCCAAGATGGAATAATAGAACAAGCACACCAAGCAAGGAGAATGTATCCAAGACTTGTTCCCAAGGATTAGGGTCTAAGTTCACTAACTTGTTGAACTTTATTACTTGTTTTTGTAGCTTTTATGAAGAAGTATCTTTTATATTTTTCTTTGTAAAATAACCTCTTGATAAGACATGTACATCATGCTAGACAAACCTACATTATTCCAAGATGGAATGAATGTAAGTTCCCCATGGAATAAGGCTATACACAAGAGATTCTTTCATGCCTTTTATTAAGTCTTTTTTATTTTGTTTGAAGATGAGAAAAGAAGACTCAAGAGGCAAAAGGTCAAAGCTAATGGGGGACTAAGACACAACCCTAAGTTATCTTATTATGTACAAGAGGTGATCCTATGTTTAATGAGGTATTCTAACCTAAGGAAAAGAAAGGCAAGTTAAAATTCAACTTACTTCCTAAGGAAGTTAAGTTGAATCTAAAGAACAAAAGGGGGCCTATGAACAAAGCACAAAATACTAAGGAAAAATACAATAAAAATGCATAAGAGATGAGGAATGAAGTGATTACCATCATCTTCCCCCCTCAACAAAACAAATGTTAGCATGATGAAGAATTATGAACAATTATGACATGTTAAACTTTAAAAACAAATCACACTAGCTATGTAAAGATGTTAGTGAACTTCTAAGGTTAATACCTAAGCCTAAGGCATACTACAAGGCAATACACTTAAAAATTCAGTAGCTAAACCAATTCAAAAGTATCTAAAGGGATTAATAGGATTAAAGTCAAATTATTCCCTAAAGTACCACTAAACCCTAAGGATGAGGTTAGAAAGATAACATACGTGTTTACTAAACCAAAATCTTTAAACTCAAAGGTAAATGAAGAATCCAGAACTTAGAACCATGTGGAAGTTAAATAAATGAGTAGATCAAATGGGAAAGAAGAGATTCAAGTTGAAAGTATTCAAATGTGAAATTGAAAGGTGGGAGAAAGCATATAAAAGCATGGTTCTAAAGATGGAACAAAATGACTTAGAAAAAAAAATTCAAAAATAACCGAAGGGACTTGACCTCCTCATAAAAAAACCAGGGGTTTGACACCAAAACAAAATGGAAATTAGACTTGGAAAATGTTCACAAATGATGGGTTAAGAAGCTTCCTAGGGATAGATGTTCACATTAGGGTTTTTAAAGTCCTTTAAGTGACAAATGAAGTTCAAAAAGAAGCAAAAAGATTCTAAAATGAGATGAACAAGTATGGATGATCACAAAACCTTTATGAGACTCAAAACAAAGATAAAATGAAGTTAATTCATGTGCAAAAGGAATTTGAATTGTTTAAGATGGAAGGAGAAGAAGGATTAGGTTAAAATGAGACATGTATGACTTAGGACTCAAGGCAAGCCTAAAAATTAAAGGTGAAGACCCAAGAGTTGTACTCAACTCTTCAAGACATACTATAGGACCTAAAAGACTCAATATTAGGATCTCAAAGTGTTGGCATGAAGGCTTTATACTAATGGGACTAAAGGATGTGAGGTAAATTAACAAAAGTATGACATATGGCTCAAGTAACTTGAAAAATACCAAATGGTCATGAAAAATTATGAAACTTGACACTTGAATACAAAATCCAGAGAGTGAATTTCATACAAAAAATCTCACAAAAATTCCCATTTTTTAGGGTTCAAATAGTGTATGGAAGTGGATTAGGGTTTATGAGCATGCGTGTGAAAGCAAGAGTTCAAAACATGGCTTAAAGGGACCTAAATTTTAAAACAAAAATATGGTGAGGAACTTTGATGAGTCTACTGATTAATGCAAAAAGAATGGGCCATTTATGTTTTGTGGTTTGGAAGAAAGAAAATGGATAAGAGGATTGGTAAAAAAAATGAGAAAATAGAAATTAATTCCTTTGAGAAATTAATTTTGACTACAAAATAAAGAAAAATAGGAACAAAAATTATAGAAAATTAAAGCAAAATGCAAAGAAATCTCATGAATTAATTCATAATTTTTTATGGAGTTTTGGTATTTTTAATAAGCCAAAACAAAAATGGAATTAAAATGAAAAAATAAATAAAATTGTGAAGTGGACTGAAATATTCATTGGGCCTGGGAGGTGCAAACAACAACAAAAACCACTGACTTGGGCCTAACTTATAAACATGGGGGTGCCAAGAGAAGGCTGAACATTTCTTCATAAAATCAGTCACGTGTTGGGGAGGTGGCTCATTTATTCGCTGACACTTTTATGAGCGTTGGATGATCAGGATCTAAAGGCCAGGACATGTTCTCACCATTAATTCTTGGGCACTATTCAGGTGACCAGAAGTGACCTCCGGTCATCTTCTCTGGTCACCCTTGACCTAGGGCTTTCTATAACCACCACGAACAAGCAATCTAAGACCATCAATGCAAACTCCTCACTCTCCTGATCAATAACCTAGCCTTAGATTTCCCTTAACACACACACAATGATCAAATTGAAGCCAACAAAATCCTTCACTAAAACTGCAACTAAGCATCTAGCATGCATATCAACTAGCCAGATAAACAATGTTTATAATAAGCTTCCAATCAACATGAAACAAGCATAAAATTGACAAAATCGTGTAAGGAAAATTCAATGTGAAACCTGGAAATGCAGTGTATTCAATGTTGAAGAAAACCAGAGGAGAGATTCCAGTCTCCTAAGTGCTTGATCTTGAGCTTTTGCAAAGTGAAATAAACACTTGCTAGATGTGCATTCTTGAGAAAAACTAGTCTGAAGCAGAGAGTTTGCAGAGTTGTGTTCTTGAAGCTTCAAGCTGTGAAAGCCATGCAAATCCTTTTGATGATGAAGAGGAACTTGATCCTATGATGAATGAACTACTGGAAGTTGATATCAATGAGCTTCAGGCCAAGTTATAGAAACTTGCAATGGTGCAAATTGAGATTCACTCGAATGTAGCCATGGAAATGTGACTCTGCAATGATGATGATGATCTTCAATGAAGAATATGAAGGAACTGATAAGAGATGAAGTTGAATTCACTCAGAGTACATGGAACTTGCAGAGAAAATTCAGAGCACAATTGATGAATTTGTGGTGTGATTCAAATGGAATGAAGCCAAGCCCCACTCTTCTTGCATCTCCTCTATTTATAAAGCTATTAACCATTAGTTAACAGTTAGAACCAGGGTTAGAACCCTGGTTAACTGATTTGATTCAATTAAGAATGAGTCAAGTTTGTTATGCAGTTGAAACTCTCTAGAACTTTATAAGGTTCGAACCGAATCCAATGTGGAAGGGACATATCACTTACGGTGGTTTGAGACAATGAGATGCATGGAAATTAACAACTTTGTAGTTCAAAGAAATTTCATTTGAGGCCTCTAACATGGAGAAAAATGACTTGCATTGTGACCCACCACCTTTTTGATGGAATACCTTTAATGGCGCGCGCGCGCAGGAGGCAAGGCATGCCTTGGTTTTTGCCCTAACTTGCCTTGATTTGCACCAACATTGAATGATCATATCTCACTCAATTTTGATGCTATGAATGAGTTCCACCTATGTTTTTGAAGCTCAAGGTGTTCTCTTTAATTGGATCATGGTAGAATTTTGATAGCCCTCATATTTGGGAGAAGGCCTCTCTTGAAGTTGCTGCAAAAATGGCCAAAACATGCCATTTTTGGAAACCCTAATTTTCCAAAAATGGTAAGTTTTGGTTTTCTTGATTTCTCTTGATTCCTCATCATTTCCTGATCAAATTTGGACCATAGGATCCTTGTAACCCTAATTTCATGATTTTGATCTCAAAAAGTCAGGAATTGACTTTTTTCTCAGCATGGTTGACTTTTCCCCAATTCCCTGATTTTCAGTTATCTGGCCAATTGAACCTCTTCCAAAATGTTTCTATGAATGAAATTTGAACCCTAGGCACTTGACATCATATATAAGAAAATGGAATCCACTTTGAATCAAAATTTCATTGAGAAGCCCGGTAGATGTAAAACCCTAATTTGGCCCCTTTCATTAGGAGATGTTGCACTGCTTGCCTCCTTTGATCAATTCAAATATTTCCATTGCTTGTGGCTTCAAGTGAGGACTTGTGGGATGTTGTGAACCCTTTGCACAAGGTTGAGAATCCTTGTGTAACTTTGGTTGCCTTTGTATAGACTTCAATTGCTCCAATCAAAGATCACATGCCTATGCCTCAACTATGATACACATGATGGAATATTTTTTATTATTTCATGAATTTGTTTATGCTAAATGCTATGCAAAATGTTGAGGAAATGAGAGGGAAAATTTTGAGGTATTACTTCCATCACATGTTGAAAATTGGTACCACATGTATTTATGAGGTTGCATTTCAGTCTATGTGGCATAGCTTGATTGCATTTGTTGTTTCATGATGTGACTTGTTGATGTTGTATGTGGGTGAAATTGTTGTAAATGATGCGTGATTGCATGTTTCTTACAATTCAGTCTTTGTATTGTGTATATTGAATCTGGATTACTCACTCAGCCTGCCTTTTCAGATAGTCTTTTATGCCATCCCGCAGATTCTCAAGAATAGATTGAGGATTTGGAAGTAGCTTAGAGTGCGTATCTTGTAACGCCCCAATTCGATTTTCCCAAAATTTTGTGGAGTCTTTTATTTTATTTGTATGATAATTGTTCTATTTGTGAAATTATCATGATGATATTTTATGTTGAGGAATTAATGTGATATGTTGGTGTGATGTGTGATTTTACCATTTTGTGAATTTTCGGGTAAAATTGGTTTGGAGGTTATTTTAGGTATTTGTTAATTAGTGATGAGTTAGAAATTAGTAGAATTGGTATTTTTGTGAGAATATGATATTTGGTTGGAAAGAAATAGAAAGAATAGAGTTAAGTGTAGAAATAGGAAGGAAAAATTAAGAGTAGTTAGTAAGAATAGAAATAGAGAGAAAAGAATATAAGAGAGTGAGAAAGAGTGAAACAGAAAGTTAGTAAAGAAGAGAAAGAAAAAGAGAAGAAAGAAAAGGGAAAGAAGAGAAAAGAAGAGAAAGGAGGAAAAGCTAGGTCTTGATCAAAATTGCTCCGCGTAGACGAAATAATCGGGTAAGGGTGATAAACATTGTTATCTTAATCTTGTATATGATTATGTATGTGTTAGATTTTGTCAGCTTTTGATTTGGTAAAAGTTAGAGAAGATGGATAGTTAGGGTTTGAGAGAAAATGTGAGAAATTTATGGATTAATCGGTTGGAAATCGTTATAGCCAAAGTATTATAGCTAGAATATGTTGTTGATCATGTTTATGGAAGTATTTTGGAGTTTTGGGATGATTAGAGTTGACTGTTATGCAGCTGGAAATTCTGGGAATCGCAGTGGTCGCTCAGTGAGGTACCCCTCGCTCAGCGAAAGTTCCAGGGAGATTCTCGCTAAGCGAGCGAGAGGGTGCTCAGTGAGACTGGGAGGATTTTTGGGTTTTTACATTTTGTTTCGTAACTTGAGTTTCGGGTATCCGTTATTAGTGATCCTTATATCGATTTGAAGATAGAAACGCGTAGAAACTAATGATTCTAAGAAAAGTAATTTTTAGCCGACTTTTACCCGACTTTTCCGATAAAGCGTAATTATGTTAATTATGGAATTGTGGGTTTGATTGTTGTGTTGTGGCCGTTTGGCAAGTAGATACATTGCTTGAATTAAATGCGAATGTATGCTAATTATATGAGATGAATGCATAACTATATTGTGAATATGTATGCATTTTCAAGAATGTGGTGTGTCATTTTGCATGTAAACATAATGTATGCATTCTTGTGTTGTGGGATTCATTGTGAATCCGTTGTAGAAGTGTGTGCTCATGTGGAGTGTGAGAGATGACTAAAATAAGATCGTGTGCCCATGTGGGGTGTGAGCAATCAGATTGTGTGCCCGTGTGGGGTGTGAGCAATCCAGAAACATCGTGTGCCCGTGTGGGGTGTGAGCGAAGGGTGATTTATTCACATTGATTGTGTGCCCGTGTGGGGTGTGAGCAATCGGATTGTGTGCCTGTGTGGGGTGTGAGAAATCCATAAACATTGTGTGCCCATGTGGGGTGTGAGCAATGGGGAACATCGTATGCCCGGCGGGGAGTTACTGTAGCTAACAAGCGATGATTCCATTTGGTTCTTGAGCAAACCTGCTGAAATGTTGAGTCGGTACCGCATTTGCATCTGCATAGAGTCGTGTGTTTGTCTCTATGAGTTGCATTTTATCATTTTAATTATGATATGCATAAATAAACATGAATGTGCATATGTTTATTTGGAGTATTATGGAGATGGTAGTATGTATGATGAAACATACTTGTTGGTATATATGCATGTTTGATATATGTATATGTATGTGATTTATACTTTTGTAATGTATATGTGTGATTAAACATAGCTAGACGTATGTTTATGCAGAACAAATAGAATTAAGGAATAAACATAAATAATGTAAGTTTACGTGAATTAGTGAATTGGTGCATGATGAACATGCTTGATTTGTGTATGTACACGTTGCGATGTGTATAGGTAATGAGGTACGAATTGTGGTGAGAATATGTTTTATGTGCATTTTTATATGTTAAGATATATAATTATATGCAATGTTATTATGATAATGTTTCTCACCCTTCTGCTGTTTTATGATGCTCTATGAGGCATTGCAGAGTAGGTTGCTGGATGGCAATTTTTGTGAAGCTCGTCTTCATCTTTTGGTCGGTCGGCTCTGATATGTAGCACCGGGTAGTTAGGTTGGTTTAATGCCCTTTTTGTGATGCATTATGTACATGTATCTGTTGGATGGATGTTTTGTATAAACATGAATGTTGTCATTGGCATCAAACTTGTTGATATATATATATATATATATATATATATATATATATATATATATGAATGGAAATATATATGTTTGATGATGTTGATTTAGTCTCCGCTGTGTAATTATATCTTTGGAGATGGGTGTAAGGATTAAATTTCCTATGTTGAAAACTACCCCATAGTTGCATATCTCTAAATGAGCAGGTGTTGTATGTTTTTAATTTCAAGCATAATGTGACATGCCTCTTTTATACCATGTTCAATTATACTCTGATGAAATTTTTAATATGTGCGTAAATGATTAAATTGATTATTTGGGGGTATAGAAAGGGGGTGTTACATATCTCGTTGTCTATAGAGCTAGGTAGTATCATGTCCTGAGTCATGTAACATCGGGGAACGTTTGTTTAGTTTTTTTTTTGTTGAATTTAAATCCTTTGTGATGTTTAGTTTTGGATTATAGTTGTACTATTTCTTTCAAAATGATTTAATAAGTTGAATATTGATCCGCTGCGAATAATTGAAGCACGTAATACCCCAAAATTTGCCCTCTCATTTTCATGGCATTTAGTATATCACATTGCATACACAATTCCATATCATGGCACAAAGCATTGCATCATAACAATCATGACTGAGGCATATGGCTTGTGATCAATGACTAAAGAAATTGATGATCATCCAAAAGAAATAAAAGGGTCACATGGCTTATAAATGTCATTCAAAGGGTCCACAACATCCCACTAGATCTCAATTGATTCCTCAAGTATTAGAAAGAGGTGGATTAATCAAAGAATTCAAGAAGTGTAACACCTCCTAACAAAAGAGATGAAATTATGGTTTATGATTAATTGGGCTTCCCAATGAAATTTTGGTTCAAACTTGATCTCATTGTTTTCCACATGATATTAAGTGTCTAGGGTTGAAATTTCATCCATTGAATCATTTCAGAGGGTCTTCAATTGATCAGTTACTTGAAAATCAAGGAATTGGGGGAAAGTCAACCATGCTGAGGAAAAGGTCAACTCATGACATTTTGAGGTCAAATTCATGAAATTGAGGTTACAAGGAGTCCATGGACCAAATTTGTTCAAGAAATGATGGAGGGATCATTAGAAATCAAGGAAATCAAGACTTACCATTTTTAGAAAATTAGGGTTTCCAAAAATGGCAATGTTCAAGAGAGGCCTACTCCCAAAATAAAAGTCAAATGAAAATTCCACTAGAATGTTTTGAAAGAGGGTATCCTAAGCTTCAAATATATTTGTGGAACATGTTCATAGCATTTAAATTGAAGAATTTATGATCAATCAAAGTTTGGTGAAACTAGGGTAACAACCAAGTCATGGGCCAGCCAGGACAAGTCATGCGCGTGCCAGGCAAGGACTTTTGTCAAACATTGGTGTGTCATATATATGGCTCAATTTCTCCATCAAGATGACTTCAAATGAAAAATCTTCCAACATGAAAGTTGTTCATCTCCATGTTTTCTTCAAGTTTGAAGTTGGACAATTTTTATATTTGATCAATGCTTCATGGTTATATGAGGGGTCAAAGTAGGGATGGTGAAAACTGGAATTGCCTTAGGCATCTTGCTAGGCAAGCTTATCTCACGTAGGCAAAAAATGCAGCCAGATGACATAATGTTCAATGGTTATTTTGAGTGACTTCCAAACATCTTCTCATCTTGGGGTGAACATCAAATATGTTGTATGAAGTGGCCTCTTCAAATTAAGCACAAGAACTTCATGGTTTAATGCCTTTTTCTTGAAGATTCACTTCATTGAAGATCATAACTTTGCATCTGGTTACTTGTTATCTAAGGCAACAATACAAGTGTTCAATTCAACATATCCAAGCTTGAATGCATCAGTTAACATGTTGATCACAAGGCTTCACCACCTAAAGACTGCAGTTCATCACCTATATGCATGTGTACATTGGATGCCATGCACATCATGAAAATCCAAACATGAGAGGCATTGCACATGATCTTCATTGATCAGTTTCACCTCACATCTCATCAACCTCACCATAACATCTATGTTCTTCATTGCATATGATCAGAATCGAGCAAGACAAATACAGTCTCAAATCATTGCATCACACACCTTCAAGTTGCATCATCCACGTCTAACTAATTCAACCACAGTTCTAACTGTTAACTAAGTTAGTTAGAGGCTAACCATGGATATATAAGCTTGAGCCTAAATGAATTCAAAATAACCACTTGATTTTGATAAAAAATATCATCATAAACTTCATCCATTCTCTCTGATTTTCACTCTGATTTTGGGAGCCACATTGCACTTCTTTTTGCTCGAACCACCTTCATCTTCATCAATTCAGTCCCATACTTCTTCAATTCATCATCAACATCAAATTGTGCTCAAGATCCATGACTGATCTAGCTTGAATCTCCAAGATTTCAGTTCTTCATATTCCTGCATTTTATTGGATTTCTCAGTGGTCTTCCTCAATTACATTACACCCTTCACCAGTTCATCATAATTATCATCTTTGGACCATTATTCATGGAAGAACCAGTTTGAATGTTCAAGAACAAGAGCATCAACAACTTCTGCATTCTCTTTGTTTCATTGAAGATTCAAGTGTTGTGAAGGCATATTTTACTCAATTGAGTATCAAGATAAAGTAAAGAGCATAATAGGAATATACTCTCTGGATTTCTTCAACATCTGAACCACTACATTCTCAGGTTTCTTCTTGAATTCAGCTTGCACGATTTCATCCAATTTTTCTTGATTTGTGTTGTTTGAAGCTTGATAGAAGCTGTAGATTATCTGGCTAGTTGATAGGCATTGTAGATGCATAAATCCATTTTTTCAGGTTGATACTCATGTCTTCGATTTGACTTATCTTTGAGTGTTAAATGAAAACTAAGTATGGATTTGAGATGTACTCAGTGAGAGGAAGAGAGTGATGGCTTCAGATTTCATTTTAATGGAGATTTTCACTTTTCCCTAATCAGAGGTCACTGGAGAAGGTGACCGGAAGTCCCCTGCGGTGACCTGAATAGTAACCCTTGGTATTTTCCAGCTTTAAGTCCTGACCCTCATATTTGAATCATCCAACACACACCAAATTGCCACCACATTAATGAATGCATGCCAAACATGTTCCATGATATTGGACTCAGATTGCTATGCGCGCCCCCTGCTTTTGAGCCCAGTAGATTTCAACTGAACAACATTCCTTTTTGCACCTCCTTGCTTTGTTTGTTTCTTTTATTTTTCCTTTTATTTTTCACTTCAATTTTTAATTCATAAAAATACCAAACCTTAAAAAAAATCCTCAAATAGTTCACACTTTATTTTTGACTTTTTTTTTTTTACAGATTTTCCATATTTTTTAATTCCATTTTTATTAATTTTGGAGTTAGGATTAATTTTCCATTTTAATTTCTTTTGACTTTTCTATATTTTAACCAATAGCTCTTCACAAATTTATTCCTCCTAAAAAAATAAAATTGATCACATTCTTTTTGGTCTAGTCAGAGGACACATTAAGGTCCTTAAAATATTTTTGCCTTATTTTTTAGGTCACATTTGGTTCTTTTTTGAGTCAATTCTTTGAGCATTATCCTTCAAAACCTTAATCAACTTTGTGCCTCTATTTGATTGAGTAAAATCCCAATGTTTTATGAGATCTTTTAGAACTGTATTAGTCCCTAGTTCAAGATCTTGAATCCCAATTTTCATAATATTTCCATGCCATTTGGTATTTTTTAGGTACCTTGGGTTATAAGTCACTTTTTGGTCCTTATTTTCTCATCCTTCTCATTCCCTTTTGATAAGGCATTTATGCCATTCGTTTGAGGTTCTCAATTTGAGTTCTTAGAGTCCTATTTGATATCTTTAAATCATTTGTATCCATTATAGGTTATTACACTTTGAATTTTTGGTTGCTTGGTCCCTAAATCCCACTTGTGTCGCAATTGTGATCATGTATGTCGTCTTTTCCCTATATCACATTCTTCTTCCATCTTCACACTTCTAAATCAGCTTTGTGAGTATGATAATCATGTTATATCATTATTATACCTTTTATGGGTGTCCCACATCCATTTTCATGCCTTCATCTCAAGCCAAAAGTCTTTGTACTTCATTTGGTTTATTTTGGTACCTTAAAACTTCAAAATCAAACTTCTTTGTCCCTTAACCCTAATGCAATTCATTATAGTTCATTTGTGGTTAATTTTTTAGTTAAAATTTAATCTTAACTTTTCATTAAGCCCCTGGTTTTTGTATGGAGAGTTCAAGTTCCACAAATCATGTTTGACTTTTTCTTCATCTAAGTTCCTTTATTCCTTTGAAAACACATGTTCAATTCCCATTATTTCATCCTTCAATCTTATGTTTGAATCTTTCTCATTTGAATCACTTTCTTCCTATTTTGGTTCACATATTGAGACACTTTCATTTAGTGTTAGGTTCTGGGTTTAACATTCACCTTTGACCTAATTCAAGTTTGCTTTGCACTTTCATCCAACTTTTCCATTTAACTCCACCTTGTTTTCTATTAGGGTTTAGTACTTCATTAAGACATAGAATGTGATGATTTGGTCTTGCAACCATAGATTTCTTTAATAGGGTTTAGCTACTGATTTTAGAAGTCTCTTATCATATAGGGTCCTTTAGATCTAGATCTTAACCCTAGGAAGTCTTTGGTGCTTTCCTTTAGCTAGTGTAGCCTTTAATTAAGCTTTTGCCATGCTTTATGTTCTTCAATATGCTTTGCAAAGCTAACCTTTGTTTTGTAGGGAGGTTGAGGTAAGCCTTGTTTATATAACTTCTCCCTCACCTTTTTATGCTTTCAAGTTGTGTATGCCTTAGAACTTTGTGCTTTGCTTGTTTAGGCTTCCCCTTTCTTAGAAACAACTTAACTACCTTAGGAAGTAAGTTGAGTTCTAATTATCTTCTCTTCCTTTCCTTTTTTTCATTAGGATTAGAAGACCACACTAACCATAGGATACCCTATACAATTAACAAAGTAGGGTTGGTCTTATTCCCCTTAGTTTTGTCCTTCCACAACTTGAGTCCTTCTTTCTCATCTCAAAGATAAATAATAAAACACCTAAAAAAGGTTGAATGTTCTCGTACGACAGGAGACTTTTCCGTGGGTTACTTATACACGTCCTGTTTCGGGGCGAGGAGTAAGGCATCTACCATGACGAACATGTCTTAGTATGAGAAGGTTTCGTAAACAATAAACATAAGACATTTCTTTAAAATATAGTTAACAAACAACACACGTCTTTTCCTATGGGAATTATTTTCTCACTTTATTCACTCTCAACACAAACTTGCAACGACTTGTCTCATTTGCAAGACGGTAAACGCACTCGTTCAAGACGAGCCTGCAACACCTGAGCATAGACATAAGCAGTTCCAGCTCATAAAAAACACAAACAAATAGTTCCCGCCTTAGTTAGACGAACTACGACGACTCTGATCCTCATTTTCCCGATGAGGTACGTAGGCAGCGGGGTAGCGCTTGTCTGAGCATATTCTTTATTTTCCCTACATTTTCCCTTTTCGTTATTTTATCCATTTCCCTTTCTCATTTCAATTCCAGTTAGCGTTTATTTTGTTCAGCATCATCTTATTTCTCACCCTTTGAAACAAAACAAACAAGCGTGGATCACGTCGGGTACGGCGGACGATCTGGGGTGCTAATACCTTCCCAGGTCGTAATCGACTCCCGAACCCAGATCTTTGGATCGCAGGACCTTGTCCTTTCCTTTTCTCTTAGGTTTGTGCAACATTACCTTTCCTATTCATTCGGGATAAAAATGCCTGGCTGGCGACTCTACCTTTTCCACGCCACTTTCATGTTTGTAATAGGATGAAAATCCCGAGAGCGACAGCTGGTGACTCGGCTGGGGACCGAACCCAGAATCTCTGGTTTCCTTTGAGAGTCAATCCTAGCGCTTGTTTTGTTTCTGTTTCTTCGGGTATCTATCTATTTGTTACTGTGGCTTTAGTTTAGCTTTACTGTTTTCCTTTACAATTTCGCTTTACAATTCTTTACTTTACAACATTTATTTACCGTTTTCAGTATTTATTTTCCATGCATCATATATATTGGATTGTGCTGGTTTGGTTTTTTCTGTGGGTTGGGATTTACTGTGAGATAAGCCAACTACCTGGCTTGAGTGCACCATATTATTAGCATGGACATACATTGTACTCCCATGGTATCTCACCATGAAGAGTGGCAATGTGTTCCACACCTAGATTGCGATTGTCTTGGAACTATTCTGTGTGGGGATTACTCCACTTAAGGGTATGACCTTGATAGTTATGTGCATTTGGTGACCGATCATTGATGACCTTAGTGGAAACAACCCTCTCCAATGATGATATTCGAATACCACATTTGATGGCAAACTCACTCGCATCTGAGGGCCCACAGGGAACTCTCATAGGATGGTCTTGTTCTTTTATAGGAATCCAGTTAGGGAAAAATGTCCGTATGACGATAGTACTGTATCCCAAGGGCTGAATGTATTATTGTTTCTTGATTCACTGCTTAAAGATGGGGACTTATGGGGGATGCTTGTTTCCTTGGACTCAACTGAGACCTCCCTGAGTAGTACATAATGCCCAACCGATTCCCTGATTTGGTCATGAGCCATTTCTCGGAAATGGTGAATGTATTATTGCTATTCGCCTTTGAGAGTCCGTGATGTTGACCTGAGTAGCACACCCATGAGATATGAGGGGTTTACAGGTTTGCAGGAACCCTAATACTTCCAACATACCCACTTTGCCAGTACTGTTCAATATTGTGATCTGGTTCTCTATTTCCTTGGTTCTGAGATCTGGGATTCCTGTTCAGAGGAACTTTTATGGTGATGTTGTGACCCTGCACAGACACATGAATATATGATTGACACATCACAAACACTTCATTCATCACATGCCTTGCCTTGCATATGCATCATAACATTATTAATCATTTGTTTTCTTTTTCATTCTCAAGGTTCATACTATTCCCAGTTCTCGGTCATACTTCTGCTTCAGAAATGGAAGATGCCAGAAAGAGGAATGTGTTTTACAAGTTCTTTGATACCAAAGTGGATTTGCTTAACCAGATGGTGTCTCTTATTACCTCTATCATCTTGGATACTTCAAAGAGAGCTATGGTGACATTCTGGATCTGGTATTTATCCTGGGTAGTTCCCAAAGGAGTGCCATCCATACTTTGGTATAGTACTATGATCCCAGGCTTAGATGCTTCACGTTTCCTTACTTCAAGTTGGGTCCTCTACTGGAAGAATATGTTGAGATTTTGGGGGTACCTCTCAAAGATCAGATTCCTTTTAATTTAGAGATGACCAGACCAACTCATATTTACATTGCCAAAGCTCTTTATTTGAGCCCATCAGAGGTATCTGATAACCTGATTACAACCAAAGCTGGGGTGTTTGGCTTTCCCTTGGAGTTCTTGATGAGAATGGCTGGAGAGCTTGCTGTCACTGGTCAATGGGTTTCTGTTTGTGCAATCTTGGCTTTATCCATATATGGGATCATCCTCTTCGCTGATATGGATAAGTTCATAGATATCAATGCCATCCACTTGTTTGTGCTGAAGAATCTGGTACCCATTCACTTGGTTGACCTTTACTACTCGGTACATTACAAGAACGAGAAGAAGCGGAGTGGTTTGGTTAGGTGTTGTGCTCCTTTATTCTACATATGTTTTATGAGGAACCTACCCATTACAGAAACTTTCACTGATCCCAAGGTAATCTGACCCCAGAAGCTAAGATAGTTGTCTGCCAAGGATGTCAGGTGATTCACTTTGAAGCTAAAAGGGAAAAATCTCATCTCTAGCTGTGGAGGTTATCCCATTGTCCCACTCTTAGGAGTAGATGGGGACATCAATTACAACCCCATTCTCTTGAGAAGACAATTTGGATATGCACTCAAGACTGTTCCCAAAGAATCAGAGCTAGTTCAGACCTTCTATTTCTCTGTGAAAGATAATATTCCCTTGGTTTGAGAAGCCGCAGGTGCCTGGAAACCCATCAAAAGAAAGGGTGTAGAACGTTTGGGCAAAAGCAACAATCAAATGTTACACGAGTTTGAGGCTTGGATAAGGGAGAAAGCTCAAGTGTCCCTAATCCATTTCTTTGCACTAGTTCCACCTCATACAACTGTGCCGTTGGAATACTACCAAAAGTTGAAGGCTTTGGACCGAAAAATTAGAGCAGCAAATTAGGAGGCAGACAATTCTTGCCAGAAGCTGATGATTCAGAACCAGAAGCTAGAAGAGAGAGCTCATCAAGCTGAAGAGATATTCAGGCTCAAGCAATAGGACTTCGAAGAATAAGAGCTTTACTTCAAGAAAATAATGTTAGCAGAAACCCATAAGGCGAGTCAGCGCCAGAAGGATAAGAAAGCTTTAGACGAAGCCAACGAAGCTGTGACCCTTTGTCAAGAAAAGTGGGAGGACCATATGAGAAAACAAAAGGAGATAGAGATTGGGTATAAGATGAAGATCAAAGGTCTTCAAGAGGCTCTGGATGAGTAGGGAGAGTTACTCCAAAAATCCAATGAGCAACGAAGAGATTACCTTCAGAAGGTGGCAGAGTCAACAAGCAACTGAAGACATCCAGAAGGAGGTAGAAGATCAACGAACTGCATGCTTCCTTTGATCTAAGAGATCTTCTTATCCAGAAGCTTATCCCGGAGCCGAATCATCCAGATGTAGCCTAGTTGTTCCAGGATGTCAAGCTTCTTAGTTGGAGGTTGTAGGACACGGAGCTTCTTAGGGTTTAGTCTCATACTCTTGTACCTAGATTACCCACAGGCTTGTTGTGGGATTCCTCTTTAATTTTCTTTGTTACTCTCTTGATCTATGAATTGGCACCCTTGGGGACATTGTTATCTTCAGATCTCAATTTATTATATGTTCGACTTGGTTGGAATCTATGGTTGTTATCTCTTGCACTGACACGGGGTACTAAGCACCACTTCTCCATGACTATCATCTTATCTGAATATCATGCGGGGTTTTCTTCCCTAAAATATGGAAAGGCTATATGAATTCTCAAATAACGGAACGAGAATAAAAAACTAAATAAAAAAATAATAAGAAAGACCTAGAGAATGAAAAGAACACAACATTGCATGCATTCATACCATTTGCATTTTTTTCTTTTGCAGGTTATCCAGGGTTCTTAACTTATATGCACTTTTTAGGAAAGATTGTGAGGGCCTCAAAGACTCGTCTTCTCAAGCACGATCTCCTTTCACACTGGTACGCTACTCGCAGAAATCAAAGGCACGTCATTGATACATTACAAACTGAGCTGAACGAACTTCGCACCCGGATGAGGGAGTTCATGATAATGATGCAGGGTATAGCCATGGGGCAGCAAGAGATGAGGGCTGCTATGAAAAGGCTTAATTCCCCAAAAATATATCCTCCGGTGGTTACCTTGGACGCTCAAGGAAATCCAGTCAACAACATAGGGGAGGGACCTCCAGCTCCGGCAGGTTGTGGCCCAACTCCTGTTCATGTGGAAGACCGACAGTAAGATCAGTTGACCCTGGTCAACGAAGATATAAGATTTGGTACTGGAGCTAATGATCAAGATTTCAAAATTCTATTTGAGAAGGTGTGAGATTTGGAATGCAAAGATACTCTTAGTATCGATGTTTCTGGTATGGGGATGGTTTCAGGGGTGGTCATCCCTCCAAAGTTTAGACCACCAGGTTTTGACAAGTATAATGGTAACTCTTTTCCTAAGACTCTCCTACAAGCCTTCTATCTCAAAATCGCTGCACATACCAAAGACGAGAAGCTTTGGATGTACTACTTCCAAGACAACCTATCTAGGGGCTCGCTGGAGTGGTACATGAAGATGGAAAAGAATTATGTCCACAATTGGAAAGAGCTTGGGGAAGCCTTTCTCAAGAAATACCAATATAACATCGACATGGCTCCCAGTCGGACTCAACTTCAATGCCTATCTCAGAAGAGTTTTAAAAGCTTCAAAGACTATGCATAGAGGTGGCGCGAGGTTGTAGCCAGAGTACAACCACCGTTGCTGGAAAGAGAGATGGTTGACCTCTTCATATATACGCTCCCCGAGAATTTCATGGAAATAATGGCAGGCTATTCCTCTAGTGGTTTTTCATATATCATCTTAATAGGCGAAAGAATTGAGAGTTGGATGAAACAAGACGAGATCCAGAGCAACGGAGCATTAACCTCCGGGGTCAAGAAGCCTTTTGTAAAGAGAAGGGAAGGAGAAGCCGGGGCTGTATATACTCAGAAGAATAGGGGAAATAGAAATGCTTATCATCAAGCAACTCCAGTCACTATTTCTGCTCCTGCTAACCAGCAACAGGTTAAACAACCGCAACAACAGCGCCAACAAAATTATCAACAACAAAGGGCTCCCCGAAAATACAATCCTCCCATATCAATGGATAGGCATTTTGAGGTGCCTTTGATGTCGTATTCCCAGCTACTACAAAATCTTCTCCAACTCCAGATGGTCGAGTTGAGAACAAAGCAGCCTCCGAAGTCAGGTTAGCTCCCAGTATGTTATGATGCTAATGCCCGTTGCGAGTTCCATTCTGGGGCTCCTGGCCATAACGCTGAAAATTTTCAGGCTCTAAAACATGTTGTTCAAGATCAGATAAACTCTAAGGCGATCAATTTTGCTCCAACTCCGAACGTGCTACAGAATCCCATGCCTGATCATGGAAGGACCGTAGGAGCTGTTGGTAGCAGTGAATGTTTGAACCTAGTATCTGATGTTAATGCCATGAAAACTTCATTATTAGCTGTAAAAAATTTCCTGGATAAGAAGGACATATTTCCAGGTTGTGAAAAGGGTTATTCCGAATGTGTTAATTCAGTCGATGGTTGTGATCGAATGAGATCAGAAATACAAAGAATGATGGACGAAGAAAGTATACAGTTTGACGAGGTCATGAAAGAGGATGAAGTATCATCTGTTAGGATTTTATACAATCCAGCACAAGTTCCTGCACCAGCAAGGGTGGCTCCGATAACCATTAATACTACTGGACCAGTTTCGTACCTAAGTGACAAGGCTATCTCGTGGAACTATGATGGGAGAGGTTTATTACAATGGTCAGAAGCAAGACATCATTGCATCTAGTTCATCTTCGCACCCAGTTGAGAATGTTGGGGTCAGAGGATTCACTAGGAGTGGTAGATTGTTTGCACCAGAGACATTGAGAAACAATGTGTTACCACCGAAAGACAATGTTAAAGCTCAAGCCAAGGCCAGGGGAAAGCATCCTATGATAAAGGATGCTCCCAAGTCTACTCCAGAGCCTAATATCACCTTTGATAAGGAAGCGAAGGAATTCATGAGAATAATCAAGAAGAGTGATTACAAGATTGTTGATCACTTACAACAAACTCCTTCTAAGATTTCGATCTTATCCTTAGTAATGTGTTCAGACTCACATATGAATGCCTTATTGAAGATCTTGAATAAGGCATACCTGCCACAAGACATATCCGTAAATCAACTAGAGACGGTAGTGTCAAGTGTGAATGCCAACCATGGGTTGGGATTTATGGATATGGACCTGACAACTGAGGGATGCAGTCACAACCGCGCTCTTCACATTTCCATGGAATGTAAAGAAGGTGTGTTATCTCATGTGCTTGTAGACACGGGGTCGTCTTTGAACGTGCTTCCTAAAAAAGCCCTGATGAAGCTGGATTATGATGGGGATGTGGTGAGGCCAAGTGATTTAGTCGTCCGAGCATTTTACAACTCAAGGAGGTCAGTAGTTGGAGAGGTGAAGTTGCCGATCAAGGTAGGACCACAGGTCTTCAATACGAATTTTTACGTCATGGATATCCAACTGGCCTACAGATGTTTGTTAGGGTGACCATGGATACACTCGGCAGGGGAAGTGTCTTCGACCCTTCACCAAAATATTAAATTTGTTTGGGAAGGACAAATCATCACGGTGTGTGGGGAAGAGGACATCTTCATCAACCACTTATCCTCGTTCAAATATGTGGAAATGGATGGAGAAATTGTTGAAACCCCTTTCCAATCCTTTGAGCCCATCAAGACTGAAATTACACCATCGTCAGCTGCCTTGTTAGAGGATACGAAGAAGGGAGCATCCATAACCTCCTACAAGCAAGCCCTAAAAGTTGTAGAATCAGGTGCAAATAAGGGATAGGGCAAGATGATTAAAGTCCCAGAGAAGAAGGATATGTTCGGGGTTTGCTATCAACCTGGTCAATCAACATAAGGTCAAAGTGATAGAGGTCAGAAATAACCAATTACCTTCAATAGTGTGGGATGGTTTGATTACGACAATGTTTGTGCGGTGCAAGAAGAAACGGTTGATAGTGATTGCAAGCTGGATGAGTGGATAAGGCCTTGTGTTCCAGGGATGCAGCTCAACAATTGGTCGGTCGAAGCGCTCATCTCCGTCACTCAACCTGAAGAGTAATCGTTTTATGTTTCTATTCTCTTGTGTGCAAAAAAATTATTAGTCGTCAAGCTATTGACGTTTAACAAAGCCATGCATGGGAGGCACCCCACGAACTTTTAATTTAATGTTTTACTTTTATTGTTTGTGTTTGCAGGAAATAAAGAAATGTATTTCTTGTTTTGTCTCAGCTTCTTCTAGGTGCCCACGAACATTCCTGCGAATGTCGCTGTTGGTGGTGACACTGGTAATGCACTGTATTTTTCTAACACTTTTGCAGGTACTTTCTTCGTAAATGGGCAGCTGATGGGAAAATAACAAGTGTACTATTTTTGCCCACTGTAGTAATCTTAAGGGAAATTCCCCGAATATCGATCTCGAGGACTGCGTATCAAATTAAGTTATTTACTATTTCAAGTTGAACAAAAGTTTATAAGGGTTTGTTTAGATTTTCTCAAAAGACTTGTAAATATAAAATCTAGGAAAATACTACTAAGGATGAAAAATATGAGAGTTATGCTAGGGAGGGTGTATGAGAAATTCTTATAATGACTAATTATTTATAATCGTTAAAATATCACTACAACTAAATCATTACCACCTTATTACAATAGTTTTCCAAAATTCCTTTAAGGAAAACCCTTTGGTATTCCTACTATACCCAATTCCTTGATCGTGTAGAATGAATACCAAGCATTTGTATATCGAGAGTTTTTACTGTTAAATATGATATCCAAATTCCTTGGTGATATATGATAAAAAGTTTTAATTGAAAAACGTTAACAGGGAATTCCTACAATCTGTCATCCGATGATTAAAAATCTAATTTTCCAATATTGATTTTTCTTACAATAAAATCAATCAATAAAAACAATGAATATAGAAGCAGTGAAATTCATAAAATTAAGTTCAATGTCATTACAATAAACTCAGAGACACCCCCTAGCATTGGGGGGTTTAGCCACTCATAATCCAAACAATGAAAATCACATACATAAAGAAAAGAAACATTACAATATAAAAAGGATTAATTGGATCGTCAATTGCATCCGTGTTTGATTGATCCGACTTCTCCTCTAAAATCCTTTGTTTTCTTTTGCGTGATAATTCCCAATATTCAAAAGTGTCCTTTTTCTGGTTACGATTAACCTAATGTATCAGATTAAAAAATTACATGCGAAACGTCCAAAATGCCTTCAGCACAAGAGACCAAAGAAAAATCTTGCATTCAGGTGCTATGACACGGGTCGTGTCGTGTGACACGGGCACCCGTGTCATGCTGCTGGACTCCTGCACACGTGCCTTCAATGGGGACCTATGACACGGGCCGTGTCATGTGACACGGGCACCCGTGTCATACTGCTGGATTCTTCATTTTTGCATAGCCATCCTGACACGGGCCGTGTGAGGTGACACGGGCACCCGTGTGAGGCTTCTGGACCCCCTTTTTCTCTATTTCTTCGCACACGAATCGCCATTTCCTTCATATCTGATCACCGACTTGATATCTTCCTGAAAAATACACTAAAAACAACCAAATTAAATGCACCAACGATATAAAAGATAACATGTAACATCCTTCCCACATAACAGAATAACACGAAATAATCTAAACATAAGACTCGAAAACGCACAAAAACATAGAAAAACAATAACTAACATGTCTTGAAATAATAACTGGAAATCACCAATCAAACTCCACCGAACTTGAATTTTTGCTTGTCCTCAAGCATAAAGCTTGCATCTTTCGAGATACTCGTGCTTCAGATAAGATCCAAATCATCGGGCGGATACTTTTGGTACTTCTCTCTCAATGAAAATATCTTGCAAACACCGAACCGTGGTCACACTATGGACCTCAACCCTCTTTTCGGTAACCTCTCCGACTATGCTTTGGGCTTAGGTCTTCCTATCAATTTTCCCCCTTTTCATTCAGACACTAATTTTAAGGCTTTTTCTGATTTTTCATTGTATGCACAAGGTTGGTTGACCAACTTTATTATTTTTTTTTTGAGACACCGACTTTTGGGTTCAACCGCCGTTAGGCTGAATAACCGGGTGAGGGTTATCCAACTTAGAAGGATCGATTGTTTATTTATCTCTTTTTTTCGGTGTCTTTTCTCTTCTTTTTTTTTTATCAACCTTGCACAACAACTAGTATAAATGAAGCCTGATTGTCATGATAAACTAATAAGGGGTACTTCTCAGATTTAAGTACCATGACACAAATCTACATGTAGGACTCGTTACTTACTCATCGGATTCAGTGTGTTTGCATTATACTTTCACATCAAGATTTTTCTATTTCTTCACCCGATTCTTTTTCACTTAACCCTCTACACTTTTTCCTCACCTCACTCGCAACACAAATTATCATCATTTTTTTTCCAGCTCGGGGATGATTTTACAAATGATTCCAATTATTCATTCAAGCAGTAGAGACTCTCAATTAAAATAAACGGTAAAAACATAACACAAAATAACTAAATAAAAACGAAAAAATAACTAAATAAACACTCCCACACCAGAACTCATCAGTGTCCCCACTGATGGAGAACTAGTGCGAATAGGGGACTTACAGAAGCCTACTGAGGTGGTTGATGTGGTTGGTCTCGCAGATGCATCTGCTTCAACCATTTGTGCATTTCTCCGATAAGCTTGCCTTGTCGGATTTGCTCTTTCCCTTGCCGGGTTTGCTCTTCTCCTTGTCTAGTTTGCTTACTTCGGAGGTAGCACATTTCATTTTGCTTCCATTCCCAATCCTTCTCACCCATGCTCCACGACGAACCTGTTCCTTGATTGGCACTGGCTGAGTTACCAACTGGCGGCATAGGCGCCATCTCCTGTTGATAACCTTCTTCTTCATATGTACCTGTAACATCATCAAAAACAACTTCTTCGTCCTGTACAAGACTCTCGTATATCCAATTAGCCTCATTTTCAATGATTATAAAATCAGGCGCAGGTAATGCCAACAAATGATGGTTATGGCTAACCAAAGAGTAATAATCATTAAAGACCTTTATCATACCTTGTGTTGTGAGGGTGGCCAGGTCAATTTTTATTTTACCTGTAACAATAGGTTCTTCCCTCGGCAAAGCACCATATCCAAAGTGGTCGGCAATTTGGGTTATCATGCCTCCCACTGATATCTCTCCCGAGTTAGCATTTGCCACTCTTTTCAGATGGTCAGCCGCAAAAGCCGCGACATTGATCAGCTCTTTGTTGGCCATGCCATACAACAGGAATAACTCTTTCTGAGTTGCTACACCTGTGTTGTCTCCTCTACAAAAACAAGGTGTATGCCAAGCCTTTATGTGCATATCTGAAGCATGGGTTGTGGATGCACGATGCCTTTGCCGCCTTTGCGACATACTCGGGATTTCCCGTGATAGCTCTCCAGAAATCACCTACAGCAAAAGTAGTTGGGGGAGCTCTAGGTCCGAAACTAGGCAGCTTCAGGACTTCTCCCAGTTCCACTAAGGATAATGAGTGAGGAGTATTAAACAGACGGAACCTTAATGTTCCAAAATATTCCTCATCGGAACCCGTCCACCCGTGCTTCAACTGAAACTCCAAAGAACTCAAAAATTCGAAAGTTATGCGCTCATAGGTCGGCGCTTCAAATTTCATAAATTCAAGCATGCCTAAAGTATGAAACATCCTATGTACTTCGAATCTCAGTCCTAAATTATCAAGCGTGTCATTACAGATATACCTTGCCGGAATTAACTTACGCTTGACCAATACAGATTATATCCGTTGATGCTCCGGCTCCTCGAACAAGATGTCTTGAGCATTTTCCATACGGTGTGCCCTCTTCCGGGGGCGAGATGGCTCCGCTGCGGCCTTTCCAGTGTCTCTTCTTGGAGGCATTCTCAACTACCTACAAAAATGAACAGACAAATTTCGAAATTTGAATTAGGAAAAAATGTCACCGTAGGAGTGACAAGGGAGATGAGAGAAGCACTTTTTGTTAAGTGAGTATAGGGTTTTGGTGAATGGGTGTTAGAGCAATTGAAGATTCTTTGGTGTGGTGACAATGGAGGTTAGGGTTTTAGAAAAGAAGAGAGTGGAAAAGAAAGCAAGCTTTTGTGAAAAAGAAATCTGAAAAATGACAATTAAGGGCAAATGAGTGGTTTAGTGATAAAAATTCGTGGGCCCCACTCATTTAAAGGATTAAAATTTTTTGAAAAATTGGACCCGCTCTCCTGACACGGGCCGTGTTGCGCAACACGGGCACCCGTGTCAGGCCCCTACATCAACAAAAAGCAACATAATAAGGAAGGACTGCTAAGACTATACAACACTAGCCGTGTTGCTCAACACGGGCCGTGTTTCTCAACACGGGCACCCGTGTTGCACCCCTGTATTTCCACACATCCTCAACCTCAAATCCTCATATCATCCTGACACGGGCACCCGTGTCAGGGCCCTGATTTTTCGAAAAAATGCATTTTTTCACCATTCGGACCATTTTTTCTTTCTTTTCTTTCTTTTCTTTCCTCTACCGACTCTGTGAGACGTTGTTCGACCTACCTACAAAATGAACAAATAAAGATTAAATGAAACCATCATGGGTTGCCTCCCACGCAGCGCTGTGTTTAATGTTGCATGGCTCGACGGTCATTTGTCCATGAAAATAAGGCTTCAACCTTTTCCCGTTCACTTTGAAGATGACCCCGTTAGATTGATTCTTTATCTCAACTGCCCCAATACAGCTCCAACCGTAATATCACTAGCATCGCACATAATTTCAAAGGGTAGAGACCAATCGGGAGCAATAACAATAGGTGCCGACACTAATTCTTTTTTAAGTGTCTCAAAAGCATCGGTGCACTTCTTATCAAACACAAAAACCTTATCTTTAACCAACAGAGTAGTTAAAGGTTTGTCTATCTTCGAGAAGTCTCTTATGAACCTGCGGTAAAATCCCACATGTCCTAAGAAGCTTCTTATACCTTTCTCGTTAATCGGCGGTGGTAGCTTTGAGATTACTTCCACTTTCGCTTGATCAACTTCGATCCCTTTTTGTGAGATCTTGTGACCAAGAACAATGCCTTCTCGTACCATAAAAAGACATTTTTCCCAGTTAAGGATTAAATTACTTTCCTGACATCGCTGCAAAACAAGTGAAAGGTTAGCTAAACAGTTATCAAATGAAGATCCAAACACGGAGAAATCATCCATGAACACTTCCATGTGCTTCTCTAGCATATCAGTAAAAATGGATGCCTTGCATCTTTGGAATGTAGCGGGGGCATTACATAGCCCGAATGACATCCTCATATATGCAAAAACACCATAAACGTATCCGGAGTAACCATCCAAAAACCAATAGTAATCATGTCATGCTAGTCTCTCCAACATCTGGTCAATGAACGGCAACGGAAAATGATCTTTTCTTGTAGCCAAGTTCAATCTTCTATAATCAATGCAAACTCTCCATCCAGTAACAGTTCTAGTTGGAATTAACTCATTTTTTCATTAGTTATTACGGTTGTTCCTCCCTTTTTGGGCACCACATGGATCGGGCTCACCCAAGCACTATCTGATATAGGATAGATCAATCATGCATCTAATAGCTTAACAACTTCCTTTCTCACAACCTCCTACATCACAAGGTTCAATCTCCTTTGGGGCTGCACAACCGGTTTGTGATCCTCTTCCAGGAGTATTTTGTGCATGCACACAGTAGGACTTATACCTTTAAGGTCTTCAATTTTCCACCCAATCGCTCCCTTAAATTTCTTAAGAACTCCAATCAACTTGTCCTCTTGCACACTTTTCAAATTAGCTCTAATAATAGCGAGACATTTTTCTTCAGTGTCGAGAAAGACATATTTGAGATTTTCAGGTAGTTGTTTCAATTCGGATATCTTCGGCTTGTCTTCACCTTCATCAACCAGTATAGGTTGTCTTAGCTCTTCCCACCGATGAATTCTAACTCTTTTCAGGATTGGTTGAGTTTCAAGCATTTCTACCACTTCCATATCACTACTTTCAACTTCCTTATCATCTTCAAAAATAGACATACTCAGTACCCTTTCTAGTGGCAATTGGGACACACTTTCTAAATGTTCACTAGCTTCCACTTGTTCTAACACTTGTATGTTACTACTAGTGCCAACATCATCTTTATACTTCAAAGTGTTCCTAACATCAATTTTTAACTCTTCATCGTACACTTTCAAAGTAAGTGTTCCCCCTTCCATATCTATCATAACTCTCCCGATTTCTAAGAATGGCCTGCCCAAAATTAATGGAATTTCTTCATCTTCAGGCATTTCAAGAATCAAGAAATAAACCGGAAACACAAACTTGTCCACTCTCACCAGGACATCATGGACTACTCCATATGGCCGCCTCACATAATGGTCTGCAAACTGGAGAGTCATCCGAGTATCTTGAACAACACCAATACCCAACTTTTTGTAGATGGATAGAGGCATTAAACTAATGCTCGCTCCCAAATCAATGAGAGCTCTCTTGAATGACCGGTCACCAATGGTGCATGGAATGGTGACAACTCCTCTGTCTTTTTTCTTCACCGGAATCTTTAGTCCCTGCAAAATAGCACTACAAGTTCTGGTTAGAATAATAGGTTCAGCTCCCATGGTCCTCTTATTAGCAATGATATCTTTCATGAATTTGGCATAGGTGGGCATTTGCTCAAGTGCTTCAAGTAATGGAATATTCAGCAACAACTTCTTGAACAACTCTAGGAATTTCTCAAAATTCTTCTCTTGCAGTCCTTTCTTTTTGTTTCTTGTTGGATAAGGAAGTTTGATCACCGATTTTGGTTCTACCGTTTTTTATTTGATTTTCGGTGTCGGGGTTACTTCTTCCTCTTCTTCAACAACTTCATTCTCTTTTATTTCCAGCTCCACTTCAATCATTTGATTTTCACTCTCAGAATTATCTTTCACCTATTCAGTATCTTTACCTCTTCGTGTTGTGACTGCATTGACTTTGTGATTATCTCTTGGATTTGTTACAGTTGCACTTGGAAGAGCCCCTGGAGTTTGGGGAATAGCTAGATGTTGGGCAATTTGGCTCATTTGCACTTCAAGGTTCTTGATAGAGGCTCTAGTATTCTTGAAGTTACTCCTTGTTTCTTCTTGGAATTGAGAATTGTGAGCCGCCATCTTTTCAATGGCAATTTCCCAATCAGCCTTTCTTGGAACTGGTGGCTGATATTGTTGTTGCTGGGGCCGATATTGTTGCTGGCCTTGAACCGATTTTTGAATGTTCCCTTGTTGATCTTTCCAAGAGAATTTGGGGTGATTTTTGCACCCCGGATTATATGTGTTGGCATACGGATTGTTCTGCCTCAAAATATTATTCTGTTCAACCTGTTCTTGAGTTGCCAAACAATGCATGGCAAAGTGTGGTCCACAACAAATCTCACAAATCATTGCTTGACCTGGTTCCACCTGAGCCACTGTCTGTATGCTAAGATTCATTTTCTTCAGCCTTCTTTCAACTTCTGCAGCTATTTGATCTTCCATTTTCACAACTTGCTCTGTCAGCTATAAATCAATCTTACCATCTAGTTGACTCACAGTGCGATCATACAATTCAAGATGTTTATTAGCAGCAATTGCTTCTATGATTCTTTTAATACCAGTGGCTGTTGAAAAGTTTGTTGAGCCACCTACAACAGTATCTATGAGCTGTTTTGTCTTGAGTCACAACCCATTCACAAAGTATTGCATCTGCTCGATCGCGTCAATATCATGTGTAGGACACGCGGTCAAACACCTTTTGAATCTTTTATATGCATCTCCAAGTGATTCACCCTCTTTTTGTTTAAAATTAACAATATCATATCTTTTCTGGATGAAAACTAAAGCAGGAAAATATTCGTTGAGGAATGTTGTTTCCATCTCTAGCCAAGTCGTGATACTAGCAGCTGGGAGTGAGTAGACCCATTCTTCTGCATCATCAGTAAGTGTAAAAGGAAACATCACAAGTCTTTTTTCTTCCTCAGAATGGCCTTCAATCTTCAAAGATGTAGTGGTAGTCGGGAATCTCTGAAGATGCTTGTTGGCATCCTCATTGATTCTTCCAGCGAGAGGTTTTCTCTCCAACTGGCGAATGGTGGACGGATGTAATTGGAAGTGAGCAACATTCATCGGTTGAGTAACAATAGTCATCTGGTTAGGTTGGGCATTAGCCCCTCCATAATCACCTAACAGCCTTTCTACAGGAGGTTGGTTTCCTGCCATGTTATCAAATCCTGGATTTGTCTCCCTTTCTGAGTCTGAGTCACTATGCTCAGAGTGCACATATATGTCGTCCTCTGTTTCCTGATTCAGGACACTTGAACCAGTATCTGCCAGTCTTTCAATTCTTGCCTTGCGGCGTCGCTCGTGCAAAGCTCTTTCTGGTTCTGCGTCTAAGGAAAACTTAGCTGAGGTCTGACCTCGCATAAACAGTTAGACACAAATTAGATAACAAATTTCAATAACATAAAATAATAAACTGAGAATAAAATAAAATTTTAGTCGCAGAGCAACAAAATTTCAATTGAAATAAAAAAATTAACTTAATTTTTGACAGTCCTCGGCAACGGCGGCAAAAACTTGATGGGAAAATAGCAAGTGTACTATTTTTCCCACTGTAGTAATCTTAAGGGAAATTCCCCGAATATCGATCTCGAGGACTGCGTATCAAATTAAGTTATTTACTATTTCAAGTTGAACAAAAGTTTATAAGGGTTTGTTTAGATTTTCTCAAAAGACTTGTAAATATAAAATCTAGGAAAATACTATTAAGGATGAAAAATATGAGAATTGTGCTAGGGAGGGTGTATGAGAAATTCTTATAATGACTAATTGTTTATAATCGTTAAAATATCACTGCAACTAAATCATTACCGCCTTATTACAATAGTTTTCCAACTATATCCAATTCCTTGATCGTGTAGAATGAATATCAAGCATTTGTATATCAAAAGTTTTTGCGGTTAAATATGATATCCCAATTCCTTGGTGATATACGATAAAAAGTTTTAATTGAAAAACGTTAATTGGGCATTCCTACAATCTGTCAACCGATTATTAAAAATCTAATTTTCCAATATTGATTTTTCTTACAATAAAATCAATCAACCAAAACAATGAAGATAAAAGCAGTGAAATTCATAAAATTAAGTTCAATGTCATTACAATAAACTCAAGGACACCCCCTAGTATTGGGGGGTTTAGCCACTCATAATCCAAACAATGAAAATCACATACATAAGGAAAAGAAACATTACAATATAAAAAGGATTGATTGGATCGTCAATTGCTTCCGTGTTTGATCGGTCCGACTTCTCCTCTAAAATCCTTTGTTTTCCTTTGCGTGATAATTCTAATATTAGAAAGTGTCCTTTTTCTGGTTACGATCAACCTAATGTATCAAATTACAAAATTACATGCGAAACGTCCAAAATGCCCTCAGCACAAGAGACCAAAGAAAAATCTTGCATTCCGGTGCCATGACACGGGCTGTGTCGTATGACACGGGCACCCGTGTCATGCTACTGGACTCCTGCACACGTGCCTTCAATGGGGACCTATGAAACGGGCCGTGTCAGGTGACATGGGCACCCATGTCAGACTTCTGGACCCCCTTTTTCTCTAATTCTTCGCCCACGAATCGCCGTTTCCTTCGTATCTGATCACTGACGTGATATCTGCCTGAAAATACACTAAAAACAACCAAATTAAATGCACCAACGATATAAGAGATAACATGTAACATCCTTGCCACATAACGGAATAACATGAAATAATCTAAACATAAGACTCGAAAACGCACAAAAACATAGAAAAACAACAACTAACATGTCTTGAAATAATAACTGGAAATCACCGATCAGCAGCATTACGAGTTGTTTCAGAAGAGAGAAAATTCAACAAATGGAGGTATCTCAAACCACTCATCGCCAAAGCAAAATTGGCCAGAAAAGACATGGACAATAAGAGAGGATCAGAGAATATTTGGCATGCAATGACATTCATACAAGATCTATAATTCCTTTTTCCACCTTTTATCAAAACATTGAGGACAACGTTTGGTTTAAGTTTGGGGGAAGAACTTTAGTGCTTTCAATTTATCGCTTTTTAGTTTCAGTTTGTTTCTTTATTTAGTCATATGTGTTATGAGTCAAATTTTTACTTAATTTTTTCGTTGTTTGAAAATTCCCTAAAACATGGCCCCATTTTAAAAATATTTTGTTCTGATTCATTGGCATGACACCAAATAAGTTACATTATTTTGCTTAGGCTATGTTAGGCTGGACTTGGGAATGTTTTGAAAAGATCGATACCATTTTTACACCCTAGAGTCTCCAATTATGTGATGTTAGTTTAGATAGGCATTATGCTGAGACCATGATATAAATTTCTATGTAGCTTCTTGATTAGTTTGTCTTAGCAGTCAGCACCACCCTTAGATAAGAACTAAGTAACAAAGTGATGCAAATATGTGTTGATCTCAAAGTTGTGTTTATGTGATTTCATAGAAAAATGTGAATCAAATATATCTTCTTATTAAGTTAGGTGGTCCTCACCCGACCATTTAGCCCAAAGGAGCAGAATCTTGAATTCGTAAGCAAAAGAGAAAGAAAAGAATTTTTGTGTGAATAAGAGATCAAACACTAACAGGTTCGATTACCATGTAAGCAAAAGGATAACGGGCTTAATGTGATTGTGCAAGAATGAAAAATAATCGAAATAGAATGGTTAAAAGTAGGTCGAAGTATAATATCATGATTCCGGTTGATGTTGCATAGAAGGGGAATCTTTTTCCGCTTTAGGCGGATTTGTGTCATTACGGTATCCTTAATTTCACTATTTAGTACCTATCCAGTTAACATTAGACTAGAATTTGAGTATCTTACCATTTGGTTTTGTCGTGCCTAAGAGTCGAACGATGCACTTAATTATTTACCTATTATGGAATTTGCTTGAGGACAAGCAAAAGCCTAAGTGGGGGGGAGTTTGATGACTCGATTTTGTATAGTTTATTTTGGTTCATTTCGCGCATTTCTTATTGTAAATTTATCTAGTCTTTACTATTTTAGCTGATATTTGCTTATGTTTCTCTTTGTTTAGTCTTGACAGGTGTTTAATCGGCAAGTATGGAAAAAGGAGCGAAAATGGAGCTAAATACTGGAGAAAAAGAAACACAATTGCAAGTTCTGGTCCCCCTAGATGAATGGCGCTATCCATTTGCCCTGCTTAGGCGAATGGAGTTTTCCATTACTAAAAAAAGAGGGAAATTTGGATTTAAACAAATGGCGTTCGCCATTTGCAAACGATGTTCGCCATTTTGCGCGGGAGCAGTTTTTCAGCAGCTCTTTAAAGGTTCTGCTTCAGTTTGAATTCAAATCGTTCGAAGACCTCTTGGATCCAAAATTGTATATAAATAGAGAACTCTAGGGCTGCATTTATCATCCTAAAATTGAGCGGAAGCGCTACCGAATCACATTTTAAAATTAAGCATAAATTCACCGTTCAAAACAGCAATTACTCATACTGAGGAATTGCTGCAACTTTGTATTTCCTATTTCCTTGTATTGTTGTATCACTTAAAGTATCAATACAAATCTTGATGCAATTTTAGTATTCGAGTTCAATTCTATTTACCGCATTTTACAGGCTCTTTATTTATCGCTTTATTATTATTGTTATCGTAATCTATAATTGTTCAAGCATGTTGTCCTTAATTATGTGTATCATGTTTAGTTTGTTTATGTTTAATTACATATCATTAAATATAATTAGAGCCCGTAGTTTGAGGACCGTCGTCTCGATGGGACTCTGTAGGATAACCGACACTACTTGTATGTTTGAAATTCTGGTTTTGTTCTCTAAGTTAAATTTAGGTAGACTAGTCGCGACAGCGAGAGGCTATTTAACAACATTTAGTCACGACAGTGAGAAATGCACTAAGATGATTCCAACAGAGATAAAGTTTGAGGTATGCGTCAGATAGTAGGCACAAAACACTGGATCCTAAACACAACGAGAGCGTTTTAGGTATTCTTACCCGTTTTCAAAGAGCGCCTTTTAATTACCGAGCGAGCGAGAGCAAAATCATGGTATTATCGGGCGTGGCTCGGTTAATAGAGTGAGAGTGAGATTAGGCCTTTAGATCGGTACTTCCTTCATAATAACTTTAACATCCTTTTCAGCCCCGAAACCTATATAGTCCCTAAGAAGCTCGAAAATCATTATATGGTCTCATTTCCCTTATTTGTTTTTAAACCCTTTTATTTTAGTTATTTCCTTATCTTTTTTATCCGTGACAATCTCTAGCCTTAGCTTTTCACCGCAATGATAGATTACAATAGTGTGACATTTGTCTCTGTGGATTCGACAATCTTTTATATTACTTCGATTTTTCGTGCACTTGCGAAGCGATCAGAAGACAATGGGATCATTAGTTTAAATCAAAACAAAATATAAATTAAATTACGAAATTCACGAACATGATGCAACCGGAGTTCAATGGTTGTTATACCCCAAATATTTCCTACCTATACTTAATTTTGTTTCAAGTTTATTAACCATTATTCAAAACATCCAAAAATATGTCATTGACTGAGTTCAGGGTTTGTGCGAAAAGTCAGGGTTTAATTGAGATCGACAAGTCAAGTGTGTGTATGGTGTGGCTGAAGTTCGGGTCCAATTCGAGGGTTTTGTGTATGGAAATTATCAAGATTCGGTTTAGTTTCAACCAAATGCTATGTGTAGTGCAATATCCATTTCGGTTCATAATTATATCCATTTCCAAAAATATTCAGTTTTATTCATTAACCTTTTTCCCAATTATCCAATTATTCCTTTTATCATCTATTTTATAAACTCATCATTATTTTTTATTCCATTTATTTTATCCAAATCCATTTTTATTATTTTTTAGATTTTAAACCAATTCACATCAAGAAATTACCACACAAAAAATCATTGCATTTAAGACCCATCCAATTTCATGTCATTAAAACCAATTTAATTGGTATCACTCTACGCCCATTTACCATCCAAATATTAAAAAAGAGTATATGCATTTTCTTATTATTAGGCCCATTATCCCATTGCATACCATTATCTTACCCAAAAAAATAGAGAATGCAATATTACACGAAGTATTAGCAACATGAAATTCCATATTCCAGCTGCATCCCCACATACACAACTCACAACGCATAATCAACAACATATTTTTTCATGAAAAACTTGTACACAGAGCAAAATTCCTTCCAAATGAATTCCCATACAAACTAAGATCCCACTCACACAAGGACCCCACACAATTCACGTTCTCCACCCAACTTTTTCCAAACGATCCGCAGAAACGACAAACGCCAGCCAAGCACCTCATTCCATGGCACAAATGCAAAATGGATTCCTTTGAACAACTTACAAAATGAAAATGGCGATTTTACTGCAATGAACTCCCAAGGATATTTCTCATATCTTTACTCTCAGGTCTCCCGATGTCACCCTTCACAATCTCTATATAACAAGTCCCTCTTCCTCTCTTTCGACAAGCTTGGAAACCTTAAAAGCATGTTGTGTAAATTCTTTTCAAATCCAAGTTTCAATACCTTCAAAACCTTCTTTTTCCATCTTCTTTGAACACTCTTCCACAGACGGAAACAAAACCAGAGAGATTTTACTATTAGATAGAAAAAGATGAGATGCGAGAGAAAATTGTGTGAAAACACAGAAACAAAAGTAAACCTGAGACGGAAACATTCACAAATCCGCCGCGAGATCTTCGAAAAAGAGATCGTGAACACAGAGGAGGATTAGAACCATACCTGAAACAAATCGTAACGATTTGTTTTTGTGATGGTAAAGCTTCTGGCTTAGCATAGATCTATGTTTGCTATGAGTGTTTGAGTGATTTAATGTTGTGACACATTGTTTGATGGCGAAAATCGTTTTTTCAAAGAGGAAGGGTGATTTGGAAGCATCATGTTCCTCTGGTTGTTTGTTTTCTGCTGAACTATTTTTGAACTCATTCTCAAAAATCCTTTCAATTTTATTATATGATTTTAGTATAAGTCTTTAATAGTTGGTCCAACATGGGTTTAACCAAAGAGAATTTCGTTGATTTTTTGTGCATAATCTAGCGTTTCCGTTTTATTTATCGGTTTAGTATTAAATGAGGTGTCGAGAATGGAATTTTGTTTTTTAATTTGAATTTATTGATCCCTTGATAGTTGTGTGAGTATACATTTACTTGGAGTAAGGAAATGTTTGGACGGTTGTAAAAAGTTCAGATAAGGTTTTCCACCTTTTTAAATCAATTTCAGTGGGGATGGGGCATTCTGGACCCAACACGACCTTTTTTCCACTATTCGCACCCTCACGGCCCAATACACTCCTTCTGTTTATTTTATTTATTTTTTACTTGTTTCTTGTATTTATTTACTTTCTAAAAATCTTCTAGTTATTTTAATTTAAATATTTTAATTTGACTTTTCATTTTGGGCCGATGATATATTAAAAGATTTTGAGTTGCCGATTTCCTTAAATTGATGAAAATCGATCAATATGAGGCAATTTAATTTAGTTTTTTATTTATTATTTTATTTTCGATTTATGGTCGATGAACATCTAGATCTTGAGATTCGTTGCAAGCCGAATTGAAATCTCAATTAAATGATTAAACCATTTTATTTCCCCTTTGGGAATTATTTTATTGCACTTTATTTTATTTTTAGCACTTCGTCGATGAAAGTCTACAAATCGAGATTATCACAAATCTTTATTAAGACGAGACCATTAATCGGTTTCCTTTTTGCATTTTGATGCATAAATTGACGCTCGAATTCTCATAGAATGATTCTAACATTGAATCGATTATAAGATAGTTTTCGACGCTTTCGAATTAACCTCAGGTCCAACGCCTTCAAATAGTTTAGGACACTTCACACACGCTTCCTCTCGGGAAAATAGAACGAACCTTTTATTTCGTGAAATCCCGTGTAATTTACTAGGTATCCCTCTCCCGATTCTAGGAGTTCCCCTAGGTACTAGGTTAGATCTCTTTCTTCTTTCGCAGACCCTTGGTCTAACGCCAAGTGGAATCCTAACCTTGCGAGCAGAGTGCATTGTGCCTCGCTAATAAAACTTCCATTTGCATTCATTGATAAGTCGAGTGCATTGTGCCTGACAATTAACCTTCAAAAAACCAAAACGTCTTTTTAGACCCAAACCCTTGATCCAACGTCAAGCGGTCTTAGGTAATTAAAAACTTTAATAAATACAAGAAGAATTATACGCCTCGAGCCTTAAGCGGTAGAAAGTAGGATAATGGGAATCCCGTTACTCACTCTGATTATTTCGGCACTGGACGTTTGTACGGATCAATCAGAATAAACTATCCATAATATTTATTGCAATTCGACTCCTAAATCCTTTTTTCGAAGAAAGGTAATAAAACAAACACCAATCACCCGTAGTAGGCCAAAATATGAAGCTTTGACTTTCCCATTGCACGAGGGAATACGTAGGCACGAGGATCTCAATCCTTGCCGAGCCCCTATGATCAATAAACCCTTATTTTAACAAGTAATGCTTATGCATAGACATCCCTTTGTGCGTGCCAAATTAGATGGTTCTCATCGAGAACAATGGATGTAGGGGGTGCTAATACCTTCCCCCTACATAACCGACTTCTGAACTCAGGAAATGGTTTGCGACAACCTTGTCTTATCCCTACTTAGTGGTTTTATCTATATTTACCCTTTCCCTCTTTGGGAATAAACAAAATTAGGTGGCTACTTTCATGTCAGCCCAGCCGCGACCGTGTTCGCGAGGATCATATTTTTCGAGGTACGACAGCTGGTGACTCTACTGGGGAATGGTTCACTCCTATGCAAGTCAAGTCTAGTCTAGGTTGTTCCATGCTTGTTTGGATGTTTTCCTTTATGTTTTACTTCTTATTTTATCGCTTTCTTTATTGCTTTCCATATTGTATCTATATTGTGGCTATGTGGTACTATGAAACGATACTTTGATTGCAAAGGAAACTTGAGTGAAAAGCTCTATACCCGAGCTTATGAGTACAAACATAAAATTAAGAAAGGTTGTGTAGTATGGGCTCCCGATACAAATGCTCTCGTGGATGGTCGATACGAAGACCTCGCTTGGATTAGATTCTAGTGCAAATACTAACGACCGTCATACTTATGGTGTGTACGATCAGTGTTTTCATTAGGATCGTCTACTCTAAGGACCTTAGAACCTTAAACTTTTTGGCTCAAACAAAGGGTTGATGGTCGCGTAGTGTGGGGCACCGAGGGGTTACTCTCGTGTAGTTCGATACGAAGAATTCACTCAAAATAATCTGTCTCAATGGAGTTGACTCACTTTCGAACTGCCGACATGTCCAGCGAACAATTAAGACAAGTTCATAACTCTGAGACTTTTGTTTGAAACCTTGTGTCGATGGTTGCATAGTATGGGGAACTAGGGGTTCCCCTCATGTAGTTCGATACGAAAACCTCACCCAAACGAGATTCACATGGGGGAGTCAATCAACCCTCCTTTTTATGGCGTTTCTGATGAAAAGCCATATGGATCGTTAACTTTGGGGTTCTTTCAAACTTTAGAGCCTACTCGGTGAGCTCCAGGTGAGGAGAGCAATCAAAGTATCCTTCATTTGTACCTTTGGTCCTATGATCATGGATCGTACATTTCATTTGCATACCATATGCATTGCATATCATTTTCCTAAAACAAACAAAAAAAATTCATCCATCCTTTGTCCATAACTTGCAGTTGATTCTCGACACTTGTATCATACTTGAAGTAACTTTGAGGATAATGGATCCGTTGGAGCAAAGTCATGCTATGTTAAGAGGAGATGTGGACTCAATGAAGAAATAGGTGGACCAACTTGTGGAGGCCATGATAGCTTTGGCAAAAAGAGAAGACAACATTCAATGAACGACAATTGAGAATTCTATTGCACAAAAGTGTCACATTGTCCAAGATGGGAATTCTTCATACGTTGATGTTGTAGAATATCATAGCTTCACATTCTCTGCGCCTAATTCCAAAGGGTAAAACTTGGTGGTGAATACCAAACAATCTCAAGATCCTGAGTTTGCTGAAAGATGTCGAGTTTTGGAAGAGAAGTTTGAAGCCTTAAAAGGACATAATGCTTTTGGTCTGAATGCTACTGACTTGTGCTTAGTACCTGACGTGGTAATCCCTCCAAAGTTCAAAATGCCAAAATTTGAGAAGTATGAAGGAGATAGTTGTCCAAATAATCATTTGGTGATGTTCTATAGAAAGATGACCACTCATACTAAGAATAATAAATTGATGATTCATTGTTTTCAAGACAGTTTGAGTGGAGCATTATTGGGTTGGTACATACAACTAAAGAGTAAGCACATCCAGTCATGGTTGGACTTGTCCAGTGATTTTATAAATCAGTACGACTATAATCTTGACATGGATCCAGACTTCATGCAGTTGCAAGGGTTATCTTAAGAAAGCGATGAATTATTTAGAAAGTATGCCCAAAGATGGAGAGATTAACCGCTCGTGTTCAACCACCAATCTTAGAAAAATAATTGGTTGACTTGTTCATGGATACCTTGCAAAGCCCGTACATCGAAAGGATGATAGGCAGTTCATTTCCCGGCTTTTCACAATTGGTGTCAGTAGGAGAACGCATTAAGAGCCTACTAAAGAGTAGAAAAGTACAAGGCACCTCGGATGCCCAGACTAGTGAGAGTGAATTAGTTTTCAGTTCCCAAGAGTAGGAAATTAATGAAGATTGGGAAGTTCCACATGCTCTACCCCTAGTGCCTTATCAACAGTACCCATGCAGGTAAGTTGTTCAGAGCTAGAAAGCTTCTGGATTTCCATATTAGATGCAAATCCCTCTATATGGTCAAAATCCTCATGTAAATAGAGGATCTCCTCAATACTGACAAAAAATTGCACATCAACGTTTATGCCAATCGCAACATACTCCACAATGGTGTCCTTACTATACCAAAAGACCAAAAAGGCATTTTGATCCATTGCCAATTTCACACAGTCACATACTTCCACAATTGATCAACAATGGATTGGTAGAGCCAAAGAAATTGGATCCAGTGTGTGACGCCCTGATTTTATAAAGTATTTTTATAAAATAAATACCAAGGGTATGATGGTGTATTTGGAATAATAAGTGGAGGAGGTATTTTATTTAAATAATGATAATATAATGAGGTGGTATTATTATTATTATAATATTGTTATTTAATAAATAAAATAAAATATAAGTTGGAGGTTTGAGGGGTAAGGTTGTAATTTGATTATGTTATGAAAAGGGGAGAACACGATACATTTTCTCATTATCGTATTTTGACGAAGGAAGGAGGACTCTGGAGAAAAAGGGAAATCAAGGATCAAAAAGCTTCAAGATCAAGGCTTTGCAAGGAATTTGTCAAATTCGAGGTAAGGGGGAGAAAGGGTTCTTTATTGGTGATCTAACATGAATGGGTAATTGAGAGGTCCTTACTCTCTTAAGGATTGTATGAATTTGATTGTTGTTGATGAGTTAATGATATGAGTATGAATATTAAGATTATTAATTTCATATGCTTGAAGTTTGATAATTGAATTGCATGATGTGTGTATTATGAGAACTTGGTCATGAATGTTTTTGTTGATGATGTAAATTGAGAAGAGGAAGAGAAACCTAGGATTTTCCTAATCTAATTTGTGATGTTAGGTTGAGAAGATAATGAGGGATTAGATGTATAAAATAAGTATAAGGACAATATTTGGAGTTTTTTGGGTGATAAATATGAGATATAAGTGATGGAATTCGAATTGGTATGAAATGGGGAGTGAAAAATGAGTTTTGGAAAAAGCTGAATTTTGGGTAGAGGTGGTCTGACATGGGTAGTGTCGCATGACACGGGCGGCCGTGTCAGCCTCCTGTATTTTGCATGATCTTGATTTTTAAAGGAAGAGTTCAGGCCGTGTGACATGGGCCGTGTCATGGGACACGGGGGGGGGGGGGGGGGGGCATGTCAGGCCTCTATTTTGGACAATTTTCCGTATTTTAAAATGGTTTTGTCCTGATTTCTTGTTTGATAACTGTACCAATAGTCTAAGGCCTTGAGGATAGCATCCATGTTTAACTATAGGATCCGACGACCGATAATAAGAGTGTGCGTGTTATATGATTATTGTGGATGTTATAACTTTATTAATATGTCGATTAGAGGGTGTTGATGAGGGAAATGTTTATTATAAGTCTAGAACAATCATAAGAAAGAATGGTTGCTAAACGATGAAGATATTATTGATTGTTAGTATAGTTGATTATATGTCTTGCTTAGACCCCATGATGTAAGGATTGGTAGCGGTGAGGGTCGGAAGGATCATTTTGTATTAGTAAATATGTACAGGGAATGATTGAGAGTGGAATTAATGAGGAGTTCATAGGATATGACATTTGGTAATTAGTGTGTAGGAATATATGTGCTTATGTTGATTTATATGACTCTTGATTATGAACCATATGAATTATGTTGATAATATGTGTGAATATTGTCTGATTATTTATGTGACCCATGTGATGGGAGGTGTGATAATTTATGTGGATCATGAGGATCGTGTGATGTATGATTATTTTCATGCATGTGATTGGTATGAATAAACGCGTTTTATATGCATGTATTATGGGATAATCATGTCTCAGATGGAATGTAAGTGATTATCCAGATTCATTGGGAATCAATGGTGGGGGATGATCGTGTCTCAGTAGGAGCGTAAGCGATGCATCCGATCTGAATCGATGGATAATTGATGAAGTCTGTATCGCATTTGCATTGTGTCATTGAGTCACTTTGCATTGGTTGAATTGATGATGTATGATATGTGTTGATGAACTAATTGAGATATTGATTAATTGTAAAATGTATGATGTGTATTTAATGAATAGAGGTGAGATTACCCTGTAAGATGTTATTTGCACCGCTAATTTATTGAATTGTTTTCTCACCCCTTTGTTGTTTGGTTGCGTATGTGCTTCTTCGGAAATACAAATGATTCAGGTACTTGAGTGTGCTCGTAGTTTGAGTTGTTGGTCGAGTCCTATGAGTCACTCTGATACGTAACATGGGAAATGGGGAATAATTGTTGTTTAATTACTCTTGTTAATAATGGTTACGTATCATGTTTTCTTGAAATTTGTAAATCGAGTGTTGGATAAATTTTTATGGAATTGTGGCGAATTGTCGTTAGTTGAATAAAAAGATAATTTCTGATGTTTTAATAAATAACTATATTTATTTTTTTGTTGAAAAAGTAACATTTCAATTTTGATGAAAACTCTGATTTTTCTTAAATAAATGATGAATTTACTTAATTGGGATAAATGGGTGTTACATTTGGTATCAGAGCAGGCCATTCCATCCGGGCGGGTTGTCGTGTGTCGTTCGTCACGGAGTATACGATATTTTTGCTACCACCAAATGACACCGGGCCAGAAGGGGTACGGACGCGAACGGTCGGTGAAAGGGAGAACATGAAGATGAACTGAAAAGAGTCGCCGGCTAGGCATTTTTATCCCGAAGGAAAGGTAATGCTGCATAAACCTAGAAAAAGATGGATAAGACGGTCGCGAACCAGAGAAACTGAGAAAGGGGGTTGGTTACAACCTGGGAAGGTATTAGCACCCAGATTGTCCGTCGTACTCGACAGGATCCACGCTTGAAAGTTGTGCTTAAAGGGGTAGTGTCAGTGTTGTCTGTGTACAAAAAGCTGGAAAAGAATGTACAGGTGTCAGTGCAAGAAAGATGTGAAGTGAATTTCTCAGGAATGAGGCTTAAAGAAAAATGCTGGAAGAGGGGGAATATACAAAGACTTTTGTTCGATAACAGTTAAGTTATGCCTACGTATCCTCTCGTGCAATGAGGAAGTCAGAACACCGTAGTTCGACTCAAAGAGACTGAAAGATAAATTGACTTGTGAACTGCTTACTTGCCTATGCTCAAGTGTATGACCTGTCTGGCTCAGGCGCAAACTGTCTTGCATTAGACGGAAGAAGCGAGTTCTCGTTTGTGAGTGAAGATGATGAGAAAAGAATCCCGAAGAAGACGATTATTGTTTATTTTTGGTATTTTTAATCTTTTATTGCTTTTGGAGTTTGTCATAAGAAAATAAGCTTAAGCCTAAACCAAGGGTTAGAAAACTCATCACATCTTCCCTCTGATCAGGGGTAATGAGAATACCTTAAGTATGAAGTAAGCACCTCACACTTAATCACCAGGATGTAGGATTAATATCATTAACCTACTTGCATTTATTTAGATGTTTTTGGTATTTTTGTTTAGTGTTAAGTAATGAGTTTAAGCCATAATCAAGGATTTAATGGACCCATTACACCATCCTAATAGAAGGATAATAGATGAGAACATTTAAGCTGAGGAAGATACCTCAACTTAATCCATGATTAGGGATTAACCTCATGACAAAACAAAGCCTTTATTAGAGTGGATTTTAGTTAATGGCAAGATTAAGAAGTGGATTTTAGGGTTTGTAAGACAACTTGAGGGGGACTTGTCCATTAACACTATGGTTAGTCCTTCTTAACCAATTAAGGAAGAAGTAGAACCCTAATGCAAGGCCCAAGTTACAAGCTTATTGTCTTAGTGATTATTAGATGGATTGATTAAGGGATTTAAACACATTAAGGGTTTAACACTTAAGATTAAAGTTATACACTACATCCTAAGAGAAGGATGCAGGCATAATCTTAATCACAAAGCCTTAAAACCCTTAAGGTTTACTCTCTGATTAAGAGATGAGAAAAGAGACACAAAAGATGACACAAAGGTAAAACTAATGGGGGACTAATAAAACCCTAATTATGATCATGCTTGGGTGTTCCTAGGGTTTATGAGGCTTGCAAGAGATCTTCAACGAGAAGCCACCAAGGAAGAAGCATATGAAAGGAGGAGAAGCAGAAGAAGCAAGCCAACTTACTTCACTTAAGAAGATAAGTTGCTTGAAGTAAAAAAGGTGAAGAAGGAACATGAATGAGCAATCTCACTCTAATACAAATACAAAATGCTGCAAGGATGCATAAGAGAGATGAAAAGAGATTGTGAGAAGTGAAGGAAAATTCACTTCTCAAAGTACTTACCACCTGAAATGTTAGCAAAATGGAAATGAAGATGAAATGAAAATGAAATGAATGCAAGGATGCAAACCAAAACCAGAAGAATGTTCATGATGCAAATGATGCTAAGAGATGATGCAAAGGTGTGTCAAGGGTTGTGAATGCTCATACAAGTAATGAGGATGCAAATGAAGCATGAAAGAGGCATGAAAGTTCATGAATGCTCATGAAATGTAATGAATGCATAACATGGCAAATGGATGAAGAAATGATCAAGCATGATTCTAATGTATCCTAGGATGTCTTATATGTCACGTGGATGCAAGAAATGTCATGGCAAATTCTTATATGAATGCTTATGCAAGATGTATGCAAAGGAAGATGAGAAATTAGGGTTTTCATACAACATGAGATGTAAAACTCAAAAACAGAAGCAACTCAAGATAAAAAAATTGAAAATGCAATCAAAAGAACCTTAACCCCATATGATTTCAAACCCAAAAGGAGGAGACCTAACTCTTAACCCTAAGGAAGTTATGATTTTTCTAATTTATCTAGGGTTTTAAGGTACCTAAAGGGAAAAAATGCCAATCAATTCAAAAAGGCAGAAGAAATTTATGACAAAATTATGCTAGAAACTACATGTCAAATGAAGAACAATGCAAAAAGAACCATTGTCATACCATTCTTGGTTAGGCAGAAAAGGATTCTTGATGTTAGGGTTCTAAAATGTGAATTTTATGAACCCTAAATTCAAGAAAATTATCAAAAATGGTTCAAAACCAAAAAGAAATTTGTGTGGATGGTATGACAATGTCTCTAAATGTTTAAAGATGCAATATGAATTTTTTGGGATTTTTTAGAAACCTAGATGATATTTTAATTAATTAATTTTCATTAATTAATTAAAATAAACATTTAAATGTTTAAAAAAATTATTTTTAATGTGAAATATAAAAATAAAAATATTTTTGGGTTAAGAAAATTATTTGAAACAAAAATGCAGAAAGAAAATATTTTTTGGATTTTTTATGTATTTTAAATAAATGATTCAAAATTAAATGAGAAAAATGAAATTAAAATTAAATAAAATGGAAGTATGCTGAGTGGAGGGATGAGATTGAATCTGGGGAAGGTTTGATTGACTGCACGCCAGATCCTGTGGCTGGAATTCAAACTTAACTAAACCTAATTAATTAATTATTTAATCCTAATTAATAACTAATGAAGTGATCTGGTCCATTCAACGTGCGCGGGAGATGAAGATCCAAGGGTCCTAATTCAAACAAAAGCCCTAACCCTAATTATCACTTAATGACTTTCAGGTCACCGGAGAAGAGCTCCGATCGTCTTCTCCGGTGACACCCTCACCTGAAAAACCCTAACTTCTTCCCTAGCTTATTTCTGGAGCTCTAAAGCTCCAGATTAACTCTTCTCACTCCCCTGAATCCAAATCCACCCTCAAATCACATTTCTTTTCACTCAAACTCAAGATCCGAAAAGAAACATAAACATGGCAAATATTTCATACAATCAGTACAAGCTCGTTTCTACACCATTTTCAAATTTTCAAAGTCCAGAATGACCAGTGAAGCATGCTTATTCATTTTGTAACATAAAAGAGAGGTTCTGGAAAAATAAATTCAAATGGCTACCTGAGGTGGAGCTTTTCACCCTGGAGCTTTCTGGCCACTTCCTTGGTGCAAAATGACTCTAATGAACCTCCTGAGACAGTTGCAAAGCTTGGAAAGCTTTGAGAATGGATGGTTTGAGTGGTAGCAATCCAACTGGTCAGAAATCGTGTTTGGTGTATGGAGTGTTTTTGGTTGTTTCAATGGTTGGTTTGTGATCAGTGAGTGATTTAGAGACGACTGGTGGAATTAGTTTGAAGATTGAGTGAGTGAGCTATGAGATTCGAAATTTTTTGCAAGAGGGAAAGATTTTGTGAACTTGATGATTCTTAGGTTTCAGCTTGTGTTCTTGTGTGTTATGATCAACATTTGGTCCACATATCAAGTTGTGATAGGTCAAAGGAGTGGTTGTGCCCTATGGTGATTGGTATGACCTTCTTGCAAAAAGTAACCAACTTGTGTACTTGAGGTATGGGCAAGGATGCAGCTGGCCTTTGGTCATGTCCATGCGCATATGTCTTCAAGGAAGTCCACAAATTCAATCTTGATGCAATTCAGCATGTGGGAATAAAGTTATGGGGTGTTTTGCAATTATGTGAAGTTTTGGCCCCATTGAGAAATCTTGATGTTCAAGGCATGTAATCTTGCAATTCCTTGGGTAATTCTGATCTAGAGGAAATGCAATATGATGTTATGATGTATTGAAGTGTGTTTGAAGTCACAAAATAGCTTGGCAAGTGGTTTTGCAAAAATCCCTCTTTGGTGCATTCTTGAAAATTATGGGATTTTTGCCAACTTTGACAAGCCATATCTTGAGTGCCAAAATGAATTAGGTCTTGTTCTTGTACTTTTTGAAAAGGGAATGATCCAATCTACAACTTTCATGACCAACAATTTTTCATGTGAAACATTTTTTGTTGAGAAAGAAGAGGTTGAAAAACTTTCCCAAAATGGAAAGTTTACATTACAAGTCATTTCCATTTTTGGCAACTATTGGTTTAGCTCATTTTTCTTCAAATTTGTGAACTTCTAAGCATTTCAATGATCAAATAAAGATCATATAACTTCAATTTGATGAAAAATCCACTTTGGTTCCATGGATGGGGGCCTTAGATGCCCTGATTTTGCTCTGACTTGCTCAAGAAGTTACCCAGTGATCAGATGACTTCCACAATGAATTTCTTCATAAAACTTGGTATGTATGATCTTTATAACATATTGAGACCAATAGAAACAAGAATGACCAAAATATTTGGAGTTATGGCCTCTGAAACCAAAACCCTAATTTCAGGTCATCTGTGCAGTTAAACCCTAGCTCTGCTTCCATGCTTTGCCAGTTCTTGTGATTCCTTGACTTCCTTGATCTTTGAAGGATAAAATATGATGATTGAACATACATGGACCCTCTTGAGATGATTGAAGACATTTGGAGTGGCTCAGATGGATCCTGGATTGCTCAGATCACAAACCCTAGATGCAGATGAACTTGAACTAATGCAGTGAAGCAAAAATGATATGATTAAACTAATGAAAATATGAAATATCACAAGCCACAGTTCGAACTTAGTTAGGGAAAATTTGGGGTGTTTACAGATATGTGTGTGAAACACTATCGGAACTTGCTTGCTAGCTAGTTGTTTGTTTGTAGATGTTTGTTTAATATAAGTGGGGGAGAAGTTATTGCTTCTCCTGAGATTTGGCTTGTAGTGTGTTGGAATGGCAGATGTCACTAAGGTTGGCGTTAACTATGGATTTGCTTGTGAATCAAATTAGTTCACAAGATGCAAGGAACGCTATTAGAGTTGGGAGATATGGCTTATGACCATCATGATTTTCGGCTACTTATTGACAACTTGAGGAACTGATCACCCTCAACCCCTTGTCGATAGTAAACAGAATCGTGTTGGATGCAAAATACACATTTCTCAGCGGAGATAGTATGTTCAGTAGACCAGTTAGAGTAGAGTCAGAGTTATTAGTAGCTTAAAAGAGAAGATGCGGATTTCAGTATCTGAAAAAGAGATGGATTTAAGGATTGATTATGTTGATTAGATATTACTAATGGTTACTCCTCATGAGTAGGAAGTGAATTTGAGATGGATGATTGTAAACAGTTGAATGTTGTATCTACTGGGTACGTAGAGGAACGTTTGAGAAGGACTCCGACGTCTGATTTTGTAGCGTATATGGTATTGATTGGGAGTAAGGTTACAGTGATAGGTCGTTTGTAGAGACTGAATTGTATTTGTGTTTTGAAGAATATTTTAGCGGTGTTGTTATAAGTAAATATGGGACTATTCCTTGGTCGGCCATGGTGCTAAGAGGAATAGTTGGAAGAATCATCGACAAAATGGATTGTGAGAGCAAGGGTGCCTTATGGGGAAAACTTTGGTGTTATTGATATAGGAAGATGAGGAGGTGAAGTTGCATGTTGATTAGTGAATATTATGAGGATTCACAATTACGAAGGGAATAAATTGGACTCGATTGATGAAGGGTCAAGAGTGAGTTGGTATTCATCCGTAGTATTGATGTTCTTGTGAGTTGGATTAAAGTGCCTACCAGGACCTTGAGTTAGTTGAAATTTCATAAGCATGTTATAAAGAGTAGGTGATAATTGGAACCAAATGTTAACATGTCATGTTGGATAAATTTACTTCGTTGAAGGTTGTAGAAGAGAGATTGAGGAAGTAAGTACTGAGCTATGTTTTGGCATAGTATGATAAGAAGTGGATGAGTTTTTGAAAATACGAAGGTGTAATTTCTGTGGAAATTAATTATAACCATGTGTCTTCATAAGGTAGAGATGTTGAGCTATTTCCTTAGGAGTATGGTGTATGTTGATACAACAGAGTATGGATAGGTTCATATATGTTTTGAGACGGTGAACCGTAAGCTACAAGATTGGTTAAAAGCTATTTGTCGTGATTATTGTAAGAAGAAAGGAGGGAAAAATGAGTATCATTGTATGTTTTGGACTAATAAGACAAATGTAAAGTATTAGTGTACAATAATTTTCTTTCTGGAGTTTATGAATTAAGGGTCTAATTAATGTGGAATTGGAACGTTGGAAGGATAATCCAACGAGGGAGTAGGAATAATGTGAAACTATGAAATGGTTACGGATATTGCGTAGAAGCTAGTAGTGACTGGTATGTATTAAGGTGAGTATGGGATATGAATTGTGCCTTTCAAGGTGACTTGGATAATTTTGAGATGGTAACTTTTGGATGTTCTTATCTATAATGATGTAGAGAAAAAGGATTTATAGAATGTTGAAAAACTGAAATATGAGAATTAGAAAAGATACAGTTATATAATAAGTAATCGGGGATGATTTTATGATCAGGTGTATAAGTGTTTGATTGTGTGGTTCAGAGGAAAGTATGGGTATGAGTTCGTCCGAAGTGAATACGGATCTATAATGATGGAAATGAGTAAGTTATAAGAGGTTAGAATGTAATTGGATTTATTTAGTGGTTATTGCAGGTTATAAAAAGGTTTCCCAAGTTCGTATTTTATTATTTTGAATAAATCGTGAATGTTATGTTGTTCGTTGAGAATGGATGTTGTGAGAGAAAGTGCTAAAGAGCCGGAATAAAAGTTAGCTACGGTTGTAGTATGATTTTGTTTGATTCTAACAAGGTGTGGATAGAATTTGGAATAATGATTGTGATAAGCTGATAAGTTATTAGTGCCTGATTGTAAAACTGTAATTGGTATTATACGAGGAGAGAAGGGAATTATGGGAGTGTTTATCTCACCCATGGATTGGAAGTGGATGAGGGTGTAATTGTGTTGCGCATCCGATGAGAATGTTATTAAGATTAGAGATTGAAGTACTGGGTAATCACATGAGTATGCAGTTCTGATTGGATCGAAAGGTGTAGGGTATGAGACGACTGAGATAGTCGGTGTGTATGAGGTAGGGAGTCAGGAAATTTCCTACGGTTGCATCGATATTTAAAGAGTTGAAATTGAGTTAGCAGTCAAGAGACTTGCATTTGGATATTGAGGTATGTTAAGTGAATTGTTATAATTGTAGTGAAGGTTAGAAAGAGTCTAAGTTAGTGGAGAACTTCATAAAATAGATAGCTGCGGGTAACCAGAGTGCGCAGCTGAAGAGTGGAGTGGTGTAATTGATTATACGTGAATGTTTAGTAAGGACTCATGATATTGAATGATAAGATCTGTTGAGGTATTGAGACTATTGGGCATTCCGAAATGGATAATGATGAGCGAGTATCTACATAGCGCAAATGGCGGGATATGTAGAGATATTAAAATGAATGAGGTATGTGCTTCCTTGATGGGTTATAATTATGTTGTTTTGGTAGAAGAAACTAAAAGGTTAGTCTGTTATCAGTGTTGTTGTATCTAGATGATGTATAGTGTGAAATTTTGAGTTTGTCTTGGTTGTCGCCTCGTTACCTACCGTGATTGTTCGAGTGCGTTTGTCTAATTCCTACGATAGGGAATTAGGAGAGTGTTACCTACGGTGATGGTAGTGACTTTCGTTGTGTTCTTTTTCAGGTGTATACCTGCGTGTTGAGAATTGATAATGGTGGTGCTTGTTGTTGGGGTGGTTGTCCTGACACTAGTCTTGTTGTTTTAAGTTGTTTGCAGAGTTGCCGACTTTGGCAAGGAAGTGATTAGTAGGGTGCAAGAGAATATCTAAGTGATGCCATAGAGTACTATTTTCGAGGACGAAAATAAAATAAGTGGGGGAGAGTTGTAACACCCATATTTTATAAAGTATTTTTATAAAATAAATATCAAGGGTATGATGGTGTATTTGGAATAATAAATGGATGAGGTATTTTATTTAAATAATGATAATATAATGAGGTGGTATTATTATTATTATAATATTTTTATTTAATAAATAAAATAAAATATAAGTTGGAGGTTTGAGGGGCAAGGTTGTAATTTGATTTTATTATGAAAAGGGGAGAACACGATACATTTTCTCATTATCGTATTTTGACGAAGGAAAGAGGAATCTGGAGAAAAAGGGAAAGGAGAAGGGAAATCAAGGATCAAAAAGCTTCAAGATCAAGGCTTTGCAAGTAATTTGTCAAATTCGAGGTAAGGGGGAGAAAGGGTTCTTTATGGGTGATCTAACATGAAGGGGTAATTGAGAGGTCCTTACTCTCTTAGGGATTGTATGAATTTGATTGTTGTTGATGAGTTCATGATATGAGTATGAATATTAAGATTATTGATTGCATATGCTTGAAGTTTGATAATTGAATTGCATGATGTGTGTATTATGAGAACTTGGTCATGAATGTTGTTGTTGATGATGTAAATTGAGAAGAGGAAGAGAAATCTAGGATTTTCCAAATTTAATTTGTGATGTTAGGTTGAGAAGATAATGAGGGATTAGATGTATAAAATCAGTATAAGGACAATATTTGGAGTTTTTTGGGTAATAAAAATGAGATATAAGTGATGGAATTCGAACTGGTATGAAATGGGGAGAGAAAAGTGAGTTTTGGAAAAAGCTGAATTTTGGACGCAGGTGGTCTGACACGGGCAGTGTCGCGTGACACTGGCGGCCGTGTCAGCCTCCTATATTTTGCGTGATCTTGATTTTTGAAGGAAGAGTTCAGGCCGTGTGACACGGGCCGTGTCATGGGACACGGGGGGCCGTGTCAGGCCTCTGTTTTGGACAATTTTCCGCATTTTAAGATTGTTTTGTCTCAATTTCTTGTTTGATAATTATACCATTAGTCGAAGGCCTTGAGGAACGCATCCATGTTTAACTATAGGATTCGACGACCGATAATAAGATTGTGCGTGTTATATGATCATTATGGATGTTATAACTTTATTAATATGTAGATTATAGGGTGATGAGGCAAATGTTTATTATAAGTCTTGAACAATTATAAGAAAGAATAGTTGATAAACGATGAGGATAGTATTGATTGGTAGCATAGTTGATTATATGTCTTGCTTAGACCCCATGATGTAAGGATTGGTAGCGGTGAGGGTCGGAAGGATAACGTTGTATTAGTAAATATGTACAGGGAATGATTGAGAGTGGAATTAATGAGGAGTTCATAGGATATGACATTTGGTAATTAGTGTATAGGAATATATGTGCTTAAGTTGATTTATATGACTCTTGATGATGAACCATATGAATTGTGTTGATAATATGTGTGAATATTGTATGATTATTTATGTGACCCATGTGATGGGAGGTGTGATAATTTTCATGGAAAATGAGGATTGTGTGATGTATGATTATTTTCATGCATGTGATTGCTATGCATAATCGAGTTTTCATATGCATGTATTGTGGGATAATCATGTCTCGGATGGAACGTAAGTGATTATCCGGATTCATTGGGAATCAATGGTGGTGGATGATTCTGTCTCAGTAGGAGCGTAAGCGATGCATCCGGTCCGAATCGATGGATAATTGATGAAGTCGGTACCGTATTTGCATTGTGTCATTGAGTCACTTTGCATTGGTTGAATTGATGATGTATGATATGTGTTGATGAACTAATTGAGATATTGATTAATTGTAAAATGTATGATGTGTATTTAATGAATAGAGGTGAGATTACCCTGTAAGATGTTATTTGCACCGCTAATTTATTGAATTGTTTTCTCACCCCTTTGTTGTTTGGTTGCGTCTGTGCTTCTTCGGTAGTACATATGATTCAGGTACTTGAGTGTGCTCGGATTTCGAGTTGTTGTTCGAGTCCTAGGAGTCACTCTGATACGTAACATGGGCAATGGGGAATAATTGTTGTTTAATTACTCTTGTTAATAATAGTTATGTATCATGTTTTCTTGAAATTTGTAAATTAAGAGTGTTGGATATATTTTTATGGAATTTTGGCGAATTGTCGTTAGTTGAATAAAAAGAAATTTTCTGTTGTTTTAATAAATAACTATATTTATGTTTTTGTTGAAAAAGTAACATTTCACTTTTGATAAAAACTCTGATTTTTCTTAAATAAATGGTTAATTTACTTAATTGTCTATTGTGGTTTTCATGCCAAATCTTAATGTCTATTGTGGTTTTCATGCCAAATTACTCGGACATTCAATTGATGATTTCAAAGTTCAGGATCTGATTGATTCCAAGTTAATTTCATTTACGCCTCAAGGTCTTCAAATCAACAATCTTCCACTTGGTCATACGGGTTCATCAATCCATGTCATGGAAGTTGCTGAGAGTACATGCGAAGATGGTTAAGAGTTGAAACCTCTCCTTTGGGCATTGGGTTAGTATAGGATTAGGGGTCCTTTGAGTGCATTTTCAATTTTTTATAATGTTGTTTGCTTCTGATTTTGGTTTGTGTTTGATGCTTTGTTCATAAACCCTAATTTGGGCTTCCTTTTGCATTCACCTTGCATCTTCTTGCATAACATGACTTGCCATGACATTCCATGCCTCCATTTGATTCATTTGACATCATAAGACATATTGAAAGCATGTTTGATTATTGCATCATGTATTTGCCATGTTGTATGCCATATGCATCTCATAACTTTTCATGTGTGTTCATGTTTCCTAACTTGCTTCATTTGCATCCATAGGTTTGTATGATCATCTTCATGTCTTGGTTCATGTTTGTAGCATCTCATAGCACCATTATCATCTCATGTATGCTTCTGGTTTGGTTTTTCATCATACCATTTCATCTCATTTTGCATTGCATTGCATTTTCTTTTCTAACTTTTCAGGTGGTAAGTGACTTTGAGAAGTGAATTTGCCTTCACTTCTCATAACTTCTCTTCATCTCTTTTTATGCATCCTTGCTGCATTTATGTTTGTGTTTGAGTTTGAGTTTGCTCATTCTTCTTCTTCTCACTTTCTTTCTTCAAGTGACTTGTCTTCTTAAGTGAAGCAAGTTACTTTGCTTCTCTTGGCTCCTTTTCATCTGCTTCCTGGTGGTTCTTTTGAAGATTTCTTTTTTAAAGCCTCACAAACTTTAGGAACAACCAAGCATGACAATGATTAGGGTTTTGGATTAGTCTCCCCATTTAGTTTTACCTTTGTGTCTCTTTTGAGTCTTCTCTTCTCATCTCATAATCAGGGACTAAACCCTAAAGGCTTTAAGGCTTTGTGATGAAGCTTATGCCTGCATCCTTCTATTAGGATGGAGTGTATAACTTTAATCCTGATTGTTAAACCCTTTAATGTGTTTAACTCCTTTAATCAATCCATCTAATAATCATCAAGACATCACACTTGTAACTTGGGCCTTGCATTAGGGTTCCAATTCTTCCTTAACTGGTTAAGAAGGACTAACCCTAGTGTTAATGGACAAGTCCCCCTCAAGTTGTCTTACAAATCATAAAATGCACTTCATCATCATATCATTAAATAAAATCCACTTAATCAAAGGTTTGTTTTGTCATGAGTTTAATCCCTAATCATGGATTAAGTTGAGGAGCTTTCCTCAGCTTAAACACTCTCATCTATTATCCTTCTATTAGGATGGTGTAATGAGTCTGTTTAATCCCTGATAATGGCTTAACCTCATTACTTAACACTAAACAAAAACAACAAAAACATCTAAATAATCACAAGTAGGTTAATGATCTTAATCCCACATCAAAGGTGATTAAGTGTGAGAATCTGACTTCACACTTAAGGTATTCTCATTACCCCTAATCAGAGGGAAGATGTGATGAGTTTACTAACCCATTGGTTTAGGCTTAAGCTCATTAATTTATTACAAACTTTCAAAAGCAATAAAAAACTGAAAAACACAAAAAACAAACAATAATCGTCTCCTCCGGGATTCTTTTCTCATCTCATTCACTCACAAACGAGAACTTGCTTCTTCCGTCTAATGCAAGACAGTTTGCATCTGTGCCAGACAGATCATACACTTGAGCATAGGCAAGTAAGCAGTTCACAAGTCAATTCATCTTTCAGTCTCTTTGGGTCGAACTACGGTGTTCTGACTTCCTCATTGCACGAGAGGATACGTAGGCATAACTTAACAGTTATCGAACAAAAGTCTCTGTATATTCCCCCCTTTTCTAGCTTTATTCTTTAAGCCTCATGATCTTGAGCATCTCACTCTTTTCCTTGCACTGACACTGTATATATCACACTTTACACTCCTGTTGCACTGACACCTGTACATCCTTTTTCAGCTCTTTTATACACAAGTTGCACTGACACTACCCCTTTAAAACACAAATCTTTTAAGCGTGGATCCCGTCGAGTACGACGGACAATCTGGGTGCTAATACCTTCCCAGGTTGTAACCAACCCCCTTTCTCAGTCTCTCTGGTTCGCGACCGCCTTATCCATATCTTTCTAGGTTTATGCAGCATTGCCTTTCCTCCGGGATAAAAATGCCTAGCTGGCGACTCTATTCATCTCCAGTGAGTTCACTGCTGTGTGTTCTCATTGTCCCTCTCGCCGACCGTTCGCGTCTGTACCTTTATCTGGGCCAGTCCCATTTATCGGGAGCGACAGCTTGGCGACTCTGCTGGGGACCCTTATACTGCAACCAGGGCTTCTGGTTCTTTTTGTGGGTTCCTCCTAGAGCTTGTTTGATTTGTGTTTACTGGGGTGTTATGTGTTATTTGTGTTTGTATATTTGTTTTATTTACTGCTTTGTGTACAGTTGTTTTACTGCTTTATTTATAGCTTTACATATATCATACTGTCATGCTGTCTGGCTGGATCTGGTTTTGCTTTGGTGGGTGGGGTTTTATTGAGAGTTAAGGTCCTATACCTGGGACCTGAGTGACACCTAGGCTAGAGTGGTTCATATTCTTTCCCATTCCATCTCGGTCTGGTGCGGGAATATGAAACACGGTTCAGATATGGGTTTCTTCTTGAGAACTCTGTGTTGCAGATTTCCTGCAGTACTAGGGCTATCTGGGAAGCCTGCTAAGTCTGGATGACCTTTAGTATTGACCTTCAGAAACTGAGGTGAATTAGGGGAGGAACTTTTATGGTTATTGTAAACACTGTACCTCCGGGTTAGAAGTGTTTACACTTCTCATAACTGATCCAAGTCTGAGGATCCTTGTTTTAGAACACCACCTGTGAGGGGGTTGGGCTGTTTACAGGTTTGCAGGTACCCTTGACCTCAGCACACCCTGTTACTTTGTTTGAATAAGAGTACCCCATTTTGGAACAGTTCTTGTGATTCTAAAACCCTGGACATGTGGCTCTTTATTTGAGTCCCCCACCTTGGTTACTGGACTTATAGACCTCCATCTGGATTTCTTGAACCTACCTGGACTCATGTCAGAGCACTCGATCAGATCCAGCTCAGTCACAAACCCTTGCATATCATTTGCATACATCATCATTGCATCATTTTGACATGTGTTTATTTGTTTTTCAGGGTATCCATACTTCATTTTGGTTTGGTTTTGACCCCATCATCAGCATTAAACCTATCTTCATCAACACTTGCTTCAGCTATCAGTCACCTGCTTCAGTCACTTGCATCCTTAGTCTCAGCCTATCAGTGGCTCATCTTCAGTGTTGTCCTCAGTCATCATCATCAGCACCTATTCTTCATCAACATGGCACCTAAGAAGAGTAATATCTCTTATCACTTCTTTGAACCTGAGCTAGCTAGCATCAGGAGGATTCAGACCCTGATCACTCCAGACCATATACCACTCTTTAAAGAACATTATGGAGGAATACTTGATGTGGTTATGGATTTGGACCCTTCACAGAGGAGCTTGATACATACCTGCCTGCAGTTCTATGATCCTCCTCTAAGGTGCTTCACATTTCAGAATTTTCAGTTGGGACCCTTGTTGGTGGAATACTCATCATTGATTGGTGTACCCATCAGGGGTGGGATCCCTTTCAACCCTGAGATGGCTCTCCCAAGTAATGAGGAGATAGCAAAAGCATTACATCTGGAACCAGTTCTGATTGGGCAGAATTTGACATCTAAAGCTGGGATCTCTGGTTTCCATCTGGACTTCTTGACTTCTCAGGCTAGTCTGAAGGCCTCCCTGGGGGAGCGGAAGGCAGTCTGTGCTCTGTTGGCCCTTAGCATATATGAGGTCATTCTTTTTGCAGATGAGCCTAGGTTTGTTAGCAAGAGTGCAATCCATCTTTTCATCCTGAGAAACCCAGTGCCCACCTTACTGGGAGATCTTTACTACTCTGTCCATCAAAGGAATGAAAAGCAAAGGGGAAGATTAGTGAGATGTTGTGCTCCTTTGTTTTATACTTGGCTGCTCAAGCATCTGCCAAAGACTGATGCATTCTTGAACCCTCACCAGCAGAAGAACTGGGCTAGGAGGCTTGTTGCTCTAACCTCAGATGACATCAGATGGTGCACTCAGAGTACTAAGGGCAGAGACATCATTACAAGTTGTGGACAATTTCCCAATGTGCCACTGATTGGGGTGAAAGGGTGCATCAATTACAACCCTCTGTTATTCAAAAGGCAGCTGGGCTATGCATTAGTCCATCCTCCTAGGGCACAGGACCTGACTGAGACTCTTTATGTTGAAATCAAGCCTAATCTGGCTGTTGTCAGGCAGGCAGCCTGGGCCTGGGACAATGTGCAGACTAAGGGGGTAACCATTCTAGGGAAGTGCAACAATGTGGCATCAGCACAATACTATGATTGGTCCCATGCCAGGGCTCAATTTTCTGGGATGCCCTTTACTATTGAAGATATGACTGGGCCTTCCACAACACCACCTCCAGCAACTGTCAGCTTAGAGGAGTTTGAGAAATTGAAAGAGAGAAATGAAAAGCTGACTCAAGCTCTACAGAAGACCCTCTGGGAGAGGAGTGATGGTAGATTGGACATTGAAAGGTTGGAAAAGCTGAAAGTAGAGCATCTGGCTAGGATTGAGAAGTCTGAAGATTACATCAAGAAGTCTAGGGCTGGAGAACAGATTCTGAAGAATGCCTGTAAGGAAGCTCAGTTCCAGAAGGCCAGGACTGATTTGTATCTGAAGGAGAGCCAAGCTAGGTGGGTCAGAATCACCGAGGCTCGTACCATAGAAGATAAAAGGACTCAGGATAAGATTGAGCAGTTGGAAGCTAGTGCAAAAGAGCAACAGGGAGCCCTGGCAGCAGCCCAGAGGGAGATCTCAGAGCTGAAGATCAGAGCTGGAGTGAAGAGGTCAAAGGACCAGAGTCGACACAAGAATCTGACTGCAGCTGTCACTACAAGGAATCTCCTCATCAGAAACCTTACGGAGCGTCCGGTTGATCCTGTGACTGAAGCACTTCTCAGAGAAGTTCAGGAGGATGAGTTTGGTCTTGGTGTTTGACTTTTGCTTGTTGTTGTTTTCATTTCATGTACTTTTGTTTTCTTGTTGTATTTTGACCCCTCAGAGGGCTTGTATTGTAAAAAGAAACAAACTATGTACCATTTGCCTTTTGTAATATATATGTACCAGTTTGTTTTATATAAATTCTTCAAAGCAACATCAACAGCAGCATCTTCAAGGGTCTGGAAGGGTCAAAACCAAATGCCAAGCCCGGATACCTTGAAAACAAATAGGAATACTGCATTGCATGCTAACCCTCTTGTTTGTTTTGTAGGTTTACTTTGTTGTTGTTGCTAACCCTGTTGTGGTTTCAGGAACTATTGCTCGACGACGTGTGTTCCCACTCAACCGTCCACATAGATATCCAACCCGCAACAATCTTCCGGGCATACAAATGGATCAGGTACAGCAGGACCTTGCAGAGGTCAGAAATCAAATGGCAAACGAAAGATTGGAAATGAGAACCCAGATGACACAGTTTATGGAAGTGATGAACAATATGGCTCAGATCCAAGAAAGATTGAGAGCCATGGTAGAAAGGCAGAATCAAGAAGATCCCCATCTAGGGACTGCCGGAACAAGCAACAATGAGAGGGTCCAACCTCATGTTAATCCCCCTGTATTTGGACCCCACCTTCATCCGGAGATCAACATTCCTGCCAATGTTCAAGGGACTGCCACTGCAGGCAGGGTGCTGCAAGAAGACCCCCAGGAAGATCAGTTCACAGTCATGGGAGCTGGGGAGGAAGCTTATGATAGAAGGCTGGATGAGATAGCTGAGAAATTAAGATCCTTAGAGTCTCAAAACTCTTTGGGTTTTGATGTTATGGACATGGGCTTGGTTGACGGGGTCAGGATTCCCCATAAGTTTAAGCCTCCTTGTTTTGAAAAGTACAACGGGACTTCCTGCCCACGGACCCACTTACAATCCTTCCTGGGGAGATTGAAAGCTTATACCATGGACGAGAAGCTATGGATGTTTTATTTTGAGGATAGCTTAACTGGAGCGTCAAGGGAATGGTACTCTCATCTGACGAGAGCAACTATCAGGTGTTGGAAGGACCTGGCAGAGGCTTTTATTAGACAGTATCAATACAACTTAGATATGGCACCCAACAGGACCTCCTAATGGGAATGTCACAGTCATCAAGAGAAAGTTTCCGAGAGTATGCCCAGAGATGGAGGCAATTGGCTGCTGCTGTTCAGCCACCTATGTCAGAGAGGGAGATGGCAGATATGTTTATGAACACCCTCCAAGGAACCTACATTGACAGGCTAGCTGCCTTCTCTTCCACTAGCTTTGCAGATGTTGTCATAGCTGGGGAAAGAATTGAGAGCTTGTTAAAAATGGGAAAAATTTCTGACAACGGTGCCAGCTCATCCAGCAATACAAGGAAGCCTTTTGTAGGCCCAAGAAGAACTGGTGAGACCAATGCTATCCACACCAACAGGGGCAGGCCCCAATATGTTCACAGGTCTGTGGCAGCAGTCACCATTCCCGCTCCAGCTCATCCACAACCAGCTTATCAACCACCGCAACAAAATTATCAGCAACAACCTCAGTACCAGCAACAAACTCAGTATCCTCCGAGAAACTACAACAACACCAACAATAACAATCAGCAGAGACCATTCCAACAGAGACCTTCTCAGGCCAACAGGGTGATCGATCCGATCCCTATGCCCTATGCAACATTACTGCCACAACTCCTGAAACTCAACCTAGTTGAGCTAAGGACATTGGCCCCTCCAGATCCTAATAGTCTGCCCAGGAATTATGACTCCAACGCCAGATGTGCCTTCCATTAAAATGCACCTGGCCATAGTACAGAGAAGTGCAGAGCTTTGCACATGAAGGTACAAGACCTGGTAGACTCTAAGGCTTTAAATTTCGCACCACCACCAAATGTTAACAAAAACCCTATGCCACACCACGGAGGTCCCAGAATCAATGCTATTGAAGAAGACAAACCGTCTTATTTGATAACCAGTGTGGGTCAGATTCGGACACCGTTGGTAGAGATCAAAGCTCAACTCCTCGAATGTCAAATGTTCCCAGGATGTGAGCTGGGGTGTGCTTACTGCAACATTTCAGTGAATGGTTGTGATAACTTGAGGGATGGCATAGATGGTCTCATCCAGAGTGGTTTGCTTCAAATTACAACATCATTTCCAACAAATCCAGCAATCTCATCAGCAACAATTCCAGAACCTCCTACAACTGCAACAACCATTGTTCCCGACAACTCTTCAGCTTCATCAACAATTGTTTCATCTGTCATTTCAACTGACCAGATATCAGCAAACATTCCTTCTACAACTTCAGCACCGCTTCATTTTGAATCTCCTACAACAACAACACCCATCCTTCCAACAATGTCTCCTACAACATCAGCAACAAATAATGAAGATGTCTCAACCGTCACAATTTATTATGATCCTGAAAACGATTCTGCCTACAACTCACAAAGTGCTACTCCCATCAGAGCGCCGGTCACAATATATTATGATCCACAGACTATCACAGTCCCTTCTGCAGCTGCTCTTAGTCCAGTCACTATTACAGTGCCTGGGCCGATACCATATGAAAGCAGTAATGCCATCCCCTGGCATTACGGTGCTGATCTATACTGCGAAGGACAGAAAACCACTCTTGAATCATCAACACCCGCACCACAAATAGACAATGTGGGGGGAGGCGGAGGCTTCACTCGAAGCAGACGTCTCTTTGCTCCACAGATTCAAAGACCCGCTGCCGAAGCAGAAGCTGCTGCCAAGGCAAAAGGAAAGAGCCTGGTGCAGGAAGATCTGGCTGTTAAGGAAGCTTTGAAAACACCCTTTGATCAAGAAGTTGATGAATTCATGAGAATCATCAAGAAGAGTGATTACAAAATAGTGGACCAGCTTCATCAGACGCCATCCAAGATCTCTATCCTATCATTGCTTATGTGCTCCGAAGCCCATCGGAATGCACTACTCAAAGTCTTGCACGCAGCTTACGTGCCTGAAGAAATCACCGTCAATCAGTTGGAAACTGTGGTTGGAAATGTTACTGCTAGCAATGGGCTAGGGTTCACCAATACTGATTTGACTACGGAAGGCCGCAATCATAACAAGGCCTTGCACATCACCATGGAATGTAAAGGTGAAGTCCTTTCCCATGTGCTGGTAGACACAGGATCATCCCTCAATGTCTTACCTAAAAAGGCCCTTGTGAAGCTAGAATATGAAGGATTGGCATTGCGCCCCAGCAACCTGGTAGTAAGAGCCTTTGATGGATCCAAGAGATCGGTTCTGGGAGAAATTGAGCTGCCTGTAACGATTGGCCCACAAACTTTCAAAACGACCTTCTACGTGATGGACATTCAGCCTGCCTACAGCTGTTTGTTGGGTAGACCATGGATTCACGCCGCTGGCGCCGTGACCTCAACCCTTCACCAGAAGTTAAAATTCGAGTGGGAGGGTCAAGTCGTTACTATCTGTGGAGAGGAGGATATTTTTGTCAGCCACCTGGCTACCTACAAATATATTGAGATGGATGGGGAGATCCATGAAACAATGAGTCAAGGGTTTGAGGCCCTGAATGTAAATGAAACATCTGCTGTACCTGGAATCTCCATGTCATCTTATCAACAAGCCCGGAAGGTTGTTGAGGAAGGAACTGCCCAAGGATGGGGCAAAGTTTTATCTGTGGAGGAGAAGAAAGACAAATTTGGGTTGGGTTACAGACCAACTCAACAAAATCAAGCAGAGGCTGCTGAGAAGCCCGGTTTTGTCAGTGGGGGGATGCTCACCCCTGATGCTATCAACAATTTGGAAGACGAGTTGGAAGAGGAGCGCAATCTGGAGAATTGGATACGTCCAAAGATCCCGGGGAGCAGTATCTCAAACTGGTCTTCCCAGGAAATTATAAGGGTTACTCATGCAGAGTAATTATTATTTCCTGTATTTTATAGCAAGCATCAAGTCTTGCATCTTGCCCAAGATGACAAGACTCATTTTGTAATCGGGCCATCTGTACTTTTTTGTGCAACAAGATTAATCAATGAAATATCAGACATCTTTTTGCAAATGAGTCTTTTTCTTTTCCGCTCACTGTTTTTCCATTTTTCTTTTTGTACAAAAAATAAATGGCGATGTTTTCAAAATGACAACTTTATTTCACTTTTCTAAACAAGATTAAAATCAAATCACTAAAATGAACAAACTGAACCCTTGCAGAGAATGCCTTCCAGACAGCACCGACAACAGCACGGCTATGACTTCGTATGACTTTGACAATCCAATCAATCAAGCTGATGAAGGGGTTGAAGAAGATTACGAGCTTCCTGAAGATCTAGCTAGGTTGTTGAAACAAGAGGAGAAGGTTATCACTCCTCATCAGGAGGAGGTTGAAATGATTAATCTTGGTACAGATGAAGACGTGAAAGAGGTTAAAATCGGGGCCTGCCTACAAGACTCTGTGAAGAGACAACTGATTGATCTGCTTCAAGAATATGTGGACGTGTTTGCTTGGTCTTATCAAGATATGCCAGGGTTGGACACCGACATTGTTGTGCACAAGCTGCCTTTAAGAGAAGAATGCCCACCGGTTAAACAGAAACTACGCCGTACTCGCCCAGACATGGCAATGAAGATCAAAGAAGAGGTGCAAAAGCAATGGGACGCCTGGTTCCTTGCCGTAACTAGCTATCCACCGTGGGTTGCTAATATAGTACCTGTGCCTAAGAAAGACGGCAAAGTAAGGATGTGTGTTGACTACCGGGATCTGAACAGAGCCAGCCCAAAGGATGACTTCCCATTACCTCACATCGACGTATTGGTGGATAACACGGCTCAGTTCTCGGTATTCTCCTTCATGGATGGATTTTCAGGATACAATCAGATCAAGATGTCACCTGAAGACATGGAGAAGACAACATTCATCACACCCTGGGGCACGTTCTGTTATAAAGTGATGCCATTCGGACTGAAGAATGCTGGTGCAACATATCAACGGGCTATGGTGACATTATTCCATGACATGATCCATAAAGAAATAGAATGTTATGTGGATGACATGATTGCCAAGTCCCTCACTGAAGAAGACCACTTGGTGAATCTGTTGAAACTGTTCAAGCGTCTGAGAAAGTACCAACTGAAGTTGAACCCCAACAAGTGCACATTCGGGGTGCGATCTGGTAAGCTGCTGGGATTTATTGTAAGCGAGAAAGGGGTTGAAGTTGACCCTGATAAAGTCAAAGATATTCAAGAGATGCCCTCACCGAAAACTGAGAAAGAAGTTCGAGGGTTCTTAGGTCGATTGAACTACATTTCACGGTTCATATCTCACCTTACAGCAACCTGTGAACCCTTGTTCAAACTGCTAAGAAAAGAACAAACGGTCAGGTGGAACGAAGACTGCCAGAAGGCTTTTGACAAGATCAAGGAGTACTTGCAAGAGCCTCCAATCCTTATGCCTCCAGTTGAAGGAAGACCTCTGATAATGTACTTAACAGTATTAGAAGAGTCGATGGGGTGCGTGTTGAGCCAGCATGACGAGTCTGGTCGAAAAGAGTATGCAATTTACTACCTGAGCAAAAATTTTACCGACTGTGAACAACGTTATTCACTGCTCGAGAAAACTTGCTGTGCTTTAGCGTGGGCTGCTCGCCGACTGAGACAGTATATGTTGACCCACACTACTTTATTGATTTCAAAGATGGACCCAGTTAAGTACATATTTGAGAAGCCAGCTCTTACCGGACGGGTTGCAAGATGGCAAATGATTCTCACAGAATATGACATCCAGTACACTTCTCAGAAAGCCATCAAGGGCAGTGTATTGTCTGAATATCTTGCTGAGCAACCCATTGATGACTACCAGCCTATGAGATTTGACTTCCCTGATGAAGACATCATGTTCATAAAAGCAAAAGATTATGAAGAGCCTATTCACACTGAAGGGCCTGACTCGGAAGAAGAATGGACTATGATGTTTGATGGGGCTGTTAACATGAATGGTCGTGGTGTTGGTGCAGTACTCATTACACCTGAAGGGGTTCACATGCCTTTCTCGGCAAAACTCACTTTCAACTGCACTAACAACGAAGCCGAATACGAAGCTTGCATTATGGGTCTTGAGGAAGCCATTGACCTCAGGATCAAGACATTGACTGTGTTCGGAGATTCAGCTTTGGTAGTCAATCAAACCAACGGCAAATGGTACACCCACCAGGATCATCTGATACCTTACAGGGATTATACAAGGAGATTATTGACTTTCTTTACAACAGTCAAGCTTGAGTATATCCCTCGGGACGAGAATCAGTTCGCAGATGCTCTGGCTACCATTTCGTCTATGATCAAAGTTCAAGCTGCCAACTTTGTACCTCAAATCTCAGTGTCCAGACTTGACAGACCAGCATATGTATTTGCAGCAGATGTTGTCAAAGATGATAAGCCTTGGTTCCATGACATTAAGTGCTTCTTGGAGGATCAAACATACCCATCTGGGGCATCTTCCAATGATAAGAAGACTTTGAGAAGGCTTGCTGATAATTTCTTTTTGAACACTGATGGGTCTTTATACAAAAGGAACTTTGATATGGTACTCCTCAGATGTGTTGACAAGACGGAAGCAGATTTGTTGATGCATGAAGTGCACGAAGGATCTTTTGGTACCCATGCTGGAGGGCATGCCATGGCTAAGAAACTGTTAAGATCAGGCTATTACTAGATCACAATGGATGCAGACTGTTGTGCTTATGCCAGGAAATGCCACAAATGCCAGATTTATGCAGACAAGGTGCATGTACCTCCCAATCCTTTGAACATAATGTCTTCACCCTGGCCCTTCGCCATGTGGGGCATTGACATGATTGGCAAGATTGAACCTACTGCTTCAAATGGCCACAGATTCATCCTGGTTGCCATTGACTATTTCACCAAGTGGGTCGAAGCAGCTTCATATGCAAATGTCACAAGGCAAGTGGTAGCCCGATTTCTGAAGAGAGATATCATCTGTCGGTATGGAGTTCCCGAGCGAATCATTACTGATAATGGTTCCAACTTAAACAACAAGATGATGGCTGAGTTATGCCGGGACTTCAAGATCCAACACCACAATTCTTCTCCTTACAGGCCAAAGATGAATGGCAATGTTGAGGCAGCTAACAAGAATATTAAGAAGATTGTGCAGAAGATGGTAGTCACCTACAAAGATTGGCATGAAATGTTACCATTTGCCTTGCATGGGTACCGCACGTCAATCAGAACATCCACTGGGGCAACACCGTATCAGCTTGTGTATGGTATGGAAGCAGTCCTGCCTGTTGAAGTTGAATTACCCTCTCTACGGGTATTGATGGATGTTAAGCTGAACGAAGCAGAATGGGTCCGGTCCCGATACGAGTAACTGAGTCTGGTTGAAGAGAAAAGATTGGCTGCAATATGTCATGGGCAGCTATATCAGAAGAGAATGAAGAAAGCCTTCGATCAGAAAGTCAGGCACCGAGAGTACCAAGTAGGAGATCTTGTGCTGAAGAGAATCCTCCCTCCTCATACAGACCACAGGGGCAAATGGACTCCAAATTATGAAGGACCATTTGTAGTAAAGAAAGTATTCTCTGGTGGAGCACTGATGCTCAGCACCATGGATGGTGAAGACTTCCCGTCCCCTGTGAATTCAGATGCAGTTAAAAAATACTTCGCATAAAATGACCCGCTGGACATAAAAACAGAATGTAAGTCCAGGCAAAAATAGGGCATCCCGGCGAGTCAAAACCAGAATAAAATACTCGGGCAAAAATAAGGGAAAAATAAACAAAAAATGTACACCCGCTGAGTTGAAAAGCCACATTGGACAACTCAGGCAAAAATGGGTATCCCGATGGATCGAAAACCCGAAAGGGCGATCCATGCAAAATGAGGGAATAAGCGAACAACTGCATTCTGAATTCGTCTGTATCGTTTACAACTTGATAAGCTTCAAAAGGATCAAGCTTCAATCAGAATCAGCCTTCTCCAGAAAGCAAGACGAGAAGAACGTCAAAAGTCATACGAGTCATAGCGAAAGAGGAAGCTCCTTGAAAGCATCGTCAACATCGCCAGCACTTTGTTTCTCAATTTGTAACAATCTCCTCATTTCAGGAGATTTGTTTCTTTGACTGTACCTCGCCAATTCAGGGCGCATAAATTAATAAAATCAGATTTTTCAGTCATGTTTCGTCTCGTGCACTTTTTTATTTGCAAAGAATGTCTGATGTCTCTAAAAAAGCTGATTGCATAAGTACAGATGTTTTCCTTCAGAAAATAAAAACACATGCTTGCAGGGAATATACTTACTCTCAAAAGTGTCTAACTCCTATGACGGAATCCGGTAAGGGATACCTCGGGATCACTTGTACGTTTCCTTATCTTTGCAGGATCGCAGGTATCCAGAAGGCAACTTGGGACATGTAAGCTTCATCTCAGCAAGCTGACAAATCAACACTCATTCTCAGCACCTGATTTGCTTCTCCCATCCGAGTTGCCAATCACTTTTCCTCAACAGAATACAAAAGCCAGGGAACCATTCCGCCACAGAGTGTCAGCCTCTATTCAGAAGAGCAACGCATGAAGGAATCGCAACAGAGTAAGGAAAGCTTCTACAAACCCCAGCTGGGTCCCTCATTTACTGGAATAGGTCTATCATTGACCCACTTCCCCAAGCAGATGCATCTCACCAGATCAATCAATGATCTCACCCCCAGCTGGGATGCCCACTTCAAGCAGATCGGCCAGAGATCTTCGCAGCAACGGGATCCGGATCCCAGATCGTTATCTTTGCATAATCATGGCATTTGCATCATATTCACCCACAAAGCGTAGCATTCCGTCTAATGCGGAGCATTACGGCAAAAATCAAACACATGGCATAATCATAAGCCATGTTGCGAATCGAACACTTGTGAATAATAACCATTCATCAACAATACACAGAATATCCCCCAGATTCCCCAAGCAAAAGCAGTTGCCTCACAATTCACAAACACCAGTATATACTCCTTTTGACACCCGTCCGTGTCATCTTTCCCCAGTAAAGTCGCCTGAACATTCTTTGCAAACAAAACCACTCGTATTATAGAAGCTTCCTGACACCCGTCCGTGTCATACCCCCAGCAGAAAGCCAAAGACATCATCTTTGCACTCACATATACTTGTATATCTATATTTCCTTGACATCCGTCCATGTCATTATCCCCAGCGCACTCGCCTACACTTTTACAACCCATATACTTGTTGATACTATACTTTTCTCCTTTTTGACACTCGTCTGTGTCACTCTCCCCAGCAGTTAAAATATTCATCTATACAATACTCATACTCACTACTCATGTTACACTCATATAGATGCTCGTCCGCATCTTGTATACACCATTTATATCCCCACAGATTCGACATTGGTCCATGTTCTTTGTTAACCAGTTGGTACTCGTCCGTATCATCATCTCTGAACATGCGTCAAGCGTTTGTTTCTACCTGATACTCGTCCGTATCATAGTCTTAAGGATGCTCGTCCGTATCTTTAATCCATACACTGTGTCAAACACTTACGTCTTCTTGAATATAGATACTCGTCTGTGTCTACCATTCCTCAGAAGAGTCCTTTCAGATTCAACACTCGTCCGTGTTCTTTGTTAACCAGTTGATACTCGTCCGTATCATCATCTCTGAACACGTGTCAGTATTTGTTTCTACCCGATACTCGTCCGTATCGTAGTCTTGAGGATGCTCGTCCGCATCTTTAATCCATACACAAACATCTAAACACTTATACTTTCTTTTCTTGGTTGTAAACACTCGTCCGTGTTTACTTTTCCCCAGTAAGCAAGTAATTTCTTTTTATCTGACATTCGTCCTATGTCATGATAAACCCTGAGAACAGCCGTACCCTGCTAGGTGGTCGTCCTCCACCTCTTGATGGTCGTCCTCCATCATGCTCATCCGATGGCCATCCCCATCGTTGATATTTAGCAGCCGTCCCCTGCTAGGTGGTCGTCCTCCACCTCTTGATGATCGTCCTTCATCTTTTTATCCAATGGCCGTCCCCATTGTTGATTTCGGTTGTCTGGCATTCGTCCTATGCCATGATAAACCTTGAGAGCAGCCGTCCCCTGCTAGGTGGCCGTCCTCCACCTCTTGATGGTCGTCCTCCATCATGCTCGTCCGATGGCCGTCCCCATCAATGACCTTTTATCAGGCATTCGTCCTATGTCGTGATATTTTCGGCAGCCGTACCCTGCCAGGTGGTCGTCCTCCACCTAAGATGACCGTCCCTCATCTTAACCCAACAGAGCAGCCGTCCCCTGCTAGGTGATCGTCCTTCACCTTTGATGACCGTACCTCGTCATCTGTTTATTTCATTTATTCTTTAACCCGATGGTCGTCCCCATCGTGGTCCCTTTTCCTTTTCCTGATGATCGTCCTTCATCAGTTTAGCCCGATGGCCGTCCCCATCGTTGGTTACTTTACTTTATGAACTTGATGGCCGTCCCCGTCATGTTTCATTAATCCCCCGGAGAATTTTACAGCTTTGTCTTGATGGCCGTCCCCATCATGATATCTTTTATCCCCCAGCATGTCGGCCGTCCCCCTCATCGCTTTATTTTCCGCACTTTTCCAGCATGCCGGCCGTCCCCGTCATTGCTCTTTACCCAGCAGTCGTCCTCTGCTCGACGGTCGTCCTCCGTCGCCCACACCTTACAATATACTTTATTTTCCTTTACAATCTATATCCCTTTTCTTCTTCATTCTGTGAGTGCAAATTTTGGACTGTCTTTGGTATTCAACCACAAGTTATCTTGTTTGCCTGATAAGCCGTTGCTTACATCCTGCACAGCTAACTCATGTTTGAATAGGGGCAGCTGTAAACACCCCAAATTTGCCCTCACCCATTCACACCATGGCTTGTGATCATTTCATATGCATGAGCTCAATCATACCATCTCATATCACATTTTTGATTCATTGCATTGGTTCTAAGTCATCTGCATCTAGGGTTTGTGATCTGAGCAATCCAAGAGCTTCTTGAGCCACTCCAAAGGTCATAAATCACTTCAAAAGGGTCTATGTGTGTTCAAGTATCATATCACATCTTCTCAAAGTCAAGAATGCCAAAGAATCACAAGAACTGGGATTGGTATGGATGCAGAGCCAGGTTTAACTGCACAGTTGACCTAAAATTAGGGTTTTGGTTTCAGAGGCCATAACTTCAAATTTTTGGTCATTCTTGTTTCTATTGGTCTCTATATGGTATAGGGAGTATGCATATCATTTTTTATAAAGAAATTCCATGGGGAAGTCATCTGATCAAGAGTTGACTTTCTAGACAAGTCAGTGCAAAATCAGGGCATCTGAGACCCCCAATGACCCAACCAAGGGGTGATCTTCATCATTTTGGGTGTATATGATCTTTATTTGATCATAGAAGAAGGTTTAAGTTCACAAAATTCAAGAATTACAAGTTTTTGCAAAGTTGACTTTTTAGGGCATGGTTGACTTTTAATGAAATGTCATTTTATGCAACTTTTTCAACCCTTGCTTTTTGATCCAAAAATGCTTCAAATGGAAAAACTTTGGTCATGAAAGTTGTAGATTAGATCTTCCCCTTTTCAAAAAGTACAAGAACATGACCTAATTCATTTTGGATCAAAAGTTATGGTGTGTCAAAGTTGGCAAAAATCACTAATTTTCAAAATATGCCCCAAATGAGAAACTTGCAAAAACTTTGTACCAAGGCATTTGTGACTTCTAATTCATGTCTAACCAATATGCAAGCATCATACAAGTTCTAAAAATCAGATTTGAACCAAAAGATCACATGTTTCATGGTTTGTGAAGCAAGATATTTCCATGTGAACCAAAAGTGAGCAAGTTGCAAAACCATCATCACACTTCCATCCACTTGCTGCCTACAATGCTGAACCACCCTAGCCTCTCCCTCACACCATGCTGCGCAGCCCACAGCCCTTGTACTATCCTAGAACTTGACCCATGCTTCTCTTACACAAAAGTTGACAATTTGCAAAAGTGGCCATACCAATCAATAAAGGGCAGGTCACATCATCTGACCAATGAGATTTGTTTATGTGGATCAAATGCTAGCAAAACCACACAACACACAAGCCTGAAACACACTAGAACTCAGCATCCTCATTTTCACTCCTTTGAGCAAAAACCTTCGAATCTCTCTCCACAAGTCTCAAACACAAAGAAAAACTTCACAAACCATCTCAACTCACTTCACTGATCAGAAACCAACCATTGTTTTGGCCTGAAGCCTCCCATATCACAAATACGAATTTCACATCCCCTTGGCCTGAGTTTCTGTCAACTTTCTCCAGAGGCTATATAAACTCCAACCAAAGGTCAAAAGCTTCTAAGGAGGATCATTGGGACTTGTTTGAGCCAAAGAAGCAGCCAGAAAGCACCTGAATCGAAAGCTCAACCTCAGGTAACTTCATGAACTTTTTTTCCAGAACTCTATTTTCTTGTTAGAATCTTGTTTGGTATGTTGCACTGATCATTGGGATCTATTTACTTTTGAAAATGAGCAAGAAATAAGCATGTTATGGTGTTCTGAAAGTTTGACCTAAAATTTTCTTTGCTTCGATTCGTGTTTGTGTTTGAGTTTAAACATGATTTTGTGCTGGATTCGTGTTTAGGATAGTTAGTAGATGATTTCTGGAGAGTTAGAGCTCCTAAAATGGCCTAGAGAGAGATTGATTTTTGGGGTGAACGGAGAAGATGACCGGAACACTGTTCCGGTCACCTGAGGGTCATTAACGGTGGGATTAGGGCTTAAACATTAATTAGCTGAGTTTGAATGCTGGCCACAGGATCTGGCGCCAAGTCAACACGCGCGCTTTTCAGTTTGAATGAGAGCCCTTGGATTGTTTGACTTTTCCTTTTTTCAGTTTTAAATTCATTTTATTTTCATATTTAATTCATTTGTTTTATACAATTTATTAAAAATAGCAAAAAGGCTTTAAAAATTATGAAATTTTTTACCAAGGGTTTCATTAATTTTTAAAACACAAAAATATTTTTATTTTCATTTTTAGCATTAAAAAAGTATTTTTAAATATTTAAAAGTCTATTTTTAATTAATTAATGAGAATTAATTAACTAAAAATACTTTTAGGTATTTAAAAATCACCAAAAAATTCATGAAATGTTTTAAGATATTTAGAAACATTGTCCAAGCTTCAAACCAAATTTATTTTTTGATCTTGATGCATTTTGAGAATTTTTCATTGAATTAAAATCATTTTGATGCATTATTTTGATCCAAACTTCCAAAAATCATTTCTGCCTAACCCTAAAGAGTTGGACCTTGATTCTTCTTGCATTGCATTGTGTCTAGCATGTAGTTTTTGAGATTAAATGGCCATGATTTGATCTTTCATTTTCAATTTGTTTGGTAATTTTCTTGTTAAGGAACCCTAAAACCCTAGAAAACTTAGGAAAACCATAACTTGAATTTGGTTAAGAGTTGAAACCTCTCCTTTGGGCATTGGGTTAGTATAGGATTAGGGGTCCTTTGAGTGCATTTTCAATTTTTTATAATGTTGTTTGCTTCTGATTTTGGTTTGTGTTTGATGCTTTGTTCATAAACCCTAATTTGGGCTTCCTTTTGCATTCACCTTGCATCTTCTTGCATAACATGACTTGCCATGACATTCCATGCCTCCATTTGATTCATTTGACATCATAAGACATATTGAAAGCATGTTTGATTATTGCATCATGTATTTGCCATGTTGTATGCCATATGCATCTCATAACTTTTCATGTGTGTTCATGTTTCCTAACTTGCTTCATTTGCATCCATAGGTTTGTATGATCATCTTCATGTCTTGGTTCATGTTTGTAGCATCTCATAGTACCATTATCATCTCATGTATGCTTCTGGTTTGGTTTTTCATCATACCATTTCATCTCATTTTGCATTGCATTGCATTTTCTTTTCTAACTTTTCAGGTGGTAAGTGACTTTGAGAAGTGAATTTGCCTTCACTTCTCATAACTTCTCTTCATCTCTTTTTATGCATCCTTGCTGCATTTATGTTTGTGTTTGAGTTTGAGTTTGCTCATTCTTCTTCTTCCCACTTTCTTTCTTCAAGTGACTTGTCTTCTTAAGTGAAGCAAGTTACTTTGCTTCTCTTGGCTCCTTTTCATCTGCTTCCTGGTGGTTCTTTTGAAGATTTCTTTTTTAAAGCCTCACAAACTTTAGGAACAACCAAGCATGACAATGATTAGGGTTTTGGATTAGTCTCCCCATTTAGTTTTACCTTTGTGTCTCTTTTGAGTCTTCTCTTCTCATCTCATAATCAGGGACTAAACCCTAAAGGCTTTAAGGCTTTGTGATGAAGCTTATGCTTGCATCCTTCTATTAGGATGGAGTGTATAACTTTAAACCTGAGTGTTAAACCCTTTAATGTGTTTAACTCCTTTAATCAATCCATCTAATAATCATCAAGACATCACACTTGTAACTTGGGCCTTGCATTAGGGTTCCAATTCTTCCTTAACTGGTTAAGAAGGACTAACCCTAGTGTTAATGGACAAGTCCCCCTCAAGTTGTCTTACAAATCATAAAATGCACTTCATCATCATATCATTAAATAAAATCCACTTAATCAAAGGTTTGTTTTGTCATGAGTTTAATCCCTAATCATGGATTAAGTTGAGGAGCTTTCCTCAGCTTAAACACTCTCATCTATTATCCTTCTATTAGGATGGTGTAATGAGTCTGTTTAATCCCTGATTATGGCTTAACCTCATTGCTTAACACTAAACAAAAACAACAAAAACATATAAATAATCACAAGTAGGTTAATGATCTTAATCCCACATCAAAGGTGATTAAGTGTGAGAATCTGACTTCACACTTAAGGTATTCTCATTACCCCTAATCAGAGGGAAGATGTGATGAGTTTACTAACCCATTGGTTTAGGCTTAAGCTCATTAATTTATTACAAACTTTCAAAAGCAATAAAAAACTGAAAACACAAAAACAAACAATAATCGTCTCCTCCGGGATTCTTTTCTCATCTCATTCACTCACAAACGAGAACTTGCTTCTTCCGTCTAATGCAAGACAGTTTGCATCTGTGCCAGACAGATCATACACTTGAGCATAGGCAAGTAAGCAGTTCACAAGTCAATTCATCTTTCAGTCTCTTTGGGTCGAACTACGGTGTTCTGACTTCCTCATTGCACGAGAGGATATGTAGGCATAACTTAACAGTTATCGAACAAAAGTCTCTGTATATTCCCCCCTTTTCTAGCTTTATTCTTTAAGCCTCATGATCTTGAGCATCTCACTCTTTTCCTTGCACTGACACTGTATATATCACACTTTACACTCCTGTTGCACTGACACCTGTACATCCTTTTTCAGCTCTTTTATACACAAGTTGCACTGACACTACCCCTTTAAAACACAAATCTTTTAAGCGTGGATCCCGTCGATTACGACGGACAATCTGGGTGCTAATACCTTCCCAGGTTGTAACCAACCCCCTTTCTCAGTCTCTCTGGTTCGCGACCGCCTTATCCATATCTTTCTAGGCTTATGCAGCATTGCCTTTCCTCCGGGATAAAAATGCCTAGCTGGCGACTCTATTCATCTCCAGTGAGTTCACTGCTGTGTGTTCTCATTGTCCCTCTCGCCGACCGTTCGCGTCTGTACCTTTATCTGGGCCATTCCCCATTTATCGGGAGCGACAACCCCCCCCTCTTAGGTGCACTCTTAAAACTACAATTGGAATTAGAGCAAGTTATTGGTAACTTGTTCCTAGTGATCCAGCATGGCTTCCGCAAACACACATCCGGTTTTCAAAGACGGTGGAAGTAGCAACAAGCCCCCACTCTTCTCCGGAGAATATTTTGACTTTTTGAAGATTAGAATGAAGGCACATCTTGAAGCCCAAGGAGAAGGTATATGGGAAGCAATTGAAAACGGTCCACATAATCCGATGAATGTTATCAATGGCATTGGAACCGCGAAATTGAAAAATACTTATGATGAAGATGATAAGAAAAGGATTCTAAATGAGAAGAAGGAAATCGACATACTCCAAAGCGCTCTTAGTATGGATGAGTTCTTTCGCATAACTCAATGTAAATCGGCAAAGGAAATTTGGGACACCTTGGTAGAAACACATGAAGGAACCACCGAAGTGAAGAGATCAAGGCTAAACACCCTAAGCCAAAAGTATGAAATGTTTCGAATGCAGCCCGGAGAATCCATTGTAGAAATGCAAAAGAGATTTGTTCATCTTACAAATCATTTGATTGCTCTTGGAAAAACATTTACAAATGATGATCTCAATCTTAAAGTCCTAAGATCATTAACAAGAGAATGGCAACCAAAAGTGACGGCTATTTCCGAGAAAAAGAGTCTCTCAACGATGACATCCGCATCCTTGTTCGGAAAACTCCAAGAACATGAAATGGAACTTGGAAGATTAGAAAAACATGAGAATCAAGAAAAGAAGTCTAAAGGAATTGCCTTGAAAGTCGAATCTAAACAAGATAAAGATGAGGACACATCGGAAGATGAAGACTTCATGCTACTTGTGAAAAAGCTCGGTAAGTTTTTTAATAAAAATGATAAATCTCTTTTCACTAAAAAGAATAGACATTTCAGGAAAAGAGAGGGATCCACATCAAATCAAGATGTTACATGCTATGAATGTGGGAAGCAAGGACATATCAAACCGGATTTTCCAAAGCTTCAAAAGAAAGGAGGATTCAAAGGCAAGAAGGACTATAAAAACAAGAAGGCATATGTTGCGTGGGAAGACAATGAGATAAGTTCATCATCGGAATCGGAAAATGAAGAACGTGCAAGTATGGCTTTGATGGCTTCTCACCACTCCGATGACGAACATGATGAGGTTAGTAGCAATTACTCTATTTATGATAATGATGCACAAGAAGTTATAGATGAACTTCTAAAAGAATGCAAGACTTTGTATAAAAGCATCCATCTCAAAAGAAAAGAATTTCATTTTTAGAAGAACAAAATTCAGTTTTTATGAAAAATATTGAAAATGAAAAACAAAAATTGATGGATGAAAAACAAAGTCTTGTATGCATGAATTGTGAATCCTTATCTTTTCAAATTGTTCAACTCAAAAGAGTGTTAGAAAGATACGAAAAAGGTCAAATTGGCTTGGAAGAAATTCTTAAACATCAAAGATATCCTAATGATAAAAGTGGATTAGGATATTCCAAGTTTTCCAAACCAAGCACCAATGAGACCATTTTCGTAAGAGCAAGTGAATAAGTTGTTAAAGAGAAGGCAATCACTTCTAAAATTCAGCATCAAAATCATAAAAAGAAAAGAGTTGTGAAGAAAAAGAATTATGTTCCTAGATATAGAAGTCATTTTCAACCTACTTGTTTTTATTGTGGAATTAAAGGCCACACACCTAATGCTTGCTATGTGCGTAACATTGGTGTTGCTAAAGGGCATTATGTGTGGGTTGAAAAGGGTACTAACTATCAAGGACCCAAAGCAATTTGGGTACCTAACACTACTTGATTTTGTGTTGTAGGTATGCTTGAAGTCAACCACTAATCAATGGTATCTCGATAGTGGTTGCTCAAAGCATATGACGGGAGACATAAACAAATTTTCAAATCTAAAGCTTAAGGTCATGGGTTATGTTACTTATGGTGACAACAACAAAGGAAAGATTCTTGGCATTGGCACCATTGGTTCACCACCCTTTACAACTATAGAAGATGTACTCTATGTCGAAGGACTCAAGCACAATCTTCTTAGCATTAGCCAACTTTGTGACAAAGGATTCAAGATCAACTTCAATAAAGATGAATGTTTGATTGTAGATGAAGTCACTCATGAGGTTATGTTAAAAGGTAATAGAATCAATAATATTTTTATGATTTCTCTTGACAATGTTTCTTTGAAGGTAAAATGCCTTGTGGAAAATAACAATGAGTCATGGCTATGGCATAAAAGGATGGCTCACATTCACATGGAGCACTTAAACAAATTGGTTAAGCATGATCTTATTATTGGATTACCGAAGATGAAGTTTGTCAAAGATAGACTTTGTGATGAATGCCAAAAGGGCAAACAAACCAAATCAACTTTCATATCCAAAAATGTGGTGTCCACATCGAGGCCGCTACAATTACTACACATGGATCTTTTTGGTCCATCAAGAACTAAGAGCTTCGGAGGTAATGTTTATGTACTAGTTATTGTAGACGATTTTTCTAGATATACTTGGACTTTGTTTCTAGTGCAGAAAAGTGACGCTTTTAAAGCATTCAAGAAGTATGCCAAGCAAGTCCAAAATGAGAAGTGTCTTTCAATTGTCTCCATAAGAAGCGACCACGGTGGTGAGTTTCAAAATGCATCATTTGATGAATTTTGTGAAGAGAATGGGATATCACATAATTTCTCCGCACCAAGTATTCCACAACAAAACGGTGTCGTAGAAAGAAAGAATTGGTCATTGATAGAGCTTGCAAGGACCATGCTTAGTGACTCAAATCTACCTAAATACTTTTGGGCGGACGCGGTAAGCACGGCGTGCTTTGTAAGTAATCGTGTCAACATTAGACCAATTCTCAAAAAGACTCCATACGAATTGTTTAGAGGAAGAAAACCAACCATTGCATTTCTTCATCTCTTTGGTTGTAAGTGCTTTGTCCTTAACAACGACAAGGACAATCTCAGTAAGTTTGATGAGAAATCGGATGAAGGTATATTTCTCGGTTATTCCCTTCATAGTAAAGCATATAGAATTTATAACAAAAGAACCTTAACTATTGAAGAATCTATTCATGTTAAATTTGATGAAACTAACCCCTCCAAGGAGGATATTATTTTGTGTGATGATGATGATGAAATTTTAGAAGTTCCTAAAGAAGATACCTCGAAAAACCATGTTGAAGATCAAGTTGAAAGTGAAGATTTGATTCAACAAGATCAAGATATCAACAATCTACCTATAGAATGGAGAATTCATAGAGATCACCCTATTGACAAGGTTATCGGAGATATAAGCCAAGGGGTAGCAACAAGGTTAAATCTCAAAGATGCTTGCATGAACATGGCGTTTGTCTCACAAATAGAACCCTCCAAAATCAATGAAGCATTAAAAGACGATCAATGGATACTCGCTATGCAAGAAGAATTGAATCAATTCGAACGGAATCAAGTTTGGGAACTTGTCCCTAGACCAAGTGATAAACATATTATAGGTACAAGATGGGTATTCAAAAATAAACTTGATGAAAATAGTATTAACATTCGGAATAAGGCAAGATTAGTGGCGCAAGGTTACAATCAAGAGGAAGGAATTGACTTTGAAGAAACCTTTGCTCCGGTTGCAAGATTGGAAGCTATTCGACTTTTTCTTGCCTATGCATGTTCCATGAACTTTCAACTCTACCAAATGGACGTCAAAAGTGCTTTCTTGAACGGATACATCAATGAAGAAGTATATGTCAAACAACCCCCGGGTTTTGAAGACTTCAAGAATCCATCTCATGTTTTCAAACTAAGAAAGCTCTCTATGGTCTAAAGCAAGCACCAAGAGCATGGTATGATCGCCTTAGCAACTTTCTTTGCGAAAAGGGCTTCGTAAAAGGAAAAGTCGATAAAACTTTGTTCATCAAGAAAACAAGAGGTAATACGTTATTAGTTCAAGTTTACGTTGATGATATCATTTTTGGTTCAACTAACAAAGATCTTTGTGAGGAATTCTCATCAATAATGCAAGGAGAATTCGAAATGTCCATGATGGGAAAGATGAACTATTTCCTTGGTCTGCAAATCAAGCAACTAGAAGAAGGAATATTCATCAACCAATCTAAATATTGCAAGGAATTATTGAAGAGATTCGAAATGGATACGTGTAAACCTATGGCTACTCCAATGGGGTCCGGTACCTACGTTGATCAAGATGAATTCGGAATTCCAATTGATATCACGAAATATCGAGGATGCAAAACAGATCGAAAAAGTACAAGTGGTACATGTCACATCCTAGGAAATGCATTGGTTTCATGGGCATGCAAGAAACAAGCCTGTGTTGCTCTAAGTACGGCTGAAGCGGAGTACATAGCGGCGGGAAGTTGCTGTGCACAAATCCTATGGCTTAAACAACAACTTGATGATTATGGATTAAACCTTGGATGCATTCCCCTTCGATGCGACAATACGAGTGCTATCAACATCACAAAAAATCCTGTCATGCATTCAAGAACTAAGCACATTGACATCCGACATCATTTCTTACGAGATCATGTGCTTAATGGAGATGTCGAAGTCACATTTGTGGATACACATAACCAACTTGCGGACATATTCACCAAACCCCTTGCAAAAGAGCCATTTTACAAAATTCGCCGAGAACTTGGAATTTTGACCGAAACGGATCTCTAATTTCTTCATCAAATATTCATCATACATCATTAAGGATCAAAGGTATGTATTTTTCATAATTTTTCGACTTCGGTAAGTCACATTTTTTTGATGATTTATGTTTAAAAAGTGAGTTTTCTCGATTTTTCGTAGAGTTAAATTATTTTTCAAGTTTTTGTACTATGATCAAAACTTACCTTAATATGTGTTTAATCATGTCCATGTGCAAAAATATGAATTTCTCTCACCATTTTGTCTCTAGAAGCATGCTGTTTTTGCATGTTTGGCATGAGTAACCGGTTACCCCAGGGTAAGTAACCGGTTACCACTGTTTGATTTCTTTTTTTTAATTTTCGCGCATGCGTAACCGGTTACCCCAGGGTAAGTAACCGGTTACTGCTGAACAATTCTGAAAAAAAAATAACTTTTAAAGTGTTGTACTTTAAGACCAAACATTATCACTTGTCTTGGAACTCATCTCATCTTCTTCAACCTTCCTCCTTCAATGTCTCATAAACCCTCACTTGGAAAAATAACCCACTCACACAAATTCCAAAGTTAACTCCATAAAAAGCAAATCCACACTCTCCACATACATCCTACCATTCCCATATCTCTCTATCAAGGATTACATTTTCGGATTCCTCTCAAAACCCTCACTTTTCAAAACCTAAATTATGGCTCCTACCAAGAAGAACAAGGGAAAGAAAGCTATGGGTGAAGGTTCACAAACTGGAAATAAGGAAGAATCCATGGATGTTAGTCACATGCATCCTTCGAAGGGAAGAAAATCCAGCTCTGATGTAAGTCGAAGGGAGATGATGAAGACCAAATATGTGAAGTTCTCTGCTTTTCCAGTTCATAGTTTTGATTTTGAACAGCTTCTGACAATCTCCGGTGTGAACAAGTTAGTCTCCGAGACAGGTTTGATTTATCCGGAACTTGTTAAAACTTTTTTATCGGTCTAATGAAGAAGAAGAAGATGCGGAGATGGGAGAAGGTTCCGGAAGTGACTAAATGTGTTGGTTTAATTGATGTTTTTCTATCTATGTTTTTAATATTTTTATGGTTTTTGTTATTTTATGTTGTTATGCACTTTAAAGTCCTACAAGGGTAGGCTTTTCCTTTTTGAAACTTGATATGCTATGTTTCTATATTTTACAATGTTTGTGGTAAAATGTGAAAATGCTCATAATTTTTAAGTCTTGACCCAACCTTTTTGATAATGCCAAAGGGGGAGAAGAATTGCATTGTTCCTTGCTTTGTTGCTTGTTGTTTAAAATTTATGCAGGAAATTTTTTCAAAGTCTCAAAGCATTGCTCATATTCTAAAAGAAAGGGGGAGCACATCCTTAGGGGGAGATTCCTTGGTGTATAGAAACTTGGTGGAAATATTTGTTCAAATAATGAGTTGTCATCATCAAAAAGGGGGAGAATGTGAAGGCATAGCTTCTTGGTAATTTTGATGAAGACAACATCTCTCAACAACTCTCATGTGCAAAGATCAAAAAAGGATTGAGTTGAAGACTTGGAGTGAATATTAAAGTGAAGACTAAAAATAATTTCAAATGGAGCATTTTCTTTCAAATGATCAAGCAACATAAATGGTATATCTAAAACTTTCTCTAATATGATATACAAGTGTTCAAAATATTCATCTAATAGTGTCTTGGTTCATCCATCATAATTTTGTGTCATTGCATTTCTTTAAACATTTTGCCAAGAAAATATTTTTCATTTTTCAGCTTCAGTAACCAGTTACCCCAGGGTAAGTAACTGGTTACCACTGTTGTTTTACAAAAAAATTAACGTTGGGAATAAGTAACCGGTTACCCTAGGGTAAGTAACCGGTTACCACTGATAAAGTTTGGCAAAAAGTTGCATTTCTTCATCCAGAATTTTTTGATGCATTGTGATGATCCATGACATTCTTTCACTAATTATACTCCTTTAGAAAGGTGTGTGTAGCAATATAAATTCAACATTTTTCATATTTCATTTTTACCTCCTTTTTGCAAACACTTTTCATAAACAATTTCTAACGTATATTTTCATACTTTCTCAAGTGTTCACAAATTGTCACTAAAGCATTCTTTGCACAAAAATTTCATACATTGCTAAGAATACATATCATTTCCATTGAACACTTGTATACTATATTGAGATTGTCTACAAGGAGAAGATCAATCAATTGATTGATATACAACATAGAAATCATTTTCATACACTTCAAAAATTCTAAATTATTTCTAAAGTCACACTTTGTTTTAGGATTGTTAAGACAAAGTTGTAGAGTTGTATTACTTGTGTTTCAAGGGTTAGTTGGAAACAAGTGTGTTCATTTAGAGAGGATTATTCTCTACTTGAACTTAGGAAAAATCCAAGAGGATTGTTCTTGGTGGTTTAGTGGCTTAAGACTATGAGTGTCTTGTACAAGTCCAAAACATAGTAAAATTCTCTTTCAAGTAGAAGGAGGAGTGGAGTACTCTCGGATTGTGAGGGGAACCACTATACATCGCCATGTCCTCTCTACTTTCAGCACTTTATTTTTCAGCATCTAACCTTAAGCAGAAAAATAAACCAAAACCGGTAAAAATCGAAGAATTTGTTAACAACCTAATTCACCCCCCCTCTTAGGTGCACTCTTAAAACTACATCATATGCATCCATGAACTTTCATGCTTCTTACATGCTTCATTTGCATCCTCATTGGTTGTATGATCATCCACATCTCATGACATACATTTGTATCATCCCATAGCATCATTTGCATCATGAATATGCTTCTGATTTTGGTTTGCATTATTGCATCTTTCTCAATTTCATTTCATTTCATTTCTTGTTGCTAACTTTTTAGGTGGTAAGTGTTTGAGAAGTGAATTTGCCTTCACTTCTCACAATATCTTCTCATCTCTCTTATGCATCTTTGATGCATTTTATATGTGTATTAGATTGAGCTTGCTCACTCATGCTCCTTCCTCTCTCTCTTTCTTCAAGCAACTTATCTTCTGAAGTGAAGTAAGTTGTCTTGCTTCTTGTTGCTTCTTTTCCTTTCATCCTGCTTCTTCCATGGTGGCTTCTCCTTGAAGATCTTCTTGCAAGCCTCATAAACCCTAGGAATACCCATGCATGATCACAATTAGGGTTTTGTCGCTCCCACCAAATGAAACAGGGCCAAGAGGGGTACAGACGCGAACGGTCGGTGAAAGAGGAGAGAACACACAGGGGTGAACTCAAAAAGAAAAGAGTCGCCAGCTAGGCATTTTTATCCCGAATGATAGGTAATGCTGCATAGACCTGGGAAGATATGGATAAGACGGTTGCGAACCAGAGAGACTGAGAAAGGGGGTTGGTTACAACCTGGGAAGGTATTAGCACCCAGATTTTCCGCCGTACTCGACGGGATCCACGCTTAAAAGATTTGTGTTTTAAAAGGGTAGTGTCAGTGCTATCTGTGTATCAAAGCTGGAAAGAATGCAAGTGTCAGTGTGAAAAGAAAGGTGAAGTGTATAAGAGAAGTGTCAGTGTAAGAATAAGAATGAAATGCTCAAGACCATGAGGCTTAAAGAATGAGGCTGGAAATAGGGGGAATATACAGAGACTTTTGTTCGATAACTGTTAAGTTATGCCTACGTATCCTCTCGTGCAATGAGGAAGTCAGAACACAGTAGTTCGACCCAAAGAGACTGAAAGATAAATTGACTTGTGAACTGCTTACTTGTCTATGCTCAAGTGTATGACCTGTCTGGCTCAGGTGCAAACTGTCTTGCATTAGACGGAAGAAGCAAGTTCTCGTCTATGAGTGAATGAGATGAGAAGAGAATCCCGGAGGAGACGATTATTGTTTGTTTTTGTGTTTCAATCTTTTATTGCTTTTTTTGTTTGTCATAAGAAAATGAGCTTAAGCCTAAACCAAGGACTAGTAAACTCATCACATCTTCCCTCTTATTGGGGGTAATGAGAATACCTTAAGTGTGAAGTAAGCACCTCACACTTAAACACCATGATGTAGGATTAAGATCATTAACCTACTTGTGATTATTTAGATGTTTTTGTTGATTTTGTTTAGTGTTGAGTAATGAGTTTAAGCCATAATCAAGGATTTAATGGACTAATTACACCATCCTAATAGAAGGATAATAGATGAGAACATTTAAGCTGAGAAAGACTCCTCAACTTAATCCATGATTAGGGATTAAACTCATGACAAAACAAAGCCTTTATTAAATGGATTTTTGTGAATGGTAAGATGAATAAGTGATTTTTATGATTTGTAAGACAACTTGAGGGGGACTTGTCCATTAACACTAGGGTTAGTCCTTCTTAACCAATTAAGGAAGAATTAGAACCCTAATGCAAGGCCCAAGTTACAAGCTTGATGTCTTATTTATTATTAAGTGAATTGATTAGAGGATTTAAACACATTAAGGGTTTAACACTTAGGATTAAAGTTATACACTCCATCCTAATAGAAGGATGCATGCATAAGCTTAATCACAAAGCCTTAAAACCTTTAGGGTTTAGTCCTTGATTATGAGGAGAGAAGAGAAGACTCAAAGATGACACAAAGATAAAAACTAATGGGGGACTAAATCAAAACCTAATTTTTATCAAGCTTGGTTATTCCTAGGGTTTATGAGGTTTTCAAGAAGATCTTCAGAGAAACCACCAGGAAGGAAGCAGATGAAAGGAGGAAGAAGCAATAAGAAGCAAAACAACTTGCTTCACTTAAGAAGACAAGTTGCTTGAAGAAAGAAAGCAAGATGAACATGAATCAGCAAGCTCAATCCAATACACAAGATAAAATGCAGAAAAGAAGGTATGAAAGAGATGAAAAGAGATTGTGAGAAGTGAAGGAAAATCCACTTCTCAAAACAACTTACCACCTGAAAAGTTAGCCAAAAGAAATTAAATGCAATGTAAATGAGATGAAATGTCATGATGCAAACCAACGTCGGAAGCATTTACATGATGTTAATGATGCTAAGAGATGATGCAAACATGAGGCAAGGCATGAGAATGATCAAACAAGCATAAGGATGCAAATGAGGCATGCATTGAACCATGAATGTACATGAAAAGTTATGAAATGCAATGGACATATAACATGGCAAATGAAAGATGAAATGACCAAACATGATTCTAATATGTCCTAAGATGTATTATGAATCATGTGGATGCACAAAATGTCATGACAAGTCAATGGATGCAAGCAAATGAGAAATGGGTGCAAAGGAAGGCATAAATTTGGGTTACATGCATCATGCAATGCAAAAATCCAAAACCAGAAGCAAATGACATGATAAAAAATTGAAAATGCAATCAAAGATACCCTAAACCTATACAAACTCACTACCCAAAGGAGGGGATCCAACTCTTAACCTAGTACAAGTTATGAATTTCCTAAGATTACTAGGGTTTTAAGGTACCTTATCAAGAAAAATGCAAAATAAATTTCAAATGGAAAATCAAATCAAACCAATTTTATCCTATAAACTACATGCCATGAAGGATGCAATGCAAGAAGAATCATCATCAAACTCTCAAGGGTTAGGCAGAATGAATTTTTTAAAGTTTGAAACAAAATATTGCCTAAAAATGAATTTAATTCCAATGAAAATGATCAAAAGGCATCAAGAACAAAAAAGAAATTTGGTTTGAGAGTTGGATAATGCTTCTAAATGTTTTTAAATGCAGTGTGAATTTTTTGGTGATTTTTAAATACCTAAATGCATTTTTAATTAATTAATTTTCATTAATTAATTAAAATATACATTTAAATATTTTAAAAATACTTTTTATGTGCAAAAAATAAAATAAAAATCATTTTCTGATTAAGAAAAATATTTGAAACAAAAATGCAAAGGGAAATATTTTTAGGATTTTTCTAACTATTTTAAAATAAATATGAAAGATAAATGAATAAAAATGAAATAAAAATGAAAATAAATGAAAGTATGCAAAAGGAGAGGCCAGGATGCAATCTGGGGAAGGGAGGTTTGACTGCGCGCCAGATCCAATGGACACAATTCAAACTGACTCAATTAACCTAAACTTAATTAATTAATTTAATTTAATAGGATTAGGGTTTAATGAAGTGATCCAAGCAATCCAAACACGCGGGAGTCAATGAAAGTCAAACAGATCCATGGTCCAGATTCAAACTTTGCCCTAAACGTGATTAATGACTTAATGACTTTCAGGTGGCCGGAAATGACCTCCGGACATCTTCTCCGGCCACATCCCTCCCTGAAAATTGCTAACTCACTCCCTAGGTCACTAAAACTTAATCTCTCTGCCCAGAATCCAACCCCATACATCATACAACAAGAATCATCAATCAAAACACATTTATTTTTCGTATCAAAGCTGAATCGAATCAAAATGTTTTTAGGTCAAAAAAATTTCAGAAGCTTCATACATACTCAATACTTAACCATTCGCAAAACTAAACATACCAGCATGATCAGCACATCACATAGATTCATTTAGGAACTTAAAAATGCATTTCTGGAAAAAAAAGTTCTTGAGCTCACCTGAAATGGAGCTTTCAATCAAAGAGCTTTCTGCCTGCTTCTTTGCTTCAAAATGGCTCCAATGATCCTCTTGATAAAGCTTTGAAGCTTGGTTGTAGTTTAAAGTGGCTGGTTTGTGAGTTTGATGAAGTTTTGTTCAGTGAGGGGTGAGAATCGTGTTTCTGATTGAGGAGGTTTCAGGGACAAATGAGGCTTGGGAAATGATCAGAGGAACATGTTGAGTGATTCTATGAATTTTGTTTTGGTGTTTGATGCTTGTGTGATGAGTTTCGAAAGAAAGTGCATAAGAGGTGAAATCTTGAAACTATGGCTTGTGAGATGTTTCAGGCTTAGTTGTGTTATGCTTTGAGTTGCTTTTTGTCCACTTATCACATTGTGATAGGTCTGTGGAGTTGGTGTGGCCTATGCTGATTGGTATGGGCCATTTTGCATAAAGTCCAAGTTAGGTGTACTTGAGGTATGGGCAAGTGGGAGGTTGTGATAGGAGCATGGTTTGGCTCAGCTGAGATCATGGAGTTCTTGTGGATCAGATTTTGTGAGCTGTAACAAGTAGAGGCATGGCTACATGAGTTTTTGCAAGTTGGTACATCTTTGGCCCCTTTGTGATTACTTGAAGCATAAGTCATGAAAATGGAAAAATCTTTGGTGCATTCTAATCTTTAGGAATTGGTTTATGTTTGTGCAAAGGTTAGAAATCCATTTGAAGTCACAATTTTCCTTGGCAAGAGGTTTTGCAACTTTGCCTCTTTGGTGCAAAACTTGAAATTATGTGATTTTCCTCAACTTTGACAAGCCATAACTTTTGATCCAAAATGAATTAGAATGAGTTTTTGTACTTTTTGAAAAGGGAATGATCCATTCTACAACTTTCATGACCAAAGTTTTCTCATTTGAAGCATTTTTGAATCAATTTGAGGAGGATGAAAAACTTTCCCAAAATGGCAAGTTTACATTACAAGTCACTTTCCCAAAAAGGCAACTTTGCAAATGGCTTGAAATTCTTCAATTTTGTGAACTTATAACATCTTATATGATCAAATAAAGATCATACACATTCAAAATGATGAAGAACACCCTTTGGTTAGGCCATTGGGGGCCTCGGATGCCCTGATTTTACACTGACTTGCTCAAGAAGTCAACCCTTGATCAGATGCCTTCCCCATGGAATTTCTTCATGAAAATTGATATGCATTATCCTTATGACATATAGAGACCAATAGAAACAAGAATGACCAAAAAATTTGGAGTTACGGCCTTTGAAACCAAAACCCTAATTCTAGGCCATCTATGCAGTTAAACCTGGCTCTGCTTCCATGCCTTTCTTAGTTCTTGTGATTCTTTGACTTCTTTGATCTTGAGAGGATATAATATGATGCTTGAACATACATGGACCCCTTTGAAGTGATTGATGACCTTTGGAGTGGCTCAAATGGCTCAGGGATGGCACAGATCACAAACCCTAGATGCAGATGGCTTTGAATCAATGCAGTGAAGCAAAAATGTGGTATGAGGTGATATGAATGAACTTATGCACATGAAAAGATCACAAGCCATGGTAAAATGAGTGAGGGAAAATTTGGGGTGTTTACAGCTGCCCCTATTCAAGCATGAGTTAGCTGTGCAGGATGTAAGCAACGGCTTAACAGGCAAACAAGATAACTTGTGGTTGAATACCAAAGACAGTCCAAAATTTGCACTCACAGAATGAAGAAGAAAAGGGATATAGATTGTAAAGGAGAAGCAAAGTATAAATATAAAGTGCAGGCGACGGAGGACGACCGTCGAGCAGAGGACGACTGCTGGGGATGAAGCAATGACGGGGACAACCGACCAGCTGGGGATATAAGAGATTATGATGGGGACGACCATCAAGTAAAGCTATAAGAATCTCTGGGGATTATAGGTAAATGAAATAAATGATGAGGTACGGTCACTAAAGGTGAAGGACGATCACCTAGCAGGGGACGGCTACTCTATTGGGGATGAGATGAGGGACGGTCATCTAGGGTGAAGGACGATCACCGGGCAGGGGACGGCTGCCGAAAGTATCGCGACATAGGACGAATGCCGGATAGAAAGGTCGACGATGGGGACGGCCATCGGATAAGCATGATGAAGGACGATCATCAAGAGGTGAAGGACGATCACCTAGCAGGGTACGGCTGCTCTCAGGGTTAATCATGACATAGGACGAATGTCAGGTAACAAGATCAACGATGGGGACGGCCATCGGATAAAATAATGAAGGACGATCATCAAGAGGTGAAGGACGATCACCTAGCAGGGGACGGCTGCTGAAAATATCACGACATAGGACGAATGTCGGATAGGAAGGGGTTCTAATGAATAGAGACTCCACTGGGGGTGATGAAGGACGATCATCAGAAAGGTGAAGGACGATCACCTGGCAGGGTACGACTGCCGAAAAGGTATCATGACATAGGACGAATGTCAGATAGAAAGGAAATAGTTTAACAAGTTTTGTTGGGGACTTTGTTGGGGAAAAGTAAACACGGATGAGTGTCTACATCCAAGAAATGAGGGGTATAAATGTTCGGGTACTGTGTATATACTAAAGATGCGGACGAGCATCCTTAAGACTATGATACGGACGGGTATCAGGTAGAAACAAATGCTGACACATGTTCGGAGATGATGATACGGACGAGTATCAACTAGTTAACAAAGAACACGGACGAGTATTGATTCTGCGGGGACTCTTCTGGGGAATAATAGACACAGATGAGTGTCTAAACTCTAAAAAGAGGTAAAAGTATCTGACATTGTGTATGGATTAAAGATGCGAACGAGCATCCTTAAGACCATGATACGGACGAGTATCAGTAGAAACAAACGCCGACGCATGTTCAGAGATGATGATACGGACGAGTATCAGCTGGTTAACAAAGAACACGGACGAGTGTCGAATCTGAGGGGATATAAGTGGTGTATACAAGATACGGACGAGTATCTGTATGAGTAAAACAGGAGTAACAAGTATGAGTGGTGTATAGACGAGTGTTTAACTTGCTGGGGAGGGCACGACACGGACGAGTGTCGGGAAAAGTGTATTATAAATAAGTGTGTGGCTTTCAAAGTGTTTGGGTAACTATGCTGGGGGAAGGTGACACGGACGAGTGTCAAGGAATTGTGTATATATGTATCTGTGAGTGCAAAGGGGACGCTTTGGCTTTCTACTGGGGATATGACACGGACGGGTGTCAGGAAGCATCTGTATCTTTAGGGAAAGTGCCTTGGCTCTCTGCCGGGGAATCTGGGGAGTTTTCTGTATATCGTTGATGGATTGTCAGTACTTACGAGTGTTTGATTCAGAACATGGCTTATGATTATGCAATATGTTTGATTTTTTTTTGCCGTAATGCTCCGTATTAAACGGAATGCTACGCTCTGCGGGGAGAATATGATGTGAATGCTATGATTATGCAAAGATACCGATTCGGGATTCGGATCCCGTTGTCGTGGAGATCTCTGGCTGATCTACTTGAAGGATATCCTATCTGGGAATGAAATCATTGGTAGATCTGTTATGTATGACTCTGTATGGGGAAGTAGGCCACTGATAGACCTATCCTGGTAATGAGAGACCCAGCTGGGGTTTGTAGAAGCTTTTGTCACTCTGTTGTGAGATCTTCAGGTATTGCTTTATTGGATAGAGGTTGAGACTCTGTGGGGAAGTAGTTTTCTGTCTAGCAATTGGCTGGGGAAGAAGAAAGATCACTGAAAGATCTTCTTAGAGATTTTGTGGGGATCCTGCTGAGGATGATACTTGACAACTCAGCTGGGGATATGAACACCTTCTGGTGTTGCTCTGAAGGAAGTGTTGGAGAAGTGATGCTTGGCACCTCTGACGGGGAGAAAGCATCCCTGGTACTGTTTGGAAGGTGTGCTGAGGAAACAATGATTTAGCAGCCTACTGGGGAGAATCTTCCATGCCCCATGTTGCGTTTTGGATACCTGTAATTCTGAAAAGACAGAGAAACGCACAAGTATCCCGAGGTATCCTTTACTGGATTCCATCATAGGAGTTTAGACACTCCCGGGAGTAAACATATTTCCTGCGAGCATGTAGTTTAGGAAAGACGCATCTGTATTTATGCGATTAACAAAATAATAACATCGGACATTTTTGCAAATGAAAGAGTACGAGACAATGTGTGACTGAAAACCTGATTTTATTAATTCGTGTGCCCTGAATTGGAAAGATACAGTCAAAGAAACAAATCCCCTGAAATGAGGAGATTGTTACAAATTGAGAAACAAAAGATGTTGGCAATGTTGATGATGCTTCAAGGAGCTTCCTTTTTGCTATGACTCGTATGACTTTTGATGTTCTTCTCATCTTGCTTTCTGAAGAAGGCCGATTCTGACTGACGCTCGAACCTTTCGAGGCTTGCCATGTTGTAAGCGATACGGACGAATTCAGAATGCAGTTGTTCGCTTATTCCCTTATTTTTGCGTGAATCGCCCTTTCGGGTTTTCAATCCACCGGGATACCCATTTTTGGCTGAGTTGTCCAAAGTGGCTTTTCAACTCAGCGGGTGTACATTTTTTTTTGTTTATTTTCCCTTATTTTTGCCCGAGTCTTTTATTCTGTTTTTGACTCGCCGGGATGCCCTATTTTTGCCTGGACTTACATTCTGTATTTATGTCCAGCGGGTAATTTTTATGCGAAGTATTTTTTAACTGCATCTGAATTCACAGGGGACAGGAAGTTTTCACCATCCATAGTACTGAGCATGAGTGCTCCACCGGAGAAAACTTTCTTTACTACGAATGGCCCTTCATAGTTCGGAGTCCACTTGCCCATGTGGTATGTATGAGGAGGGAGGAGTCTTTTCAGCACGAGATCTCCTACTTGGTACTCTCGGAGCCTGACTTTCTGATCGAAGGCTTTCTTCATTCTCTTTAGATATAGCTGCCCATGACAGATGGCAGCCAACCTCTTCTCTTCAATCAGATTCAGTTGTTCGTATCGGGACCGGACCCATTCTGCTTCATTTAGTTTAACATCCATCAGCACCCGCAGGGAGGGTAATTCAACTTCAACAGGTAGGACTGCCTCCATACCATAAACAAGCTGATACGGTGTTGCCCTAGTGGATGTTCTGATTGACGTACGGTACCCATGCAAGGCAAATGGTAGCATTTCGTGCCAGTCTTTGTAAGTGACTACCATCTTCTGCACAATCTTCTTGATATTCTTATTAGCTGCTTCAACAATGCCATTCATCTTTGGCCTGTAAGGAGAAGAATTGTGGTGTTGGATCTTGAAGTCCCGGCATAGTTCTGCCATCATTTTGTTGTTCAAGTTGGAACCATTATCAGTAATGATTCGCTCGGGAACTCCATACCGACAGATGATATCTCTCTTCAAAAATCGGGCTACCACCTGCCTGGTAACATTTGCATATGAAGCTGCTTCGACCCACTTGGTAAAATAGTCAATGGCTACCAGGATGAATATGTGGCCATTTGAAGCAGTCGGTTCAATCTTGCCAATCATATCAATGCCCCACATGGCAAAGGGCCAGGGTGAAGACATCACATTCAAAGGATTCGGAGGCACATGCACTTTGTCCGCATAAATCTGGCATTTGTGGCATTTTCTGGCGTAAGCACAACAGTCTGCATCCATTGTAATCCAGTAATAGCCTGATCTTAACAACTTTGTAGCCATTGCATGCCCTCCTGCATGGGTACCAAAAGATCCTTCGTGCACTTCGTGCATCAACAAGTCTGCTTCTGTCTTATCAACGCATATGAGGAGTACCATATCAAAGTTTCTCTTGTACAGGGAACCATCAGTATTCAGGAAGAAACTACCAGCAAGCCTTCTTAATGTCTTCTTATCATTGGAAGATGCCACAGATGGGTATGTTTGATCCTCCAAGAAGCACTTAATATCATGGAACCAAGGCTTATCATCTTTGACAACATCTGCTGCAAATACATACGCTGGTCTGTCGAGTCTGGATACTGAGATCCGAGGCACAAGGTTGGCAGCTTGAACTTTGATCATGGAAGAAATGGTAGCCAGAGCATCTGCAAACTGATTTTCATCTCGAGGGATATATTCAAGCTTGACCGTTGTGAAGAAAGTCAATAACCTTCTTGTATAATCCCTATAAGGTATCAGATGATCTTGGTGGGTGTACCATTTGCCGTTGGTTTGATTGATAACCAGAGCTGAATCTCCAAACACAGTCAAAGTCTTGATCCTGAGCTCAATGGCTTCCTCAAGACCCATAATGCAAGCTTCGTATTCAACTTCGTTGTTAGTGCAGTTGAAAGTGAGCTTTGCCGAGAAAGGCATGTGAACTCCCTTAGGTGTAATGAGTACTGCACCAACACCACGACCATTCATATTGACAGCCCCATTAAACATCATAGTCCATTCTTCCTCTGGGTAAGGCCCTTCAGTGTGAACAGGCTCTTCATGATCTTTTGCTTTTATGAACATAATGTCTTCATCAGGGAAGTCAAATCTCATAGGCTGGTAATCATCAATGGGTTGCTCAGCAAGATAATCGGACAATACACTGCCTTTGATGGCCTTTTGAGATGTGTACTGAATGTCATATTCTATGAGGATCATTTGCCATCTTGCAACCCGTCCGGTAAGTGCTGGCTTCTCAAATATGTACTTGAATGGGTCCATCTTTGAGATCAATAAAGTATTGTGGGTCAACATATACTGCCTTAGTCGGCGAGCAGCCCACGCTAAAGCACAGAAAGTTTTCTCGAGCAGTGAATAACGTTGTTCACAGTCGGTAAACGTTTTGCTTAGGTAGTATATTGCATACTCTTTTCGACCAGACTCGTCATGCTGGCCCAGCACACACCCCATTGACTCTTCTAATACTGTCAAGTACATTATCAAAGGTCTTCCTTCAACTGGAGGCATAAGGATCGGAGGCTCTTGTAAATATTCCTTGATTTTGTCAAAAGCCCTCTGGCAGTCTTCGTTCCACCTGACTGTTTGTTCTTTTCTCAGCAGCTTGAACAAAGGTTCACAGGTTGCTGTAAGGTGAGATATGAACCTTGAAATGTAGTTCAATCTACCTAGGAACCCCCGAACTTCTTTTTCTGTCTTCGGTGCAGGCATTTCTTGAATGGCTTTGACTTTATCAGGGTCAACTTCAATCCCTTTTTCACTTACAATAAAACCCAACAGCTTACCAGATCGCACCCCGAATGTGCACTTGTTGGGGTTCAGCTTCAACTGGTACTTCCTCAGACGCTTGAATAACTTCAATAGATTTACCAGGTGGTCTTCTTCTGTAAGGGACTTGGCAATCATGTCATCCACATAACATTCAATTTCTTTATGGATCATGTCATGGAATAATGTTACCATAGCCCGTTGATAAGTGGCACCAGCATTCTTCAGTCCGAATGGCATCACCTTATAACAGAATGTGCCCCAGGGTGTGATGAAAGTTGTCTTCTCCATGTCTTCAGGTGACATTTTGATCTGATTATATCCTGAAAATCCATCCATGAAGGAGAACACCGAGAACTGAGCCGTATTATCCACCAATACATCGATGTGAGGTAAAGGGAAGTCATCTTTCGGGCTGGCTCTTTTCAGATCCCGGTAATCCACACACATTCTCACCTTGCCGTCTTTCTTAGGCACAGGTACAATATTAGCAACCCACGGCGGATAGCTAGTCACAGCAAGGAACCCGACGTCCCACTGCTTTTGTACCTCTTCTTTTATCTTCATTTCCATATCTGGGCGAGTACGGCGCAACTTCTGTTTTACTGGCGGGAAGTCTTCTTTTAAAGGTAGCTTGTGCATGACAATATCGGTGTGCAACCCTGGCATATCCTGATAAGACCAAGAAAACACATCCACATACTCTCGAAGCATATCAATCAGTTGCTCTTTCACTGAGTCTTGTAGGCAGGCCCCGATCTTAACTTCTTTTACGTCTTCTTCCATACCAAGATTAACCGTTTCGATCTCCTCCTGATGATGAGTGATAACCTTCTCCTCTTTCCTTAACAACCTGGCTAACTCTTCAGGAAGCTCATAATCTTCTTCAACCCCTTCATCAGCTTGATTGATAGGATTGTCAAAGTCACACGAAGTCATAACTGTGTTGTTGTCGGTGCAATCTGAAAGGCACTCTCTGCAAAGGTTTAGATTGTTTATTTTAGTGATCAATTTTAATCTTGTTTTTTTTAGAAAAAGTGAAATGAAGTTATCATTTTGGAAAACATTGCAATTTTATTTTTGTACAAAAAGAAAAAAAATGAAAAACAGTGAGCGGAAAAAGAAAAGACTCATTTGCAAAAGATGTCCGATATTCATTGATTGATCTGTTTGCACAAAATTACAAGATGGCCCGATTACAAAATGAGTCTTGACATCTTGGGCAAGATGCAAGACTTGATGCATGCTTAAAAATACAGTAAATAATAATTACTCTGCAGGAGTAACCCTTATAATTTCCTGGGAAGACCAGTTAAGGACTTGGCTCCCCGGGATCCTTGGACGTATCCAGCTCTCCAGGTTGCGGTCACTTTCTTCCTCGTTTTCCACATTGTTCACAGCATCCGGGGTGAGCATTCCCCCGCTGACAAAATTGGGCTTCTTGGCAGCCACTGATTGATCTTGTTGAGTTGGTTTGTAACCCAACCCAAATCTGTCTTCCTTCTTTTCCACGGGCAACAGCTTGCCCCAGCCTTGGGCAGTACCTTCTTCAACAACCTTCCTGGCTTGCTGATAAGACGTCATGGAGGTTCCCAGTATAGCAGATGCTTCATTAATGTTCAGGGCCTCAAACCCCTGGCTCATGGTTTCATGGATTTCTCCATCCATTTCAATGTACTTGTATGTAGCCAGGTGGCTAACAAAGATGTCTTCTTCCCCACAGATGGTGATGATCTGGCCTTCCCACTCGAATTTCAGCTTCTGGTGAAGGGTAGACGTAACAGCGCCAGCGGCATGGATCCAGGGTCTACCCAACAAACAGCTGTAGGCCGGCTGAATGTCCATCACATAGAAGGTAATTTTAAAAGTCTGCGGGCCAATCATCACAGGCAGATCAATCTCCCCAAGCACTGATCTTTTAGAGCCATCGAATGCTCTCACCACCAAATTAATCGGACGCAGTTCCAAGCCATCATACTCCAGCTTCACCAAGGCTTTCTTTGGTAGGACATTGAGTGACGACCCAGTGTCCACCAGTACATGAGATAGAACAGCACCCTTGCATTCCAAGGTGATATGTAAAGCCTTGTTGTGGTTACGTCCCTCAGTTGTTAAGTCAGCATTGGTAAAGCCCAGTCCATGACTGGTGTTGACATTTGCCACCACAGTTTCTAGCTGATTAACAGTGATCTCCTCTGGCATGTATGCTGCGTGCAGGACTTTCAATAATGCATTCCTGTGAGCTTCAGAACACATCAACAGGGATAATATAGAGATTTTTGAGGGAGTTTGGTGAAGCTGATCCACCACCTTGTAATCACTTCTTTTTATGATTCTCATAAACTCGTCTACATCTTGCTCAAAAGATGTCTTCTGAGTTTCTTTGACAGTCGTCTCTTCAAATACCACACTCTTTCCTTTTGCTTTGGCAGCAGCTTCTGCTTCGGCATTAGGCCTTTGTACTTGTGAGGCAAAAAGGCGTCCGCTTCTAGTGAAGAGGTTGAAGAATCTAAAGTGATTTTCTCCCCATTACAGTAGAGGTCAGAGCCATAATGCCAAGGTATGGCATTGCTGCTTTCATATGGAACTGGTCCAGGTACCGTGATAGTAACTGGACTGATTGCTGCAGAGGAGGGTACTGTAATGGTGTGCGGATCGTAGTAAATGGTGACTGGTGACCTGGCAGGAGGTGCCACTGTTTGTTGCTGAAAGTTGCTATTTGGAGGAACAATTGATGGATCATAGTAGATGGTGACTGCTGAGATATCTTCATTAATTTCTGCTGATGTTGTAGAAGATTCTGCTGAATAGATGGATGCTGATGTTGTAGAAGAAAGGGTTGTTGACATTTGATTTGTTGAAGTGATGGATGGAGCCATTGTTGATGATATTGATGAATCAGTAGGAATGATTGTTGCTGCAGTTGTAGGAGAATCAGGAATTGTTGTCAAAGGAATTGCTGGATTTGTAGGTGCCGTTGTTGAGATCTGAAGGATACCCTCCTTGATAAGGCCATCTATGCCGCTTCTCAAATTATCACACCCGTTGACCGCAATGTTGCAATACCCACAACCGAGTTCACACCCGGGAAACACCTGGCACTCTAGAAGCTGAGCTTTAATTTCGACCAGAGGTGTTCGAATTTGTGCAACACTGGTGATCAAAGTAGAATGCTTGTCTTCCTCTATGGCATTGATCCTTGGTCCACCATGGTGAGGCATAGGATTCTTGTTGACATTTGGAGGTGGTGTGAAGTTGAGGGCTTTAGAATCCATCAGATCCTGCACTTTCATTTGCAAAGCCCTGCATTTCTCTGTGTTGTGACCAGGCGCATTGGAATGGAAAGAACACCTGGCGTTGACATCATAATTCTTTGGGAGATTGGAGGGATCTGGTGGTGCCAATGTCCTTAGCTCAACCAAGTTAAGTTTCAGGAGTTGTGGCAATAAAGCGGCATAAGGCATAGGGATTGGATCAATCACCCTATTTTCCTGTGATGATCTTTGCTGAAAAGGTCTTTGCTGTTGATTGCTGTTATTGTTGTTGTAGGTTCTCTGTGGCGGATACTGAACTTGCTGTTGGTAATGTGGTTGTTGTGGTTGTTGATATGTTGGTTGCTGAGGAATCGGAGCTGGAATAGTGACAGCTGCTACTGATCTGTGGACATACTGAGGTCTGCCCCTGCTGGCATGAATGGCATTTGTCTCATCGGTCCTTCTAGGTCCCACAAAAGGCTTCCTGGAGTTACTGGACGAACTTGCACCATTATCAGAAATCTTACCCATCTTCAAAAGGCTTTCAATCCTTTCCCCAGCTATAACTACGTCGGCGAAACTGGTGGAAGAAAAGGCAGCTAGCCTATCAATATATGTTCCTTGCAGAGTATTCATGAACATGTCGGCCATTTCTCTTTCCGACATGGGTGGTTGGACAGCAGCAGCAAGCTGTCTCCACCTTTGGGCATATTCCCTGAAGCTTTCCCTGGAGGATTGAGACATTCCCATCAAGAGGGTCATGTTAGGAGCCATATCCAGATTGTATTGGTACTGCCTGATGAAGGCTTCAGCTAGGTCCTTCCAACACCTGATAGTAGCTCTGGTCAAGTGCGAATACCACTCTCTTGAAGCCCCAGTCAAACTGTCTTCAAAGTAGAACATCAACAGTTTTTCATCCATGGTATATGCTTTAAGTCTCCCCAGAAAGGACTGTAAGTGAGTTCGTGGACAGGAAGTTCCATTGTACTTCTCGAAGCACGGGGGTTTAAACTTGTGGGGAATCCTTACCCCATCCACTAACCCCATATCCATTACATCGAAGCCTAGGGAATTTTGAGACTCCAGAGATCTCAACTTCTCAGCAATTTAATCAAACCTCCTATCATAAACTTCATCTCCAGCTCCCATTATAGTAAACTGCTCCTCTTGAGGATCTTCCTGCAAGATCCTGCCTGCAGCAGTGTTGCCCGATACATTTCTTGGGATATTGACTTCCGGATCTAGATGAGGTCCAAATACTGGTGGGTTAACATGAGACTGACCTCCCTCATTATTACTAGTCCCTCCAGTCCCAGGATGAGGTTCCTCGGGGTTTTGTCTTTCTACCAATGCCCTTAACCTCTCTTGACTTTGGACCAAGTTAGTCATTACAGTCATGAATTGGGCCATTTGGTTCCTCATCTCCACTCTTTCGTTAGCCATCTGAGTTCTGACCTCTGTCAGGTCCTGCTGTACTTGATCCATTTGGATACCAGGAAGGTTGTTGCGAGTAGGATACCGGTGCGGACGGTTGAGAGGGAACACCCGGCGGCGAGCAATAATTCCTGAACCACAACAGAGTTAGTAACAAACAAACTAAAAACAAAAACCTACAAAACAAAACAAAAGTTAGCATGCAATGCAGTATGCTTATTTGCTTTCCAAGGTATCCGGCTTGGCTCTTGGTTTTGACCTTTCCAGACCCCGAGGAAGATGTTCTGATGTTGCTTGAGAAAAGAAACTCATTGAAACAAACTAACAAATACATTACAAGTGGTGGATCATACATAGTTTGTTTTTTACAACATATGCCCTTGAAGGGTCAAAATACAACATAAAAAGAAAAGTACATGAAATGGAAATGAACAACAAGCAAAGAAGTCAAACATCTAATCCAAACTCATCCTCCTTAACCTCCTTCAAAAGTGCTTCAGTCACCGGACCAGCTGGATGCTCTGTGATGTTCCTGATGAGGAGGTTTCTGGTGGCAATAGCAGTGGTCAACTTCTTGTGCCTATCTTGGTCCTTTGACCTCTTCAGTCCAGCCCTAAGCTTTAATTCTGAAATCTCCTTCTGGGCTGCCAGCAAAGCTTCCTGTTGTTTCTTTTCATTGGCCTCTAACTGCTCAATCCTGGCTTGAGTTCTCTTATCTTCTTGAGTACGAGCCTCAGTGATTCTGACCCATCTAGCTTGACTTTCTTGTAGATAGAGATCAGTCCTAGCCTTCTGAAGCTTGGCCTCCTTACAGGCATTCTTCAATATTTGCTCCCCAGCTCTTGATTTCTTGATGTAGTCCTCTGCTTTCTCAATCCTGGTCAGATGCTCCACCTTAAGCTTCTCCAACCTCTCAATGTCCAGACGACCATCACTCCTCTCCCAGAGGGTCTTCTTCAGAGCTTGAGACAGATTCTCATTCCTTTCTTTCAGCTTCTCAAATTCTTCCAAGCTGACAGTGGCTGCTGGCTGTGCTGTGGATGGTCCAGGTATATCTTCAATGGTGAAGGGCATCCCAGAAATCTGAGCTCTAGCATGAGACCACTCATAATACTGAGCTGAAGCCACATTATTGCACCTCCCAAGAATGGCCATCCCTTTGGTCTAGATGTTGTCCCAAGCCAAGGATGCTTGTCTGACAATAGCTAGATTAGGCTTTATCTCACAATACAGGGTTTCAGCTAAATCTTGCACTCTAGGAGGGTGGACCAAAGCATAGCCCAATTGTTTCTTAAACAGCAAAGGATTGTAGTTGATGCAACCCTTCACTCCTACTAGAGGTACATTGGGGTACTGCCCACAGCTAGTTATTATGTCCCTGCCTTTGGTGCTCTGGGTGCACCATCTGATGTCATCTGAAGTCAGAGCAATAAGTCTCTTAGCCCAATTCTTTTGTTGGTGAGGATTTAGGAAGGCATCAGTCCTAGGTAAGTGTTTGAGCAGCCAGGTGTGAAATAGAGGAGCACAGCATCTCACCAACTTTCCTCTTTGCTTCTCATTCCTATGATGAATGGAATAATAGAAATCTCCCAGCAAGGTGGGTACTGGGTTCCTCAGAAGGAAAAGATGAATGGCATTCTTGCTGATAAACTTGGGCTCATCTGCAAATAGTATAACCCCATATATACTGAGGGCTAACAATGCACAAACTACCCTCCATTCTCCCAAAGAGGCCTTCAGGATGGCCTGAGAAATCAGAAAGTCTAAGTGCAAACCAGGGATCCCAGCCTTTGTTGTCATGTTCTGTTCAATCAAAATAGGCTCCAGGTACAGTGCTTTTGCCACTTCTCCATTGCTGGGAGAAGTCATCTCTGGGTTGAAGGGGACACCACCCCTGACAGGTACTCCAATCAATGATGAAAACTCCTCCAGCAGAGGTCCTAACTGAAAGTTTTGGAAAGTGAAGCATCTCAAAGGAGGGTCATAAAATTGTAGGCAGGTGTGGATCATGCTCCTCTGAGAAGGATCCAGGTCCATAACCATGTCAAGGATACCTCCATAATGCTCTCTGAATAATGGGATGTGGTCTGGAGTGATAAGTGCCTGGACCTGCCTGATACCAGTCAACACAGGCTCAAAAAAATGGTATGAAATGTTGCTTTTCCTGGGAGGAGCCATGACTGCTGATGAAGGGCTGTAGACAAGTGCTGATGAAAATCAAGACTGGTACTGGAGATGAGCCACTGATAGGCTGATGCTGGTGATGATGAAGATGACTGAAGCAGACAACTGATGAAGATAGCTGAAGCAGATAACTGATGAAGATAGCTGAAGCAGATAACTGATGAAGATAGATGAAGCAGATAACTGATGAAACAGAGGTCTATGCAGATGAAGGGGTCAAAACCAAGCCAGATATGATGTGGATACCCTGAAAAAAAAATAAACAAATGTTAAATGATGCAATGATGATGTATGCAAATGATATGCAAGGGTTTGTGATCAAGCTGGATCTGATTAACTGTCTTGATATAAGTCCATGTATGCTCAAGAAATCCAGATGGAGGTTTAGAAGTCCAGTAACAAAGGTGGGGGACTCAAATAAAGAGTCACATGTCCAGGGTTAAATCACAAGAACTGTCCAAAGTGAGGTACTCTTAATTAAACAAGCAACAGGGTATGATGTGGCCAATGGTACCTGCAAACCTGTAAACAGCCCAACCACCTCACAGGTGGTGCTCTAAAACAAGGATCCTCAGGCTTGGATCAGTTATGAGAAGTGTAAACACTTCTAACCCGGAGGTACAGTGTTTACAATAACCATAAAAGATCCTCCTCTAATTCACCTCAGTTTCCGAAGGTCATAATAAAGGTCATCCAGACTTAGCAGGCTTCCCAGATAGCCCTAGCACTACAGGAAATCTGTAGCACAAAGTTCTCAAGAAGAAACCCACATCTGAATCGTGTTTCATATTCCCGCACCAGAACGAAATGGAATGGGAAAGAACGTGAACCACTCTAGCCTAGGTGTCACTCAGGTCCCAGGTATAGGACCTTAAACTCTCAGTAGAACCCCACCCACCAAAACAAAAACCAGATCCAGCAAGATGACAGTATGACAGTATGATGTATAAAGCTGTAAAGAAAGCAATAAATAACTGTACATAAAGCTGTAAATAAAGCAAATATATAAACACAATTAGCACATAACACCCCAGTAAACACAAATCAAACAAGCGCTAGGAGGAACCCCACAAAAAGAACCAGAAGCCCTGGTTACAGTATAAGGTTCCCCAGCAGAGTCGCCAAGCTGTCGCTCCCACCAAATGACACAGGGCCATGAGGGGTACAGACGCGAACGGTCGGCGAAAGAGGAGAGAACACACAGGGGTGAACTCAGAATGAAAAGAGTCGCCAGCTAGGCATTTTTATCCCGAATGAAAGGTAATGCTGCATAGACCTGGGAAGATATGGATAAGACGGTTGCGAACCAGAGAGACTGAGAAAGGGGGTTGGTTACAACCTGGGAAGGTATTAGCACCCAGATTGTCCGCCGTACTCGACGGGATCCACGCTTAAAAGATTTGTGTTTTAAAGGGGTAGTGTCAGTGCTATCTGTGTATCAAAGCTGGAAAGAATGCAAGTGTCAGTGTGAAAAGAAAGGTGAAGTGTATAAGAGAAGTGTCAGTGTAAGAATAAGAATGAAATGCTCAAGACCATGAGGCTTAAAGAATGAGGCTGGAAAGAGGGGGAATATACAGAGACTTTTGTCCGATAACTGTTAAGTTATGCCTACGTATCCTCTCGTGCAATGAGGAAGTCAGAACACCGTAGTTCGACCCAAAGAGACTGAAAGATAAATTGACTTGTGAACTGCTTACTTGTCTATGCTCAAGTGTATGACCTGTCTGGCTCAGGTGCAAACTGTCTTGCATTAGACGGAAGAAGCAAGTTCTCGTTTATGAGTGAATGAGATGAGAAGAGAATCCTGGAGGAGACGATTATTGTATGTTTTTGTGTTTTCAATCTCTTATTGCTTTTTGTGTTTGTCATAAGAAAATGAGCTTAAGCCTAAGTGTGAAGTAAGCACCTCACACTTAAACACCATGATGTAGGATTAAGATCATTAACCTACTTGTGATTATTTAGATGTTTTTGTTGTTTTTGTTTAGTGTTGAGTAATGAGTTTAAGCCATAATCAAGGATTTAATGGACTCATTACACCATCCTAATAGAAGGATAATAAATGAGAACATTTAAGCTGAGAAAGACTCCTCAACTTAATCCATGATTAGGGATTAACCTCATGACAAAACAAAGCCTTTATTAAATGGATTTTTGTGAATGGTAAGATGAAGAAGTGATTTTTATGATTTGTAAGACAACTTGAGGGGGACTTGTCCATTAACACTAGGGTTAGTCCTTCTTAACCAATTAAGGAAGAATTAGAACCCTAATGCAAGGCCCAAGTTACAAGCTTGATGTCTTAGTGATTATTAAGTGAATTTATTAGAGGATTTAAACACATTAAGGGTTTAACACTTAGGATTAAAGTTATACACTCCATCCTAATAGAAGGATGCAGGCATAAGCTTAATCACAAAGCCTTAAAACCTTTAGGGTTTAGTCCTTGATTATGAGGTGAGAAGAGAAGACTCAAAGATGACACAAAGATAAAAACTAATGGGGGACTAAATTAAAACCTAATTGTTATCATGCTTGGTTATTCCTAGGGTTTATGAGGTTTGCAAGAAGATCTTCAGAGAAACCACCAGGAAGGAAGCAGATGAAAGGAGGAAGAAGCAATAAGAAGCAAAACAACTTGCTTCACTTAAGAATACAATTTGCTTGAAGAAAGAAAGCAAGATGATCATGAATGAGCAAGCTCAATCCAATACACAAGATAAAATGCAGCAAAGAAGGTATGAAAGAGATGAAAAGAGATTGTGAGAAGTGAAGGCAAATCCACTTCTCAAAACAACTTACCACCTGAAAAGTTAGCCAAAAGAAATGAAATGCAAATGAGATGAAATTTCATGATGCAAACCAAATTCAGAAGCATTTACATGATGTTAATGATGCTAAGAGATGATGCAAACATGAGGCAAGGCATGAGAATGATCAAACAAGCATAAGGATGCAAATGAGGCATGCATTGAACCATGAATGTACATGAAAAGTTATGAAATGCAATGGACATATAACATGGCAAATGAAAGATGCAATGACAAAACATGATTCTAATATGTCCTAAGATGTATTATGAATCATGTGGATGCACAAAATGTCATGACAAGTCAATGGATGCAAGCAAATGAGAAATGGAGGCAAAGGAAGGCATAAATTAGGGTTACATGCATCATGCAATGCAAAAATCCAAAACCAGAAGCAAATGACATGATAAAAAATTGAAAATGCAATCAAAGATACCCTAAACCTATACAAACTCACTACCCAAAGGAGGGGATCCAACTCTTAACCTAGTACAAGTTATGAATTTCCTAAGATTACTAGGGTTTTAAGGTACCTTATCAAGAAAAATGCAAAAAAAATTGCAAATGGAAAATCAAATCAAACCAATTTTATCCTATAAACTACATGCCATGAAGGATGCAATGCAAGAAGAATCATCATCAAACTCTCAAGGGTTAGGAAGAATGAATTTTTTAAAGTTTGTAACAAAATATTGCCTAAAAATGAATTTAATTCCAATGAAAATGATCAAAAGGCATCAAGAACAAAAAAGAAATTTGGTTTGAGAGTTGGATAATGCTTCTAAATGTTTTTAAATGCAGTGTGAAATTTTTGGTGATTTTTAAATACCTAAATGCATTTTTAATTAATTAATTTTCATTAATTAATTAAAATATACATTTAAATATTTTAAAAATACTTTTTATGTGCAAAAAATAAAATAAAAATCATTTTCTGATTAAGAAAAATATTTGAAACAAAAATGCAAAGGGAAATATTTTTAGGATTTTTCTAACTATTTTAAAATAGATATGAAAGATAAATGAATAAAAATGAAATAAAAATGAAAATAAATGAAAGTATGCAAAAGGAGAGGCCAGGATGCAATCTGGGGAAGGGAGGTTTGACTGCGCGCCAGATCCAATGGACACAATTCAAACTGACTCAATTAACCTAAACTTAATTAATTAATTTAATTAAATAGGATTAGGGTTTAATGAAGTGATCCAAGCCATCCAAACACGCGGGAGTCAATGAAAGTCAAACAAATCCATGGTCCAGATTCAAACTTTTCCCTAAACGTGATTAATGACTTAATGACTTTCAGGTGGCCGGAATCCAACCCCATACATCATACAACAAGAATCATCAATCAAAACAAATTTATTTTTCGTATCAAAGCTGAATCGAATCAAAATGTTTTTAGGTCAAAAAAATTTCAGAAGCTTCATACATACTCAATACTTAACCATTCGCAAAACTAAACATACCAGCATGATCAGCACATCACATAGATTCATTTAAGAACTTAAAAATGCATTTCTGGAAAAAAAGTTCTTGAGCTCACCTGAAATGGAGCTTTCAATCCAAGAGCTTTCTGCCTGCTTCTTTGCTTCAAAATGGCTCCAATGATCCTCTTGATAAAGCTTTGAAGCTTGGTTGGAGTTTAAAGTGGCTGGTTTGTGAGTTTGATAAAGTTTTGTTCAGTGAGGGGTGAGAATCGTGTTTCTGATTGAGGAGGTTTTAGGGACAAATGAGGCTTGGGAAATGATCAGAGGAACATGTTGAGTGATTCTATTAAGTTTGTTTTGGTGTTTGATGCTTGTGTGATGAGTTTCGAAAGAAAGTGCATAAGAGGTGAAATCTTGAAACTATGGCTTGCGAGATGTTTCAGGCTTAGTTGTGTTATGCTTTGAGTTGCTTTTTGTCCACTTATCACATTGTGATAGGTCTGTGGAGTTGGTGTGGCCTAGGTGTACTTGAGGTATGGGCAAGTGGGAGGTTGTGATAGGAGCATGGTTTGGCTCATCTGAGATCATGGAGTTCTTGTGGATCAGATTTTGTGAGCTGTAACAAGTAGAAACATGGCTACATGAGTTTTTGCAAGTTGGTACATCTTTGGCCCCTTTGTGATTACTTGAAGCATAAGTCATGAAAATGGACAAATATTTGGTGCATTCTAATCTTTAGGCATTGGTTTATGTTTGTGCAAAGGTTAGAAATCCATTTGAAGTCACAATTTGCCTTGGCAAGAGGTTTTGCAACTTTGCCTCTTTGGTGCAAAACTTGAAATTATGTGATTTTCCTCAACTTTGACAAGCCATAACTTTTGATCCAAAATGAATTAGAATGAGTTCTTGTACTTTTTGAAAAGGGAATGATCCATTCTACAACTTTCATGACCAAATTTTTCTTATTTGAAGCATTTTTGAATCAATTTGAGGAGGTTGAAAAACTTTCCCAAAATGGCAAGTTTACATTACAAGTCACTTTCCCAAAAAGGCAACTTTGCAAATGGATTGAAATTCTTCAATTTTGTGAACTTCTAACATCTTCTATGATCAAATAAAGATCATACACATTCAAAATGATGAAGAACACCCTTTGGTTAGGCCATTGGGGGCCTCAGATGCCCTGATTTTACACAGACTTGCTCAAGAAGTCAACCCTTGATCAGATGCCTTCCCCATGGAATTTCTTCATGAAAATTGATATGCATTATACTTATGACATATAGAGACAAATAAAAACAAGAATGACCAAAAAATTTGGAGTTATGGCCTTTGAAACCAAAACCCTAATTCTAGGCCATTTGTGCAATTAAACTTGGCTCTGCTTCCATGCCTTTCTCAGTTCTTGTGATTCTTTAATTTCTTTGATCTTGAGAGGATATAATATGATGCTTGAACATACATGGACCCCTTTGAAGTGATTGATGACCTTTGGAGTGGCTCAAATGGCTCAGGGATGGCTCAGATCACAAACCCTAGATGCAGATGGCTTTGAATCAATGCAGTGAAGCAAAAATGTGGTATGAGGTGATATGATTGAACTTATGCACATGAAAAGATCACAAGCCATGGTAAAATGAGTGAGGGCAAATTTGGGGTGTTTACAGGTTTGATTAGTCCCCCATTAGTTTTACCTTTGTGTCATCTTTTGTGTCTTCTCTTCTCACCTCTTAATCAAGGACTAAACCTTAACGGCTTTAAGGCTTTGTGATTAAGGTTATGTCTGTATCCTTCTATTAGGATGGAGTGTATAACTTTAATCCTAAGTGTTAAACCCTTAATGTGTTTAAATCCTTTAATCAATCCACCTAATAATCACTAATACATCAAGCTTGTAACTTGGGCCTTGCATTAGGGTTCTAATTCTTCCTTGATTGGTTAAGAAGGACTAACCCTAGAGTTAATGGACAAGTCCCCCTCAAGTTGTCTTACAAACCATAAAATTTACTTCTTAATCTTACCATTAACTAAAATCCACTTTAATAAAGGCTTTGTTTTGTCATGAGGTTAATCCCTAATCATGGATTAAGTTGAGGAGCCTTCTTCAGCTTAAATGTTCTCATCTATTATCCTTCTATTAGGATGGTGTAATGAGTCCATTAAATCCTTGATTATGGCTTAAACTCATTACTTAACACTAAACAAAAACTCCAAAAACATCTAAATAAATGCAAGTAGGTTAATGATCTTAATCCTATATCATGGTGATTAAGTGTGAGGTGCTTACTTCATACTTAAGGTATTCTCATTACCCCTGATTAGAGGGAGGATGTGATGAGTTTACTAACCCTTTGTTTAGGCTTAAGCTCATTTTTCTTATGACAAACCCAAAAAGCAATAAAAGATCAAAAATACCAAAAACAAACAATAATAGTCTCCTCCGGGATTCTTTTCTCACCTCATTCACTCAAAAACGAGAACTCGCTTCTTCCGTCTGATGCAAGACAGTTAGCACCTGAGCCAGACAGGTCATACACTTGAGCATAGATAAGTAAGCAGTTCATAGGTCAATTTATCTTTCAGTCTCTTTGAGTCGAACTACGGTGTTCTGACTTCCTCATTGCACGAGAGGGTACGTAGGCATAACTTAATCGTTATCGAACAAAAGTCTCTGTATATCCCCCCCTCTTCCAGTATTATTCTTTAAGCCTTATAGTCTTGAGCTTCATATTCTTTCTCTGCACTGACACCTCTTCATTTCCTTTCACATTTCTTCAGCACTGACACTTGCATTATTTCCAGCTTTTACACACAAAATAGCACTGACACTACCCCTTTAAACAAAAATCTTTTAAGCGTGGATCCCGTCAAGTACGACGGACAATCTGGGTGCTAATACCTTCCCAGGTTGTAACCAACCCCCTTTCTCAGTTTCTCTGGTTCGCAGCCGTCTTATCCATCTTTTCTTAGGTTCATGCAGCATTACCTTTTCTTCGGGATAAAAATGCCTAGCTGGAGACTCTTTTCATTCTTCTCCTTCGCCGACCGTTCGCGTCTGTACCCCTTCTGGCCAGGTGTCATTTGGTGGGAGCGACAAGTCTCAGAAGCATTTAAATAAGTATGAAGAAGGCTACCTCAACTCGATCATGTCGACATCAAGGTGAAATTTCTTTTTATCAACTTCGATTTTCCTCTTCTGATTCTTCTATTTCTTTCACCTTCTTCTTTTTGTTTCTATCAACGTTGTTGCTGTGTTTTTGTATATCTCTTGCTAGTTTATCTGATTTGTGATATGTGGCTAGGGTTGAGCTTTTCTGAGTTTTTTAATTTTTGGTTGCACACCGCTTTTTTTCTATTCATGAAACTCGTCTTGGTTTTTACAGCGAAAATTAAGGTTTGTGCATTTTTGAAATTTGCTGGGGAATTAAATCTGACTATTTATGCGACACCTTTCTTGTATCAAAAAGCCTTTTTTCCAAACTTGTGAAATTTTCGGTTCTGCAACTCTTCTGATATGTCTGTCTACTTATACCTTAGTTACTATACTATTTTGACTCAATTTATTTTGGTTTGAAATGAACCAAACAAATTGAATTTGGATTAAACCGAGTTCTCTTAGTTTCCCTGTGTTTTGTCTGTTGATAGAATAGAATAATGCCGGTCCCTCTGCTTGAAATTTGACTTTTTTACTATGGGTAAACATTAATCATTTGATACAAAACCTTTATTTTTACTGATGCACAACATTGACTTTTCACAACTTGTTTGTTTAAACCTCTGAACATGTTTGTTGGTGCATATTCATGACAGGTTGGTAAGGATATTCGATGGAGTTATGTTGGGAGAAGAAATGGAACAAGACTAGAAGGGCAAGTAGTTTCGAAACAAATCAGATTTTCTGGTTTGCCTTCACTTCGAATTTAAGTGCCTTATAATTCCTTGTTTTACATTTGCTTGAATTTCTTCTGAACACTCACTCTTTTTGGTATGAATCCATCTCATTGCTTTGACATTTTTTTAACAGAATCAGGATTAATTTCCAAAGCCGCATTTTCGTCACGGATTGCTGCATTAGGTTTCTTCATTTTTATGTAAATACTGGCTTGGTTTGCATATTGATTGTACCTAGAGATCAGGATCCAATATGGTCGACGTCGAGCGTTGTTGAAGGACGGTTGATGAGGAGAGGAGGGGGTGTACCTGCAAGACACTCTGATGCTAAAGTAAGATACTGAGCAAAGAGTGTGCAAGTACGAGATTAAGGGTGAGAGAATTGAATACCTGACCCTCTCATGTGAGAGGGTTTAGATATTGTCCTTGGTGGATGGTTATTGGCTCAAATCGTTGGGCATGGATCGTGGAATCCGTATGAATAGGTAACGGTCAGAACTAGCCGTTAGGGGACTTTATTCCGGTCGGTTAAACCTTGGGAGTCACAGACCATCCTCCCGAGCGTGATGCTCGACGAAGAGCGTGTTGGGCCGCTAATTTGTCTGGCCCAACTCTGGAAGTTGGGCCTGGACGGAACAGGAGGCCCCCAAGTCGTTGCTTCTGGGGAGGGACGACGACTTGATGACGGTTTTCTGTCCAAGGTGCACGCATTATATATGGTGATTTTTGTGTGTTGACCAGAAAATTATCATTTGATGACGCACGACAGGTGGGCAATTATTCGGTCGTTCGACGAAGGAGGGAGATGAAACGAAAAGTTGGCGTGTTTAGGAACTTGCGCCTATTCGATGTTTTGATGGCTAGCCTAGGGGCTAGAGTGTAGGTATTCATTGCCTAGGGATAGGGGTCATGCATCTCTGCATGTGCTCCCTTCCCTATAAATAGGAACCCACAATATTCTGTATGCTTTTTCACTTCGTCTCCCTCCCTTCCATATTGCTCGTATCTCATACAACAATTCTCAGCCGTCGACCACCATATCTACCTACTGACCACCGCATTTTCAAGTCAAATTCTTCTTCAATGGTCTCTCAAGCTCAAGGTATAACCCTTTTCGCGTCTTTCTTAGCCATAGGTTTGATATCTTAGCAATGCATGCAGTTTAGGATAGATTTTCCGGTAGTTTAGACTAAAATAAGTAGATTATAGGCCTTCTATTATCGTTGCTCGTCAATTGTAAACCCTAATCTGTGGTCGATGATGATCTTGGTCGATCTTGATCTGGGACCTGATAAGTAGCTAGGACTTGAACATACCACTGTTGTCGTCGGGCGCTGACCATCTCCTTGAGTGATGGTTAACCGAGGGCTTTGACCTGGGATCTTATTCCTGGGTCGGCACACACCCTTTCACTTGTCTAGCGGTGGAAGGGTGGATTTAATATTCTATTCGAATTCACTAACGCCTTTCCTCTGCTTTTCAGGTGAAACTGCGTTTATCGACCCGTACGAGATCTCCTCAAAGGAGGTGTCCTCGGAAGACTCTGGCTCTTCGGCATCAGTTCCTTCCGACTCTGGAAGCTCGTAAGATGAATCTGACGCGACCATAGCGGAGGATGTGGCCCCTGACTCTAAAGAAGCAGTCGGTACTCCTCTGGGTGAGGACAAAGTAATCGCGCCCGAGGAATGGGTAGTGGAGGACCTGCTTGACAAGGTGTCAACCTGCTTAATGTATAATTAGGTCGAAGATTATCCGATGCTTGGTCGAGGGAGCACTTATTGTATGACAGACTTGTTGCTTCGTTTTCCTTTGGTGCTTGCCAGCTTGGAAAGGATATCAGCTCGAGTGTTATTTGTAACACCCTTCTACCCCAAACATAATATTCAAGTATTATCAGAGTAATCGTCTAAAAGGGTATCACATTTTCAACAAAAATACACAACAGTATCATGTCTCGTAACACGAGTTAATCAACATCAAAATACCATAAATCATTTCGCAGCGGAAATTAACTTCATAATTCAAAACTTCATAAAAATCATTTTCACCATCCTGAATTTAACATCTTATAAATAGGAAAAACATTTATCCAATAATAACATAACTGAAACAGTTAACAGAATAAAACCCATCCCAGTGTTACATGACACAGAGCAGGACACATAAACTAGAACCACTCCTAAGGAACACTAAAGCATGCTCCGAGACTCATGAATTACTCCTATTGCACTGCAGGACTATTCTTCGACATCTGCAAGTTACCCATGAAGGAGGCAACGTTTCCAAGCAGGCAGGGTGAGTAATCATAATATATCATAAACTTATAAGAATATAGAATCATAAATAATTAGTACACATAACATGACATCGTCAACTACAAAATTCAGCAACAACCACAACACCATCATGAAATCAATTAACACCAACACAGTCATGAAATTCATCCAAAATATGCAATTCTACATCCTGATATGCAATATGCATGTGGTACCAATTTCACCAAAAGATGGATACATGACCATCGACCCTCCACAAAGGAGCACACCATAAGATGGATACATGACCATCAACCCTCCACAAGGGAGCACACCATAATCATGGAGACACTTCGATCCACACAATGGGATTGAAGCAAATAAATAGGCCGAAGCGCCATAGTGAATGTTATGAAATGCAATGATGCGCTACATCGAAAAATTCACCAAAATAATCCGCATCATTCATTTCAATCAGCAAAACAACCAGCAATTATTCATATATATCATCTTGACATTACACCCTGAACACTGGTTCCCTAACCACTCTGACACATCAAGAATTAACCCGTACCCGGTAATTTATAAGATAATTATAAGGTTGTTTCACAAATTCATTTATCAAAAACTGTTGCATTTTCCTCGTTTCTATTCATCAAAATAAATTTCATTTTGTACTCGTCCCGACGCTTCAAACGGAATGCGAATCGGACTTACGGTTTAAAAGATATGAATTTTTGAAAAAAATAAAATTTGCTGTCCCAACAGTGTTAACCGGTTAACCCATAGCGTTAACCGGTTAACGCCGACGAATTTCCAGAATTTTCCCAAAAATTACAATGGTTAACCGGTTAACCCATAGCGTTAACCGGTTAACGCACGTTTTCCAGCAGTTATCTGCTATACAATTGCAGACTGTTCCAATTCCAAAAACTCCCAAAACCCCATTACGAATTTCACATCATAACACCGAAAAATCATTCAAAAACATTAATTAAACCTCAACAACATCCAAACAACAATTATACAAACAAATATACGATTATAACTCATTCTAACTACTCTAATTCATCAAGATTTCTCATAAAAACTCAACCTAACTCAAAACCCCAAAAACCCCTAAACTCATACCATTCTAATCCATTCATATTCCAATTCCTATACATTTATCATAGATTATGAAAACTCCCCATACCTTAGAGAATTTCGACGCTTTACACGCTTCTCTTGGGTTCTCCTCAGCCTCCTGACTCTGAGTTCCTCTTTCTTCAGAGCGCTTCCAAAACACGATAGAAAACAAAATATGAGAAACTGATCGTATTCTCTTCTTTTGGCTATAATATCCCAGCTTAGCCCTTTTCCCATATTACCCTCATGTTTTCACAAAAGTACCATCTTATCCTTTTCTTTCACATATTTTTAATAATTAAACACTATTTATCCTTATTATATAAAAGTACTCATTTTTCCAAAATTCTCAAATTAACCCAAACTCTCCAAATTTTCTAAATTAATTAAATAAATGATTAAATAATTAAATTTAGATTTTCGGGGCGTTACATTATTCTCCCATGGGACGTGTCTGACTTCTATGCTCGTGAATCATTTCAGCTTGTTCCTGACAAGGGCCAAATATTCAGCCATATTGTCGTTTTTGGCTTGGAAATCCCCTCGGACTTGGTTGGCGACCAATTAAGAATCCGTGCATATTACGATCTCTTCTGCCTCCAGGTCGTCCGCGAGTTACAGACCGACCAGGAAGGCCTCGTATTCCTCCTGGTTTTTAGATGTGGGGAATGACAGAGTCAAAGATACCTCGATGATGTTTCCTTCCTTGTTTTCCAGAATTATCCCGACTCCACTACCTGTCGGGCCGGACGCTCCATCTACGAAGATAGTCCATTTGGACGGGGATTTCGACTCTTGCTCGGTGAAAGTGAGTTCTGCCAAAAATTCGGCCAATGCTTGAGCTTTGAGAGCTTGTCTACCTTCAAACTTGATATCGAATTCGGACAATTCCAATGACCATTTTAACATTCGTTCGGCCATGTCTGGCCTTCTGAGCAATTGTTTTATGGGTTGGTCTATTCTTACGATAACAGTGTGGGCTAAGAAATAATGTCGTAGTCTTCTAGCTGCAAAAAGGACGGCCAATGCCACCTTTTCTATATAGAGGTATCGGAGTTCTGGGCCGTGCAGCACCTTGCTTGTAAAGTAAATAGGTTTCTGCCCCTCGGGTAGTTCGCGAATGAGGGTTGCGCTCAAGGCCTCGTTTTCCATAGCGAGATAGAGGTAAAGTGTCTCCCCTTCATTGGGTCTAGACAGGACTGGGGGCTCGGATAATGCTTTTTCAAATGGGACAAAGCCTGCTCGCATTCCCCCGTCCATTCAAGGGAAACCTCCTTGCGAAGATGTTTGTAGAATGGGAGGGCGTGCTGAGCGGATTTCGCCATAAACAAGGCGAGGGAGGCGAGAACCCTGTTTAACGATTGTATGGACTTTTTAGAGTTTGGGGTAGTTATTTCTGTGAATGCTCGACATTTATTTAGGTTGGCTTCGATCCCTCGATCAGTTAAGTAGAACCCGAGGAATTTACCTGCCCGAACTCCGAATGTACATTTTTCAGGGTTAAAACGCATCTTGCATTTTCGAGCTTGGTCGAACACCTTTCGTAGGTGGGAAGCATGATCTGTTTCTTCCTGGGATTTAACTATCATGTCGTCCATGTATACTTCGAGCATGTCCCCAATTTCAGCTTGGAAAATTTTGTTCATCATGCGCTGATAGGCCGCGCCTGCGTTTTTTAAACCAAATGGCATAACGTTATAATAACAGTTGCCCGATTTGGTCATGAAGGCCGTGTATTTTTTGTCGGCCACGACCATAGGGATTTGATTATACCCTGAGTAGGAATCCATAAAGGATAATAGTTTGAAACCGGCCGAATTGTCGACCAATTTGTCAATGTTGGACAAAGGATATGCGTCTTTCAGGCAAGCCCGGTTAAGATCGGTATAGTCCACACACATTCTCCATTTTCCATTAGATTTTTTGACAAGTACAACATTTGAGAGCCAGGTCGTATACCTGGCCTCAGTTACAAAATTATCCTCTAGGAGGTCTTTAACAGCTGACTCGATTGCCTTGGTCTTCTCAGTTGACTGCTTCCTCCTAGGTTGGGCGACAACTTTGTGTGTTGGATCGATGGAGAGATGATGGCAAGCCGTCTCGGTGTCGAGCCTTGGCATTTCTGCGGCGCTCCAAGCAAATAGATCGGCGTTTCCCTTGAGGCAAGCCTCCAATTTTCGTTTCTCCAAGTCGGGCAAATGGGCCCCGATCTTGACGCACCGAGCTGGATCGTCCCCCAAAGGAATTAGCTCGAACTCTCCGTCAGGAATTGGCCGAGACAGTGGATCAGACAGCCTCCAAACGCCCTCGTCTTCATCTGAAAACCTGCAATCCAGATCGATTGAGTCAACCTGGGGAAAAGCTTTAGATGTTCGCGGAGCATCCGGAGGTGTTGGAGCAGATGGGTTTGGCTGGTACGATATCGAGCTGAGGCCTTTGGAGGCTGCTTCGAAGCATCGGCGAGCAGCTTCGACGTCACCGTGTAGTGTAGCGACCTTGCCCGAGGTAGTATAGTACTTCATCTTCAGATGAACGGTTGATTGAACAGCGATAAGCTCGGTCAATGTTAGTCTCACCAAGATACATTGATATAACGAAGGGCAATCCACGACCAAGAACTGGACGCGAACAGATCTGGCGGTCTCGGATGCTCCGAAGGTGACGATGAGATCGACATAGCCCCATGGTCGGGAAACTGCTCCGTTGAATCCTTATAGATCTGATCCGACGTATGGAGTCAGGTGTGATTCATTCAATTGGAGCGTTGAAAATAATTGGGAATACATGATGTCGCACGAGCTGCCCTGGTCCACCAGGATTCTTCTGACGTCAAAATTTGCCATCCGTGCACAGATGAGTAACGAGATGCTGACATTCGGTTCCCCTCCCAAGAGTTCCTCTCTGTAAAAGGCAAGGGGTACCGAGCCCTTTCTTGGGGGGTCCAAGGTTGTGATTTGAGCAGGGCCTTTCGCGATCAATTGGTCAAATTTCCTCTTCACGGACCCGACCGTGATTTTGTTGAAACCTCCCCCTGAGATGACCATTGTGGAAGGAAAGGTTTCCCACGGTTTGTGGGAGGAAAAATACCTCGGGCTCTTGGTATGGTCGGGCAGGAAGAAGTCCTCTGGGCGGTAGATGCTTAGAGCAACTTGCATGTTCGCATCTGATGGTATGGGTACAACCTCTTTGACCTTCTGAGCCTCCTGCGCCTCTTGGCGAGGGGCGTCTCTTGATTTAGTAAATTGCTCGAGGTGCCCGTCTTTAATAAGTGTCTCGATTGCATCTTTGAGATGGATGCATTCTTCGGTATTATGACCGTGACTGTGGAATCTATAGTACTTCGTCTTGTTCGTGCCCGGTTTACTAGGAAACTGCTTCGGGAAGCGTACTCCCGCTTGCCTGAACTCCGAATTGGAACATTCGGACAGGATCTTCTCTCTTGAGACCAGGAGAGGGGTATATTCATGAAACTGACCGACGGGTCCTCTGTGCTCCCGTGGTTCACGGGAGCGGTCTTCCTTTATTTTGTCTCCTCCCTGACGAAATGTCGAGGGTTCATCGACTTTGGAGGGTTTTGCGTCCTCACGACGTCAGGCATCTCTGACAGAGCTAGTAGCCTGCTTTTCCTCGTATAGGATGTAAGCTTGGGCTTTTAGGAAGAAAGCGTCAAGGGTGGCCGGGGTCTCGATGCCAATCGCACGGTGGAAATCGGTCGACGGGCATAGACCTCGCTCTAGCAAGTATTTCTTCATGTCGTCTGTGGTGGATACCTGGACCGCTTCTTTGTTGAACCTCTCGATATAGGTCCGCAGAGGCTCGTCCTTCCCTTGGATGATTTCTTCGAGCGATGCCTCCGTTTTCAGGTGGCATCTAGAAGCGGTGAAGTGTCTGGAAAACGTGCGTCCGAGCTGTTTCCAGGAAGTGATGGACTTTGCCTCGAGGCTTTTGTACCACGTCATCGTACCTTTCCTCAGAGTCATAGGAAAGAGGCGACATTTGATCGCCCCTCGGTAGTTGAGCAAGGCATCGATATTCTCGATATGCTCGTCAGGATCGGTGGTCCCATCATACGAGCCTAAGGGTGGAGGTTTTTTTAAACCCCGTGGGAGTTTAGTGGCCATGATTTCTGACGAAAGGGGGCCTCTGGTGTCCTCATCATCACTGGAATTGAATGAAGGAGACCGGGGCACGCGCTTTTTGGTTCTCCGGGGTGATGCAGATCTTGATCTGCTCTTTCTTGACTTTCTTGGTGACCGAGAACGCCTTCTTGGAGGGGACGACCGAGGAGGAGATGAGTGGGACCGTTTGTTACTAGTGGATTCATCATTGCGTCATTTCCTCTTCCTTTTAGGGGGGGAAGGACTACGTCTTCCTCGATGTCTCGCGGGGGATCGGGATGATCGAGGGTTAATGTCCTTGAGACGGGAAATCTTTTCACCATGGGCAAGGAGAAACAAATTTGTATGGTTGAGAATCTCAACTAGCGCAGCAAAGTCAGATCCTGAAGGTGTTGGAGGAAGAAGGACCTCCGGGCGACTTTCTAGAGGTTGGTCGCGATCGGGGGAAGGTGAAGTTGTCTTCTCATCTGGGCGGTCCTTCACGGTTTCTTCATGCGGAGGATTATTAGCGTTGCTCTCACGTTGCATGAGGAGAATATCGTCGTTCGACCGATTATCTGGATTGTTGTCTCTAGCAGCCATGGATCTTGGTAAAAAAATTTAGTTCTTGAAGATCTTGAGAGAAAAGAACGGGGAAGTCAGCGTTCCCACAGACGGCGCCACCTGATCGTACCTAGAGATCAGGATCCGATATGGTCGGCGTCAAGCATTGTTGAAGGACGATTGATGAGGAGAAGAGGGGGTTTACCTGCAAGGCACTCTGATGCTAAAGTAAGAGACTAAGCAAAGAGTGTGAAAGTACGAGATTAAGGGTGAGAGAATTGAATAATTGACCCTCTCGTGTGAGAGGGTTTATATATTGTCCTTGGTGGATGGTTATTGGCTCAAACCGTTGGGCGTGGATCGTGGAATCTGTATGAATAGGTAACGGTCAGAACTAGCCGTTAGGGGACTTTATTCCGGTCGGTTAAACCTTGGGCGACATAGACCATCCTCCCGAGTGTGATGCTCAACGAAGAGCGTGTTAGGCCGCTAATTTGTCTGGCCCAACTCTGGAAGTTGGGCCTGGCCGGAACACATACATTATGCAGAGGTAGGATTAAGTATAATTGCCTCAGTCAACTTCTCAATTGTCCCTTCCAACTTACCTCATTTTTCCCTCAAGCTCAACATCGGACTCAATAATTCCATCTTCCTCCACCTTCATTGCCTTTTCCTCAACATCATCAATATCATCATTGCTCTCCACAGGATTTGATTTGGAATAAGCAAATTCGGGAAAATTAGCATCGAGACCTTCAAGGTAGTCACAGAAGAAAGAGAGTGAAGGACCGGGAATGCATCTTTTTTTTTACTTGTGAATGCTAGTTTATCTTATAATTTACATTGTCATGAGTTTTTTACAAATAGAATTGGAATTTGTAACATAAACAATTATTTGGGATAACAATGGATGTTTGAAATGTAGTTAGGACCTTTGGAGTATGGTCTTGAGCCTCGAATGGCATTTGAAGTTTTGGGATTGAATAAGAATTAGAATTGAGGTTTACATAAGAATCAAAAGAAAGTGGGATTTGAAATTTGAAATTAAAGCCTTTATATAGAAATTGACATTAAAAAATGAAATGGAACTTGAAATTTGGATAAGAAAGAAATAAAATTGAAACTTAGAATGGCAGTTGAATTGAGAACCTCGGATTAAAAATCACATACGAACTTGAATAGGAAGAGAATTTAGAAATTAAGCTTAGAATTTAAAAATTGGACTAAGAGTTTGTGTTTTGGGATAGAACTTAAAATAAAACTTTAGAGATTGAACTGAAAACTTGAAATGAATTTGTGGCATAGAATTTGTGATTGGAAAATTGGACTTGAAAAGGACTTAGAACTTAAACACAAAACATGGAATAAGATATGAGAAATGAATTCGAAAATGGGAATATGAATTGAAACTTGAATTTGGAAAGAAACTTTGGAACTGAACATTTGGGGATGGAAATTGAAATAGGACTAGAAAATTTGGAATTAAACTTGAAAATGAAATGGAGACTTGGAAAAGAATTAAAGAAAATGGACTTGAATTTGAATTTAAAATTTGAAATTTGAAGTGGAAATTTGACATGAATTCGAAAATTTGGAAGCTTGAAACTGAGCAATGGAAAGGAAATCTTGGGAATACCATGTCCTGTTCTTAAACTTTAGACGGATTCAACAACATTTGAAATCAATTTGAAATAACTGTCCAAAAGTCACCTTGTAATAAATGCTTATGTCGTGGAATACTTTCAAAGCAATGTCTGATCAAATAACTCTAACTTGGAGATAAAATTTTAACATCCTTTGAGACCTTGTCACTTGATATTGAAAATTTAGAAACAATCTTTATTGTCAATTCTAATAGTAAAGAACCAAAGATTCGAGGTATACATGACCCAGTTGAAAGCCATTCTCCGGATTTATCCTCTCCACCTTTTCCAAGACAACCAAAAAATTACTTCTTAAACAAACATCTGAACCAAATATCAATGCTCATATGGTTGGGACATCTCACAAAATAAACCCACAAGGAGCTTGAGGTCTTGAACACGTCTATGATTCAAACTTGGAATTCCATAACCCATAACTTATTAGATCAATCCACCACTCTAAGCTTCCAAACATAAAACCCTAATTTCTCGAACCAAACGATCAGATCTCCAATATTTGTTACAAAACCAACAAATCCTTCTTGCCATTCCTACAAAACTTCAGAATACTTGGTATGCACTTTGGTATGCTGATGATGAGATGGAATATATGATATGAAAAGTTAGGGGTAAAATTTGGGGTGCGACAGATGCCCCTATTTAAATATCTTTACCAAATGGCATGAGGGATGTTAATCCTCATGGAATCAGGGCGAAAGGTATTTAAATACAGAAATAACTAGAAATTTTGCCCCTAAATGCAATGTTATGCTGAACTACAGACTGTCTAACCTTAAATTTTATGCAATGAGAGACGAATATGATACAATATGTCGACAAACAAAGGGTAGAGACTTACTAGGGAAGACATACGCTGGGGACAAAAACGAAAACGAGAAATATTCAAAGTGATAGGTCAACAAGTTCAAGTGCGATTGTTGGGGATACCAATATAACAACTCGGCGTTTGAGAAAGATAACACATCGAATTGGGGGTAGAGAAGACAAGTCAACTCGACGGTTGAGGAAATAATTAAAAAACATCGACTTGGAGGTCGGGAAAACACTTCAACTCGGCGGTTGAGGAAATAAATAAAAGACATCGACTCGGTGGTCAGGAAAACAATTCAACTCAACGGTTGAGGAAATAAATAAAAGACAACAACTCGGCGGTCAGGAAAACCATTCAACTCGGCGGTTGAGGAAATAAAATAAAAGACAATGACTCGGCAGTCGGGAAAACAATTCAACTCGGCGGTTGAGGAAATAAATAAAAGACAACGAATCGGCGGTCGGGAAAACAGTTCAACTTGACGGTTGAGGAAATAAATAAAAGACATTGACTCGGCGGTCGGGAAAACAATTCAACTCGGAGGTTGAGGAAATAAATAAAAGACATCGACTCGGCGGTCGGGAAAATAATTCAACTCGACGGTTGAGGAAATAAAATAAAAGACAGCGACTCGACGGTCGGGAAAACAATTCAACTATGTGGTTGAAGAAATAAATAAAAGACATCGACTCGGCGGTCAGGAAAACAATTCAACTCGGCGGTTAAGGAAATAAATAAAAGACATCGACTCGGTGGTCGGGAAAATAGTTCAACTTGGCGGTTGAGGAAATAACTTAAAAGACATCGACTCGGTGGCCGGGAAAAAAATTCAACTCGGCGGTTAAGGAAATAAATAAAAGATATCGACTCGGCGGTTGGGAAACAATTCAACTCGGAGGTTGAGGAAATAAATAAAAGACATCGACTCAGCAGTCGGGAAAACAATTCAACTCGGCGGTTGAGGAAATAACTTAAAAGACACCGACTCGACGGTCGGGAAAATAATTCAACTTGGCGGTTGAGGAGATAATTAAAAGACATCGACTCGGCGATCGTGAAAACAAATAAAGGAAATATTCAAAATGAATGCGCAACAGGTTCAAGTGTAACTGATGACACTAAGAATAAAGGAGACAAACACGGTGATTGGGTAGCGGCTCTATGCGACTGTCGCTCCCGAAGATTTGCATCCAGGTACAAGCGCGAACGGTCGGCGAAAGGGACAATGAGAACACACAGCCGTGAACTCACTGGAGAATGAATAGATTTGCTAGCTAGGCATTTTTATCCCGGAGGAAAGGCAATGCTGCATAGACCTAGAAAGATACGGATAAGACGGTTGCGAACCAGAGAGACTGAGAAAGGGGGTTGGTTACAACCTGGGAAGGTATTAGCACCCAGATTGTCCGCCGTACTCGACGGGATCCACGCTTAAAAGATTTGTGTTTTAAAGGGGTAGTGTCAGTGCAATCTGTGTATAAAATAGCTGGAAAAGGATGTACAGGTGTCAGTGTAAAGGAAGTGAAAGTGTACAAATGATGTGTCAGTGTAAGAATGAGAATGAATTGCTCAAGATCATGAGGCTAAAAGAATGAGGCTAGAAAGAGGGGGAATGGACAGAGACTTTTGTTCGATAACTGTTAAGTTATGCCTACGTATCCTCTCGTGCAATGAGGAAGTCAGAACACCGTAGTTCGACCCAAAGAGACTGAAAGATGAATTGACTTGTGAACTGCTTGCTTGCCTATGCTCAAGTGTATGACCTGTCTGGCTCAGGTGCTAACTGTCTTGCATTAGACGGAAGAAGCAAGTTCTCGATTGTGAGTGAAGATGATGAGAAAAGAATCCCGGAGGAGACGATTATTGTTTGTTTTTTTGAGTTTTCAGTCTTTTATTGCTTTTGAGAATTTGTCATAGGATAATGAGCTTAAGTCTAAACCAATGGATTTAGTAAACTCATCACATCTTCCCTCTGATTAGGGGTAATGAGAGTACCTTAAGTGTGAAGTCAGATTCTCACACTTAATCACCTTTGGTGTAGGATTAAGATCATTAACCTACTTGTGATTATTTAGATGTTTTTGTGATTTTGTTTAGTGTTGAGTAATGAGGTTAAGCCATAATCATGGATTAAACAGACCCATTACACCATCCTAAAAGAAGGATAATAGATGAGAATGTTTAAGCTGAGGAAAACTCCTCAACTTAATCCATGATTAGGGATTAAACTCATGACAAAACAAGCCTTTGATTAAGTGGATTTTATTTAATGGTATGATGATGAAGTGATTTTTAGGGTTTGTAAGACAACTTGAGGGGGACTTGTCCATTAACACTAGGGTTAGTCCTTCTTAACCAATTAAGGAAGAATTAGAACCCTAATGCAAGGCCCAAGTTACAAGTGTGATGTCTTGATATTTATTAAGTGAATTGATTAAGAGATTTAAACACCTTAAGGGTTTAACACTTAGGATTAAAGTTATACACTCCATCCTAAGAGAAGGATGCAGGCATAAGCTTAATCACAAAGTCTTAAAGCCTTTAGGGTTTAGTCCCTGGTTATGAGGTGAGAAGAGAGGACTCAAAGAGAGACACAAAGGTAAAATCTAAGAGGGGACTAATCAAAACCCTAATTCATTGTCATGCTTGGATGGTCCTAAGGTTTGTGAGGTTTGCAAGAGAAGTCTTCAAAGGAGCCACCAGGAAGCAGATGAACAGGATCAAGAGAAGCAAAGTGACTTGCTTCATTCAAGAAGTCAAGTCACTTGAAGAAAGAAAGTGGGAGGAAGAAGAATGAGCAAGCTCAAACTCAAACACATGTAAGAATGCAGCAATGGATGCAAGAGGGATGAGAAGAGAAGTTATGAGAAGTGAAGGCAAATTCACTTCTCAAGTTTACTTACCACCTGAAATGTTAGAAAGAAATGCAATGCAATGCTAGATGGGATGAAATGGTATGATGCTAGACCAAACCAGAAGCATGTTGATGATGATTATGATGTTATGAGGTGCTGCAGACATGAGACAAGACATGGATATGCTCATACAAGATCATGGATGCAAATGATGCAAGCTAAGGAGCATGAACAAGCATGAAATGTTATGAAACATACAAGGCAAATGACATAGCAAATATGTAATGCAATGATCAAACATGCTTCCTATATGTCTTAAGATGTCAAATGAATCATAAACATGCACAAAATGCAAAGACAAGTCATGTTATGCAAGAGAATGCAAGGAGGATGCAAGAGAAAGCCCAAATTAGGGTTTATGGATCAAACATCAAACCAAAACTCAAGACATAAGCAAAACCCTAAAGTAAAAATGGAAAATGGTACCCAAAGAAACCCTAGACCTATAATAAACCACTGCCCAAAGGGGAGCTCTCAACTCTCAACCAAACTCAAGTTATGAATTTTCTAAGTTATTAGGGTTTTTTAGGGTTCTTAACAAAAGAAATGCCAAACAATTAGAAAATGAGGAAACAAATCATGGCCATTTTACCCTAGAAACTACATGCCAAATAGAAAACAATGCAAGAAGAATCAATGTCTCAACCTTCTCCAATAGGCAGAAATGATTTTTTAAACTTATGATCAAATTAATGCATAAAAAATGATTTAATTCAATGAAAAATTCTTAAAATGCATCAAGATCAAAACAGAAATTTGGTTTGAAGGTTGAACAATGTTTCTAAATGTCTTAGAACATTTCATGAATTTTTTTGTAATTTTTAAACACCTAAAAGTATTTTTAATCAATTAATTCTCATTAATCAATTAAAAATAATCTTTTAAATATTTAAAAATACTTTTTTAATGATGAAAAATAAAATAAAAATATTTTTGGGTCTTAAAAATTAATAAAACTTTAAAGAAAAAGTTTCATAATTTTTAAGAATTTTTTGCTATTTTTAATTAAATATGCAAGTTAATTGAAAGAAAAATGAATAAAAATTAAATAAAACTGAAGTATGCACAATGAAGGGTTGAGATTCAATCTGGAAATGAGGGGGTTGACTGCGCGCCAGATCCAATGGGCCACATTCAAACTGGGCTAAACTATATTTAAATTAATTAAACTGAATTAAAAGGGTTAATGACGTGGATTAGGGTTAAGTGAACGAATCTGGGCCCTTGAATGCACGCGGGAATTGACCAAGTCAGCTCATCCAACGCTCAGGATTCAAACTCTCATTAATTACAGGGATTAGCCCTAATCACTCTCAGGCTGCCGGAGAAGACTTCCGGTCGTCTTCTCCGGCCAGCTTCTCACCTGAAAACTCACCAACTCCCTCAAAACGTAACGAAAATGAAAACTAAGCACATAGAAATGAACCCCATGATCTCCTGAATCAAAACCCTAACCCCAAACAAATTTATTCTTCATCAATCACATGAATCGAAAGCAAACATTTTTAGGGCAAACCAGTTTCAGAGACAAATTAAATGCTCAAATCACAACCATTTTCAAAACCAATGGTACCAGGATGATCAGGATAACACAAAGAACAAGTTTGTAACAATAAAAATGATTTCTGGAAAAATAATTTTCGAGCTACCTGAGATTTGAAGCTTTCAGTTTGAGAACTTTCTGGCCACCTCTCCTTGTGCAATCTACTCCGCTTGATCCCCAGATGATGTTTGAATGCTCAAATGGAGTTTAAGTTGGCTGGATAGTGAGATTCGACAGCTTCTGCTCAAGCTTGCTCAGAAATGGCAATGGTGTTTCTGGAGGTTTCAGGCCATGGTGATGGGTTGTTTGAGGTCCTGAGGATGAATGGAGAAGGTCTGCAAGGTTTGTTTGGCTGTTTGTGAGCTAGGATGAGAGTTTCGAATGCAACTGCAAAATGGAGTGAGAAATGGCAGTGAGATGTTCTGGCTGTTTTAGGCTTGTGTTCCTGGTGATTCAACTCAATGATACATGGTGAGTTGAATGGAGGAAAAGGTTTGAGTGTTTGCTTGCTGTGGAGAGGAATTCGAAGCAAGATGCAAATGGGAGTGTTTTTGTGTAAGTTATCAATGGGATGGTTTCAGCCTTGCTTGCCCTTATGCTTTGCTTGCAAATTGTCCACATAACTCTCTCTCATTGGTCAGTTGATTTGACATGTGCTTTATGGATAGGTGAGGCAACTTTTGCAAAAAGTCAAATAATGTGTAAGAGAAGCATGGCTCATGATCTAGGCAAGTACATGGGCATGGGCTGGCGCAGCAAGGTGAGGTGAGAGGCTAGCAAAGCTCAGCATCCAAGGCTGCAAGTAGGAGGGAGCATGATCATGAGTTTTGCAACTTGTGACATTTTGGTTCACATGTGATTCTTTTGCCTAACCAAACATGTAACCATGGGCAATCTTAGTTCAAATCTGATTTTTAGGACTTAGAGAAAGTTTATGTAATGGTTTGAGATGAATTAGAGGCTGCAATGTGCATTGGTTCAAGTCTTTGCAAAATTTCCATTTGAAGCATGCCTTAGAAATTAATGATTTTTGCCAACTTTGCATGGCCATAACTTTTGATCCAAGAAGAGTTTGATCATGTTCTTGTACTTTTTGAAAAGGGAAAGATGAGATCTACAACTTTCATGACCAAAGTTTTTCCATTTGGAGCCTTTTTGGACCAAGAATCAAAGCTTGAAAATTGACCTAAAATGAGGCATTCTTGAAAAGTCAACTATGCCCAAAAAGTCAACATTTGCAAAAACCCTAAATTCTTGATTTCTATGAACTTCAAACTTCTTCCATGATCAAATAAAGATCATATACACTCAAAATGATGAAGATCACCCATTGGTTGGGTCATTGGGGGCCTCAGATGCCCTGATTTTGCACTGACTTGTCTGAAAAGTCAACTCTTGATCAGATGACTTCCCCATGGAATTTCTTCATGAAAATTGATATGCATACTCCCTATACCATATAGAGATCAATAGAAACAAGAATGACCAAAAAATTTGGGGTTATGGCCTCTGAAACCAAAACCCTAATTTTCAGTCAACTGTGCAGTTCAACCTGGCTCTGCATCCACTCAAACCCTAGCTCTTGTGATTCCTCTGCATTTTTGACTTTGAGGAGATGGAATATGATATAAGAACACACATGGACCACTTTGAATTGATTGGTGGCCTTTGGAATGGCCCAAGATGCTTTGGGATTGCTCAGATCACAAACCCTAGGTGCAGATGACTTAGAAACTATGCAGTGAAACAAAAGTGAGATGTGAGATGATATGATTGTGTTTATGCATATGAGATGACCATAAGCCATGGTGTGAATGGGTGAGGGAAAATTTGGGGTGTTTACAGCTGCCCCTATTCAAACATGAGTTAGCTGTGCAGGATGTAAGCGACGACTTAACAGACAAACAAGATAACTTGTGGTTGAATACCAAAGACAGTCCAAAATTTGCACTCACAGAATGAAGAAGAAAAGGGATATAGATTGTAAATGAAAAATAAAGTATATTGTAAAGTATAGGCGACGGAGGACGACCGTCGGGCAGAGGACGACTGCTGGGTAAAGAGCAATGACGGGGGCGGCCGACATGCTGGGAAAAGTGTATGAAAATAAAGCAATGACGGGGACGGCCGACATGCTGGGGAAAGTGCAGGAAAATAAAGCAATGACGGGGACGGCCGACGTGCTGGGGATAAAAGGTAAAGCCAAGACGGGGACGGCCGACTAGCTGGGGAAAGAAAAGAAATTATGATGGGGACGGCCATCAAGATAAAGCTATAAAATTCTCTGGAAATTAATGAAACATGACGGGGACGGCCATCAAGTTCATAAAGGTAAAGTAACCAACGATGGGGACGGCCATCGGGTTAAAAAGAAAAGGGACCACGACGGGGACGGCCATCGGGTTAAAGAATAAAAGAAATAAACAGTTGATGGGGTACGGCCATCAAAGGTGAAGGACGATCACCTAGCAGGGGACGGCTGCTCTGTTGGGAATAAAAGAAATATGATGGGGACGGCCATCAAAGGTGGAGGACGACCACCTGGCAGGGTACGGCTGCCGAAAATATCAACGATGGGGACGGCCATCGGATAGATAAGGTCAACGATGGGGACGGCCATCGGACGAGCAAGATGGAGGACGACCATCAAGAAGTGGAGGACGACCACTCAGCAGGGGACGGCTGCTCTCGAGGTTTATCATAACACAGGACGAGTGTTAGATAACCAAACATCAACAATGGGGACGGCCATTGGATAAAGTGATGAAGGACGATCATCAAAGGGTGGAGGACGACCACCTAGCAGGGGACGGCTGCTAAAATCAACGATGGGGACGGCCATCGGATGAGCATGATGGAGGACGACCATCAAGAAGTGGAGGGCGACCACTTAGCAGGGTACGGCTGCTCTCAAAGGTATCATAACACAGGACGAGTGTTAGATAAAAAGAAAATTTGTTGGTGATCTACTGGGGATAAAGTAAACACGGACGAGCGTTTACATCCAAGAAACAAAGGGTATAAGTGTTTGGTATTGTGTATAGATTAAAGATGCGGACGAGCATCCTTAAGACTATGATACGGACGAGTATCATGTAGAAACAAACTGACACATGTTCGGAGATGATGATACGGACGAGTATCAACTGGTTAACAAGGAACACGGACGAGTGTTGCATCTGAAAGGATTCTTCTGGGGAATAGTAGACACAGACGAGTATCTATATTCAAGAAGACATGAGTGTTTGACATGGTGTATGGATTAAGGATGCGGACGAGCATCCCTAAGACTATGATACGGACGAGTATCATGTAGAAACAAACACTAGACGCAATGTTCTGAGATGACGGTACGGACGAGTACCAACTGGTTAACAAAGAACAAGGACTATTGTCGAATCTGTGGGGATATGAGTGATGATGTATACAAGATACGGACGAGTATCTGTATAAGTGTACCAATGAGTAGTGAGTATATATAATGAGTGTTTATCTGCTGGGGCGGGTGACACGGACGAGTGTCAAGAGAGAAAAGTATAATATTAACAAGTGTATGGGTTGACAAAAGTGTAAGCAACTGCGCTGGGGATATGACACGGACGGGTGTCAAGAAAAGTGTATGTATAGGTATATGTGAGTGCAAAGAAGATGTCTTTGGCTTTCTGTTGGGGGTATGACACGGACGAGTGTCAGGACGCATCTGCAATAAGGGTGATTTGTTTGTAAAGAGTGTTCAGGCGACTTTACTGGGGAAAGATGACACGGACGGGTGCCAAAAGGTGTATATACTGGTGTTTGTGATTTGAGAGGCAGCTGCTTTTGCTGGGACTCTGGTGGGAAGTAATCTGTATTCTGATGAATGGTTACTAATCACAAGCGTTCAATTCACAACATGACTTATGATTATGCTATGTATTTGATTTTTGCCGTAATGCTCCGTATTAGACGGAATGCTACGCTCTGAGGGTATAATATGATGCGAATGCTATGATTATGCAAAGAGGCACCGATCCGGAATTCGGATCCCATTGCGGCGAAGATCTCTGGATGATCTGCTTGAAATGAACATCCCAGCTGGGGATGAGATCATTGGTAGATCTAATGATGTATCTGCTTGGGGATATAGGTCACTGATTGACATATCCTCATAATGGGATCCAGCTGGGGTTTGCAGAAGCTTTCTTCACTCTGTTGTGATCTCTTCATGCGTTGCTCTTCTGGATAGAGGCTGGAACTCTGTGGGGAGATGGTTCCCTGACTTCTGTATTCAACCGAGGATGACATGGCAACTCGGCTGGGGAATTGTGAGAGGCAACTCAGCTGGGGAGAGCAACAAGAGGCAACTCAGCTGGGGATAGAGCATTTCCGATGCTGAGATTGAGTGCATGCCGATTTGGCAACTTTGCTGGGGAAGTGGGCACCTTCCAGTGCCACGTGGAAGATAGACCAAGTTGATAATGATTCAACAACTTGCTAAGACGTAACTTGCATGCCCCAGGTCGCGTTCTGGATACCTGCAATCCTGCAAAGGTAAGGAAACATACACAAGGTCCTGAGGTATCCCTTACTGGATTCCGTCGTAGGAGATAAATACTTTCGAGAGTAATCATATTCCCTGCAAGCATGTGTTTTATTTTTTAGAGAAAGGCATCTGTACTTATGCAATTGTATTTGTAGAGATATCAGACAACTCTTTGCAAAACGTAAATGTAAAGACGAAACATGACCGAAAATCTGATTTTATTAATCCCTGTGCCCTGAATTGGCAAGATACAGTCAAAGAAACATATCTCCTGAAATGAGGAGATTGTTACAAATTGAGAAACAAAGTGTTGGCGATGCTGACGACGCTTTCAAGGAGCTTCCTCTTCTGCTATGACTCGTATGACCATGACGTTCTTCTCGTCTTGCTTTCTGGAGAGAGTTGATTCCGATTGGAGCTTGATCCTTTGAAGCTCACCAAGTTGTAGGTGATACAGACGAATTCAGAATGCAGTTGTTCGCTTATTCCCTTATTTTGCATGGATCGCCCTTTCGGGTTTTCAATCCATCGGGATACCCATTTTTGCCTGAGCTGTCCAATGCGGCTTTTCAACTCAGCGGGTGTACATTTTCTTATTCATTTTCCCTTACTTTTGCCCGAGTCTTTTATTCTGTTTTTGACTCGCCGGGATGCCCTATTTTTGCCTGGACTTACATTCTGTTTTTATGTCCAGCGGGTCATTTTATGCGAAGTATTTTTTAACTGCATCTGAATTCACAGGGGATGGGAAATCTTCACCATCCATGGTGCTGAGCATCAGTGCTCCGCCCGAGAAAACTTTCTTTACAACAAATGGTCCTTCATAATTTGGAGTCCATTTGCCCCTGTGGTCTGTATGAGGAGGGAGGATTCTTTTCAGCACAAGATCTCCTACTTGGTACTCTCGGTGCCTGACTTTCTGATCGAAGGCCTTCTTCATTCTTTTCTGATACAACTGCCCATGGCAGATTGCAGCCAATCTTTTCTCTTCGATCAGACCCAGTTGCTCGAATCGGGACCGAACCCATTCTGCTTCACTCAGTTTGACATCCATTAATACCCGTAACGAGGGTAGTTCAACTTCAACAGGCAGGACTGCTTCCATACCATACACAAGCTGATACGGTGTTGCCCCAGTGGACGTTCTGATTGATGTGCGGTACCCATGCAAGGCAAACGGTAGCATTTCATGCCAGTCTTTGTAGGTGATTACCATCTTCTGCACAATCTTCTTGATATTCTTGTTAGCTGCCTCAACAGCGCCGTTCATCTTTGGCCTGTAAGGAGAAGAATTGTGATGTTGGATCTTGAAGTCCCGGCACAGCTCTGCCATCATTTTGTTGTTTAAGTTGGAACCATTATCAGTAATGATTCGCTCGGGCACTCCATACCGACAGATGATATCTCTCTTCAGAAATCGGGCTACCACTTGCCTAGTAACATTTGCATATGAGGCTGCTTCAACCCACTTGGTGAAATAGTCGATGGCGACCAGGATGAATCTGTGACCATTTGAAGCAGTCGGCTCAATCTTGCCAATCATATCGATACCCCACATAGCAAAGGGCCATGGTGAAGACATGATGTTCAAAGGATTGGGAGGCACGTGCACCTTGTCTGCATAGATCTGGCATTTGTGGCATTTCCTGGCATAAGCACAACAGTCCGCATCCATTGTGATCCAGTAATAACCCGATCTTAACAACTTCTTAGCCATGGCATGCCCTCCTGCGTGGGTACCAAAAGATCCTTCGTGCACTTCGTGCATCAACAAATCTGCTTCCGTCTTGTCAACACATCTGAGGAGTACCATGTCAAAATTCCTTTTGTATAAAGATCCATCAGTGTTCAGGAAGAAACTACCAGCAAGCCTTCTCAAAGTCTTCTTATCATTGGAAGATGCCCCAGGTGGGTATGTCTGATCCTCCAAGAAGCATTTAATGTCATGGAACCAAGGCTTATCATCTTTGACAACATCTGCTGCAAATACATATGCCGGTCTATCAAGTCTAGACACTGAAATCTGGGGTACAAAGTTAGCCGTTTGAACTTTGATCATGGATGAAATGGTAGCAAGAGCATCTGCAAACTGATTCTCGTCCCGAGGGATATACTCAAGCTTGACTGTTGTGAAGAAAGTCAATAACCTTCTTGTATAATCCCTGTAAGGTATCAGATGATCTTGGTGTGTGTACCATTTTCCGTTGGTTTGATTGACTACCAAGGCTGAATCCCCGAATACGGTCAATGTTTTGATCCTGAGGTCGATGGCTTCCTCAAGACCCATAATGCAAGCTTCGTATTCAGCTTCGTTGTTAGTGCAGTTGAAAGTGAGTTTTGCCGAGAAAGGCATGTGAACTCCTTTAGGTGTAATGAGTACTGCACCAACACCACGGCCATTCATGTTGACAGCCCCATCAAACATCATAGTCCATTCTTCCTCCGGGTCAGGCCCTTCGGTGTGAATAGGCTCCTCGTGATCTTTTGCTTTAATGAACATGATATCTTCATCAGGGAAGTCAAACCTCATAGGCTGGTAGTCATCAATGGGTTGCTCAGCAAGATATTCAGATAGTACACTGCCTTTGATGGCTTTCTGAGATGTGTATTGTATGTCGTATTCTGTGAGAATCATCTGCCATCTTGCAACCCGACCGGTAAGAGCTGGCTTCTCGAAAATGTACTTAACCGGATCCATTTTTGAGATTAATAAGGTAGTGTGGGTCAACATATACTGTCTCAGTCGGCGAGCAGCCCACGCTAAAGCACAGCAAGTTTTCTCGAGCAGTGAATAACGTTGTTCACAGTCGGTAAACTTTTTGCTTAGGTAGTATATTGCATACTCTTTTCGACCAGACTCGTCATGCTGGCCCAGCACACACCCCATTGACTCTTCTAATACTGTCAAGTACAGGATCAGAGGTCTTCCTTCGACTGGAGGCATGAGGATTGGAGGTTCTTGTAAATATTCCTTGATCTTGTCAAAAGCCTTCTGGCAGTCTTCGTTCCACCTGACCGTTTGTTCTTTTCTTAACAGCTTGAACAAGGGTTCACAGGTTGCTGTGAGGTGAGATATGAACCGTGAAATGTAGTTCAATCGTCCTAATAACCCTCGAACTTCTTTCTCAGTCCTTGGTGCAGGCATCTCTTGAATAGCTTTGACTTTATCAGGATCAACCTCAATCCCTTTCTCGCTTACAATAAAGCCCAGCAGCTTACCAGATCTCACCCCGAATGTGCATTTGTTGGGGTTCAACTTTAGTTGGTACTTCCTCAGACGCTTGAACAATTTCAGCAGATTCACCAGGTGATCTTCCTCTGTAAGGGACTTGGCGATCATATCATCCACATAACATTCTATTTCCTTGTGGATCATATCATGGAATAATGTCACCATAGCCCGTTGATATGTGGCGCCAGCGTTCTTCAGTCCAAATGGCATCACTTTGTAACAGAACGTGCCCCAAGGTGTGATGAATGTTGTCTTCTCCATGTCTTCAGGTGACATCTTGATCTGATTATATCCTGAAAATCCATCCATGAATGAGAATACCGAGAACTGAGCCGTGTTATCCACCAATACATCAATGTGAGGTAATGGGAAGTCATCTTTCGGGCTGGCTCTGTTCAGATCCCGGTAATCAACACACATTCTTACTTTGCCGTCCTTCTTAGGCACAGGTACTATGTTAGCAACCCACGGCGGGTAGCTAGTCACAGCAAGGAACCCGGCGTCCCATTGCTTTTGTACCTCTTCTTTGATTTTCATAGCCATGTCTGGGCGAGTTCGGCGCAACTTCTGTTTGACCGGTGGGCATTCTTCCCTCAGAGGCAGCTTGTGCATGACTATATCGGTGTCCAACCCTGGCATGTCTTGATACGACCAAGCAAACACATCAACATATTCTTGAAGCAGATCTATCAGTTGTCTCTTCACTGAGTCTTGCAGGCAGGCCCCGATTTTAACCTCTTTCACGTCTTCGTCTGTACCAAGATTAATCACTTCAATCTCCTCCTGGTGAGGAGTAATAACCTTTTCCTCCTGTCTTAACAACCTGGCTAGCTCTTCAGGAAGCTCATATTCTTCATCAACCCCTTCATCAGCTTGATTGATTGGATTGTCAAAGTCATACGATGTCATAGCCGTGCTGTTGTCGGTGCTGTCTGGAAGGCACTCTCTGCAAGGGTTAAGTTCGTTCATTTTAGTGATTGATTTTAATCTTGTTTTAGAAAAAAGTGAAATGAAGTTATCATTTTGAAAACACCGCCATTTATTTTTTGTACAAAAAAGAAAAATGGCAAAACAGTGAGCATAAAAGAAAAAGACTCGTTTGCAAAAAGATGTCTGATATTTCATTAATTTGATCTTGTTTGCACAAAAGTACAGATGGCCCTGATTACAAAATGAGTCTTGTCATCTTGGGCAAGATGCAAGACTTTGATGCATGCTATAAAAATACAGGAAATAATAATTACTCTGCATGAGTAACTCTTATAATTTCCTGGGAAGACCAGTTCGAGACACTGCTCCCCGGGATCTTCGGACGAATCCAATTCTCCAGATTGCGCTCCTCTTCCAGCTCGTCTTCCAGACAGTTGATAGCATCGGGGGTAAGCATCCCCCCACTGACAAAACCAGGCTCTGCAGCAGCCTTTGCTTGATGTTGAGTTGGTTTGTAACCCAACCCAAATTTGTCCTTCTTTTCCTCCACAGCTAAAACCTTGCCCCAGCCTAGGGCAGTTCCTCCTTCAACAACCTTCCGGGCTTGTTGGTAAGATGACATGGAGATCCCTGACACAGCAGATGCTTCATTGACATTCAAGGCTTCAAAACCTTGGCTCATTGTCTCATGGATCTCTCCATCCATCTCAATGTATTTGTAAGTAGCCAGATGGCTAACGAAAATATCCTCTTCCCCACAGATTGTGACAACTTGACCTTCCCACTCAAATTTTAACTTTTGGTGAAGGGTAGACGTTATTGCGCCGGCGGCGTGAATCCAGGGTCTACCCAACAAACAGCTGTAGGCGGGCTGAATGTCCATCACATAAAAGATAGTTTTAAAGGTCTGTGGGCCAATTGTCACAGGCAACTCAATCTCTCCCAGAACCGATCTCTTAGAACCATCAAAGGCTCTTACTACCAGGTTGCTGGGTCTCAATGCCAATCCATCATATTCAAGCTTCACCAGAGCCTTCTTCGGTAAGACATTCAGGGAAGAACCTGTGTCCACCAGCACATGAGAAAGGACAGCTCCTTTGCATTCCATGGTTATGTGCAAAGCTTTGTTGTGATTGCGGCCATCCGCTGTCAAGTCAGAATTGGTAAACCCTAGCCCATTGCTAGCAGTAACATTTCCAACCACGGTTTCCAATTGGTTGACAGTAATCTCCTCAGGCACGTAAGCTGCGTGCAAGACTTTAAGTAGTGCATTCCGATGGGCTTCGGAGCACATAAGCAGTGAGAGGATAGAGATTTTGGATGGCGTCTGGTGAAGTTGATCCACAATTTTGTAATCACTCTTTTTGATGATTCGCATAAACTCATCAACTTCCTGATCGAATGGAGTCTTCAGGGTTTCTTTGGCAGCTGAATCTTCCTGCACCGGGCCTTTTCCCTTTGCCTTGGCAGCAGCTTCTGCTTCGGCAGTAGGTTTTTGAACTTGTGAAGCAAAGAGACGTCCGCTTCGAGTGAAGCCTCCGCCTCCCCCCACATTATCTACTTGTGGTGCAGGTGTTGATGTTTCAAGAGTGATTCTTTTTCCTTCACAGTATACGTCAGAGCCATAGTGCCAAGGGATGGCCCTATTGCTTTCATATGGTACTGGTCCAGGCACCGTGACAGTGACTGGACTGGTTGCTGCTGCTGAAGGGACTGTTATTGTTTGTGGATCATAAAAGATTGTAACAGGTGCTCTGGTGGGAGTAGCACCTTCTGAATGGTAGGCGGAATTATTCTCAGGATCGTAGAATATGGTAACAGTAGAGACATCTTCATGATTGATTGCTGGTGTTGTAGGAGGTACTGTTGGAAGGACTGTTGTTGTTGTGGACGGAGATTCGAAATGGAATGAAGCTGAAGTTGTAGCAGGAGGAACTGTTGAAAACTGATCATTTGGAAGGATAGGTGAAGTATTTGTTGATGGTGCTGATGAATTGTCGGGAACAATAGTTGCTGCAGTTGTAGGAGGGTCTGAAACCGTTGTTGATGAAGTTGTCGGATTTGTCGGAAATGATGTAGTGATCTGTAGCAAGCCACTCTGAATAAGGCTGTCAATGCCATTCCTCAGGTCTTCACACCCATTCCATGAAATATTGCAGTAGGGACACCCTAGTTCACACCCCGGAAATATTTGGTTTTCACGGAGTTGAGCTTTGATTTCCACCAATGGTGTCCGGATCTGATCCACACTAGTTATTAAATAAGACGGTTGGTCTTATTCAATAGCATTAATTCGGGGACCACCATGGTTTGGCATTGGGTTTTTATTGACATTGGGCGGAGGTGCAAAATTCAGAGCCTTGGAGTCTACCAAGTCTTGTACCTTCATATGCAGAGCCCTGCATTTTTCTGTACTGTGACCAGGTGCGTTTGAATGAAAAGCACACCTAGCATTAGAGTCATAGTTTCTTGGTAGACTGTTGGGATCCGGAGGTGCCAACGTTCTTAGCTCAACTAGGTTGAGTTTCAGAAGTTGTGGCAGCAAGGCAGCATACGGCATTGGGATCGGGTCGATCACTCGGTTAGCTTGGGATGGCCTTTGTTGGAATGGCCTCTGTTGATTGTTGTTGTTGGAGTTGCTGTTGTTGAAGTTTCTTGGAGGATATTGATTCTGATGATATTGAGGTTGTTGTTGGAAGTTTTGTTGAGGAGGTTGATAGACTGGCTGAGGATGAGCTGGAGCAGGGATGGTGACTGCTGCTATTGACCTTTGAACATATTGGGGCCTACCCCTGTTGGTGTGAATGGCATTGGTCTCGCCAGTTCTTCTCGGGCCCGCAAAAGGCTTTCTTGTACTACTGGACGAGCTTGCACCGCTGTCTGAGATCTTTCCCATTTTTAACAAGCTTTCAATTCTCTCCCCGGCTATGACAACATCTGCGAAGCTAGTGGAGGAGAAAGCAGCCAACCTGTCAATATACGTTCCTTGAAGAGTGTTCATAAACATGTCTGCCATTTCTCTCTCAGACATTGGTGGTTGAACGGCAGCAGCCAGTTGCCTCCACCTTTGGGCATACTCTCGGAAACTTTCCCTTGACGACTGTGACATTCCCATTAGGAGAGTCCTGTTGGGTGCCATGTCTAAGTTGTATTGATATTGTCGGATGAAGGCTTCTGCCAGGTCCTTCCAGCATCTCACAGTTGCCCTTGTCAAATGGGAATACCATTCCCTTGATGCTCCAGTCAAGCTATCTTCGAAGTAGAACATCCAGAGTTTCTCATCCATTGTATAGGCTTTCAGCCTTCCCAGAAATGATTGCAAATGAGTCCGGGGGCATGAAGTCCCATTATACTTTTCGAAGCAAGGATGCTTGAACTTATGGGGGATCCTGACCCCGTCTACCAGCCCCATGTCCATGACGTCGAAACCCAAAGAATTTTGAGATTCTAAGGACCTCAACTTCTCAGCTATCTCTTCCAATCGTCTATCATATGTTTCCTCTCCGGCACCCATTACTGTATACTGGTCCTCCTGAGGATCTTCTTGAAGTACTCTGGCTGTTGTGGCTGTCCCTTGAATGTTGACTGGGATGTTGGCCTCTGGATGGAGATGGGGTCCAAAAACTGGGGGATTGACATGAGGTTGGACCCTCTCGTTGTTACTTGTGCCAGCAGTTCCCACATGGGGCTCCTCTTGATTCCTTCCTTCTACCAAAACTCTGAGCCTCTCCTGGCTTTGAGCTAAATTGTTCATCACTTCCATGAATTGTGTTATCTGAGTTCTCATCTCCAACCTTTCGTTGGCCATCTGGTTTCTGACCTCCGTAAGGTCCTGCTGCATCTGATCCATTTGAATTCCCGGAAGGTTGTTTCTAGTTGGGTACCTGTGTGGCCTGTTGAGGGGGAAAACCCGGCGGCGAGCAATAATTCCTGAATATCACAACAGAGGTTAGCAACAATAAAAACCTACAAAACAAACAAAATGGTTAGCATGCAATGCAATTATGCTTATTTGCTCTCAAGGTATCCGGTTTGGCCTTCAGTTTTGACCCTTCCAGACCCTTGAAGATGCTGCTGTTGAAGTTGCTTTTGATGTGAACCCAGATAGAAACCAACACAAATATATTACAAAGGGTGAAATAATACAACTTGTTCATTTTACAACACCGGCCCCCTAAGGGGTCAAAATACACCACAAAAAACAAAAGTACATGGAAAAGGAACAACAACAAGCAAATGATCAAACTCCAAGGCCAAACTCATCCTCACGAACTTCCTTGAGAAGTGCTTCGGTCACAGGATCAGCCGGATGCTCCGTAAGATTTCTGATGAGAAGGTTTCTTGTTGCAACAGCTGCAGTCAACTTCCTGTTCTGACTTTGGTCCTTAGACCTCTTCACTCCAGCTTTGATCTTTAGCTCTGATATTTCCTTCTGGGCTGCTGCCAGGGCTTTTTCCATCTGTCCCATCTTGTCTTGAATTCTCTTGTCTTCTAGAGTATGGGCCTCAGTGATCCGGACCCACCTGGCCTGACTTTCTTTCAAATACAAGTCTGTTCTTGCTCTCTGAAACTGGGCTTCTTTACAAGCGTTCTTCAGAATCTGTTCACCAGCTTTGGACTTGTTGATATAATCTCCAGACTTCTCAATCTTAGTCAAGTGTTCCACTCTCAGTTTCTCCAACCTCTCAATCTCCCTCACACCTTCACTCCTCTCCCTGAGGGTCTTCTGCAAGGCTTGGGTTAACTTCTCATTTCTTTCTTTCAAGCTTTCAAACTCCTCCAGACTGATAGTGGCAGGGGGTGGTGCTGAAGATGACTCAGGCATGTCTTCTATGGTAAAGGGCATTCCAGAGAATTGGGCCCTAGCATGGGACCACTCATAATATTGGACTGATGCCACATTATTGCACTTCCCCAGAATGGTGATTCCCTTGGTTTGAACATGATCCCAGGCCCAAACAGCCTGCCTAACAGTTGCCAGACTAACCTTGTTCTCTCAGTAGAGGGTCTCAACCAAATCCTGTACCCTAGGAGTGTGGACCAGTGCATAGCCTAATTGCCTTCTGAACAGCAGAGGGTTGTAGTTGATACTTCCCTTAACTCCTATCAAAGGCACACTGGGAAAGTGCCCACAGCTGGTGATCATATCTCTGCCCTTGGTGCTCTGAGTACACCATCTGATATCTGCTGAAGTGAGAGTAGTGAGCCTCTTAGCCCAGTTGCTTTGCTGATGAGGATTTAGAAATGCATCTGTCCTGGGTAGATGCCTGAGAAGCCAAGCATGGAATAATGGAGCACAAATCCTCACTAATCTTCCCCTCTGCTTCTCATTTCTCTGATGGACTGAGTAATAGAGATCACCCAGTAAAGTTGGCACTGGGTTCTTCAGGATGAACAAATGGATTGCATTCTTGCTAATGAAACGAGGCTCATCTGCAAACAACACAATTCCATATACACTTAAGGCCAACAGAGCACAAACAGCTTTCCACTCCCCCGAGGAGGCCTTCAGACTAGCTTGAGAAATCAGGAAGTCAAGATGAAAACCAGGGATTCCAGCTTTAGAGGTCATATGCTGTTCAATCAAAACAGGCTCCAGATACAAAGCTTTTTCTACCTCTCCATTGCTAGGAAAGACCATTTCAGGGTTGAATGGGATTTCTCTTTTGATGGGCAGACCAGTCAATGATGAGTATTCTTCCAGAAGAGGCCCAACTGAAAGTCTTGAAAGGTGAAACATCTCAATGGGGGGTCATAAAACTGAATACAGGTGTGGATGAGGCTCCTCTGTGAAGGGTCCAGATCCATAACCATGTCCAGTATATCTCCATAACTCTCCCTGAACAAGGGTATGTGATCTGGAGTGATCAGGGTTTGGATCCTCCTGATGTCTGATAAGTCTGGTTGGAAGAAATGATAAGTGATGTTGCTTTTCTTTGGAGCCATGATGCTGAGGACTGAGTAGGATAAGTACTGATGAAGATGCTGAGGAGTGGGCCACTGGCTGGCTAGTGCTAGTAACTGAAGTATATGGCTGACAAACTGAAGCAAGTGCTGGTGGAGATAGGTCAATGATGCAGATGGGGTCAAAACCAAAACCAGATAAAGGTGGATACCCTGAAACACAAATAAGCAAATGTTAATATGATGCAATGAGTATGTATGCAAATGAAATGCAAGGGTTTGTGACTGAGCTGGATCTGATTAACTGCCTTGGTATAGATCCATGTGTGTTCAAGAAATCCAGGTGGAGGTCTATAAATCCAGTAACCAGGGTGGGGGGCTCAAATAAAGAGCCACATGTCCAGGGTTTTAGAATCACAAGAACTATCCAACATGGAGCATTCTTAACAAAGTCAAAGTAACAGGGTATTCTGAGGTCAAGGTACCTGCAAACCTGTAAACAGCCCAACCCCCCTCACAGGTGATGATCTAGAACAAGGATCCTCAGACTTGGATCAGTTATGAGAAGTGTAAACACTTCTAACCCGGAGGTACAGTGTTTACAATAACCATAACAATTCCTCCTCTAATTCACCTCAGTTTCTGAAGGTCAATACTAAAAGGTCATCCAGACTTAGCAGGCTTCCCAGATAGCCCTAGCATTGCAGGAAATCTGCAACACAGAGTTCTCAAGAAGAAACCCATATCTGAACCGTGTTTCATATTCCCGCACCAGACCGAAATGGAATGGGAAAGAATATGATTCACTCTAGCCTAGGTGTCACTCAGGTCCCAGGTATAGGACCTTAACTCTCAATGAATCACCCACCCACCAAGGCAAACAACAGATCCAGCCAGCAACAATGACAATATGATATATAAATGCAGTAAAGAAAGCAGTAAAGCAACTGTACATAAAGCAATAAACAAAAATAAATACAAGCACAAACAAGCATATAACACCCCAGTAAACACAAATCAAACAAGCGCTAGGAGGAACCCACAAAAAGAACCAGAAGCCCTGGTTGCAGTATAAGGCTTCCCCAGCAGAGTCGCCAAGCTGTCGCTCCCGAAGATTTGCATCCAGGTACAAGCGCGAACGGTCGGCGAAAGGGACAATGAGAACACACAGCCGTGAACTCACTGGAGAATGAATAGAGTCGCCAGCTAGGCATTTTTATCCCGGAGGAAAGGCAATGCTGCATAGACCTAGAAAGATACGGATAAGACGGTTGCGAACCAGAGAGACTGAGAAAGGGGGTTGGTTACAACCTGGGAAGGTATTAGCACCCAGATTGTCCGCCGTACTCGACGGGATCCACGCTTAAAAGATTTGTGTTTTAAAGGGGTAGTGTCAGTGCAATCTGTGTATAAAATAGCTGGAAAAGGATGTACAGGTGTCAGTGTAAAGGAAGTGAAAGTGTACAAATGATGTGTCAGTGTAAGAATGAGAATGAATTGCTCAAGATCATGAGGCTAAAAGAATGAGGCTAGAAAGAGGGGGAATGGACAGAGACTTTTGTTCGATAACTGTTAAGTTATGCCTACGTATCCTCTCGTGCAATGAGGAAGTCAGAACACCGTAGTTCGACCCAAAGAGACTGAAAGATGAATTGACTTGTGAACTGCTTGCTTGCCTATGCTCAAGTGTATGACCTGTCTGGCTCAGGTGCTAACTGTCTTGCATTAGACGGAAGAAGCAAGTTCTCGATTGTGAGTGAAGATGATGAGAAAAGAATCCCGGAGGAGACGATTATTGTTTGTTTTTTTGAGTTTTCAGTCTTTTATTGCTTTTGAGAATTTGTCATAGGATAATGAGCTTAAGTCTAAACCAATGGATTTAGTAAACTCATCACATCTTCCCTCTGATTAGGGGTAATGAGAGTACCTTAAGTGTGAAGTCAGATTCTCACACTTAATCACCTTTGGTGTAGGATTAAGATCATTAACCTACTTGTGATTATTTAGATGTTTTTGTGATTTTGTTTAGTGTTGAGTAATGAGGTTAAGCCATAATCATGGATTAAACAGACCCATTACACCATCCTAAAAGAAGGATAATAGATGAGAATGTTTAAGCTGAGGAAAACTCCTCAACTTAATCCATGATTAGGGATTAAACTCATGACAAAACAAGCCTTTGATTAAGTGGATTTTATTTAATGGTATGATGATGAAGTGATTTTTAGGGTTTGTAAGACAACTTGAGGGGGACTTGTCCATTAACACTAGGGTTAGTCCTTCTTAACCAATTAAGGAAGAATTAGAACCCTAATGCAAGGCCCAAGTTACAAGTGTGATGTCTTGATATTTATTAAGTGAATTGATTAAGAGATTTAAACACCTTAAGGGTTTAACACTTAGGATTAAAGTTATACACTCCATCCTAAGAGAAGGATGCAGGCATAAGCTTAATCACAAAGTCTTAAAGCCTTTAGGGTTTAGTCCCTGGTTATGAGGTGAGAAGAGAGGACTCAAAGAGAGACACAAAGGTAAAATCTAAGAGGGGACTAATCAAAACCCTAATTCATTGTCATGCTTGGATGGTCCTAAGGTTTGTGAGGTTTGCAAGAGAAGTCTTCAAAGGAGCCACCAGGAAGCAGATGAACAGGATCAAGAGAAGCAAAGTGACTTGCTTCATTCAAGAAGTCAAGTCACTTGAAGAAAGAAAGTGGGAGGAAGAAGAATGAGCAAGCTCAAACTCAAACACATGTAAGAATGCAGCAATGGATGCAAGAGGGATGAGAAGAGAAGTTATGAGAAGTGAAGGCAAATTCACTTCTCAAGTTTACTTACCACCTGAAATGTTAGAAAGAAATGCAATGCAATGCTAGATGGGATGAAATGGTATGATGCTAGACCAAACCAGAAGCATGTTGATGATGATTATGATGTTATGAGGTGCTGCAGACATGAGACAAGACATGGATATGCTCATACAAGATCATGGATGCAAATGATGCAAGCTAAGGAGCATGAACAAGCATGAAATGTTATGAAACATACAAGGCAAATGACATAGCAAATATGTAATGCAATGATCAAACATGCTTCCTATATGTCTTGAGATGTCAAATGAATCATAAACATGCACAAAATGCAAAGACAAGTCATGTTATGCAAGAGAATGCAAGGAGGATGCAAGAGAAAGCCCAAATTAGGGTTTATGGATCAAACATCAAACCAAAACTCAAGACAGAAGCAAAACCCTAAAGTAAAAATGGAAAATGGTACCCAAAGAAACCCTAGACCTATAATAAACCACTTCCCAAAGGGGAGCTCTCAACTCTCAACCAAACTCAAGTTATGAATTTTCTAAGTTATTAGGGTTTTTTAGGGTTCTTAACAAAAGAAATGCCAAACAATTAGAAAATGAGGAAACAAATCATGGCCATTTTACCCTAGAAACTACATGCCAAATAGAAAACAATGCAAGAAGAATCAATGTCTCAACCTTCTCCAATAGGCAGAAATGATTTTTTAAACTTATGATCAAATTAATGCATAAAAAATGATTTAATTCAATGAAAAATTCTTAAAATGCATCAAGATCAAAAAAGAAATTTGGTTTGAAGGTTGAACAATGTTTCTAAATGTCTTAGAACATTTCATGAATTTTTTTGTAATTTTTAAACACCTAAAAGTATTTTTAATCAATTAATTCTCATTAATCAATTAAAAATAATCTTTTAAATATTTAAAAATACTTTTTTAATGATGAAAAATAAAATAAAAATATTTTTGGGTCTTAAAAATTAATAAAACTTTAAAGAAAAAGTTTCATAATTTTTAAGAATTTTTTGCTATTTTTAATTAAATATGCAAGTTAATTGAAAGAAAAATGAATAAAAATTAAATAAAACTGAAGTATGCACAATGAAGGGTTGAGATTCAATCTGGAAATGAGGGGGTTGACTGCGCGCCAGATCCAATGGGCCACATTCAAACTGGGCTAAACTATATTTAAATTAATTAAACTGAATTAAAAGGGTTAATGACGTGGATTAGGGTTAAGTGAACGAATCTGGGCCCTTGAATGCACGCGGGAATTGACCAAGTCAGCTCATCCAACGCTCAGGATTCAAACTCTCATTAATTACAGGGATTAGCCCTAATCACTCTCAGGCTGCCGGAGAAGACTTCCGGTCGTCTTCTCCGGCCAGCTTCTCACCTGAAAACTCACCAACTCCCTCAAAACGTAACGAAAATGAAAACTAAGCACATAGAAATGAACCCCATGATCTCCTGAATCAAAACCCTAACCCCAAACAAATTTATTCTTCATCAATCACATGAATCGAAAGCAAACATTTTTAGGGCAAACCAGTTTCAGAGACAAATTAAATGCTCAAATCACAACCATTTTCAAAACCAATGGTACCAGGATGATCAGGATAACACAAAGAACAAGTTTGTAACAATAAAAATGATTTCTGGAAAAATAATTTTCGAGCTACCTGAGATTTGAAGCTTTCAGTTTGAGAACTTTCTGGCCACCTCTCCTTGTGCAATCTACTCCGCTTGATCCCCAGATGATGTTTGAATGCTCAAATGGAGTTTAAGTTGGCTGGATAGTGAGATTCGACAGCTTCTGCTCAAGCTTGCTCAGAAATGGCAATGGTGTTTCTGGAGGTTTCAGGCCATGGTGATGGGTTGTTTGAGGTCCTGAGGATGAATGGAGAAGGTCTGCAAGGTTTGTTTGGCTGTTTGTGAGCTAGGATGAGAGTTTCGAATGCAACTGCAAAATGGAGTGAGAAATGGCAGTGAGATGTTCTGGCTGTTTTAGGCTTGTGTTCCTGGTGATTTCAACTCAATGATACATGGTGAGTTGAATGGAGGAAAAGGTTTGAGTGTTTGCTTGCTGTGGAGAGGAATTCGAAGCAAGATGCAAATGGGAGTGTTTTTGTGTAAGTTATCAATGGGATGGTTTCAGCCTTGCTTGCCCTTATGCTTTGCTTGCAAATTGTCCACATAACTCTCTCTCATTGGTCAGTTGATTTGACATGTGCTTTATGGATAGGTGAGGCAACTTTTGCAAAAAGTCAAATAATGTGTAAGAGAAGCATGGCTCATGATCTAGGCAAGTACATGGGCATGGGCTGGCGCAGCAAGGTGAGGTGAGAGGCTAGCAAAGCTCAGCATCCAAGGCTGCAAGTAGGAGGGAGCATGATCATGAGTTTTGCAACTTGTGACATTTTGGTTCACATGTGATTCTTTTGCCTAACCAAACATGTAACCATGGGCAATCTTAGTTCAAATCTGATTTTTAGGACTTAGAGAAAGTTTATGTAATGGTTTGAGATGAATTAGAGGCTGCAATGTGCATTGGTTCAAGTCTTTGCAAAATTTCCATTTGAAGCATGCCTTAGAAATTAATGATTTTTGCCAACTTTGCATGGCCATAACTTTTGATCCAAGAAGAGTTTGATCATGTTCTTGTACTTTTTGAAAAGGGAAAGATGAGATCTACAACTTTCATGACCAAAGTTTTTCCATTTGGAGCCTTTTTGGACCAAGAATCAAAGCTTGAAAATTGACCTAAAATGAGGCATTCTTGAAAAGTCAACTATGCCCAAAAAGTCAACATTTGCAAAAACCCTAAATTCTTGATTTCTATGAACTTCAAACTTCTTCCATGATCAAATAAAGATCATATACACTCAAAATGATGAAGATCACCCATTGGTTGGGTCATTGGGGGCCTCAGATGCCCTGATTTTGCACTGACTTGTCTGAAAAGTCAACTCTTGATCAGATGACTTCCCCATGGAATTTCTTCATGAAAATTGATATGCATACTCCCTATACCATATAGAGATCAATAGAAACAAGAATGACCAAAAAATTTGGGGTTATGGCCTCTGAAACCAAAACCCTAATTTTCAGTCAACTGTGCAGTTCAACCTGGCTCTGCATCCACTCAAACCCTAGCTCTTGTGATTCCTCTGCATTTTTGACTTTGAGGAGATGGAATATGATATAAGAACACACATGGACCACTTTGAATTGATTGGTGGCCTTTGGAATGGCCCAAGATGCTTTGGGATTGCTCAGATCACAAACCCTAGGTGCAGATGACTTAGAAACTATGCAGTGAAACAAAAGTGAGATGTGAGATGATATGATTGTGTTTATGCATATGAGATGACCATAAGCCATGGTGTGAATGGGTGAGGGCAAATTTGGGGTGTTTACAGCGACCAACTAATACTGGGAGTAGAATGCAACGTACTCAAATATTAACTGTTGTACCCTAATTTTTGCCCTATGTTTTCTTCGCATTTCATCTGCATCTTGCATACAAACAAGATTGCACTAGTTTCTCGGTTCCTCTCGGGTTAGGTTTATGCCTCGCAGGGGATCACCATTGTCTTTAATTACTTTATTTGTTTATGTTTACTAACCATTAATCAAAATCCAAAAAAAAAAATTTGTTTCCTTTAACTAACCTTTTTTTTTCAGGAAGAGGAACCATGTGAAAATACCAAAAAGAGCAGTCCTGCAGCTCGAGTAAATTTCACAGAAAAAGTCGAAGACGATCCGCAAATAATTCAAAATGATCAGATCAAGGATTTCCCAAGTTAATTGATTCATTTAAAGGATTTCCAATTTTCATGTGTTCATTCCTTTAAAGCACAACAAGAATCGGGCCGAAACAACCAAGCAACCATGTTTGAATAAAAAAATTCAGATTTCAGCTTGGTTAACTGGTTAACCAGATGGTTAACCGGTTAACTAGTGCGAAATTTGAATTTTTTATTCAAATTCAGCACCCTCAGATCATTGATTTAATTGGAATATTCAAGATCCATTGGTTTCTGATTTCTCTACATCACTTTGATCATTTCCTACCATAAACCCTCATTAATCACCACTCTTTTCCATTTCCCACCAAAATTCCAATTTCCAAACCTAAATTCAAATTACCAAAGCAAGCTCCATTCCACCAAATTTCCATACCTAAGGCCTTTAAATAGGACCACAATTTCATTCATTTCACAAGCTTTTGATAGCCACAAAACCTCTTGCAAATTACTCCCCCAACACCAAAATTCTCAAAATCTCAATTTCTTTCTTTTAAAGTTATCAAGAATTCATATTGAATTCTTGATTAACTTGAGCTAAACCTTCATCCTTTCATTCTTTTTGTTCATCAATTTCAGTAGATCTAAGCTTGTGTTGGTCCAATTTAAAGAAGAGCTTTTGGTGATTCATCTTCCTCCATAAACCCATATTCACCATCAACATTCAAGATGTAGATCTTTGGTGCTTTTGTTTCTAGATCCTTTGGATCTTTATTTGTTGTTTGATTGCAGGGATTCCACTGTATTTTTGGTTTTAAAATTCGTGCAAATTCAGATCATGATCATCCAATGTTTGAGAAAAGGTTTCAAAATGGATCATGCTGTATTTTCTGCATTTTTCAGCCTCTGGTACAACGTTAACCGATTAATCATTTGGTTAACCGGTTAACCAGTTTAAAAACAGCACAGATTGTTCAAAATCTGCTTGCGTTTACTGGTTAACCAATTGGTTAACCGGTTAACACAAGTCAGAATGGTGTTTTTGGCTTATTTCAAGCCCCTTTTTGGTTTCTTTTTCTTCTTCTTCTTCTTCCTTCTTTTTATTTTTACCTTGGGAAGCACTTTTGGGAGCGATTTCTCCTTAATTTCAATGAACTTTGGGTGTAGATTAGAGTAGTTAATGTTCATTAATTCAAAACTACCCTTAAGTGGATTATTCAATTTATTTAAGGTACTTTGCATTAGTGATACATTTTTATGCTTGAATCCACCAAGATGAGTACTTGAACTTAAGGATGGAAGAATACCATAAGTGCGGCTCAATTTTGTATTCACCTTTAGTTTTGTAAGGTATCGCGTCCGGATAACGATTTACATATCGTTTATCTCGCATGCATTAGCACTAACATTATGAACCTTAATTGGTGGTGGACAGCCTCATTTGTAGGGTAATTACTTCGTAAATTACTCGGTGATTGCTTAACATAGACCTAAATGTGTCCCGACTTCGGAATAAAAATCTAATTGGGTACTTGCACTTTCGTGGACCGGATCTCTTGTTGATCGCGTAATCCCAAAGTTGTTAATCATATTGCATCAAGAATCGAGACTTGTGAATTTTTGATGCGTAGGTGCTTTGGGTCTCCCAATCGCCTTTCAAATTTCATTGAATTCGGTTCGGTTTGCCTTGATTAATCGCTATAATATAAGATGCTAAGCGGATCCGGTTGCCTTTCGGTTTTGGTTACTTTTTGATTGTTGTTGATTAAGTTCACCATACCATTATTATGTGAATATTATTATACTACTACAACTATTAATATTTTAGATTCTTGCACTTTAATTTCTTTTTGTTACTAACATTTAATTTCTTTCAGTTTTATTACCTTTATTCTATTTTGTTTTGTTCATCCATATCATGTTTATTATTTGTTCTTATTATTTTTTTGGATTTTCCTTTTGTCCATTTGGACAAAAAAAAATTAATAAAGGATTAAACCTCTAAAAAACTTGTGACTTTAATTTGAGGACTATTGGTTACTATCCTTAGCATTTGGAGTGAAGATTTGGACTTAGATTCTTAGGACACTTCCTTTGCCTTGATCTTCATAAAGTTGGATTTAGCCTTTATTTGGCCATTTGCTAGCTTATAAGGATGGAACTCTTATGCTCATAATTTGGAATGTCATCAAGTTTGGTTAGATTTTTCTTCCCTTATCTCCTTATTTTTTTTTAGGATAGTCCCTTCATCTCCTCCCATTCTTCAATTTTCAAAACATTCTCCCTTTTCAAAGGGTACTTTCTTTTTTTAAATCATCACCTCTTTAATAATCAAAAACCTTGACTTTTGTCAAGTGGTTTTTTACCTCTTTCTTTTATCTTTAAAAATCAATGAATCTAATCATGTTGACCTTAATTCAAAAATAAAAAGAACCAAACCCATTCAATTTGTTTTGTTCCTTTGTGCACTTTTGTTTATTTTCTTTTAAGAGTGCCGATTATGAGTCATTATTCTTTAGTCGGGTGCAAGTCTCTCGATCTTCATGGTTGTAGTTTGATGTAATTGAGTCTCTTGTCATTTGTGGGGGCTTAGTGGCATACTCGTTGATTTTATCCGAGTTGGTGCCCTTCCCATAATGATGTATGAGTCCATGCCTTCTATCTCATAGTAGATTTGTTTGGCTATCCACTTGAAGATGAAAAATTCTCTTCACTTAATAAAATGAATCATAACCCACCATTTTCACTATTTGTACCACGAACTACGGGGTTTTGATCTTGCATTGCACTTTGTTGGTACGTATGCATGAGGTGGTAAAGCTATCCAAACACAAAAATATTAAAAAAAATAATTCTTTTCTCATCCCTCCACTCATATTTTACAAACCATTTTCAAACCGAAAGTAGTAAATTTTTCAAAGGGCTCCCGTGGAGTACCACAGATATTTTGAGTGCGTAAAACCTTCCCATTGTGTAACATATCCCCTTACCTGTTTCTCTGTTGTGTTTCTTTAGCTTTTTGCTTTTATATTCATTAGGATTTATTCGCTCTTTTTTCCTTTTCCTCTTGGAATAAAATAAAAGCGCGGTGGCGACACTGTTTACTTTGAGTTAAGTTAACCAATAGGTTACACTCATGATTTTACCACTACATAAAAGTGGCGACTCTGCTGGGGACAGAAATCTCTAAGTGGATTTGGCCTACTTTGATTTATTTACTGCTTTGGTTTGATTTGTTTGTTATTTGTTTGTTCTATTTCGGTTTTGGTGATCCTCTGTGAGTGAGATAGATTCTAACCCGGATCTGAGTTGAACTTATGATAGGACGGCGATATTCGAAGCGATAAGCGACAGAGTAGTCCAAAGCAATATCAATTTGATAATCTCCACTCGGTTAATCTCTTTTGGATTATCAATGTCATGATGAGTAATCATATGTGGCATTATCTTCCGACCTTGAGCTGATCATACTGAGGACCGTAGAACCCTTAACCCATCTAAGCCAATTTAGAAATGTAGTGCGGAAACCATCCGGGTGTAAACCTAAGGTGGTTGTCACGCGATACTACACTCGGACGAGGTCTATTTTAAGAATGTTATCGGTTGGGGAGTAATCTAACGTACCGATAATATTCTAAAGATGGTTGTTAACTCCGGGCACCTCTGTTAGCACCCTTTTGGTTTTCTGCAGGTACAATGAAGACAAAACCTTAGTACTTACCTATGTGGGTTGGTGTTCTTTTACCTTGACTTCATGCTCGTGACTCGGAATCTTAACTCGTGTGCTTTGTGTGATCTTGTTTGTGGTTTTTGCATACATACCATCATACATTCATGAGCATTATTTTTGAGATTTCAAAGGACTCGTAAGGAACTTTTGCAAAATTTCAGATGTCTATGGTTATGAATTTTGAAAGGAGGAACACAAAGAAGTACACCTTCAAGAATCCTAATATAGTGGAGTTGAGAAAGCTAGGAGCATTGGTGGTTGACACCCAGGAGTTCCGGAAGTGTTATGGGAAGCTCTTGTTTATTTTGGATACCGGTGTACCAGAGGGGATTCTCTTTACCTTAGCTCAGTTTTATGATCTATTGCATCATTGATTCACCTTTCCTGATTATCAGCTTGTACCGACTTTGGAGGAGTACTCTCATTGGATGGGTTTACCTATTTTGGACAAGGAATTTCTTTTCAGTGGTTTAGAGAATGAGCTTACAACTAAAGTCATCGTCAAAGCCCTTTTTGTCAAGGAGTCTGATCTTAATGGGAAGTTTCTTCTAAAAGGAAGTGTCCGTCGAATTAATGCCAAGTTCTTGATGGGGAAAGCTTCTACTTCATTTACTTTGGGTCATAAGGATGCATTAGAGGCTATTCTTGCTTTGCTCATTTATGGGGTTGTCTTGTTTCCTAACTTAGATGGTATTGTGGATGAGAATGCCATTCAGATTTTCTTGAAGAAGAATCTTGTACCTACTTTGCTTGGAGACATGTATCATGCCTTTCATTATAGGACCTCCAAAGGTAATGGAGATATTGTGTGTTGTGCGCCTCTTCTCTACAGGTGGTTTATTTCGCACCTACCAAAATCTGACGTCTTCAAGGATAATAGAGATAATCGAAAATGGTCTCAAAGGATTATGTCTCTTTCTCACAAGATTATGACTTGGTATTGTTCCCATTATGATACTGGAGTGCTTATTGATAGTTGTGGAGAGTTTCCTAACGTACCTCTTCTTGGTACACGTGGGGGAATTAGTTACAACCCTATTCTGGTTAGGCGACAGTTGGGATATTGTTTGAAGGACGTACCAAGCAACCTTTCCTTATCCCGTTTCTTCTTTCTTAATGGTGCAGATCATGTAGAAATGAAGAAAAGGATTGCTCATTCTTGGCATGCGGTTCATCAGAAAGAGAAGGGTCAATTGGGAAGACAACACCTTGCTCCCTCCGAGTGTTACATCCAGTGGGTTCGATCTAGGGCTTCCAAGCTCAAGATGCCTTATCCACTAGAGGAGCCTTTGTTTCCTATACTACCATTGTCTGCTTTTCTTCCTCCCGTTGATGAGAAGGTTGCTCTTCAAGAAGAGTTGGACAAGATGAAGAAAGATAAAGAAGAATGGCTACTTGAGAAGACGACGATGCAAGAGCAACTGAATGAGAAGGATGATCTCATTGAGTTACTTGAGCGGCGTGTTACGAAGAGGCCAAGAGAGTATTTATTTTCCTCTAGTACTTCATCTACTTTTCCTCCTACATCTGGTGCTTAGAAGGCCATTTTTGACCAGTTGGTGAAGGATAAGGAAGACATGGAGAATCGGTACAAGAAAGAGATTAAGAGGATTCGCATGAAGTACCTTCCAGGATTCGGATCTTCTACAGATGTGATCCCCTAGGCCTAGTTTACTTTTTTCCTCTCATGTATTAGGATTGTTGAGGCTTGTACTTCAATTGTAATCCTTACTTTTATTTTATGAGAATGAGTTTTTAAGTACTTCAAAAAAGTGTTTCTTTACAAATAGTGCAATTTATCTTATAGTCCTTTGAAATATTTGCATTTGCATATGCATACCATGCATCATACCCGCATTTGTCTTGCTTTTTGAGTGTTCTCCAGGGATCTTATGTTGTTTCTTGGTCTTCATTCAGTTCTCCTGTCAAGTTGACTCACAAAGTTGATACTCGGGCTAATCGGAAGAGATGTCGGAAACCTTACAACAAGAGAATCGCGAGCTACGCGAAGAGGTTTCATACCTGAGGTAAAGTTTAGAAAGAGTTACTGCCATGATGGAGATCTTGGTGGCTGCTCAGAATCAGCCACCTCCTCCTAATTCTCCTGTTCAGAATACGGTCATCTCTGAGATTGTTACTGCATCAATTCCCGTTGAAACTGTCATTTCTCCTCGCTATCGCATGCCTTCTAGCACACCATGGGGCATTCCGGTTGATTTCATTCATGCTGGTTATCATCCTCCTCCTCCTGAGACTGCTGCATTTAATACTCTTCCGCCAGTGATGACTACTCTTCCGCCAATGATGACTACTGCACCGCCTGTGATGCACACTATTCTGCACCATGATGAAGTGATTTACCATGCTGAGCCTAGTGAAGGTGTGGGTGTGATTGAAAGACTTGATGATTTTCAAGGTCGTTTTGCTGAGATACAAAAGGAGATGAGAGCCTTGTAGCATAAATATTTGTTCGGAAACGATGCTTATGATCTTTGTTTGGTTCCTAATGTCAAAGTTCCGTACAAGTTCAGGTTTCCTGATTTCGAGAAGTATAAAGGCAACACTTGTCCTCTGAGTCATTTGACTATGTATGCTTGGAAGATATATGCTCAGACAGATAATGGTCAGATGCGGATTCATTATTTCCAAGATAGTTTGACTGATGCTGCCATGAGATGGTACATGAGTTTAGATAATAGACAATTCCATATGAGTCTGATAAAGTTGTTCCGTACCGGTATAATGCTACAATGATAGAAAATGGTAAGGAAATTCCTATTCCTTCTCCAAGGTCTGTGGTTAGCATTGCTGATGTGACAAAGGTTACTCGAAGTGGTAGAGTTTATGCTTCAGATCCTCCGAAGAGGGTTGAAGATACAAATGTGAGTAAACAAATTATGGATGTTGTTGTTCGATCAGGCCAATTTGGTGACAGTGAAAATGACATGTTAAAATTGATAAAGAAAAGCGAGTACAATGTTACTGAGCAGTTGTTGCATACTCCCTTGAAGATATCAGTTTTATCACTCTTGATGTGCTCTAAGGCTCATAGGCAGTCTATGCAGAAGATTCTTGATCAAGCTTATGTTGACCATGATGTTACTTTTGATCAGTTTGATAGTATTGTGGCTAATATCACATCATGCAACAATCTGAGTTTTTGTGATGATGATTTGCCTGAAGAAGGAAGGAATCATAACTTGGCTTTGCATATTTCAGTGAACTGTCAGGAAGATGCTATGTCTAAAGTGTTGGTTGATATTGGGTCTTCTCTGAATGTGATGCTGAAGTCGACTTTGTCAAGGATGGCGTACCAAGGCGCTCCCATGAGGCATAGTGGGATTATTGTGAAAGCTTTTGACGGATCAAAAAAGATTGTGATTGGTGAAGTTGATCTTCCTATTCTTATTGGACCGTTTATATTCCAAATTAATTTTAAAGTAATGGATATACATCTCGCTTACAATTGTCTCCTTGGAAGACCTTGGATTCATGAGGCAGGAGCTATGACATCTACTCTCCATCAGAAGATGAAGTTTGTGAAAGAGGGGAAATTAGTGACTATTGGAGGTGAAAAGGCGATGCTAGTGAGAAATTTGTCATCTTTCTCCTATATTGATGCTGAAGAAGAGGTGGGAACTTCATTTCAGGCTCTTTCTGTTGTTGATAATGCTGCTAAGAAGAATGTCATGCCTATGTCTTCTCTCAAGGATGCTTTGCGCGTGCTGGAAACTGGTCGATCTGACGGTTGGGGACGAGTTATTGATGCTGTCAACAACAAAGAAGGATTTGGTATCGGCTTTGCACCAGGTGTGGCTCTCAATGACCATAAGACTATTCAGGAAGGATTCCGAAGTGTTGGGTTTATCAACGATCATTCCGCTGCTGCCATCATTGAAGATGATGAAGATGAAGAAATTCCTAACTTTGTTACGCACGGAAATATTTTCAAGAATTGGATTGTTGTTGATGTTCCTTTTATTGTTCATGCTTCAAAGTAATTTGTTTTATTTTCTTTCAAAAAACCTTTCACTCTGCCCAAGGTGAAAGTGATGTTTGTCGGGCTTTTTTTCAAATTTTATCATCATCAATAAAATTTTATTTTGTTATTTCCATATGTGTTTTTCCTTTTTGCTTTATTCTGAAAAATGGTAACCTAAAAAACTCAAAATAATAACTGTTTATCTGCATAATGTTTGCACTTTTGTTCATACTCTAAAATTAAAATAAAATCATTGTGCAGATTGATTGATAAACCCATTGAAAACAATGATCCTATGCCCATTACCAACTTTGAATTCCCTGTGTTCGAAGCTGAGGAAGAGGATGTTGAAGAGATTCCTGATGAAATTTCTCGGTTGCTTGAGCACGAGAGAAGGTTATCCAGCCTCCTGAAGATGATAAGAAATAAGTCAAAGTTGGAGCATTGCTTGGTCCTGATGTTAAGAAGAGGATGGTAGAGCTTCTTAGAGAATATGTTGATGTGTTTTCTTGGTCTTATCAAGACATGCCAGGTCTTGATACTGATATTGTGGAGCATAGATTGCCGTTGAAGCCTGAATGTCCACCTGTGAAGCAAAAGATGAGAAGAACTCATCCTAATATGGCAGTAAAGATCAAATAGGAGGTTCAAAAGCAAATTGATGCAGGTTTTCTGGTGACATCTAATTATCCTCAATGGGTGGCCAATAGTTTGCTTGTTCCAAAGAAAGACGGAAAAGTCCGAATGTGTGTTGATTACAGAGATTTAAATAAAGCCATTCCAAAAGATGATTTTCCATTGCCACACATTGATGTGTTGGTAGATAATACGACTAAGTTTGATGTATTCTCCTTTATGGACGGATTTTCCGGTTATAATCAAATAAAGATGGCACCCGAGGACATGGAAAAGACCACATTTATTACACCATGGGGAACATTCTGCTACAGAGTGATGCCCTTTGGATTGAAGAATGCTGGTGCGAAATACCAAAGAGCTATGACCACACTTTTCCATGATATGATGCACAGAGAAATTGAGGTATATGTTGATGATATGATCGCTAAGTCGAGGACTGAAGAGGATCATGTTGAACATTTTCTGAAGTTATTTCAAAGGTTAAGAAAGTTTAAACTTCATTTGAATCCGAACAAGTGCACATTTAGTTTACGTTCTGGAAAGTTGTTAGGTTTCATTGTCAGCCAAAGAGGCATTGAAGTTGATCCTTATAAAGTGAAAGCTATTCAGGAAATGCCTGCTCCAAGAACTGAAAAGCAAGTAAGAGGATTCTTGGGCCGTTTGAATTATATCTCGAGGTTTGTCTCTCACATGACTGCCACATGTACTCCGATCTTCAAGTTGCTTCGGAAAGACAAAGGTTGTGTCTGGACAGATGATTATCAGAAAGCGTTTGAAAGTATCAAAGAATATCTGCTTGAACCTCCTATCTTGTCTCCTCCGGTGGAAGGTAGACCGTTGATTATGTACTTGACTGTGTTGGAAGATTCCATGGGTTGTGTGCTTGGTCATCAAGATGAATCTGGAAGAAAAGAATATGCAATTTACTATTTGAGTAAGAAATTCACTGATTGTGAGTCTCGGTATTCCATGCTTGAAAAATCTTGTTGTGCCCTAGCTTGGGCTGCAAAGCGTCTTCGCCAGTATATGTTGAATCATACAACTTGGTTGATCTCTAAAATGGATCCAATCAAATATATATTTGAAAAGCCTGCTTTGACTGGGAGGATTGCTCGTTGGCTAATGTTGTTGTCAGAATATGATATCGAGTATCGAGCTCAAAAAGCTATAAAAGGTAGTATCTTGGCTGACCATTTGGCACATCAACCGATTGATGATTACCAACCTATCAAGTTTGATTTTCCAGATGAGGATGTGATATACTTGAAAAGGAAAGATTGTGATGAACCTTTGATTGAGGAAGGGCCAGAGCCTGGATCTCGATGGGGTTTAGTTTTTGATGGTGCTGTGAATGCATGTGGAAGAGGAATTGGGGCAATGATCATTACTCCCCATGGTTCACATATTCCTTTTGCTGCAAGGCTGACCTTTCCTTGTACCAATAATGAAGCTGAGTATGAAGCCTGTATTATGGGTCTTGAAGAAGCTATTGATCTGAGGATTAAACATCTTGATGTGTATGGAGATTATGCCTTGGTAATCAATCATATCAAGGGTAAGTGGGTAACTCATCAACCCCATTTGATCCCTTATAGAAATTATGCCAGGAGGATATCAACTTTCTTCACTAAAGTTGAGTTTCATTATGTGCCTCGTGATGAAAATCAGATGGCAGATGCTTTAGCAACTATAGCTTCTATGATAAAGGTGCACTAGTGGAATGATGTTCCCATGATCAGAGTGATGCGGCTTGAAAGACCAGCTAATGTGTATGCAGTTGAAGAGATCCATGATGACAAGCCTTGGTATCATGATATTAAAGGTTTCTTCCAGAGTCAGGAGTACCCACTTGGGGAAACCGATAAAGATAAGAAGACTTTGAGGAGATTGGCAGGAAATTTCTTCTTGAATGAAAATGTGCTTTATAAGAGGAATTTTGACATGGTCTTGCTCAGATATGTGGATAGACACGAAGAAGACATGTTAATGAAAGAAATTCATGAAGGACCTTTTGGTACTTATGCTAATGGGCATGAAATGGCTAAAAAGATGTTGAGAGCAGGTTACTATTGGATGACAATGGAATCTGATTGTTGCAAATATGTGAAAAAGTGCCATAAGTGCCAAGTGTGTGCTGATAAGATTCATGTGCCACCAACTCATCTCAATGTAATTTCTTCCTCGTGGCCTTTCTCTATGTGGGGAATTGAAATGATTGGTATGATTGAACCCAAGGCTTTGAATGGACATCGTTTTATTCTTGTGGCAATTGACTACTTCACCAAGTGGGTGGAAGCGGCATCGTATGCTAATGTGACCAAGAAAGTTGTGGTTTGGTTTATCAAGAATAACATTACCTGCAGATATGGTGTTCCAAATAGAATCATTACTGATAATAGTTCGAACTTGAATAATAAGATGATGAAAGAGCTTTTTGAAGAATTCAAGATTCAACACCATAATTCTTCTCCTTATAGACCAAAGATGAATGAGGCTGTTGAAGCTGCAAATAAGAACATTAAGAAGCTGCAAATAGATTTGAATACTGGCCATTGGATGTGGCGCCAGTCAACCCCTATAAACCCAGAATCAATCTCAGCCATCCCCTTTGCATACTTCAGCTTTATTTAATATTTTTATTTCATTTTTCTCATTTATTTTGTATCATTTATTTAAAATAGCAAGAAATTTCCAAAAATATTTTTATTTTGCATTTTGATTTCAAATAATTTTCTCAACTCAAAAATATTTTATTTTTATTTTTTGCATTTAAAAATCATTTTGTAAGCATTTAAATGTTTATTTTAATTAATTAATGAAAATTAATTAATTAAAATATCATTTAGGTTTCTGAAAAATCCCAAAAAATTCATATTGCATCTTTAAACATTTAGAGACATTTCATACCATCCAAACAAATTTATTTTTGGTTTTGAACCATTTTTGACAATTTTCTTGAATTTAGGGTTCATAAAATTCACATTTTTGAACCCTAACTTCAAGAATTCTTTTCTGCCTAATCATGAATGGTATGACATTGATTCTTTTTGAATTGATCTTCATATAGCATGTAGTATCTAGAATAATTTTGTCATGAATTTCTTCTGCATTTTTGAATTGATTGGCATTTTTCCCCTTTAAGTACCTTAAAACCCTAGAAAACTTAGAAAAATCATATCTTTCATTAGGTTAAGAGTTAGGTCTTCTCCTTTGGGGTGTGATATCATATGGGATTAGGGTTCTTTTGGTTGCAATTTCAATTTTTTTTTTATCTTTTCATTTGCTTATGTTTTTGAGTTTTGCATCTCATGTTGCATGAAAACCCTAATTTCTCATCTTCTCTTGCATACATCTTGCATATGCTTGCATTCATGAACTTGCCATGACATTTTATGCATTCACATGACATATAAGACATACTAGGACACATTAGACTCATGCGTGATCATTTTCTCATCCATTTTCCATGTTATGCCTTCATTTCGTTTCATGTGCATTCATGAACTTTCATTATCATTTCATGCTTCCTTTGCATTCTCATCACTTGTATGAACATTCATATCTCTTGGCATGCTTTCATATCATCTAATAACATCATTTACATCATAAATATGTTTCTGGTTTTGGTTTGCATCCTTGCATTCATTTCATTTTTCATTTCATTTCATTTCCTTATGCTAACTTTTCAGGTGGTAAGTATTTTGAGATGTGAATTTGCCTTCACTTCTCACAATCTCTCCTCATCTCTCTTATGCATCTTTGCTGCATTTTGTATTTGTATTATAGTGATCTTTCTCATTCATGTTCCTTCTTCACTTTCTTTCTTCAAGCAACTTATCTTTTTAAGTGAAGAAAGTTGACTTGCTTCTTCTGCTTCTCCTCCTTTCATCCCATTCTCTCTTGGTGGCTCTTCTTGAAGATCTCTTGCAAGCCTCATAAAACCTAGAAACACCCAAGCATAATAACAATTAGGATTTGATTAGTCCCCTGTTAGTTTTACCTTTGTGTCATCTTTTGTGTCTTCTCTTCTCACCTCTTAATCAGGGACTAAACCTTTAAGGTTTTAAGGCTTTGTGATTAAGGTTATGCCTACATCCTTCCCTTAATGTGTTTAAATCCTTTAATCAATTCATCTAATAGTCATTAAGACATCAAGCTTGTAACTTGGGCCTTGCATTAGGGTTCTAATTCTTCCTTAAATGGTTAAGAAGGACTAACCCTAGTGTTAATGGACAAGTCCCCCTCAAGTTGTCTTACAAGCCATAAAATTCACTTCTTAATCTTACCATTAGCTAAAATCCACTCTAATAAAGGCTTTGTTTTGTCATGAGGTTAATCCCTCGTGGATTAAGTTGAGGAGCCTTCCTCAGCTTAAATGTTCTCATCTATTATCCTTCTATTAGGATGGTGTAATGAGTCCATTAAATCCTTGATTATGGCTTAAACTCATTACTTAACACTAAACAAAAACTCCAAAAAACATCTAAATAAATGCAAGTAGGTTAATGATCTTAATCCTACATCATGGTTATTAAGTGTGAGGTGTTTACTTCATACTTAAGGTATTCTCATTACCCCTAATCAGAGGGAGGATGTGATGAGTTAACTAACCCTTGGTTTAGGCTTAAGCTCATTTTCTTATGACAAACACAAAAAAGCAGTAAAAGATTGAAAACATCAAAAACAAACAACAATCGTCTCCTCTGGGATTCTTTTCTCACCTTATTCACTCACAAACGAGAACTCGCTTCTTCCGTCTAATTCAAGACAGTTTACACCTAGGCCAGACAGGTCATACACTTGAGCATAGACAAGTAAGCAGTTCATCAGTCAATTTATTCTTCAGTCTCTTTGAGTCGAACTACGGTGTTCTGACTTCCTCATTGCACAAGAGGATAGGTAGGCATAACTTAATTGTTATCGAACAAAAGTCTCTGTATATCCCCCTTTTTTCCAGCATTATTCTTCAAGCCTCATTCCTGAGCAACTTCACATTACACTTCTTTTGCACTGACCCCTGTACATTCTTTTCCACCTTTTGCACACAGATAGCACCGACACTACCCCTTTAAACACAAATCTTTTAAGTGTGGATCCCGTCGAGTACGATGGACAATCTGGGTACTAATACCTTCCCAGGTTGTAACCAACCCCCTTTCTCAGTATTCTCTGGTTCGCGACCGTCTTGTCCATATCTTTCTAGGTTTATGCAGCATTACCTTTCCTTCGGGATAAAAATGCCTAGTTGACGACTCTTTTCGGTTCATCTTCATGTTCTCTTTCGCCAACCGTTCGCGCTTGTACCGGGATGCAAATCTTCGGGAGCGACACTTCCCCCAGAAGAGTTGTTGGAAGGTATGTCCTAGAAAATCCCCAACTGAGTTTTGATATCTTCCTCAGCAGTTTAACCTTGACTTGAAAAGTTTATAAGCTCCCGGCCAAGTGTTTGCTCCTCAGAATAGGTTGTTTGCATCCCTCGACAGAAGTATTAATATAACAATCAATTTAGAGGTTTTATTTCACCTGTTAGTGATTATTGATTTAAAATCCCTCGTAATTGTGATTTGATATGATGTTAAACTCTGGTATCCCCCCTCATGGGTCGGAAAGTCTAAATGTTCAGTGATGAAAGATCTTCATAGATCCCTAGTAAGTCTGCGTGTGATGGTTTCCAGCAGATTTTTTTTTATCTTTGGCAAGTTTTGCACTCTTTCCCTAAGCAGAGCAGGAGTGGCGTAACTCCTTCCCCAAGCAGAGTGAGAGTGGTATAACTCTTTCCCCGAATAGAGCAGGAATAGTATGATGATTATTCCCTACAGGAATTTGATTAGGAGCATTTTTGTCCCTAACATGGATCGTGGAAATATTCTCCATCCTCGGTAGTTTTTTACCTCTTCTCAGCAAGGTTGTATTCCTATGCAAAGTTGATGATTGATGTTTGATACTCCAGTAGGCTATGCTTTATTTGCACCACTGGTAAATCTTTACTTCATTTCCCCATGCAGATTTATGAAGATATTCGTCCCCATCAGAGTTTAACAGGGACATTTCCCTTTTCCCCCAGAGTATGGAAGATTTTGAGTTGTTGAGATATCTCCGACATGCTATTCTCTCAGAGTGGAATTTTCTGATGTTATCCTTTTATGGATTCTTAAATATTTCTTTGTGGATTGGATCCCTAGCAGTTGTTTTCCCCAATCTATGTTTTGCCTTGTAGTAGGATTTTATTCCTTTGATGGCTTTTGATATTCCCCTGCAGGATTTCAAATCGAATCTCCAGCAAGGTCCCCGACCTTGTTGCCCTGATTAGCCGAGTGTCCGGTTGTTGTGGTGTTTATATCACCTGTTGCTTATCTCTATGTTTGTTTTGTCAGCATATTCATACGCATGAGCATAGCATCTTTTGTTTTCATTCAAGTGTGGTTTTCCCCGCTCTTTGGTGTGATCTTTCCCTGCAGAGTGTGTGTGTGTGGTTTTCCTTTCAAGTGTAGAGTGTCAACCCCCAAGCAGAAAATGTTTATCCTTTCTATTTCCCCATTGAGTTTGCTTCTCGTGGATGATTTTGATTTCAGTTTCCTCCCCAGTTTATTATCTGGATGGAACTTCCCCAGTTGAGATATTTCCTCCTCGGGATGAGTCTTGTTTGACCGTTTCTCTCCAATTTGTTCTTGGATTGAATTTTGGTCCCCTTTTGTGAGTAATGTTTGCTTTGGAATTAAGTTATCATTGTTTGATAGTGGGCAATATTTTCTCCAGCTCGAGTATATTACTTTGGAATTAAGCTATCAATTTTTCGATAGTGGGTAATATTACCAAATTAATCAAGCTCTTTCGCTTGTACTCCTACCCAGTAAATTCGGTAGTCGAGATTTCTTCTTTCTACCCACTTGGTAAAGTAATCGATCGCAACCAAGATAAATTGGTGACCATTAGAAGCTTTAGGCTCAATTGACCATATCATGTTGATGCCCCACATTGAGAAAGGCCAAGGAGATGATATAACATTCAACGGGGTCGGAGGTACATGCACCTTGTCAGCATAAATCTGACATTTATGACACTTTCTGGCATATGTAAAACAATATGATTCCATGGTCAACCAGAAGTAACCAGCTCTTAAGATCTTCCTAGACATGGCATGTCCATTGGCATGGGTTCCAAATGATCATTCATGGAGTTCTCTGATCAATAAGTATGCTTCACGCTTGTCCACACATCTGAGCAGAACCATATCATGATTTTTCTTGTAAAGCACATTGTTGCTGAGGAAAAACTTGGACGCCAATCTTCTCAGAGTCTTCTTGTCTAGAGTTGTTGCATCCACTGGTTATTCTTGATTTTGCTAGTAGTTCTTGATGTCATAGAACCATGGTTTCTTGTCAGTTTCTTCTTCGACCAGTAGACAATAGGATAGTGTGGTTCTTCACTCGATTGTAATGAATGGAGCTTCATTAAGAAATATGACTTGAAACATGGAGGCCAATATAGCCAAGGCATCTGCTATTTGATTCTCCGCCCTTGGAACATGATAGAAAGTGACTTCATCAAAGTATTTGGTCAATTCCACAATGTGGGCACAGTACGAGATCAACTTCTCATCACAGGTCTCCCATTCAACTTTGACTTGGTAGATCACCAAAGCTGAGTCTAAATATACTTCAAGGATCTTGATTCTGGTATCAATTGCATCTTCGATACCCTAGATGCATGCTTCATACTCTGCAATGTTGTTGGTACATTCAAAACATAATCTGGTTGTGAAAGGAGTATAACCACCATCAGAATTCATAAAAAAAACTCCTACACCATGCCACATGTAATTGGAGGAACCATCAAACATCATCTTCCAACGGGAACCTGGCTCTTGAACCTCATATGGACCTGGTGTCACTCCCAGTAAATGACACCAGGCCATACGTGGTACAGACGCGAACGGTCGGTGAAGGAGAGAACATGAAGATGAACTGAAAAGAGTCGCCAACTAGGCGTTTTTATCCCGAAGGAATGGTAATGCTGCATAAACCTGGAAAGGAATGGATAAGACGGTCACGAACCAGAGAAACTGAGAAAGGGGGTTGGTTATAATCTGGGAAGGTATTAGATCCCAGATTGTCCGTCGTACTCGACGGGATCCACGCTTGAAAATTTGTGTTTAAAGGGGTAGTGTATATGCTATCTGTGTGCAGAAGCTAGAAAAGAATACAAGTGTCAGTGCAAAAGAAATGTGAAGTGAATAAAAGGAGTGTCAGTGTAAGAAAAGAGTGAAGTGCTCAATACAATGAGACTTTAAAGAATAATGCTGGTGGAGGGGGAATATACAGAGACTTTTGTTCGATAACAGTTAAGTTATGCCTACGTATCCTCTCGTGTAATGAGGAAGTCAGAACACCGTAGTTCGACTCAAAGAGACTGAAGAATGAATTGACTGATGAATTGCTTGCTTGTCTATGCTCAAGTGTATGACCTGTCTGGCTCAGGTGCAAACTGTCTTGCATTAGACAGAAGAAGCAAGTTCTCGTTCGTGAGTGAATGAGGTGAGAAAAGAATCCCGGAGGAGACGATTATTGTTTGTTTTTGAGGGGGACTTGTCCATTAACACTAGGGTTAGTCCTTCTTAACAAATTAAGGAAGAATTAGAACCCTAATGCAAGGCCCACGTTACATTAAGGGTTTAACACTTAGGATTAAATTTATACACTCCATCCTAAGAGAAGGATGCAGGCATAACCTTACTCACAAAGCCTTAAAACCTTAAAGGTTTAGTCCCTGATTAAGAGGTGAGAAGAGAAGACACAAAAGATGACACAAAGGTAAAACTAATGGGGGACTAATAAAAATATAATTGTGATCATGTTTGGGTGTTCCTAGGGTTTATGAGGCTTGCAAGAGATCTTCGAGAAGAGCCACCAAGGAAGAAGCAGATGAAAGGAGGAGAAGCAAAAGAAGCAAGTCAACTTACTTCACTTAAGAAGATAAGTTGCTTGAAAAAGGAAAGTGAAGGAGGAACATGAATGAGCAAGCTCATTCTAAAGCAAAAGCAAAATGCATCAATGAATGCATAAGAGAGATGAGAAGGGAATGTGAGAAGTGAAGGCAAATTCACTTCTCAAAGCACTTACCACCTGAAAAGTTAGCATAAAGAAATGAAATGAAATGAAAATGAAGCAAATGCAAGAATGCAAACCAAAACCAGAAGCATATTCATGATGCAAATGATGTTGTGAGATGATATGAAATCATGTCAAGAGATATGAATGTTCATACAAGTGATGAGAATGCAAAGGAAGCATGAAAGAAGCATGAAAACACATGAATGCACATGAAATGAAATGAAGACATAACATGGAAAATGGATGAGGAAATGATCAAGCATGAGTCTAATGTGTCCTATGATGCCTTGTATGTCATATGGATGCATAAAATGTCATGGCAATTCATGAATGCAAACATATGCAAGGTTTATGCAAGAGAGATGAGAAATTAGGGTTTTCATGCAACATGAGATGCAAAACCAAAAAACAGAAGCAAATGACAAGATAAATAATTGAAAATGAAATCAAGAGAACCCTAACCCCATAGGATATCACACCCCAAAGGAGGAGACCTAACTCTTAACCTAATGAAAGATATGATTTTTCTATGTTTTCTAGGGTTTTAAGGTACTTAAAGGGGAAAAATGCCAATCAATTCAAAAAAGGCAGAAGAAATTCATGACAAAATTATGTTAGAAACTACATTTCAAATGAAGATCAATGTAACAAGAACCATTGTCATACCATTCTTGGTTAGGCAGTAAATAATTCTTGAAGTTAGGGTTCTAAAATATGAATTTTATGAACCCTAAATTCAAAAAAATTGTAAAAAATGGTTCAAAACCAAATATTAATTTGTGTGGATGGTATGACAATGTCTCTAAATGTTTAAAGATGCAATATGAATTTTTTGAGGTTTTCTTAGAAATCTAAATGATATTTTAATTAATTAATTTTCATTAATTAATTAAAATAAACATTTAAATGTTTAAAAAATGATTTTTAAATGCAAAAAATAAAAATAAAAATATTTTTGGGTTAAGAAAATTATTTTGAATCAAAATGCTGAATAAAAATATTTTTGGGATTTTCTATGTATTTTAAATAAATGGTACAAAATTAAATAAGAAAAAGGAAATTAAAATTGAATTAAACTGAAGTATGCAAAGGAGAGGGCCAGGATTGAAACTGGGCTTGGACTTGTTGACTGCAGGCCAGATCATAAGGCTCTCATTCAAACTTCATTAATCTTATTTAATTAATTCATAAACCCTAATTAAAAACTAATGATCTAATCTGAACCACACAACACGCGCGGGAGAGACATATCCAATGGTCCACATTCAAAGTTTGCCCTAACCATAATTAAGTCACTAATGACATTAAGGTGGCCGGAGAAGACCTCCGGTCATCTTCTCTGGCCAGACCTTCACCTGAAAAATCCCAACTTCTTCCCTAGGCACTTTCTGGAGCTCTAAAGCTCCAGATTCACTCCTCCCACTTCCCTGAACCTAAATCCACCCTCAAACCCCATTTCTTTTCACTCAAACTCAAGATTCGAAGGAAACATCAAAGATGGCAAAAATTTCAAAAGCTTAGTAAATACTCATCTCTCCACCATTTTCAAAAATACAAAGTTCAGAATCATCAGTGAAGCATGCTTTTTCTTAATGGAACATAAAATAGAAGTTCTGGAAAAATTAATTCGAATGGCTACCTGAGATGGAGCTTTCAACCCTTGAGCTTTCTGGCTGCTTCTTTGTTGCAAAATGCCTCTAATGACCTTCCTGAAGAGTTTGCAATGCTTGGAAAACTTTGAGGATGGCTGGTTTGTGAGTTTGTACTCCACTGGTCAGAAAATCGTGAGTGAGTGATTTAGAAATGAATGGTGGTGTTTGTTTGAAGATTGAGTGGCTGAGTTGGGAGATTCAAAAGATTTTGCAAGAGGTAGAGTTTTTGTGAACTTGGTGATTCTTAGGTTTCAGCTTGTGTTCTTGTGTGTTATGACCAGCATTTGGTCCACATATCAACTTGTGATAGGTCTGTGGAGTGGTTGTGCCCTATTGTGATTGGTATGGACTTCTTGCAAAAAACTCAAAAGTGTTTGTCCTTGATGTATGGGCTGGTTTAGAGGTGGTACAATGGGGTGTCTGGTTCAGTAAGGATCAAGGAGGTCCACGGAATTCATTTTGAGGCAATTCAGCATGTGAGAAATAAGTTATGGGGTGTTTTGCAATTTGGAGAAAGTTTGGCCCCTTTGAGATTTCTTCATGGGCAAGGCATGAAATCTTGAAATTCCTTGGGCATTTCTGAGTTTTAGACAATGTGCTATGTTGTTATGATGATTAGAAGTGTGTTTGAAGCCACAAAATGAATTGGCAAGTGGTTTTGCAAAAAATCCTCTTTGGCATGAAACTTGAAATTATGTGATTTTTGCCAACTTTGACAAGCCATAACTTGAGTTCTATAATGAATTAGAACTTGTTCTTGTACTTTTTGAAAAGGTAATGATCCAATCTACAACTTTCATGACCAACAATTTTCCATTTGAAGCATTTTTGGTTGAGAAAGAGGAGGTTGAAAAACTTTCCCAAAATAGAAAGTTTACATTACAAGTCATTTCCATTTTTGGAAACTTTTGGTTTAGCTCACTTTCCTTTAACTTTGTGAACTTCTTAGCACTCCAATGATCAAATAAAGACCATATAACCTCAATTTGATGAAAAATCCACTTTGGTTCCATGGATGGGGGCCTCAGATGCCCTGATTTTGTTCTGACTTGCTCAAGAAGTTACCCAGTGATCAGATGACTTCCATAATGAATTTATTCATCAAACTTGGTATACATGATCCTTATAACATATTGAGACCAATAGAAACAAGAATGACCAAAATATTTTGAGTTATGGCCTCTGAAACCAAAACCCTAATTTCAGGTCATCTGTGCAATTAAACCCTAGCTCTGCTTCCATGCTTTGCCAGTTCTTGTGATTCTTTGATTTCCTTGATCTTTGGTGGATATAATATGATGATTGAACATACATGGACCCTATTTAAATGATTGATGACCTTTGGAGTGACTCAGATGAATCTTGGATGGCTCAAGTCACAAACCCTAGCTGCAGATGAACATGAACTGATGCAATGAAGCAAAAATGCCACATGAAATGGTATGGTTAAACTTATGCACACATGAAAGATCACAAGCCATGGTATGAACTTAGTGAGGGAAAATTTGGGGTTTTTACAGCTGCCCCTATTCAAACATGAGTTAGCTGTGCAGGATGTAAGCGATGAGCTTAACAGACGAACAAGATAACTTGTGGTTGAATACCAAAGACAGTCCAAAATTTGCACTCGCTGGGGAGAAGAAGAAAAGGGATATAGATTGTAAAAGAAAAGTATAGTATGATTATAAAGTGCGGGTGATGGCAGGACGACCATCGAGGAGAGGACGACTTTCGAGCAAAGGACGACTGCTGGGGAAAACATAATGACGGGGATGGCCGACATGCTGGGGAAATAAGAAAACATGATGGGGACGGCCATCAATCAAAGTACCAAGGTTTTCTGGGGATTACAGGTGAAGTCAATGATGGGGACGACCATCAAGTTCATGAAGTAATGAAGTAACGATGAGGGACGGTCATCAATGGTGAAGGACGATCACCTAGCAGGGGACGGCTGCTCTTTACCACGACATAGGACGAATGTCGGATAGGAAAAGTCAATGATGGGGACGGCCATCAGATAAGCATGATGAAGGAAAATCATCAAGAGGTGAAGGACGATCACCTAGTAGGGTACGACTTCTCTCAGGGTTGTTTCATGACATAGAACGAATGTCAGATAACAAGATCAACGATGGGGACGGCCATTAGATAAAACGATGAAGGACGATCATCAGAAGGTGAAGGACGATCACCTAGCCGGGGACGGCTGCTAAATATCACGACATAGGACGAATGCCGGATAGAAAGGAGTTCCAATTATGGAGACTCCACTGGGGGAGGGACGGTCATCCGAATGTGAAGGACGATCACCCGGCAGGGTACGGCTGCAGAAAGTATCGCGACATAGGACGAATTTCGGATAGAAAAAAGATGTTTTGCTGGGGACTTATTCGGGAATAGTAAACACGGACGAGTATTTACATCCAAGAAATGAAAGGCACAAGTGTTTGACACTGTGTATAGATTAAAGATGCGGACGAGCATCCTTAAGACTATGATACGGACAAGTATCGGTAGAAACAAACGCTGACGCATGTTCAGAGATGATGGTACGGACGAGTACTAACTGGTTAACAAAGAACACGGACAAGTGTTGAATCTGAGGGGAAATAAGTGGTATATACAAGATACGGACGAGTATATGTATGAATAAAGATTAGCATTGGTGAGACATAGACGAGTGTTCAACTTGAGAGTATGACACTGACGGGTATCATAAGAGGAACCGTATAAGTTATGAACTTATAAGTGTAAAAGGTGTTCTGGCAACCTGTGGGAGTAGGATGACACGGACGGGTATCAACAAGAGTGTATTATAATAAGTGTTTAGGTGACCATGTTGGGGAATGGTGACATGGACGGGTGTCAAAAAAGAGTATGTAAAGTTCTGTATTCAAAAAGGGATACTTGTGGATTATATCTGCAGGGGGATGACACGACACGGACGCGTGTCGAATGAGTATATAGACATGTACTTGTTGGAGAGTGCAAAGGGGACACTTTGGATTTCTGTGGGGAGATTGAGATGACACAGACGATTGTCGGGACAAACATGTTATGTATAAGTATCTGTTTATAGAGAGTGTTCTGGCGACTTTACTGGGGAGAGATGACACAGACGAGTGCCAAAAGAAGCATGTATCTGTATTTTAAGAGTGCAAAGGGATGCTTTGGGTTTTATGTACAAGGGATGTATTATGTATATTGCTCGAAGTGGTATTGTTGGTATTTATAAGTGATTGGTTCGAACCTGACTTGTGATTATGCAATATGTTTGATTTTTGCCGTAATGCTCCATATTAGAAGGAATGCTATGCTCTGGGGTAAAATGATGCGAATGCAATGATTATGCAAAAGATACCGATCCGGGATTCGGAACCCGTTGCTTGTGGAGATCTCTGACTGATCTGATTGAAAGGATATCCCAGCTAGGGATGAGATCATTGGTAGATCTGATAAAATATACGACTCTTCTTGGGGAAATAGGTAACTGATAGACCTATCTTAATAATGAGGAGCCCAACTGGGGATGTGGAAGCTTCCGTCACTTTGTTGTGTGAGAACTTCAGACATTACTCTTCTGGGAAGAGGCTGGAGCTCTGTGGGGAGATGGTTCCCTGTCTAGTACTCTGTTGGGGGAGGAAAGACCACTGAACGATCTTCCTAGAGATTTATGTGGGGATCCTGTTGAGGATGGTGATATCTGACAACTCAGACGGGGAAATGAACACCTTCTGATGCTGCTCTGAAGAAAATGTGCTGGAGAAATGATGCCTGACAACTCTGATGGGGAGAAAACACTTTCGGTGCTGTTTGGAGGATGTGCTATGGAAATAATGATTTGGCAACTTTGCTGGGGAGAACCTTTCATGCCCCATGTTGCGCTCTGAATACCTGCAATCCTGTTATAACAAAGAAACGCGCCAGTATCCCGAGGTATCCCTTACCGGATTCCGTCATAGGAGTTAGACATTCCTGGAAGTGAAAAAATATATTTCCTGCAAGCATGTGATTAGAAAGGCACATATGTTTTTTATGCAAACATTATATCAGGGATATCGGACAGTTTTGCAAACAAGATAAAAATGTACAAGACGAAATGTGATTGAAAATCTGATTTTATTAATTTGTGTGCCCTGAATTGGCAAATACAGTCAAAGAAACAAATCCCCTGAAATGAGGAGATTGTTACAAATTGAGAAAAATGAAGGTGCTGGCAATGTTGATGACGCTTTAGTGAGCTTCCCTTTTGCTATGACCCGTATGACCTTGACGTTCTTCTCATCTTGCTTTCTGAAGAAGGCTGATTCTAACCGATGCTTTTACCTTTTCGAAGCTTGCCGTGTTGTAAGTGATACAGACGAATTCATAATGCAGTTGTTCGCTTATTCCCTTGTTTTGCGTGGATCTCCCTTTCGGGTTTTCAATCCACCGGGATACCCATTTTTGCCTGTGTTGTCCAATGCGGCTTTTGAACTCAGCGGGTGTACGTTTTTTCCTTGATTTTCCCTTATTTTTGCCCGAGTCTTTTATTCTGTTTTTGACTCGACAGAATGCCCTATTTTTGCCTGGACTTTCATTCTGTTTTTATGTCCAGCGGGTCATTTTATGCAAAGTATTTTTTAACTGCATCTGAATTCACAGGGGATAAGAAACCTTCACCATCCATAGTAGTGAGCATCAGTGCTCCACCAGAGAAAACTTTCTTTACTACGAACGGACCATCGTAATTCTGAGTCCACTTACCCCTATGGTCTGTATGAGGAGGAATGAGTCTTTTCAACACAAGATTCGTACCTGGTATTCCCAAAGCCTGACTTTCTGATCGAAGGCTTTCTTCATCCTCTTCTGATATAGCTGCCCATGACAGATTGCAACTAATCTCTTTTCTTCGATTAGATTCAGTTGACTGTACCGAGATCGGACCCATTCTGCTTCATTCAACTTGACATCCATCAGTACCTGTAAATAGGGTAATTCAACTTCAACAGGTAGGACTACCTCCATACCATACACAAGATGATATGGTGTTGCCCCAGTGGACGTTCTGATTGAGGTACGGTACCCATGCAAGGAAAATGGTAGCATCTCATGCCAGTCTTTATAAGTAACCACCATCTTTTGCACAATCTTCTTAATGTTCTTATTAGCTGCCTCAACAGCGCCATTCATCTTTGGCCTGTAAGAAGAAGAGTTGTGGTGTTGGATCTTAAAGTCCCGACACAGTTCTGCCATCATTTTGTTGTTTAAATTGGAACCATTATCAGTAATGATTCGCTCGGGTACTCCATACCGACAAATGATGTCTCTCTTCAGGAATCGACCTACCACTTGTCTGGTGACATTTGCATACGAAGCTGCTTCAACCCATTTGGTGAAATACTCAATGGCTACCAGGATGAATCTATGGCCATTTGAAGCAGTCGGCTCGATCTTTCCAATCATGTCAATGCCCCACATGGCAAAGGGCCAAGGTGAAGACATCACATTCAAAGGATTCGGAGGCACATGCACCTTATCTGCATAAATCTGGTATTTGTGGCACTTCCTGGCATAGGCACAACAGTCCTCATCCATTGTGATCCAGTAGTAACCTGACCGTAGTAATTTTTTAGCCATTGCATGCCCTCCAGCATGGGTACCGAAAGATCCTTCATGCATCTCGTGCATCAACAAGTCTGCCTCTGTCTTATCAACACATCTGAGAAGTACCATGTCAAAGTTTCTTTTGTACAAGGAACCATCATTATTCAGGAAGAAACTTCCAGCTAGCCTTCTTAATGTCTTCTTATTATTGGATGATGCCCCAGGTGGGTATGTTTCATCCTCTAAGAAGCACTTGATGTCATGGAACCAAGGCTTTTCATCTTTAGCAATGTCCACGGAGAACACGTATGCTGGTCGGTCAAGTCTGGATACTGAAATCCGAGGTACAAAGTTGGCAGTTTGAACTTTGATCATGGAGGAAATGGTAGCCAGAGCATCTGCAAACTGATTTTCATCTCGAGGGATGTACTTAAGCTTAACTATTATGAAGAAAGTCAATAATCTCCTCGTATAGTCTCGGTATAGAATCAGATGCTCTTGGTGAGTGTACCATTTGCCGTTGGTTTGATTGATTACCAGAGCTGAATCTCCGAACACAGTTAAAGTCTTGATCCTGAGGTCAATGGCTTCCTCAAGACCCATGATACAGGCTTCATATTCAGCTTCGTTGTTAGTGCAGTTAAAGGTGAGTTTTGTCGAGAAAGGCATGTGATCAGTTTTATCTTGTTTAGAAAAAGTGAAAATGAAGTTATTATTTCGAAAACATTGCCATTTTATTGTTTTGTACAAAAAATGAAAAATGAAAAACAGTGAGCGGGAAAAGAAGATTCGTTTTCAAAAGATGTCCTGATATTCATTAATTGATCGTTTGCACAAAATAGAAGATGACCCAATTACAAAATGAATCCTGACATCTTGGGAAAGATGCAGGACTTGATGCATGCTTAAAGACAGGAAATAATAATTACTCTGCATGAGTAACTCTTATAATTTCATAGGAAGACCAGTTTGAGACTTGGTTCCCCGGGATCCTTGGACGTATCCAATTTTTCAGGTTGCGTTCGTCTTCTTCCTCGTCTTCCAGATTGTTCACATCATCTGGGGTAAGCATTCCCCGGCTGACAAATTTGGGCTCCGTTGCAGCCTCCGGTTGATCTTGTTGAGTTGGTCTGTAACCCAACCCGAATCTATCTTCTTTCTTTTCTACTGGCAGTAGCTTTCCCCAGCCTTGAGCGGTACCCTCTTCAACAACCTTTCGGGCTTGTTGATATGAAGTGATGGAGTTCCAGACACAACGGTTGCTTCATTGATGTTAAGGGCCTCAAACCCCTGACTCATAGTCTCATGGATCTCCCCATCCATCTCTATATACTTGTAAGTAGCCAGCTGGCTAACGAAATTGTCTTCCTCCCCGCAGATTGTGATGATCTGACCTTCCCACTCAAATTTTAACTTCTGGTGAAGGGTAGGTGTGACAGCGCCAACGGCATGAATCCAGGGTCTACCCAACAAACAGCTATAGGTCGGCTGTATGTCCATCACAAAGAAGGTAGTTTTAAAGGTCTGTGGGCCAATCAACACAGGTAGATCAATATCTCCAAGCACTGATCTTTTAGAGCCATCAAATTCTCCCACCACCAAGTTACTTGGACGTAAAGCCAAACCATCATACTCCAGCTTCACCAAGGCTTTCTTTGGGAGGACATTGAGTGAAGACCCAGTGTCTACCAGTACATGAGAAAGAACATCACCTTTGCACTCTAAGGTGATGTGTAAAGCCTTATTATGATTGCGTCCCTCTGTCGTTAAATCAGCATTTGTGAAGCCCAGTCCATGACTGGTGTTTACATTTGCAACCACTGTTTCCAGCTGATTAACCGTAATCTCTTCCGGCACGTATGCTGCGTGCAGGACTCTCAACAGTGCATTCCTATGGGCTTCGGAACAAATTAACAATGATAATATAGAGATTTTGGAGGGTGTATGATGAAGCTGGTCCACCACTTTGTAATCACTCTTTTTGGTTATTCTCATGAACTCGTCCACTTCTTGTTCAAAAGACGTCTTCAGAGTTTCTTTAACAGTTGGCTCTTCAAGTACCACATTCTTCCCTTTTGCCTTAGCAGCAGCTTCTACTTCAGCATTGGGTCTTGGAGTTTTTCGAGGAAAAAAGGCGTCCGCTTCTGGTGAAGCCTCCTCCTCCCCCAACATTTTCAACTTGTGGTGAAGAGGTTGATGAATCTAAAGTGATCTTCTTTCTGTCGCAGTAGAGATCAGAACAATAGTGCCAAGGTATGACATTACTGTTTTCATAAGGAACAGGTCCAGGCACTGTAATGGTAACCAGACTGATTGCTGCAGCGGAAGGAACTGTGATGGTATGCGGGTCGTAATAGATTGTGACTGGAGATCTGACAGGAGGTGTTGCAGTTTGTTGTTGGAAATTGTTGTTGGGATGAACATTTGTCGGGTCATAATAGATCGTGACCGTTGAGACATCTTCATTAATGTTTGCTGGTGTTGTAGGTGTTTCCGTTGATAAAATGGGTGTTGATGTTATAGAAGTAAATGTTGCTGAACTCTGATCTGTTGAAATAATGGATGGAGTGATTGCTGGAGTTGTGGATGAATCAATGGGAATGATAGTTGTTGCCGTTGTAGGAGGATTTGTTATTGCTGAAGAAAGAGTTGTTGATGTTGTAGGAGGATCCGTTGTTGCTGAAGGAAGAGTTGTAGGAGCCGTTATGGTGATTTTTAAAATTCCAATTCCTATAAGGCCATCTATGCCAAACCTTAGCCTCTCACAACCATTAATAGCAGTTCTGCATAATTCGCAGCAGGCCTCACAGCCTAGGAACACCTAGAATTTTAAGAGTTGAGCTTTGACTTCTGCCAGCGGTGTTTGAATTTGTGCAACATTATCAATCAGTGCAGATGGTTGGTCCTCTTCTATGGCATTAATCCTGGGGCCACCATGATTAGGCATAGGATTTCTATTAACATTCGGAGGAGGTGCGAAATTGAGAGCTTTGGAATCGACCAGATCTTGAACCTTCATTTGCAAGGCTCTACATTTCTCGGTATTGTGAGCAGGTGCGTTGGAGTGGAAAGCACACCTAGCATTGGCATCATAATTATTTGGGAGATTGAGAGGATCTGGTGGAGCCAACGTCCTTAACTCAACCAGGTTAAGCTTCAGGAGTTGTGGCATTAAATCGGCATAAGGCATAAGGATGGGATCAATCACCCTATTTGCCTGAGATGACCTCTGCTGAAAGGGGCGCTGCTATTGGTTGTTGTTGTTATTGTTGTACGTTATTTGTTGTGGAAAATGAGATTGTTGCTGATAGTGATGTTGTTGTTGTTGTTGTTGAAGAAAAAGTGGTTGTTGTGGAGCTGGAGCCGGGATGGTAACGGCTGCTATGGATATGTGAGAATACTGGGGTCTGCCCCTGCCTGTATTAATAGCATTTGTTTCACCCGCCCTTCGAGGTCTTGCAAAAGGTTTTCTGGGGTTTTTGGAGGAACTTGCACCATTGTCAGAGATTTTGCCCATCTTCAAAAGACTTTCAATTATTTCACCAGCTATGACTACATCGGCAAAATTGGTGGAAGAGAAAGCAACAAGTCTATCAATATAAGTTCCCTGCAAGGTTTTCATAAACATGTCAGCCATCTCCCGTTCAAACATGGGTGGCTGGACAGCAGCAGCAAGCTGTCTCCACCTCTGAGCATAATCCCGAAAGCTTTCCCTTGAAGACTGAGACATGCCTATTAGAAGAGTTCTATTTGGAGCCATGTCTAGGTTGTACTGTTATTTCCGGATGAAGGCTTCGGCCAAGTCTTTCCAACATCTTATAGTGGCCCTTGTCAGATGCGAATACCATTCTCTGGATGCTCCAGTCAGGCTGTCTTCAAAATAGAATATCCATAACTTCTCATCCATGGTATAAGCCTTGAGTCTTCCTAAGAAGGATTGCAGATGAGTACGCGGGATTCCAAGGACCTCAGTTTTTGAGCAATCTCATCCAGCCTTCTGTCATACACTTCATCCCCAGCCCCAATAACTGTGAATTGTTCTTCTTGGGGATCCTCTTGCAGGATTCTTCCCCCAGTAGTATTACCTTGAACATTCCTAGTGCCATTAACATCCGGGTTCTAATGGGTCCCAAACTCTGATGGGTCGATACGAGGCTGCCCTCGTTCATTATTGCTGGTTCCTCCTATTCCAAGGTGGGGCTCTTCAGGTGTCTGCCTTTCCACCAGCCCTCTCAGCCTTTCCTGGCTCTGAGCTAAGCCAGTCATCACAGCCATAAACTGGGTCATTTGGTTTCTCATTTCGACCCTCTCGTTTGCCATTTGATTTCTTACTTCATTCAGGTCCTGTTGTACCTGATCCATCTGAATGCCTGGAAGGTTGTTTCGCGTTGGGTACTGGTGTGTACGGTTGACGGGGAACACTCTGCGACGAGCAATGTTTCCTGAAACCACAACAAAGTGAGAAACAAATAATAAATAAAAACCTACAAAACAAAAAACAAGTTAGTATGCAATGCAATATGCTTATTTATTTTCCAAGGTATCCGGTTTGCTTCTTGGTTTTGACCTTTCCAGACCTCGAGGAGATTCTTGATGATGTTGAGAAAAGGAGCCCACCAAAATAAAACAAACTGATATATTACAAATGATGCAAATACATAGTCTGTTTACAATACATGCCCATGGTGGGTCAAAAATACAACAATCAAAAGCAAAAAGTACATTAAAAGGAAAGAAACACAAGCAAAAGGAATCAGACATCCAATCCAAAGTCATCCTCCCTGACCTCCTTAAGGAGGGCCTCAGTCACCGGACCAGCTGGGTGCTCAGTAATGGTCCTAATGAGGAGGTTCCTGGTAGCAATAGCATTAGTTAGCTTCTTATGCCTGTCCTGATCCTTTGATCTCTTTAACCCTGCTCGGAGCTTCAATTCTGATATCTCCTTCTGAGCTGCCAACAGAGCTTTCTGCTGCTTCTTCTCATCGGCCTCCAGCTGCTCAATCTTGGCCTGAGTCCTCTGGTCTTCTTGTGCACAGGCTTCGGTGATCCTGATCCACCTAGCCTGGCTTTCCTCCAGGCAATGCTCAGCCCTAGCTTTCTGAATCTTGGCCTCCTTGCAAGCATTCTTCAAAACCAGCTCTCCTGCTCTTGCTTTTCTTATGCAGTCATCTGTCCTTTCAATCTTGGTAAGATGCTCAATCTTGAGTCTTTCCAATATCTCAATGTCCAGGAGACCGTCATTCCTTTCCTAAAGAGTCTTCTTTAGAGCTTCAGATAGCTGATTATTCCTCTCTTTCAGCTTTTCAAATTCCTTCAGGCTAACAGTTGCTGCATGCTGTACTGTAGAAGGTCCAGGTGTGTCTTTCAAGGTGAAAGGCATCCTGGTAATCTGAGCTCTAGTACCGGACCAGTCAGAGTACTGGGTTGAAGCAATATTGTTACACCTTCCAAGGATGGTGGTCCCTTTGGTCTGGATGTTGTCCTAAGCCCAGGCAGCTTGCCTGGCAACAGCAGAGCCATATTGGATCTCATAGTATAGGGTCTCAGCCAAATCCTGTCCTTTGGGAGGGTGAACCAAGGCATATCCCAATTGTCTCTTAAACAATAAAGGGTTGTAATTGATGAAACCTTTTACTCCTATCAGAGGAACATTAGGGTATTGCCCATAGCTGGTAATAATATCCTTGCCTTTGGTGCTCTGGATGCACCATCTGATATCACCTGATGTTAAGGCAATGAACCTCTTGGCCCAATTCTTCTGCTGATGTGGGTTCAAGAAAGTATATGATTTAGTCAAGTGTCTGAGTAGCCAAGAGTAGAACAAGGGAGCACAACATCTAACTAGCTTTCCCCTTTGCTTTTCATTTCTCTGTTGAATGGAGTAGTAAAAATCCCCTAGCAATGTAGGCACTGGGTTCCTCAGCAGGAACAAGTGGATGGCATTCTTACTCACAAATTTTGGCTCATCTGCAAACAATATAACCCCATATAAGCTGAGGGCTAAAAGGGCACAGACTGCCTTCCATTCTCCCACTGCAGCCTTCAGGGTGGCCTGAGAAATCAAGAAGTCCAGATGTAAACCAGGAATCCCAGCTTTTGTTGTCATGTTTTGCTCAATGAGGGCAGACTCCAAATGCAATGCCCTTGCTATCTCTTCACTTCTGGGAGCAGTCATCTCTGGGTTAAAGGGGATCCCTCCTCTGATAGGCACTCCAATCAACAAGGAAAACTCTTCCAGTAGAGGCCCCATCTGGATATCTGGAAAAGTGAAGCATCTAAGTGGAGGGTCATAAAACTGCAAGCATGTGTGGATCATGCTCCCCTGAGAAGGATCAAGATCCATAACCATGTCTAAAATACCCCCATAGTGCTCTCTAAACAGTGGGATGTGGTCAGGTGTGATGAGTGACTGGACCTGCCTGATACCAGTCAATATGGGCTCAAAAACACAACCCAACTCCCTCACACGTAATGTTCTAGAACAAGGATCCTCAGACTTGGATCAGTTATGAGAAGTGTAAACACTTCTAACCTGGAGGTACAGTGTTTACAATAACCATAAAAGATCCTCCTCTAATTCACCCCAGATTCTGAAGGTCAAAATAAAGGTCATCCAGACTTAGCAGGCTTCCCAGATAGCCCTAGCACTACAGGAAATCCGAAGCACAGAGTTCTCAAGAAGAAACCCACATCTGAACCGTGTTTCATATTCCCGCACCAGACCGAAATGGAATGGGAAAGAACATGAACCACTCTAGCCTAGGTGTCACTCAGGTCCTAGGTATAGGACCTTAATCACTGAGTGAAACCCCACCCACCAAAATAGAAGCCAAATCCAGCAATGACAATGACAGTATGATGTATAAAAACTGAGAAGAAAGCAGTAAATAAAGTTGTACATAAAGCAATAAATAAAGCAAATAAATAAACACAATTAGCACATAAAACCCCAGTAAACACAAATCAAACAAGCGCTAGGAAGAACCCACAAAAAGAACCAGAAGCCCTGGTTGCGGTATAAGGGTCCCCAGCAGAGTCGCCAAGTTGTCGCTCCCACCAAATGACACCGGGCCAGACGGGGTACAGACGCGAACGGTCGGAGAAGGAGAGAACATGAAGATGAACTGAAAAGAGTCGCCAGCTAGGCATTTTTATCCCGAAGGAAAGGTAATGCTGCATAAACCTGGAAAGGAATGGATAAGACGGTCGCGAACCTGAGAAACTGAGAAAGGGGTTTGGTTACAATCTGGGAAGGTATTAACACCCAGATTTTCCGTCGTACTCGAAGGGATCCACGCTTGAAGGTTTGTGTTTAAAGGGCTAGTGTCTGTGCTATCTGTGTGCAGAAGCTGGAAAAGAATACAAGTGTCAGTGCAAAAGAAATGTGAAGTGAATAAAAGGAGTGTCAGTGTAAGAAAAGAGTGTAGTGCTCAATACAATGAGACTTAAAAGAATAATGCTAGAGGAAGGGGAATATACAGAGACTTTTGTTTGATAACAGTTAATTTATGCCTATGTATCCTCTCGTGCAATGAGGAAGTCAGAACACCGTAGTTCGACTCAAAGAGACTGAAGAATGAATTGACTGATGAACTACTTGCTTGTTTATGCTCAAGTGTATGACCTGTCTGGCTCAGGTGCAAACTGTCTTGCATTAGACAGAAGAAGCAAGTTTTCATTCGTGAGTGAATGAGGTGAGAAAAGAATCCCGGAGGAGATTATTATTGTTTGTTTTTGAGCTTTCAGTCTTTTATTTCTTTTTGTGTTTGTCATAAGATAATGAGCTTAAGCCTAAACCAAGGGTTAGTAAACTCATCACATCTTCCCCCTGATTAGGGGTAATGAGAATACCTTAAGTATGAAGTAAACACCTCACACTTAATCACCATGATGTAGGATTAAGATCATTATCCTACTTGCAATTATTTAGATGTTTTTGGTATTTTTGTTTAGTGTTAAGTAATGAGTTTAAGCCATAATCAAGGATTTAATGGACCCATTACACCATCCTAATAGAAGGATAATAGATGAGAACATTTAAGCTGAGGAAGATACCCCAACTTAATCCATGGTTAGGGATTAACCTCATGACAAAACAAAGCCTTTATTAATGTGGATTTTAATTAATAGTAAGATTAAGAAGTGAATTTTATGGTTTGTAAGACAACTTGAGGGGGACTTGTCCATTAACACTAGGGTTAGTCCTTCTTAACCAATTAAGGAAGAATTAGAACCCTAATGCAAGGCCCAAGTTACAAGCTTGATGTCTTAATGATTTATTAGGTGAATTGATTAAAGGATTTAAACACATTAAGGTTTTAACACTTAGGATTAAAGTTATACACTCCATCCTAAGAGAAGGATGCAGGCATAACCTTAATCACAAAGCCTTAAAACCTTAAAGGTTTAGTCCCTGATTAAGAGGTGAGAAGAGAAGACACAAAAGATGACACAAAGGTAAAACTAATGGGGGACTAATTAAAAACCTAATTATGATCATGCTTGGGTGTTCCTAGGGTTTATGAGGCTTGCAAGAGATCTTCGAGAAGAGATGAAAGGAGGAGAAGCAAAAGAAGCCACTCAACTTACTTCACTTAAGAAGATAAGTTGCTTGAAAAAGGAAAGTGGAGGAGGAACATGAATGAGCAATCTTATTCTAAAGCAAAAGCAAAATGCAGCAATGAATGCATAAGAGAGATGAGAAGGGAATGTGAGAAGTGAAGGCAAATTCACTTCTCAAAGCACTTACCACCTGAAAAGTTAGCATAAAGAAATGAAATGAAATGAAAATGAAGCAAATGCAAGAATGCAAACCAAAACCAGAAGCATATTCATGATGCAAATGATGTTGTGAGATGATATGAAAGCATGTCAAGAGATATGAATGTTCATACAAGTGATGAGAATGCAAAGGAAGCATGAAAGAAGCATGAAAACACATGAATGCACATGAAATGAAATGAAGACATAACATGGCAAATGGATGAGGAAATGATCAAGCATGAGTCTAATGTGTCCTATGATGCCTTGTATGTCATATAGATGCATATAATGTCATGGCAACTTCATGAATGCAAAGATATGCAAGGTGTATGCAAGAGAAGATGAGAAATTAGGGTTTTAATGCAACATGAGATGCAAAACAGAAGCAAATGACAAGATAAAAAATTGAAAATGCAATCAAGAGAACCCTAACCCCATAGGATATCACACCCCAACGGAGGAGACCTAACTCATAACCTAATGAAAGATTTGATTTTTCTAAGTTTTCTAGGGTTTTAAGGTACTTAAAGGGGAAAAATGCAAATCAATTCAAAAAAGGCAGAATAAATTCATGACAAAATTATGTTAGAAACTACATTTCAAATGAAGATCAATGCAAAAAGAACCATTGTCATACCATTCTTTGTTAGGCAGAAAATAATTCTTGAAGTTAGGGTTCTAAAATATGAATTTTATGAACCCTAAATTCAAGAAAATTGTCAAAAATGGTTCAAAACCAAAAATAAATTTGTGTGGATGGTATGACAATGTCTCTAAATGTATAAAGATGCAATATGAATTTTTTGGGGTTTTTTTAGAAACCTAAATGATATTTTAATTAATTAATTAAAATAAACATTTAAATGTTTAAAAAATGATTTTTAAATGCAAAAAATAAAAATAAAAATAATTTTGGGTTAAGAAAATTATTTTGAATCAAAATGCTGAATAAAAATATTTTTGGGATTTTCTATGTATTTTAAATAAATGGTACAAAATTAAATAAGAAAAAGGAAATTAAAATTGAATTAAACTGAAGTATGCAAAGGGAAGGGCCAGGATTGAAACTGGGCTTGGACTGGTAGACTGCGCGCCAGATCCTAAGGCTCTCATTCAAACTTCATTAATCTTATTTAATTAATTCATAAACCCTAGTTAAAAACTAATGATCTAATCTGGACCACACAACACGCGCAGGAGAGACAGATCCAATGGTCCACATTCAAAGTTTTCCCTAACGTTAATTAAGTCACTAATGACATTCAGGTGGCCGGAGAAGACTTCCGGTCATCTTCTCCGGCCAGACCTTCACCTGAAAAATCCCAACTTCTTCCCTAGGCACTTTCTGGAGCTCTAAAGCTCCAGATTCTCTCCTCCCACTTCCCTGAACCTAAATCCACCCTCAAACCTCATTTCTTTTCACTCAAACTCAAGATTCGAAGGAAACATCAAAGATGGCAAAAATTTCAAAAGCTTAGTAAATACTCATCTCTCCACCATTTTCAAAAATACAAAGTTCAGAATCATCAGTGAAGCATGCTTTTTCTTAATGGAACATAAAATAGAAGTTCTGGAAAAATTAAATTGAATGGCTACTTGAGATGGAGCTTTCAACCCTTGAGCTTTCTGGCTGCTTCTTTGGTGCAAAATGCCTTTAATGACCTTCCTCAAGAGTTTGCAATGCTTGGAAAACTTTGAGGATGGCTGGTTTGTGAGTTTGTACTCCACTGGTCAGAAAATCGTATTTTGTTTGTGGTGTGTTCTTGACTGTTTTGGTGGGTGGTTTATGGTCAGTGAGTGATTTAGAAATGAGTGGTGGTGTTTGTTTGAAGATTGAGTGGCTGAGTTGGGAGATTCAAAAGCTTTTGCAAGAGGGAGAGTTTTTGTGAACTTGGTGATTCTTAGGTTTCAGCTTGTGTTCTTCTGTGTTATGACCAGCATTTGGTCAACATATCAACTTGTGATAGGTCTGTGAAGTGGTTGTGCCCTATTGTGATTGGTATGGCCTTCTTGCAAAAAAAGTCAAAAGTGTTTGTCATTGAGGTATGGGCTGGTTCAAAGGTGGTACAATGGGGTGTCTGGTTCAGCAAGGATCAAGGAGGTCCATGGAATTCATTTTGAGGCAATTCAGCATGTGAGAAATAAGTTATGGGGTGTTTTGCAATTTGGAGAAAGTTTGGCCCCTTTAAGATTTCATCATGGGAAAGGCATGAAATCTTGAAATTCCTTGGGCAATTATGAGTTTTACACAATGTGCTATGTTGGTATGATGATTAGAAGTGTGTTTGAAGCCACAAAATGAATTGGCAAGTGGTTTTGCAAAAAATCCTCTTTGGCATGAAACTTGAAATTATGTGATTTTTGCCAACTTTGACAAGCCATAACTTGAGTTCCATAATGAATTAGAACTTGTTCTTATACTTTTTGAAAAGGGAATGATCAAATCTACAACTTTCATGACTAACAATTTTCCATTTGAAGTATTTTTGGTTGAGAAAGAGGAGGTTGAAAAACTTTCCCAAAATAGAAAGTTTACATTACAAGTCATTTCCATTTTTGGCAACTTTTGGTTTAGCTCACTTTCCTTTAACTTTGTGAAATTCTTATCACTCCAATGATAAAATAAAGACCATATAAACTCAATTTGATGAAAAATCCACTTTGGTTCCATGGATGGGGGCCTCAGATGCCCTGATTTTGTTCTGACTTGCTCAAGAAGTTACCCAGTGATCAGATGACTTCCATAATGAATTTCTTCACAAAACTTTGTATACATGATCCTTATAACATATTGAGACCAATAGAAACAAGAATGACCAAAAAATTTGGAGTTATGGCCTCTGAAACCAAAACCCTAATTTCAGGTCATCTGTGCAGTTAAACCCTAGCTCTGCTTCCATGCTTTGCCAGTTCTTGTGATTCTTTGACTTCCTTGATCTTTGGTGGATATAATATGATGATTTAACATACATGGACCCTATTGAAATGATTGATGACCTTTGGAGTGGCTCAGATGAATCTTGGATGGCTTAAGTCACAAACCCTAGCTGCAGGTGAACTTGAACTGATGCAATGAAGCAAAAATGCCACATGAAATGGTATGGTTAAACTTATGCACACATGAAAGATCACAAGCCATGGTATGAACTTAGTGAGAGAAAATTTGGGGTGTTTACACCTGGAACTTCACAGTCTTTTATTAACAAAATGTCCTCGTCCGGGAAATCAAATTTGAAAGGTTCATAATCTTCAACAGGTTGATCAGCAAGGTAATCATACAAAACACTTCCTTTGATAGACTTCTGGGTTACATATTGGATGTCGTATTCGGATAACAACATGTGCCAGAAGAGGAAACTTCCAGTCAAGGAAGGCTTCTCAAATATGTACTTTATTGGATCCATTTTCGAGATCAACAAAGTAGTGTTACAAATCATATATTGCCTGAGGCGTCTGGCAGCCCATGCTAAAGCACAACAAGTCTTTTATAAAAGTGAATATCTGATTTCACAATCTGTAAACATCTTGCTTAAGTAATAAATGGCATGTTCCTTATGACCAATTTTGTCATGTTGGCCTAAAACGCAATCCATAGACCCCTCGAGTACAGTCAGATACATGAAGAGAGGCTTCCCTGGAGTAGGTGGGATCAAGATAGGAGATTCCTGTAGGTAAAACTTAATCTTCTCAAAAGTATGTTGACACTCAGAATTCCACTCAATTGCTTGATCCTTTCGGAGCAATTTGAATAAAGGCTCACATGTAGCCGTCATGTTGGAGATAAATCGGGAGATGTAGTTCAATCTTCCAAGGAAGCCTCTGACTTTCGTTTCTGTTTTTGGAGCTGGCATCTCTTGAATTTCTCTAACCTTGTATGGATCTACCTCAATTCCTTGCTGACTAACAATAAAAACAAGTAAGTTCCCTTATCGGACACCAAAGCTACACTTAGCTGGATTCAAATGCAGTTGGAACTTTCTGAGGCGCTCAAATAACTTCAGGAGATGATTCAAATGATCCTCCTCACTTTGTGATTTGGAAATCATATCATCCACGTAAACTTCTATCTCTTAATGCATCATATCATGAAAAAGGGTGACCATTTCCCTCTGATAGGTGGCACCTGCATTTCTGAGACCAAATGGTATAACCGTGAAACAATAAATGCCCCATGGTGTAATGAAAATGGTCTTTTTCCATATCATCAGGATCCATCTTGATCTGGTTATAACCTGAAAACCCATCCATGAAAGAGAAAATAACAAACTTAGTAGTGTTGTCAACCAAAGTATCAATATGCGGAAGAGGGAAATCGTCTTCTGGACTAACTTTGTTCAAATACCTATAGTCCACGCACATTCTAACCTTACTATCCTTCTTGGGGACTGGTGTAAACACCCCAAATTTTCCCTCACCCATTCACACCATGGCTTGTGATCTTTTCATATGCATACCATTCTCATATTGCATTTTTGCTTCACTGCATTGCTTCAAAGTCATCTACATCTAGGGTTTGTGATCTGAGCCATCCCTGAGCCATTTGAGCCACTCCAAAGGTCTTCAATCACTTCAAAGGGGTCCATGTGTGTTCAAGCATCATATTATGTCCCCTCAAAGTCAAGGAAGTCAAAGAATCACAAGAACTGAGAAAGGCATGGAAGCAGAGCCAGGCTTAACTACACAGATGACCTAGAATTAGGGTTTTGGTTTCAAAGGCCATAACTCCAAATCTTTTGGCCAATCTTGTTTCTATTGGTCTCTATATGATATGAGGATCATGCATACCAATTTTCAGGAAGAAATTCTATGGGGAAGGCATCTGATCAAAAGTTGACTTCTTGGGCAAGTCAGTGTAAAATCAGGGCATCTGAGGCCCCCAATGACCCAACCAAAGGGTTTTATTCATCATTTTGAATGTGTATGATCTTTATTTGATCATAGAAGATGTTAGAAGTTCACAAAATTGCAAAATTTCAAGCCATTTGCAAAATTTCCTTTTTGGGAAAGTGACTTGTAATGTAAACTTGCTATTTTGGGAAAGTTTTTCAACCTCCTCAAATTGATTCAAAAATGCCTCAAATGAGAAAACTTTGGTCATGAAAGTTGTATAATGGATCATTCCCTTTTCAAAAAGTACAAGAACTTGTCCTAATTCATTTTGGATCAAAAGATATGGCTTGTCGAAGTTGAGGAAAATCACATAATTTCAAGTTTTGCACCAAAGAGGCAAAGTTGCAAAACCTCTTGCCAAGGCAAATTGTAACTGCAAATGGACTTCTAATCTTTGCACAAACATAAACCAATGCCTAAAAATCAGAATTCACCAAGGATTTGTCCATTTTCATGACTTATGCTTCAAGTAATCACAAAGGGGCCAAAGATGTACCAACTTGCAAAAACTCATGTAGCCATGCCTCTACTTGTTACAGCTCACAAAATCTGATCCACAAGAACTCCATGATCTCAGTTAAGCCAAACCATGCTCCTATCACAACCTCCCACTTGCCCATACCTCAAGTACACCTAGACTTGACTTTATGCAAAATGGCCCATACCAATCCCACAGTGCCACACCAACTTCTCTGACCCATCCAAGTGTGATAAGTGGACCAAAAGAGACTCAACACAACACACACACAAGCCTGATCTCTCTCATAGCCATAGTTCACAAAAATCCTCCATCTTGCATTTTCTATCGAATCCCTTAACTCAGCCACCCATTCCTCAAATTTCTTCCACCATCAATCTCAAAACACTCCACTGATCATCCCTGGCCCTTCACCTTGCCTTGAAACCCCCTGAAACTAAAACACGATTTCCTCCCCTCTCTGAACAGAACTCCATCAATCTCACAAACCAGCCAAAATAAACTCCAAACAAGCTTTGCAAACACTTGAGGGAGGTCAGTAGAGTTGATTGGAAGCAAGAAACTGGTCAAAATACTCCTGGATTGAAAGCTTCAACTCAGGTAGCCACTGAAATTCATTTTTCCAGAAGCTTTGTTTTAAGTTACTAAATGGTTAAGTTTGATCCCCTGAGTTCAATGAACTTTTTATTTTTGAAAATGATGAAGAAATGAGTGTGTATGGTCTGACTGAAATTTCTGCCATTTTTGAACCTTGCTTCGAATCTTGTTAATGGTGAGAAATAAATTCCATTTTAGGGCAGGGATGGGCTTAGGGAGGTGAGAGGAAGTGATCTGGAGCTTTAGAGCTCCAGAAATGACCTAGAAAGTGAGATTGAAAATTTCAGGGAGAGATGTCACCGGAGAAGACGACCGGAGCTCTTCTCCGGTGACCTGAATGTCATTAAGTCATTAATTGCGTTTAGGGTTTGGTTTGAATCTAGGCCTTAGATCTTATGGACTTTTGTTGACTCCCGCGCGAATGAACGAACCAGATCCCTCATTAAACCCTAATTCTGATTTATTAAATTAATTAATTCAGATTAAATTTGAATTTTGCCAGAAATGATCTGAGCCTTCCATTTGCGCGCTAGTCAATTCGCGCGTGTTTCATTCAAACTACAGCCTTTGGATCTGCATACTTTTCCATTTATTCAATTTTATTTCATTTTCTTTTCATTTAATTTGTACATTTTATTTAAAATAGCAAAAATCATTTAAAAATTATGAAAATTTTTGTCAAAGATTTCATTAATTTTTAAAACCCAAAAATAGTTTTATTTTTATTTTTTGCACTGAAAATTATTTTTAAATCATTTAAATGTTTATTTTTAATTAGTTAATGAAAATTAATTAATTAAAAATGCATTTAGGTATTTAAAAATCACAAAAAAATTCACATTGCATTTATAAACATTTAGAAACATTATCCAACTCTCAAACCAAATTTCTTTTTTGTTCTTGATGCCTTTTAATCATTTTCATTGGAATTAAATTCATTTTAAGGCAATATTTTGTTTCAAACTTTAAAAATTTCATTCTGCCTAACCATTAAGAGTTGGATGATGATTCTTCTTGCATTGCACTCTTCATAGCATGTAGTTTATAGGATAAATTTGGTTTGATTTGATCTTGCATTTTCAATTTGTTTAGCATTTTTCTTGATGAGGTACCCCAAAACCCTAGCAATCTTAGGAAATTCATAACTTACACTAGGTTAAGAGTTGGATCCTCTCCTTTGGGCAGTGAGCTTGTATAGGTTTAGGGTATCTTTGATTGCATTTTCAAAATTTTATCATGTCATTTGCTTATGGTTTTGGATTTTTGCTTTGCATGATGCATGTAACCCTAATTTGTGCCTTCCTTTGCATTCATTTTTCATTTGCTTGCATCCAATGACTTGCCATGACATTTTGTGCATCCACATGATTCATGATACATCTTAAGACATATCAGAATCATGTTTGATCATTGCATCTTTCATTTACCATGTTATATGTCCATTACATTTCATAACTTTTCATATACATTCATGATTCAATGCATGCTTCATTTGCATCCATGTCCTTGTATGATCATTCTCATGTCTTTCCATATGTTTGCATCATCTCTTAGCATCATTAACTTCATGTTATTGCTTCTGGTTTTGGTTTGCATCATGACATTGCATCTCATTTGCATTACATTTCATTTTCTTGTGCTAACTTTTCAGGTGGTAAGTTGTTTTGAGAAGTGAATTTGCCTTCATTTCTCACAATCTCTTTTCATCCCCCTTGCATCTTTGCTGAATTTTATCTTGTGTATTGGATTGAGCTTGCTCATTCATGTTCATCTTACTTTCTTTCTTCAAACAACTTGTCTTCTTAAGTGAAGCAAGTTGTTTTGCTTCTCTTTGCTTCTTGCTCCTTTCATCTGCTTCCTTCCTGGTGGTTTCTCTGAAGATCTTCTTGCAAACCTCATTAACCCTAGGAATAACTAAGCATGATAACAATTAGGGTTTGATTAGTCCCCCATTTAGCTTTTACCTTTGTGTCATCTTTGAGTCTTCTCTTCTCATCTCATAATCAGGGACTAAACCCTAAAGGCTTTAAGGCTTTGTGATTAAGCTTATGCCTGCATCCTTCTATTAGGATGGAGTGTATAACTTTAATCCTAAGTGTTAAACCCTTAAGGTGTTTAAATCTCTTAATCAATTCACTTAATAATCATCAAGACATTACACTTGTAACTTGGGCCTTGCATTAGGGTTCTAATTCTTCCTTAATTGGTTAAGAAGGACTAACCCTAGTGTTAATGGACAAGTCCTCCTCAAGTTGTCTTACAAATCATAAAATCCATTTCTTCATCTTATCATTAGCTAAAATCCATTTAATAAAGGTTTTGTTTTGTCATGAGGTTAATCCCTAATCATGGGTTAAGTTGAGGAGCATTTCTCAGCTTAAATGTTCTCATCTATTATCCTTCTATTAGGATGGTGTAATGAGTCCATTAAATCCTTGATTATGGCTTAAACTCATTACTTAACACTAAACAAAAACAACAAAAACATCTAAATAATTGCAAGTAGGTTAATGATCTTAATCCTACATCATGGTAATTAAGTGTGAGGTGCTTACTTCATACTTATGGTATTCTCCTTACCCCTAATCAGAGGGAGGATGTGATGAGTTTACTAACCCTTGGTTTAGGCTTAAGCTCATTAACTTATGACAAACTCCAAAAAGCAATAAAAGATTGAAAACACAAACACAAATAGTAATCGTCTCCTACGGGATTCTTTTCTTACTTCATTCACTCATGAACGAGAACTTGCTTCTTCCGTCTAATGCAAGACAGTTTGCACCTGAGCCAGACAGGTCATACACTTGAGCATGGACAAGCAAGCAGTTCACAAGTCAATTTATTTTCCAGTCTCTTTGGGTCGAACTACGGTGTTCTGACTTCCTCATTGCACGAGAGGATACGTAGGCATAACTTAACAGTTATCGAACAAAAGTCTCTGTATATTCCCCCTCCTTCTAGCATCTTTCTTTGAGCCTTATGGTCTTGAGCATTTCATTCTTGTTCTTACACTGACACTTCACTTATACACTTCACACTTCTTTTACACTGACACTTGCATTCTTTCCAGCTTTGATACACAGATAGCACTGACACTACCCCTTTAAAACACAAATCTTTCAAGCGTGGATCCCGTCGAGTACGACGGACAATCTGGGTGCTAATACCTTCCCAGGTTGTAACCAACCCCCTTTCTCAGTCTCTCTGGTTCGCAACCGTCTTATCTATCTTTTCTAGGTTTATGCAGCATTACCTTTCCTCCGGGATAAAAATGCCTAGCTGGAGACTCTATCCTTTTCTCTTTCGCCGACCGTTCGCGTCTGTACCCCATTTGACCTAAGCCTCATTTGGTGGGAGCGACAGCTTGGCGACTCTGTTGGGGACCCTTATACTGTAACCAGGGCTTCTGGTTCTTTCTGTGGGTTCCTCCTAGTGCCTGTTTGATTTATGTTTACTGGGGTGTTATGTGCTAATTGTGTTTATATACTTGCTTTATTTACTGCTTTATGTACAGTTATTTATTGCTTTCTTTACAATTTTATGCATCATATTGTCATATTATCATCGCTGGATCTGGTTTCTATTTTGGTGGGTGGGGTTCTACTGAGAGTTTAAGGTCCTATACCTGGGACCTGAGTGACACCTAGGCTAGATTGGTTCATGTTCTTTCCCATTCCATTTTGGTCTGGTGCGGGAATATGAAACACGGTTCAGATGTGGGTTTCTTCTTGAGAACTCTGTGCTACAGATTTCCTGTAGTGCTAGGGCTATCTGGGAAGCCTGCTAAGTCTGGATGACCTTTATTATGACCTTCAGAAACTGAGGTGAATTAGAGGAGGATCTTTATGGTTATTGTAAACACTGTACCTCCAGGTTAGAAGTGTTTACACTTCTCATAACTGATCCAAGTCTGAGGATCCTTGTTTTAGAACACCACCTGTGAGGGGGGTTGGGTTGTTTACAGGTTTGCAGGTACCCTTGGCCACATCATACCCTTTTACATATTTGGTTTAAGAGTACTCCACTTTGGACAGTTCTTGTGATTTAACCCTGGACATGTGACTCTTTATTTGAGTCCCCCACCTTGGTTACTGGACTTCTGAACCTCCATCTGGACTTCTTGAACATACATGGATTTATACCAAGACAGACAATCAGATCTAGCTTGATCACAAACCCTTGCATATCATTTGCATACATCATCATTGCATCATTTAACATTTGTTTATTTGTTTTTCAGGGTATCCACATTATATCTGGCTTGGTTTTGACCCCTTCATCTGCAGAGACCTCTGTTTCACCAGTTATCTACTTCAGCTACCTCCATCACCAGCATCAGCCTATCAGTGGCTCATCTCCAGTATTGACTTTGATCATCATCAGCACTTGTCTTCAGCTCTTCATCAGCACTCATGTTTGCACCCAAGAAAAGCAACATATCTTACCGTTTCTTTGAGCCTGTGTTGATTGGTATCAAGCAGATCCAGGCACTTATCACTCCAGACCACATCCCATTATTCAGAGAGCATTATGGAGGCATCCTTGATATGGTTATGGACCTGGACCCTTCTCAGAGGAGTATGATCCACACCTGCCTACAGTTTTATGACCCTCCTTTGAGATGCTTCACTTTCCAGAACTTTCAATTAGGAACTCTGCTGGAGGAATTCTCATCATTGATTGGAGTACCTGTCAGGGGTGGTGTCCCCTTCAACCCAGAGATGGCTTTTCCCAGCAATGGAGAAGTGGCAAAGGCACTGTACCTAGAGCCTATATTGATTGAGCAGAACATGACAACAAAGGCTGGGATCCCTGGTTTGCACTTAGACTTTCTTACTTCTCAGGCCATCCTGAAGGCCTCCTTGGGAGAATGGAGGGCGGTTTGTGCATTGTTAGCCCTCAGTATATATGGGGTTATACTGTTTGCAGATAAGCCCAAATTTATCAGCAAGAATGCCATTCATCTTTTCCTTCTGAGGAACGCAGTACCCACCTTACTGGGAGATTTCTACTATTCCATTCATCAAGGGAATGAGAAGCAAAGAGGAAAGTTGGTGAGATGCTGTGCTCCTCTATTTCACACATGGCTGCTCAAACACTTACCCAGGACTGATGCCTTCCTGAATCCTCACCAATAGAAGAATTGGGCTAAGAGACTTATTGCTTTGACTTCAGATGACATCAGATGGTGCACCCAGAGCACCAAGGGCAAGGACATAATCACTAGCTGTGGGCAGTACCCCAATGTACCTCTAGTAGGAGTGAAGGGATGCATCAACTACAATCCTTTGTTGTTTAAGAGACAATTGGGCTATGCTTTGGTCCACCCTCCTAGAGTGCAAGACTTAGATGAGACTCTGTATTGTGAGATAAAACCTAATCTAGTTGTTGTCAGACAAGCATCTTGGGCTTGGGACAACATCCAGACCAAAGGGATAACCATTCTTGGGAGGTGCAATAATGTGGCTTCAGCTCAGTATTATGAATGGTCTCATGCTAGAGCTCAGATTTCAGGGATGCCCTTCACCATTGAGGATATACCTGGACCATCCACAGTACAGCCAGCAGCCACTGTCAGCCTGGAAGAATTTGAGAAGCTGAAGGAAAGGAATGAGAATCTGTCTCAAGCTCTGAAGAAGACCCTTTGGGAGAGGAGTGATGGTCGTCTAGACATTGAGAGGTTGGAGAAGCTTAAGGTGGAGCATCTGGCCAAGATTGAGAAAGCAGAGGACTACATCAAGAAATCAAGAGCTGGGGAGAAAATATTGAAGAATGCCTGTAAGGAGGCCAAGCTTCAGAAGGCTAGGACTGATCTCTATCTGCAAGAAAGTCAAGCTAGGTGGGTCAGGATCACTGAAGCTCGTACTCAAGAAGATAAGAGAACTCAAGCCAGGATTGAGCAGTTAGAGGCTAATGAAAAGAAGCAACAGGAAGCTTTGCTGGCAGCCCAGAAGGAGATTTCAGAGTTGAAGCTTAGGGCTGGTTTGAAGAGGTCAAAGGACCAGGATAGGCACAAGAAGCTGACCAATGCCATTGCCACCAGGAACCTTCTCATCAGGACTATTACGGAGCATCCGGCTGGTCCTGTAACTGAAGCACTTCTGAAGGAGGTTAAAGAGGATGAGTTTGGACTAGATGTTTGACTTCTTTGCTTGTTGTTATTTCCATTTGATGTACTTTTCTTTTATGTTGTATTTTTGACCCTTCAGGGGCATATGTTGTAAAAAACAAACTATGTATGATCCACCATTTGTAAAGTATTTGTTAGTTTGTTTCAACGAGTTTCTTTACTCAAGAAACATCAAAGCATCTTCCTCGGGGTCTGGAAAGGTCAAAACCAAGAACCAAGCCGGATACCTTGGAAAACAAATAAGCATACTGCATTGCATACTAACTTTTGTTTTGTTTTTTAGGTTTTTGTTTTTAGTTTGTTTGTTACTAACTCTGTTGTGGTTCAGGAATTATTGCTCGCCGCCGGGTGTTCCCTCTCAACCGTCCACACCGGTATCCTACTCGCAGCAACCTTCCTGGTATCCAAATGGATCAAGTACAGCAGGACCTGACAGAGGTCAGAACTCAGATGGCTAATGAAAGAGTGGAGATGAGGAACCAAATGGCCCAATTCATGACTGTAATGACTAACTTGGCCCAAAGTCAAGAGAGGTTAAGGGCATTGGTAGAAAGATAAAACCCCGAGGAACCTCATCCTGGGACTGGAGGGACTAGTAACAATGAGGGAGGTCAGCCTCATGTTAACCCACCAGTATTTGGACCTCATCTAGATCCGGAAGTCAACATCCCAAGGAATGTATCGGGCAATACTGCTGCAGGCAGGATCTTGCAAGAAGATCCTCAAGAGGAGCAGTTTATTGTAATGGGAGCTGGGGATGAAGTCTATGATAGGAGGTTTGATGAAATTGTTGAGAAGTTGAGATCTCTGGAGTCTCAAAATTCCTTAGGCTTCGATGTAATGGATATGGGGTTAGTGGATGGGGTAAGGATTCCCCACAAGTTTAAACCCCCGTGCTTCGAGAAGTACAATGGAACTTCCTGCCCACGAACTCACTTACAGTCTTTCCTGGGGAGACTTAAAGCATATACCATGGATGAAAAGCTGTGGATGTTCTATTTTGAAGACAGCTTGACTGGAGCTTCAAGAGAGTGGTATTCACACTTGACTAGAGCTACTATCAGATGCTGGAAGGACTTAGCTGAAGCCTTCATCAGGCAGTACCAATACAATCTAGACATGGCTCCTAACAGGACCCTCCTGATGGGAATGTCTCAATCCTCCAGGGAAAGCTTCAGGGAATATGCTTAAAGGTGGAGACAGCTTGCTGCTGCTGTCCAGCCACCCATGTCGGAAAGAGAGATGGCCGACATGTTCATGAATACTCTGCAAGGAACATATATTGATAGGCTAGCTGCCTTCTCTTCCACCAGTTTCGCTGACGTAGTCATAGCCGGGAAAAGGATTGAAAGCCTTTTGAAGATGGGTAAGATTTCTGATAATGGTGCAAGTTCGTCCAGTAATCCCAGGAAGCCTTTTGTGGGACCTCGAAGAACCGGTGAGACAAATGCCATTCATGCCAGCAGGGGCAGACCTCAGTTTGTCCACAGATCAGTAGCAGCTGTCACTATTCCAGCTCCGATTCCTCAGCAACCAGCATATTAACAACCACAACAACCACATTATCAGCAGCAAGTTCAGTATCCGCCATAAAGAACCTACAACAACAACAACAGCAATCAATAACAAACACCTTTTCAGCAAAGACCGTCACAGGCAAATAGGGTGATTGACCCTATCCCTATGCCTTATGCTACCCTATTGCCACAACTCCTGAAACTCAACTAGGTTGAATTGAGGACATTGGCACCACCAGATCCCTCCAATCTTCCAAGAAATTATGATGTCAATGCCAGATGTGCTTTCCACTCCAATGCACCTGGCCACAATACTGAGAAATGCAGGGCTTTGCAAATGAAAGTTCAAGATCTGGTGGACTCTAAGGCCCTCAACTTCGCACCTCCCCCAAATGTCAACAGAAATCCTATGCCCAACCATGGTGGGCCGAGGATTAATGCAATCGAGGAAGAAAAACCATCTACTCTGATCACCAGTGTTGCACAAATACGAACACCTCTAGTCGAAATTAAAGATCAGCTTCTAGAGTGCCAGGTGTTCCCGGGGTGTGAACTCGGTTGTGGGTATTGCAACATTGCAGTCAATGGGTGTGATAATTTGAGAAGCGACATAGATGGTCTTATCAAGGATGGTATACTTCAGATCTCAACAACGGCGCCTACAAATCCAGCAATTCCTTTGACAACAATTCCTGAGTCTCCTACAACAGCAACAACAATCATTCCTACCGATTCATCAATATCATCAACAATGGCTTCATCCATCACTTCAACAAATCAAATGTCAACAACCCTTTCTTCTACAACATCAACATCCATTTATTCAACAGAATCTTCTACAACGCCAACAGAAACTAATGGAGATATCTCAACAGTCACCATTTACTATGATCCATCAAATGTTCCTCCAAACAACAACTTTCAACAAACAGGGGCACCTCCTGCCAGGTCACCAGTCACAATTTACTACAATCCGCACACCATTACAGTACCCTCCTCCACAACAGTCAGTCCAGTTACCATCACGGTGCCTGGACCCGTTCCTTATGAAAGCAGTAATGCCATACCTTGGCATTATGGCTCTGACCTCTACTGCAATGGGGAGAAAATCACTTTGGATTCTTCAACCTCTTCTCCACAAATTGATAATGTCGGGGGAGGCGGAGGCTTCACCAGAAGCGGACGCCTTTTTGCCTCGCAAGTGCAAAGACCTAATGCTGAAGCAGAAGCTGCTGCCAAAGCGAAAGGAAAGAGTGTGGTACCTGAAGAGCCAATTGTCAGAGAAACTCAGAAGACATCTTTTGAGCAAGATGTAGACGAGTTTATGAGAATCATAAAGAGAAGTGATTACAAGGTGGTGGATCAGCTTAACCAAACTCCCTCAAAGATCTCCATATTATCCCTGTTAATGTGTTCTGAAGCTCACAGGAATGCATTACTGAAAGTCCTGCACGCAGCATACGTGCCAGAGGAGATTACAGTTAACCAGCTAGAAACTGTGGTAGCAAATGTTAACACCAGTCATGGACTGGGCTTTACCAATGCTGACTTAACAACTGAGGGACGTAACCACAACAAGGCTTTACACATCACTCTAGAATGCAAGGGTGCTGTTCTGTCTCATGTACTGGTGGACACTGGGTCTTCGCTCAATGTTCTACCAAAGAAAGCCTTAGTGAAGCTGGAGTATGATGGCTTGGCACTGCGTCCGAGTAATTTGGTGGTGAGAGCATTTGATGGCTCTAAAAGATTAGTGCTTGGGGAGATTGATCTGCCTATGATGATTGGCCCGCAGACTTTTAAGATTACCTTCTATGTGATGGACATTCAGTCGGCCTACAGCTGTTTGTTGGGTAGACCTTGGATCCATGCCGTTGGCGCTGTTACGTCTACCCTTCACCAGAAGCTGAAATTCGAGTGGGAAGGCCAGATCATCACCATCTGTGGGGAAGAAGATATCTTTGTTAGCCATCTGGCTACGTACAAGTACATAGAAATGGATGGGGAGATCCATGAAACTATGATCCAGGGGTTTGAGGCCCTGAACATAAATGAAGCATCTGCTGTACTGGGAACTTCCATGACGTCTTATCAACAAGCCATTTAGGTTGTTGAAGAGGGTACTGCCCAAGGCTGGGGCAAGCTGCTGCCCGTGGAAAAGAAAGAGGACAGATTTGGGTTGGGTTACAAACCAACTCAACAAGATCAATCAGAGGCTACCAAGAAGCCCAATTTTGTCAGCGGGGGAATGCTCACCCCGGATGCAGTAAACAATGTGGAAGACGAGGAAGAAAGCGACCGCAACCTGGAGAGCTGGATACGTCCAAGGATCCCGGGGAGCCAAGTCCTTAACTGGTCTTCCCAGGAAATTATAAGGGTTACTCCTGCAGAGTAATTATTATTTCCTGTATTTTTTAAGCATGCATCAAGTCTTGCATCTTGCCCAAGATGTCAAGACTCATTTTGTAATCGGGCCATCTTGTAATTTTGTGCAAACAGATCAATCAATGAATATCGGACGTCTTTTGCAAATGAGTCTTTTCCTTTTCCGCTCACTGTTTTTCATTTTTCTTTTTGTACAAAAATAAAATGGCAATGTTTTCAAAATGATAACTTCATTTCACTTTTTCTAAACAAGATTAAAATTGATCACTAAAATAAACAATCTAAACCCTTGCAGAGAGTGCCTTTCAGATCGCACCGACAACAACACAGCTATGACTTTGTATGACTTTGACAATCCAATCAATCAAGCTGACGAAGGGGTTGAAGAAGATTATGAGCTTCCTGAAGAGCTATCCAGGTTGTTAAAGCAAGAGGAGAAGGTTATCACTCCTCACCAGGAGGAGGTTGAAACGATTAATCTTGGTACGGAAGAAGACGTGAAAGAGGTTAAGATCGGGGCCTGCTTACAAAACTCAGTGAAAGAACAACTGATTGACATGCTTCGTGAATATGTGGATGTGTTTGCTTGGTCTTATCAGGATATGCCAGGGTTGGACACCGATATTGTTATGCACAAGCTCCCTCTAAAGGAAGACTGCCCACCGGTAAAACAGAAGCTGCGCCGTACTCGCCCAGATATGGCAATGAAGATAAAAGAAGAGGTACAAAAGCAGTGGGACGCCGGGTTCCTTGTTGTGACTAGCTATCCGCCGTGGGTTGCTAATATTGTACCTGTGCCTAAGAAAGACGGCAAGGTGAGAATGTGTGTGGACTACCGGGATCTGAATAGAGACAGCCCGAAAGATGACTTCCCTTTACCTCACATCGATGTATTTATGGATAATACGGCTCAGTTCTCGGTGTTCTCCTTCATGGACGGGTTTTCAGGATACAATCAGATCAAGATGTCACCTGAAGACATGGAGAAGACAACTTTCATCACACCTTGGGGCACATTTTGTTATAAGGTGATGCCATTCGGACTGAAGAATGCTGGTGCCACTTATCAACGGGCTATGGTAACATTATTCCATGACATGATTCACAAGGAAATTGAATGTTACGTGGATGACATGATTCCCAAGTCCCTCACAGAAGAAGACCATCTGGTAAATCTGTTGAAGTTATTCAAGCGTCTGAGGAAATACTAACTGAAGTTAAACCCCAACAAGTGCACATTCGGGGTACGATCCGGTAAGTTGTTGGGATTTATTGTAAGTGAGAAAGGGATTGAAGTTGACCCTGACAAAGTTAAAGCCATTCAAGAAATGCCTGCACCGAAGTCAGAAAAAGAAGTTTGGGGGTTTCTAGGTAGATTGAACTACATTTCAAGGTTCATATCTCACCTTACAGCAACCTGTGAGCCCTTGTTCAAGCTATTAAGAAAAGAACAAACGGTCAGGTGGAACGAAGACTGCCAGAGGGCTTTTGACAAAATCAAGGAATACTTACAGGAGCCTCCGATCCTTATGCCTCCAGTTGAAGGAAGACCTCTGATAATGTACTTGACGGTATTAGAAGAGTCAATGGGGTGTGTGCTGGGCCAGCATGACGAGTCTGGTCGAAAAGAGTATGCAATATACTACCTAAGCAAAAAATTTACCGACTGTGAACAACGTTATTCACTGCTCGAGAAAACTTGCTGTGCTTTAGCGTGGGCTGCTCGCCGATTGAGACAGTATATGTTGACCCACACTACTTTATTGATCTCAAAGATGGACCCAGTTAAGTACATATTTGAGAAGCCAGCACTTACCGGACGAGTTGCAAGATGGCAAATGATTCTCACGGAATATGACATTCAGTACACATCTCAGAAAGCCATCAAGGGTAGTGTATTGTCTGATTATCTCGCTGAGCAACCCATTGATGATTACCAGCCTATGAGATTTGACTTCCCTGATGAAGACATCATGTTCATAAAAGCAAAAGATCATGAAGAGCCTGTTCACACTGAAGGGCCTGACCCAGAAGAAGAATGGACTATGATGTTTGATGGGACTGTTAATATGAATGGTCGTGGTGTTGGTGCAGTACTCAGTACACCTAAAGGAGTTCACATGCCTTTCTCAGCAAAGCTCACCTTTAACTGCACTAACAACGAAGCTGAATACGAAGCTTGTATTATGGGTCTTGAGGAAGCCATTGACTTCGGGATCAAGACTTTGACTGTATTCGGAGATTCAGCTCTGGTAATTAATCAAACCAACGGCAAATGGTACACCCACCAAGATCATATGATACCTTACCGGGATTACACAAGAAGGTTATTGACTTTCTTCACAACAGTCAAGCTTGAGTATATCCCTCGAGATGAAAACCAGTTTGCAGATGCTCTGGCTACCATTTCTTCCATGATCAAAGTTCAAGCTGCCAACTTTGTGCCTCGGATCGCACTGTCCAGACTTGACAGACCAGCATATGTATTCTCAGTAGATATTGTCAAATATGATAAGCCTTGGTTCCATGACATCAAATGCTTCTTGGAGGATCAAACATACCCACCTGGGGCATCTTCCAATGACAAGAATACGTTACGAAGGCTAGCTGGTAGTTTCTTCCTGAATACTGATAGTTCCCTGTACAAAAGAAACTTTGATATGGTACTCCTCAGATGCGTTGATAGAACAGAAGCAGACTTGTTGATGCACGAGGTGCACGAAGGATCCTTTGGTACCCATGCAGGAGGGCATGCCATGGCTAAGAAGTTGTTAAGATCAGGCTATTACTGGATCACAATGGATGCCGACTGTTGTGCCTATGCCAGAAAATGCCATAAATGCCAAATTTATGCGGACAAAGTGCATGTGCCTCCCAATCCTTTGAATGTGATGTCTTCACCCTGGCCCTTTGCCATGTGGGGCATTGATTTGATCGGGAAGATTGAACCGACTGCTTCAAACGACCACAGATTCATCCTGGTTGCTATTGACTATTTCACCAAGTGGGTTGAAGCGGCTTCTTATGCAAATGTTACCAGGCAGGTGGTAGCCCAATTTTTGAAGAGAGACATCATCTGCCGGTATGGAGTGCCCGAGCGAATCATTACTGATAATGGTTCCAATTTAAACAACAAAATGATGGCAGAACTGTGCCGGGACTTCAAGATCCAACACCACAATTCTTCTCCTTACAGGCCAAAGATGAATGGCGCTGTTGAGGCAGCTAATAAGAATATCAAGAAGATTGTGCAGAAGATGGTAGTTACCTACAAAGACTGGCATGAAATGCTACCATTTTCCTTGCATGGGTACCGTACGTCAATCAGAACATCCACTGGGGAAACACCGTATCAGCTTGTGTATGGTATGGAAGCGGTCCTACTTGTTGAAGTTGAATTACCCTCCCTGCGAGTACTAATGGATGTTAAGTTGAATGAAGCAGAATGGGTCCGATCCCGATACGAACAATTGAGTCTGATTGAAGAGAAGAGATTGGCTGCAATCTGTCATGGGCAGCTGTATCAGAAAAGAATGAAGAAAGCCTTCGATCAGAAAGTCAGGCTCCGTGAGTACCAAGTAGGAGATCTTGTGCTGAAAAGACTCCTCCCTCCTCATACAGACCACAGGGGCAAGTGGACTCCAAACTATGAAGGGCCATTTGCAGTAAAGAAAGTTTTCTCCGGTGGAGCACTGATGCTCAGTACTATGGATGGTGAAGACTTCCTGTCCCCTGTGAATTCAGATGCAGTTAAAAAATACTTCGCATAAAATGACCCGCTGGACATAAAAACAGAATGTAAGTCCAGGAAAAAATAGGGCATCCCGGCGAGTCAAAAACAGAATAAAAGACTCGGGCAAAAATAAGGGAAAATAAATAAGAAAATGTGTACACCCGCTGAGTTGAAAAGCCGCATCGGATAACTCAGGCAAAAATGGGTACCCCGGTGGATTGAAAACCTGAAAGGGCGATCCACGCAAAATAAGGGAGTAAGCGAACAACTGCATTCTGAATTCATCTGTATCACTTACAACATGGTAAGCTTCGAAAGGTTCGAGCGTAGGTCAGAATCAGCCTTCTTCAGAAAGCAAGACGAGAAGAACGTCAAAAGTCATATGAGTCATAGCAAAAAGGAAGCTCCTTGAAGCGTCATCAACATTGCCAACATCTTTTTGTTTCTCAATTTGTAACAATCTCCTCATTTCAGGGGATTTGTCTCTTTGACTGTATCTTGCCAATTCAGGGCACACGAATTAATAAAATCAGATTTTCAGTCACACATTGTTTCGTACTCTTTTATTTGCAAAAATGTCCGATGTCATTATCTTGTTAACCACATGAATACAGATGCGTCTTTCCTAAACTACATGCTTGCAGGAAATATGTTTACTCCCGGGAGTGTCTAAACTCCTATGATGGAATCCAGTAAAGGATACCTTGGGATACTTATGCGTTTCTCTGTCTTTTCAGGATTGCAGGTATTCAAAACGCAACATGGGGCATGAAAGTTTCTCCCCAACAAGCTGTCAAATCATTATCTACTCAGTCCGTCTTCCAGATTAGCACCGAAGGTGTTCATATCCCCAGCTGAGTTGTCAAGTATTATCCTCAGCAGGATCCCCACAAAAATCTCTAAGAAGATCTTTCAGGGATCTTTCTTCTTCCCCATCCAAATGCTAAACAGAGAACTACTTCCCCACAGAGTCTCAACCTCTATCCAGCAAAGCAATACCTGAAGATCTCACAACAGAGTGACGAAAGCTTCTACAAACCCCAGCTGGGTCTCTCAGTTCCAGTTAGGTTTGTCAATGTCCTACTTCCCCATACAGAGTCATGAATGTCAAATCTACCAATGATCTCATCCTCAGCTGGGATATCCTTCAAGTAGATTAGCCGGAGATCTCCACAACAACGGGATCCGAATACCGGATCGGTATCTTTGCATAATCATGGCATTCGCATCATATTCTCCCCGCAGAGCGTAGCACTCCGTCTAATACGGAGCATTACGGCAAAAATCAAACATATTGCATAATCATAAGCCATGTTCTGAATCAAACACTTGTAAATACTGACAATCCATCAACAATATACAGAAAACTCCCCAGATTCCCCGGCAGAGAGCCAAGGCACTTTCCCTAAAGATACAGATACTTCTTGACACCCGTCCGTGCCATATCCCCAGTAGAAAGCCAAAGCGCCCCCTTTGAACTCACAGATACTTATACACAACTTCCTTGGTACACATACACTTGTTTATATCACACTTTTCTCTTTTTTGACACTCGTCCGTGTCACTCTCCCAGCAAGTTAAACACACGTTTGTACACCATTCATACTTGTTACTCTTGTTTTACTCATACAGATACTCGTCCGTATCTTGTATACACCACTTATATCCCCTCAGATTCGACACTCGTCCGTGTTCTTTGTTAACCAGTTGGTACTTGTCCGTATCATCATCTCTGAACATGCGTCAGCGTTTGTTTCTACTGATACTCGTCCGTATCATGGTCTTAAGGATGCTGGTTCGTGCTTTTAATCCATACACAATGTCAGATACTTTTACCTCATTTTAGAGTTTAGACACTCGTCTGTGTCTATTATTCCCCAGAAGAGTCCCCGCAGAATCAATACTCGTCCGTGTTCTTTGTTAACTAGTTGATACTCATCCGTATCATCATCTCCGAACATGTGTCAGCATTTGTTTCTACCTGATACCCGTCTGTATCATAGTCTTAAGGATGCTCGTCCGCATCTTTAGTCTATACACAGTACCCAAACACTTATACCTCTCATTTCTTGGATGTAGACACTCGTCCGTGTTTACTTTTCCCCAGCGAAGTCCCCAACAAAACTTGTTAAACTATTTCCTTTCTATCTGACATTCGTCCTATGTCATGATACCCTTTCGGCAGCCGTACCCTGCCAGGTGATCGTCCTTCACCCCTTTGATGATCGTCCTTTATCACCCCCAGTGGAGTCTCTATTCATTAGAACCCCTTTTCTATCCGACATTTGTCCTATGTCGTGATACTTTCAATAGAGCAGCCGTCCCCTGCTAGGTGATCGTCCTTCGCCTCTTGATGATCGTCCTTCATCATGCTTATCTGATGGCCGTCCCCATTGTCGACTTTTTCTATCCGGCATTCGTCCTATGTCGTGATACTTTCGGCAACCATACCCCTCCAGGTGATCGTCCTTCACCTCAGATGACCGTCCCTCATCTTATCCCCAACAGAGCAGCTATCCCCTGCTAGGTGATCGTCCTTCACCTTTGATGACCGTACCTCATCATTTTTTTTCGTTTACTTATAATCCCCAGAGAATCTTATAGCTTTACCTGATGGCTATCCCCATCATAATCTCTCATATCCCTAGCTTGTCGGCCGTCCCCGTCATTGCTTTATTTCCCGTATCTTCCCCAGCATGTCGGTCGTCCCCGTCATTACTTCATCCCCAGCAGTCGTCCTCTGCTCGACGGTCGTCCTCCGTCGCCCTCACTTTATAAATATACTTTATTTTCCTTTTACAATCTATATCCCTTTTCTTCTTCATTCTGTGAGTGCAAATTTTGGACTGTCTTTGGTATTCAACCACAAGTTATCTTGTTTGCCTGTATAGCCATTGCTTACATCCTGCACAGCTAACTCATGTTTGAATAGGGGCAGCTGTAAACACCCCAAATTTTCCCTCACCCATTCACACCATGGCTTGTGATCGTTTCATATGCATACCATTCTCATATTGCATTTTTGCTTCACTGCATTGCTTCAAAGTCATCTGCATCTAGGGTTTGTGATCTGAGCCATCCCTGAGCCATTTGAGCCACTCCAAAGGTCTTCAATCACTTCAAAGGGGTCCATGTGTGTTCAAGCATCATATTATGTCCCCTCAAAGTCAAGGAAGTCAAAGAATCACAAGAACTGAGAAAGGCATGGAAGCAGAGCCAGGCTTAACTACACAGATGACCTAGAATTAGGGTTTTGGTTTCAAAGGCCATAACTCCAAATTTTTTGGCCAATCTTGTTTCTATTGGTCTCTATATGATATGAGGATCATGCATACCAATTTACATGAAGAAATTCTATGGGGAAGGCATCTGATCAAAAGTTGACTTCTTGGGCAAGTCAGTGTAAAATCAGGGCATCTGAGGCCCCCAATGGCCCAACCAAAGGGTGTTATTCATCATTTTGAATGTGTATGATCTTTATTTGATCATAGAAGATGTTAGAAGTTCACAAAATTGCAAAATTTCAAGCCATTTGCAAAATTGCCTTTTTGGGAAAGTGACTTGTAATGTAAACTTGCTATTTTGGGAAAGTTTTTCAACCTCCTCAAATTGATTCAAAAATGCCTCAAATGAGAAAACTTTGGTCATGAAAGTTGTAGAATGGATAATTCCCTTTTAAAAAAGTACAAGAACTTGTCCTAATTCATTTTGGATCAAAAGATATGGCTTGTCAAAGTTGAGGAAAATCACATAATTTCAAGTTTTGCACCAAAGAGGCAAAGTTGCAAAACCTCTTGCCAAGGCAAATTGTAACTGCAAATGGACTTCTAATCTTTGCACAAACATAAACCAATGCCTAAAAATCAGAATGCACCAAGGATTTGTCCATTTTCATGACTTATGCTTCAAGTAATCACAAAGGGGCCAAAGATGTACCAACTTGCAAAAACTCATGTAGCCATGCCTCTACTTGTTACAGCTCACAAAATCTGATCCACAAGAACTCCATGATCTCAGCTGAGCCAAACCATGCTCCTATCATAACCTCCCACTTGCCCATACCTCAAGTACACCTAGACTTGACTTTATGCAAAATGGCCCATACCAATCCCACAGTGCCACACCAACTTCTCTGACCCATCCAAGTGTGATAAGTGGACCAAAAGAGACTCAACACAACACACACACAAGCCTGATCTCTCTCATAGCCATAGTTCACAAAAATCCTCCATCTTGCATTTTCTATCGAATCCCTTAACTCAGCCACCCATTCCTCAAATTTCTTCCACCATCCATCTCAAAACACTCCACTAATCATCCTTGGCCCTTCACCTTGCCTTGAAACCCCCTGAAACTAAAACACGATTTCCTCCCCTCTCTGAACAGAACTCCATCAATCTCACAAACCAGCCAAAATAAACTCCAAACAAGCTTTGCAAACACTTGAGGGAGGTCAGTAGAGTTGATTGGAAGCAAGGAACTGGTCAAAAAACTCCTGGATTGAAAGCTTCAACTCAGGTAGCCACTGAAATTCATTTTTCCAGAAGATTTGTTTTAAGTTACTAAATGGTTAAGTTTGATCCCCTGAGTTCAATGAACTTTTTATTTTTGAAAATGATGAAGAAATGAGTGTGTATGGTCTGACTGAAATTTCTGCCATTTTTGAACCTTGCTTCGAATCTTGTTAATGGTGTGAAATAAATTCCATTTGAGGGCAGGGATGGGCTTAGGGAGGTGAGAGGAAGTGATCTGGAGCTTTAGAGCTCCAGAAATGACCTAGAGAGTGAGATTGAAAATTTCAGGGAGAGATGTCACCGGAGAAGACGACCGAAGCTTTTCTCCGGTGACCTGAATGTCATTAAGTCATTAATTGCGTTTAGGGTTTGGTTTGAATCTGGGCCTTAGATCTTGTGGACTTTTGTTGACTCCCGAGCGAATGAACGAACCAGATCCTTCATTAAACCCTAATTCTGATTTATTAAATAAATTAATTGGGATTAAATTTGAATTTTGCCAGAAATGATCTGAGCCTTCCATTTGCGCGCTAGTCAATTCGCGCGTGTTTCATTCAAACTACAGCCTTTGGATCTGCATACTTTTCCATTTATTCAATTTTATTTCATTTTCTTTTCATTTAATTTGTACATTTTATTTAAAATAGCAAAAATCATTTAAAAATTATGAAAATTTTTGTCAAAGATTTCATTAATTTTTAAAACCCAAAAATATTTTTATTTTTATTTTTTGCACTGAAAATTATTTCTAAATCATTTAAATGTTTATTTTTAATTAGTTAATGAAAATTAATTAATTAAAAATGCATTTAGGTATTTAAAAATCACAAAAAAATTCACATTGCATTTAGAAACATTTAGAAACATTATCCAACTCTCAAACCAAATTTCTTTTTTGTTCTTGATGCCTTTTAATCATTTTCATTGAAATTAAATTCATTTTAAGGAAATATTTTCTTTCAAACTTTAAAAATTTCATTCTGCCTAACCATTGAGAGTTGGATGATGATTCTTCTTGCATTGCACTCTTCATAGCATGTAGTTTATAGGATAAATTTGGTTTGATTTGATCTTGCATTTTCAATTTGTTTAGCATTTTTCTTGATGAGGTACCCCAAAACCCTAGCAATCTTAGGAAATTCATAACTTACACTAGGTTAAGAGTTGGATCCTTTCCTTTGGGAAGTGAGCTTGTATAGGTTTAGGGTATCTTTGATTGCATTTTCAAAATTTTATCATGTCATTTGCTTCTGGTTTTGGATTTTTGCTTTGCATGATGCATGTAACCCTAATTTGTGCCTTCCTTTGCATTCATTTTTCATTTGCTTGCATCCAATGACTTGCCATGAAATTTTGTGCATACACATGATTCATGATACATCTTAAGACATATCAGAATCATGTTTGATCATTGCATCTTTCATTTACCATGTTATATGTCCATTACATTTCATAACTTTTCATATACATTCATGATTCAATGCATGCTTCATTTGCATCCATGTCCTTGTATGATCATTCTCATGTCTTGCCATATGTTTGCATCATCTCTTAGCATCATTAACTTCATGTTCTTGCTTCTGGTTTTGGTTTGCATCATGACATTGCATCTCATTTGCATTACATTTCATTTTCTTGTGCTAACTTTTCAGGTGGTAAGTTGTTTTGAGAAGTGAATTTGCCTTCACTTCTCACAATCTCTTTTCATCCCCCTTGCATCTTTGCTGCATTTTATCTTGTGTATTGGATTGAGCATGCTCATTCATGTTCATCTTACTTTTTTTCTTCAAACAACTTGTCTTCTTAAGTGAAGCAAGTTGTTTTGCTTCTCTTTGCTTCTTGCTCCTTTCATCTGCTTCCTTCCTGGTGGTTTCTCTGAAGATCTTCTTGCAAACCTCATTAACCCTAGGAATAACTAAGCATGATAACAATTAGGGTTTGATTAGTCCCCCATTTAGCTTTTACCTTTGTGTCATCTTTGAGTCTGCTCTTCTCATCTCATAATCAGGGACTAAACCCTAAAGGCTTTAAGGCTTTGTGATTAAGCTTATGCCTGCATCCTTCTATTAGGATGGAGTGTATAACTTTAATCCTAAGTGTTAAACCCTTAATGTGTTTAAATCCTTTAATCAATTCACCGAATAATCATCAAGACATCAAGCTTGTAACTTGGGGCTTGCATTAGTGTTCTAATTCTTCCTTAATTGGTTAAGAAGGACTAACCCTAGTGTTAATGGACAAGTCCTCCTCAAGTTGTCTTACAAATCATAAAATCCATTTCTTCATCTTATCATTAGCTAAAATCCATTTAATAAAGGTTTTGTTTTGTCATGAGGTAAATCCCTAATCATGGGTTAAGTTGAGGAGCATTTCTCAGCTTAAATGTTCTCATCTATTATCCTTCTATTAGGATGGTGTAATGAGTCCATTAAATCCTTGATTATGGCTTAAACTCATTACTTAACACTAAACAAAAACAATAAAAACATCTAAATAATTGCAAGTAGGTTAATGATCTTAATCCTACATCATGGTAATTAAGTGTGAGGTTCTTACTTCATACTTAAGGTATTCTCATTACCCCTAATCAGAGGGAGGATGTGATGAGTTTACTAACCCTTGGTTTAGGCTTAAGCTCATTAACTTATGACAAACTCCAAAAATCAATATAAGATTGAAAACACAAAAACAAACAATAATCGTCTCCTCCGGGATTCTTTTCTTACTTCATTCACTCATGAACGAGAACTTGCTTCTTCCGTCTAATGCAAGACAGTTTGCACCTGAGCCAGACAGGTCATACACTTGAGCATGGGCAAGCAAGCAGTTCACAAGTCAATTTATTTTCCAGTCTCTTTGGGTCGAACTACGGTGTTCTGACTTCCTCATTGCACGAGAGGATACGTAGGCATAACTTAACAGTTATCGAACAAAAGTCTCTGTATATTCCCCCTCCTTCTAGCATCTTTCTTTGAGCCTCATGGTCTTGAGCATTTCATTCTTGTTCTTACACTGACACTTCACTTATACACTTCACACTTCTTTTACACTGACACTTGCATTCTTTCCAGCTTTGATACACAGATAGCACTGACACTACCCCTTTAAAACACAAATCTTTCAAGCGTGGATCCCGTCGAGTACGACGGACAATCTGGGTGCTAATACCTTCCCAGGTTGTAACCAACCCCCTTTCTCAGTCTCTCTGGTTCGCAACCGTCTTATCTATCTTTTCTAGGTTTATGCAGCATTACCTTTCCTCCGGGATAAAAATTCCTAGCTGGCGACTCTATCCTTTTCTCTTTCGCCGACCGTTCGTGTCTGTACCCCATTTGACCTAAGCCTCATTTGGTGGGAGCGACAACTGGCATGATGTTAGCTACCCATTTAGGATACTTCGCAACTGCGAGGAATCCATCATCAAACTGTCTTTTAACCTCTTATCGAATCTTCAGAGCCATGTCTGGTGTTGTTCTTCGGAGCTTTTCCTTTACTGGCGGACAATCTGGTCGAAGAGCCAACTTGTGTACCACTATCTCTGTGTCTAAACCGGGCATATCCTGATACGACCATGCAAACACATCCACATACTCTTAGAGAAGCTTAACCAATCTTCCTCTGACATCTGCCCCAAGAGTTGTACCAATCTTGACTTCCTTATTGTCTTCATCGGTGCCAAGTTTGATGGTCTCTACCTGCTCTTTATGTGGCTGAAGATTTGTATACTCATACTCAACCAATCTTGCCATCTCCTCAGGAACATCACAATCTTCCTCACCTTCATCTTCCGCTTGGTAGATGGACGAATCAAAGTTAGGAGAGAATATAGAGTCATTGGATTCAACAGGGTTTTCATTTGTTCTGCATATGGGAATGATTTGCTTTTATTAAAATTGAAAACAGAGAGATGCAAGAAAAACTTTTTATTGGTTTTGAAAGATTTCCATTTTCTTTTGAAGGTGAAAAGAGAAAAAACAGTAAATAAAACCAGAACAGGAATTTAACAAAATGCCTTCATTGATTAAATAACTTGAAAATGAGAAGGGGCCCTACAAAATGATCTCTTAGCCTTGGGCAGAGCTAGGGAACTTTGAAAACACATAAAGAAAAACAACAAATTACTTTGACAATGGAAAAATCTCTGAGATCTCAACTGTCTCCCAATTTCCCAAAGCTACTTCACACTGATATACCAAATGATCCACATCTTCATCTTCAGAATCCCCACAAATTTCATTGATCTTATAACCGGCACTTGAAAACACCTCTTGAATGGTCTTCGGATGTCCTTTAAAGGAGGATGATGCTCCTTATTTCACCTGAGTTAGTTTGTAACCCAACTCATAGCGATCCAGCTTCTGCTTGACTTCAATAACATCACCTTAACCTTTATGGCTTCCTTCTTCAATCGTGGAAATGGTACTCTTCAGCGATGCAAAAGATGGAAGACCCTTCCCTTTTAGTTCCTCTACTTCCATAAGGACCACATTGGCTATCTCAAGAGCTTGGAAAGAAGTTTCCAAAGCATCTTCATCAGCCTCAATGTAGCTAAAAGAGGAAAGGTTGATAACCATGAGATCTTCTTCCCGGACACAGTTACTAGCTTATTATCAACCACAAACTTCATCTTTTGGTGTAGGGTAGAAGTGACTGCCCCAGCAGCATGAATCCATGGTCTTCCCAGCAAACAACTGTAATTAGGGTTAATATCCATAACCTGAAAAGTGACCTTAAACACCTGTGGTCCAATCAAGATTGGTAGGTCGACTTCTCTAATAACAGTCCTTCTTGACCCGTCAAAAGCTTTCACAATCTGTGCACTGGGCCTCATCTTTGCCCCCCTAATATGATAACTTAGCAAGCTTCCTTTTCGGCAAAACATTCAATGAAGATCTAGTATCCACAATAACTCTTGCTAAAGTGTCTTCTTGGCATATCACTGATATATGAAGAGCACGGTTATGGTCTAGGCCCTCTTTTGGAAGATCTCCAATGCTGAAGTTGAGATTATTGCACACAGTGTTATTGGAAATGACTCTATCAAACTGATTCACAGTTGTAAAGGTAAAAAAATGAGTGTAACTTATTAGTTAACTTAACTCAAAGTAAACAAAGTCGCCACCGCGCTTTTATTTTATTCTAAGAGGAAAAGGAAAAACGAGCGAATAAATCCTAATGAATCTAAAAGCAAAAAAAGCTAAAGAAACACAATAGAGAAATAGGTAAGGGGATAGGTTACACAATGGGAAGGTTTTATGCACCCAAAATGTTAGTGGTACTCCACGGGAGCCCTTTGAAAAATTTACTGCTTTGGGTTTGAAAATGGTTTGTAAAATGTGAGTGGAGGGATGAGAAAAGAATTATTTTTTAACATTTTTTTGTTTGGAAAGGTTTACCACCTCATGCCTACGTACCTACAAAGTTCAATGCGAGATCAAAACCCCGTAGTTCGTGGTACAAATAGTGAGAAGGGTGGGTTATGATTCATTTTATTAAGTGAAGAGAATTTGTCATCTTCAAGTGGATAGCCAAGCAAATCTACCATGAGAATGAAGGCATGGACTCATACATCATTATGGGGAGGGTGCCAACTCGGATAAAATTAACGAGTATGCCACTAAACCCCCACAAATGACAAGAGACTCAATTACATCGAACTACAACCATGTAGATTGAGAGACTTACACCCGACTAAAGAATAATGACTCATAATCGGCACTCTTTAAAAGAAAATAAACAAAAGTGCACAAAGGCACAAAACAAATTGAATGAGTTTGATTCTTTTTATTTTTTGAATTAATGTCAACATGATTAGATCCATTGATTTTTAAAAGAAAGGAAAAAAAGGGTAAAAAGTCACTTGACAAAAGTCAAGGTTTTTGTTTATTAAAGAGGTGACAATTTAAAAAAGAAGGAATCCTTTGAAAAAGGGAGAAGGTTTTGAAAATTGAAGAATGGGAGGAGATGAAGGGACTATCCTAAAAAAGAAAAATAAGAAGATAAGGGAAGAAAGATCTAACCAAACTTGATGACATTCCAAATTATGAGCATAAGAGTTTCATCCTTATAAGCTAGCAAATGGCCTAATAAAGGCTAAGTCCAACTTCATGAAGATCAAAGCAAGGGAAAGGGATCCTAAAATCTAAGTCCAAAATCTCCATTCCAATGCCAAGGATAGTAACCAAAAGTCCACAAATTAAAGTCACATGTTTTTTAGAGGTTTAATCCTTTATTAATGTTTTTGGTGTCCAAATGGACAAAAGGAAAATCAACAATTAAAATAATAAGAACAAATAATAAACATGATATGGATGAATAAAGCATAATAGAATAAAAGCAATAAAAGTGCAAGAAATTAAATGTTAGTAACAAAAGAAATTAAAGTGCAAGAATATAAAATATTGATAATAACAGTATGATAATATTCACATAATAATGGTATGGTAAACTTAATCAACAACAACCAAAAAGAATGGGCAACCAAAATCGAAGGCAAACGGATCCGCTTAGCATCTTACACTATAGCGATTAATCAAGGCAAACCGAATTGAATTCAATGAAATTTGAAAGGCGATTGGGAGACGCAAAGCAACTACGCATCAAACATTCATAAGTCTTGATTCTCAATGCAATATGATTAACCACTTTGGGTTTACGCGATCAACAAGAGATCTGGTCCACGAAAGTGCAAGTAGCATATTAGATTTTGATTCCGAAGTTGGGACACATTTAGGTCTATGTTAAGCAATCACCGAGTAATTTACGAAGTAATTACCCTACAAATGAGGTCGGCCATCACCAATTAAGGTGCATAATGTTAGTGCTAATGCATGCGAGGTAAACGATATGTAAATCGTTATCTGAACGCGATACCGCACAAAACTAAAGGTGAATACCAAATTGAGTCGTACTTATGGTATTCTTCCATTCTTAAGTTCAATCACTCTTCTTGGTGGATTCAAGCATGAAAATGTATCACTAATGCAAAGTACCCTAAATGAATTGAATAAACCACTTAAAGGTAGTTTTGAATTAATGAACATTAACTACTCTAATCTACACCCAAAGTTCATTAAGATTAAGGATAAATCACTCCCAAAGATGTTTCCCAAGGTAAAAATAAAAAGATGGAAGAAGAAGAGAGAGGAACCAAAAAGGGGCTTGAAACAAGCCAAAAACACCATTTTGACTTGTGTTAACTGGTTAACCAATTGGTTAACCTTGGTTAACCGGTTAACGCAAGTAGATTTTGAATAATCTGCACTGTTTTGAAGATGGTTAACCGGTTAACCAAATGGTTAATCGGTTAACACTGTACTAGAAGCTGAAAAATGCAGAAAATTCAGCATGATCCATTTTGAAACCTTTTCTCAAACATTGGATGATCATGATCTGAATTTGCACGAATTTTAAAACCAAAATATAGTGGAATCCCTGCAATCAAACAACAAATAAAGATCCAAAGGATCTAGAAACAAAGGCACCAAGGATCTACATCTTGAATGTTGATGGTGAATATGGGTTTATGGAGTGAGAGGAATTGCCAAAGTCACTTCTTCAAATTGGACCAACACAAGCTTAGATCTACTGAAATTGATGAACAAAAGAATGAAAGGGTGAAGGTTTAGCTCAAGTTAATCAAGAATTCTACGTGAATTATTGATAACTTCAAAAAAAAGAAAGTGAGCTTTTGAGAATTTTGGTGTTGGGGGAGTAATTTGCAAGAGGTTTTGTGGCTATCAAAAGCTTGTGGAATGAATGAAATTGTGGTCCTATTTAAAGACCTTAGGTATGGAAATTTGGTGGAATGGAGCTTGCTTGGTAATTTGAATTTAGGTTTGGCAATTGAAATTTTGGTGGGAAATAGAAAAGAGTGGTGATTAGTGAGGGTTTATGGTAGGAAATGATCAAAGTGATGTAGAGAAATCAGAAACCAATGGATCTAGAATATTCCAATTAAATCAAAGATCTAATGGTGGTGAATTTGAATAAAAAATTCAAATTTCGCACTGGTTAACCGGTTAACCAAGCTGAAATTTGAATGTTTTATTCAAATATGGTTGCTTGGTTGTTTCAGCCCGATTCTTGGTGTGCGTCGAAGAAATGAACACATGAACCTTGGAAATCCTTTGAATGAATCAATCAACTTGGGAAATCCTTGATCAGATAAAAATTTGAATTATTTGCGGATCGTCTTTGACTTTTGTCTGCGAAATTTCGCTCGAGCTGTAGGACTGCTATTTTTGGCATTTTTCGATGGTTCCTCTTCCTGAAAAAAAAAGTTTAGTAAAAGGAAACAAAATATTTTTGGATTTTGATTAATGGTTAGTAAACATAAACGAATAAAGGTAATTAAAGACAACGGTGATCCCCTGCGAGGCATAAACCTAACCCGAGAAAAACCGTGCAACCAGTGCGATCTTGTTTGTATGCAAGATGCAGATGAAAATGCAAAGAACACTTAGGGAAAAAATTAGGGTGCAACAACTTCCCCTATTTAAGTTTCTTCAATCTGAAGATACGAAGATTGACATCTTCATCTCTGCAAGATGGGAGAGACTTAAATACATAAAAACCCAAATTTTTGTCCTAAGAGAACATGATATGATATGCAAGCCCAAGATCTCTATGGGGAACATACGACCACCATAGGAAAGCGAAAGCTTGGGGACACAAAAGAAAATCTTGTCGGGGAAAACAAAAGACACCAAAAGAATTTCCAGGAAAATAAATCACTGGATAGCTGACTCTACATGGGGAAAAGATATGATATAATCAAGGCAAAGGGTTCAACGAGGAAGAGCAAATGCTCTGCAGGGGAATATCAACCAAACAAAGTATTCGAGTTTAACAATGAAAGAATACTGAGTTGGGAAAGAATCTATAACTACTGGTTTTTACTGGGTAGGAAAACAAGGGACTCGACTATCGATTTACTGGATAGGAGCAAAACTAAGAGGGATAACTTCCACTACCTTTTACTGGGTAGAAAAACCTCAACTACCTAATTTATGGGTAGGATCACAACAAAGGGGAACAACTTTTATTACCTTTTTACTGGGTAAAAAGAAGAACTCTCAACTACCGAATTTACTGGGTAGAAGTACAAGCAAAAGAGCTTGATTAATTTAGTAATATTACCCACTATCGAAAAATTGATAGCTTAATTCCGAAGTAATATACTCATGCTGGAGAAAATATTTCCCACTCTCAAACAATGATAGCTTAATTCCAAAGCAAACATTAACTCATAAAAAGGGACCAAAATTCAATCCAAGAACAAATTGGAGAGAAACGGTCAAACAAGAATCATCCCGAGGAGGAAATATCTCAATTGGGGAAGTTCCATCCAGATAATAAACTGGGGAGGAAACTGAATCAAAATCATCCACGAGAAACAAACTCAGTGGGGAAATAGAAAGGATATACATTTTTTGCTTAAGGGTTGACACTCTAAACTTGAGAGGAAAACCACACACACACACTGTGGGGAAAAAACACACCAAAGAGCGGGGAACAAAGATAAATGCAAGAATGCAAGCAAAAGATGCTATGCTCATGCGTATGAATATGCTGACAAAACAGACATAATGATAAGCAACGGGTGACACAAACACCACAACAACCGGATACTCGGCTAACCAAGGCATAAAGGTTGGGGACAATTCTGGAGATTTGATTCGAAATCCTGTAGGGGAATATCAAAAAAACATCAAAGGAATAAAATCCTACTACAAGGCATAACTCAGACTGGGGAAAACAACTGCTAGGTATCCAGTCCACAAAGCAATCTTCAAGAATCCATAAAAAGGATAACATCATAAAATTCCACTCTGAGAGGATAACATGTCAGAGATATCGCAACAACTCAAAATCTTCCATACTCTGGGGGGAAAGGGAAATGTCCCTGTTAAACTCTGATGAGGACGAATATCTTCATAAATCTGGATGAGGAAACGAAGTAAAGATCTACCAGTGATGCAAACAAAACATAGCCTACTGGAGTATCAAACATCAATCATCAACTCTGCATAGGAATACCACCTTGTTGAGGAAAGGTAAATATCTGTCGGGGATGGGGAATACTCCCACGATCCATGATGGGGACAAAAATGTTCTTAATCAAACTCATGCAGGGAATAATCATCATAATATCCCTGCTCCATTCGGGGAAAGAGTTATACCACTCTCACTCTACTTGGGGAAAGAGTGCAAAACTTGCCAAAGGTCAAAAATAGAGATCTGTTGGAAACCATCACACGCAAACTTACAGGGGATCTATGAAGATCTTTCATCACTAAAGGTTCGTACATTTCGACCCACGGGGGGATACCAGAAGTTAACATCATAGAAAATCACAATTACGAGGGATTTTAAATCAATAATCACCAACAGGTGAAAGAAAACCTCTAAACTGATTGATATACCAATACTTCTGCTGAGGGATGCAACCAACTTATGCTAAGGAGCAAAGACTCGGTCGGGGGCTTCCAAGACCTTTCAAGTCAAGGGTAAACTACTGAGGAAGAGATCAAAACTCAACTGGCAATTTTCTAGGATATATCTTCCAACAACTCTTTTGGGGAAATGAACAGAATTAAGAGTATTTACAATCCTTGCTCATGTTGGTTGCTGGGGAACAAAACACCCTTAACATCAACACGCCAGGACCAATCAGGAATTCCATAAGGACACAAACAGATCAATACAAGCTTTGGGAGAGACAAGTTACACACATCCGGATTTTACCATCCCTGGAATCACTATTGATATCCTTTCTTCGTTCACAAATCAAAAGAAAATGTTTTTATAATCTTCAAAGATTAAATTTATTAAATTTGTTTCAAAAATCATCATCAACAATAAATTGAAATTTCTTAAACAGAAGCAATATAAAGAGTTTCAAACAATTGAATAAAAGCTCAAATTTATTGATAGAATGGTAGTCAGCAAATGGCGAGACTCCATAGATCATTACAAGTTTGAAAAATGGTAAATACATGGAAAAGGGCTACATTAAAATACAATGATCACTATTCTCCCTATAAACTTTGAATTCCACTGTGCCCGAAACCTCAATCAAGGATGAGTGAATAAGAATCTTTGATGGGCATTTCTTCTGAAGGATAGAATCTGAAATCCTCGGTCGTTACAAGTGATCCAATCTGTCGATGCAGTTACTTGCCATGATCCCTAACTTTTGCCTAGATTTCCCTTTCGGGTTTTCAATCCACCGAGACGCTTATTTTTGCCTAAGTCGCCCTTTCAGGTTTTCAACTTAGCGAGCTGTTCTTTTATTTTTTAGGCAAAGTATTTCTTGACTGCATCAGCATTCACAGGACGAGTGATCTCCTCACCATCCATAGTTGCAAAATTTAATGAACCGCCAGAGAAGGCTTTCTTGACAACATATGGGCCATCATAGTTCGGAGTCCACTTGCCCCGAGAATCTGTAATGAAAGACTGGATATTTTTGAGCACGAGGTCGCCTTCTCTAAATACACGAGGTTTGACCTTGTCAAAATCTTTCTTCATTCTTTGCTGGTAAAACCGACCATGACACAAAGTTGTTATTCTCTTTTACTCAATCAAATTCAATTGATCAAATCTACTTTGACACCATTCAGCCTCAGTCAACTTGGCTTCCATCGGAACTCTCATTGATGGGATCTCAACCTCGACGGGGAGCACTGCTTTTGTACCATAAACAAGTGAGAAAGGGGTTGCCCTGTTGAAGTGCGGACAGATGTACGATACCCATGCAAAGCAAAAGGGAGCATCTCATGCCAGTCCTTGTATGTCACAACCATCTTCTGAATGATCTTCTTAATGTTCTTATTTGCAGCTTCAACAACCCCATTCATCTTCGGTCTATAAGGAGAAGAATTATGGTGTTGAATCTTGAATTCTTCACAAAGCTCTTTCATCATCTTATTATTCAAGTTCGAACCATTATCAGTAATGATTCTATTCGGAACACCATATCTGCAGATAATGTTATTCTTGATAAATCGAACCACAACTTGCTTGGTCACATTAGCATACGATGCCGCTTCCACCCACTTGGTGAAGTAGTCAATTGCCACAAGAATAAAACGATGTCCATTCGAAGCCTTGGGTTCAATCATACCAATCATATCAATTCCCCACATAGAGAAAGGCCACGGGGAAGAAATTACATTGAGATGAGTTGGTGGCACATGAATCTTATCAGCATACACTTGGCACTTACGACACTTTTTCACATACTTGCAACAATCAGATTCCATTGTCAGCGAATAGTAATTGCTCTCAACATCTTTTTAGCCATTGCATGCCCATTAGCATGAGTACCAAAAGATCCTTCGTGAATTTCTCTCATTAACATGTTTGCTTTGTGTCTATCCACGCATCTGAGCAAGACCATGTCAAAATTCCTCTTATAAAGCACATTTCCATTTAGGAAGAAATTTCCTGCCAATCTCCTCAAATTCCACTTATCTTTATCGGATTCCCCAAGTGGGTACTCCTGACTCTGAAGAAAACATTTGATATCATGATACCAAGGCTTGTCATCATGGACCTCTTCAACTACAAACACATGAGTCGGTCTTTAAGTCGCATCACCCTGATCATGGGAACATCATTCCACTGGTGCACCTTTATCATAGAAACTATAGTTGCTAAAGCATCTGCCATCTGATTTTCATCACGAGGCACATAATGAAATTCAACTATAGTGAAGAAAGTTGATATCCTCCTGGCATAATCTCTATAAGGAATCAAGTGGGGTTGATGAGTTACCCACTTACCCTTGATCTGATTGATTACCAAGGCAGAATTACCATACACATCAAGATGTTTAATCCTTAGATCAATAGCTTCTTCAAGACCCATAATATAGGCTTCATATTCATCTTCATTATTGGTACAAGGTAAGGTCAACCTTCGGCAAAAGGAATATGTGAACCATGGGGAGTAATGATCATTGCCCCAATTCCTCTTCCACGTGCATTCACATCACCATCAAAAACTAAACCCCATCGAGATCCAGACTCCGGCCCTTCCTCAATCAAAGGCTCATCACAATCTTTAATTTTCAAATACATCACATCCTCATCTGGGAAATCAAACTTGATAGGCTGGTAATCATCAATCGGTTGATGTGCCAAATGGTTAGCCAAGATACTACCTTTTATAGCTTTTTGAGCTCGGTACTCAATATCATATTCTGATAACAACATTTTCCAACAAGCAATCCTCCCAGTTAAAGTAGGCTTTTCAAATATATACTAGATCAGATACATTTTAGAGATCAACCAAGTTGTATGATTCAGCATATACTAGCGAAGACATTTTGCAGCCCAAGCTAAGGCACAACAAGTTTTTTCAAGCACGGAGTACCGAGCCTCACAATCAGTGAATTTCTTACTCAAGTAGTAAATTGCATATTCTTTTCTTCCAGATTCATCTTGCTGACCAAGCACACAACCCATGGAATCTTCCAACACATTTAAGTACATGATCAATGGTCTACCTTCCACCGGAGGAGACAAAATAGGAGGTTCAAGCAGATATTCTTTGATACTTTCAAACGCCTTCTGACAATCATTTGTCCAGGAAAATCATCATCACAGAAACTCAGATTGTTGCACGATGTGATATTAGCCACAATACTATCAAACTGATCAATAATCACATCGTGGTCAACATAAGCTTGATCAAGAATCTTCTGCAAAGACTGCCTATGAGCTTCAGAGCACATCAAGAGTGATAAAACTAATATCTTCGACGGAGTATGCAACAACTGCTCAGTAACATTGTACTCGCTTTTCTTTATAAATTTTAACACTTCATCTTCACTATCACCGAATTGGCTTGATCGGGCAACAACATTCATAATTTATTTACTCGCATTTATATCTTCATCTTACTTCGGAGGATCCGAAGCATAAACTTTACCACTTTGAGTAACCTTTGTCACATCAGCAATGCTAACCACAGACCTTGGAGAAGGAATAAGAACTTCCTTACCATTTTCTATCATCGTAGCATTATACCGGTACGAAACATCTTTATCAGACTCATATGGCATTGGATCAGACAAATTGATCACCAAGGGAGTAACATCATATTTGCGACTATCTAAAGAAATAATCACCTTCTCAGGAACAACATTCTCAGGAATATTGAACTGAGGCACAATAACATTCACTTCATTTTCATACTCATCTGTTTTTGATGTCACCTCTATCAACTTATCATCCATCATCTTTTGAATGTCTCTCTTAACAATCACGCAACCACGAGGGTTCACCGAGAAAATGCAACAATCAACATAATCATGATCAATATCATGATATTCACTTAAGAAAGCATGCATCTCAACCAAAGACCTTCGAATATGGAAGACCTCATAAATCTTGAATAAACCAGGACAACCATCCACCATATTCCCAGACGTATTACCATGCTTCGGCAGTGAATTTGTCTTCACATTTGGATTAACATCATTGAAAGACAGAACATTGCTCCTTATCAATTTCTGTACTTCAAACTTCAATGGATAACAGTTCTCAACATCATGCCCCGGGGCACCTTGATGAAAAGCACAGTGAGCCTCTGGCTTATACCACCATGGGATAGTCTCTGGAACTGGAGGTGGAGAACGTGTTTGTACAAGATTCTTCGCAATCAAAGATGGAAGCAAATCTGCATACAACATTGGAATGGTTTCAAAACTCGGCTTAGCCCGAACCTGTTGATTACCACCCTGTTGCACAGGAGGTTGTTGATAACGAGATTGATACTTTGGAGCTACTAGCACAGTTGGAGTCACATTAATCACCGGAGTTACAGAAGCTACATACTGTTGATGACGATTCTCATGACCACGAGGTCTTCTGTAACTTTCATGAGTCACATCATTAGACTCACCTTCTTTCTTTTTACCAAAGTTGAATCTCCTAGAGCTCGAGCCTGCACTACTCTCTTGGCTCAATCGTCCCTCACAAACACCTTCTTCTAAACGCATCCCCATATTCACCATTTCAGTGAAATCATAAGGAGCACTTGCTATCATCTTCTCATAGTAGAAAGAACCTAAAGTCTTTAAAAACATCTTCTTCATTTCTTTCTCTTCTATAGGAGGAACAATCTAAGATGCTAGCTCGCGCCATCTCTGTGCATACTATTTGAAAGTCTCTTTGTCCTTTTGGGACATAGCACGGAGTTGATATACCAAATGATCCACATCTTCAACTTTAGAATCCCCACTAATTGCATTGATCTTATAACCGGCACTTGAAAACACCTCTAGAATGGTCTTCGGACGTCCTTTAACGGAGGTTGATGCTCCTTATTTCACCTGAGTTAGTTTGTAACCCAAATCGTAGCGATCCAGCTTCTGCTTGAATTCAATAACATCACCTTAACCTTTATGGCTTCCTTCTTCAATCGTGGAAATGGTACTCTTCAGCGATGCAAAAGATGGAACACCCTTCCCTTTTGGTTCCTCTACTTCCATAAGGACCACATTGGCTATCTCAAGAGCTTGGAAAGAAGTTTCCAAAGCATCTTCATCATCCTCAATGTAGCTAAAAGAGGAAAGGTTGATAACCATGAGATATTCTTCCCGGGCACAGTTACTAGCTTATTATCGACAACAAACTTCATCTTTTGATGTAGGGTAGAAGTGACTGCCCCAGCGGCATGAATCCATGGTCTTCCCAGCAAACAACTGTAATTAGGGTTAATATCCATAACCTGAAAAGTAACCTTGAACACCTATGGCCCAATCAAGATTGGTAGGTCCACGCCTCTAATAACAGTCCTTCTTGACCCGTCAAAAGCTTTCACAATCAGTGCACTGGGCCTCATCTTTGCCCCCATGATATGATAACTTAGCAAGCTTCCTTTTCAGCAAAACATTCAATGAAGATCTAGTATCCACAATAACTCTTGCTAAAGTGTCTTCTTGGCATATCACTGATATATGAAGAGCACGGTTATGGTCTAGGCCCTCTTTTGGAAGATCTTCCATGCTGAAGCTGAGATTATTGCACACAGTGTTATTGGAAATGACTCCATCAAACTGATTCACGGTTGTAGCGGTAAAAACATGAGTGTAACTTATTGGTTAACTTAACTCAGTAAATAGAGTCTCCACCGCGCATTTATTTTATTCCAAGAGGAAAAGGAATAAAGAGCGAATAAATCCTAATGAATCTAAAAGCAAAAAAAGCTAAAGAAACACAACAGAGAAACAGGTAAGGGGATAAGTTACACAATGGGAAGGTTGTACGCACCCAAAATGTCGGTGGTACTCCAAGGGAGCCCTTTGAAAAATTTACTGCTTTTGGTTTGAAAATGTATTGTAAAATGTGAGTGGAAGGATGAGAAAAGAATTATTTTTTAATATTTTTGTGTTTGGAGAGGTTTACCACCTCATGCCTACGTACCCACAAAGTGCAATGCGAGATCAAAACCCCGTAGTTCGTGGTACAAATAGTGAAAAGGGTGGGTTATGATTCATTTTATTAAGTGAAAAAAAATTGTCATCTTCAAGTGGATAGCCAAGCAAATCTACCATGAGAATGAAGGCATGGACTCATACATCATTAAGGGGAGGGCGCCAACTCAGATAAAATCAACGAGTATGCCACTAAACCCCCACAAATGACAAGAGACTCAATTACATCAAACTACAACCATGGAGATTGAGAGACTTACACCCGACTAAAGAATAATGACTCATAATCGGCACTCTTTAAAAGAAAATAAATAAAAGTGCACAAAGGTACAAAACAAATTGAATGAGTTTGATTCTTTTTATTTTTTGAATTAATGTCAACATGATTAGATCCATTGATTTTTAAAAGAAAGGAAAAAAAGGGTAAAAAGCAACTTGACAAAAGTCAAGGTTTTTGTTTATTAAAGAGGTGACAATTTAAAAAAGAAGGAATCCTTTGAAAAAGGGAAAAGGTTTTGAAAATTGAAGAATGGGAGGAGATGAAGGGACTATCCTAAAAAAGAAAAATAAGAAGATAAGGGAAGAAAGATGTAACCAAACTTGATGACATTCCAAATTATCAGCATAAGAGTTCCATCTTTATAAGCTAGCAAATGGACAAATAAAGGCTAAGTCCAACTTTATGAAGATCAAAGCAAGGGGAAGGGATCCTAAAATCTAAGTCCAAAATCTCCATTCCAATGCCAAGGATAGTAACCAAAAGTCAACAAATTAAAGTCACAAGTTTTTAGAGGTTTAATCCTTTATTAATGTTTTTGGTGTCCAAATGGACAAAAGGAAAATCAACAATTAAAATAATAAGAGCAAATAATAAACATTATATGGATGAATAAGGCAAAATAGAATAAAAGCAATAAAAGTGCAAGAAATTAAATGTTAGTAACAAAAGAAATTAAAGTGCAAGAATATAAAATATTGATAATAATAGTATGATAATATTCACATAATAATAGAATGGTGAACTTAATCAACCACAACCAAAACCAAAGGGCAACCAAAATCGAAGGCAACCAGATCCGCTTAGCATCTTACACTATAGCGATTAATCAAGGTACACCGAACCGAATTCAATGAAATTTGAAATGCGATTGGGAGACCCAAAGCACCTACGCATCAAACATTCATAAGTCTCGATTCTCAATGCAATATGATTAACCTCTTTGGGATTATGCGATCAACAAGAGATCCGGTCCACGAAAGTGCAAGTACCCAATTAGATTTTTATTCCGAAGTCGGGACACATTTAGGTCTATGTTAAGCAATCACCGAGTAATTTATGAAGTAATTACCCTATAAATGAGGCAGGCCACCACCAATTAAGGTGCATAATGTTAGTGCTAATGCATGCGAGATAAAAGATATGTAAATCATCATCCGAACGCGATACCGCACAAAACTAAAGGTGAATACCAAATTGAGTCGTACTTATGGTATTCTTCCATCCTTAAGTTCAATCACTCTTCTTGGTGGATTCAAGCATGAAAATGTATCACTAATGCAAAGTACCCTAAATGAATTGAATAATCTACTTAAAGTTAGTTTTGAATTAATGAACATTAACTACTATAATCTACACCCAAAGTTCATTGAGATTAAGGAGAAATAACTCCCAAAGATATTTCCCAAGTGTAAACACCCCAATTTTTCCCTCACTTTTTCTCACACCATGTCTTGTGATCTTTCATTTTTGCATTAGCCTAAGCATACCATCTCATATTGCATATTTGTTTCACTGCATAGTTTCATTTCATCTGCATCTAGGGTTTGTGATCTGAGCAATCCAAGAAGTGATATGAGCCATCCCAAAGGTCTTGAAGCTTGATAAGAGGGTTCATGTGTGTTCCATAATCATAATATTCTCCCCAAAGTTCATGAAAGTCAAGAGATCACAAAGAATGGCAAAGGCATGAAGGCAGAGCTAGGGTTTTCCTACACAGATGATTAAAATTAGGGTTTTGGTTTCAGAGGCCTTAACCCCAATTTTTTTGGTAATTATTGTTTATAAAGGTCTTAATATGTTATAAGGATCATGTGTACCAAGTTTTATGAAGAAATTCACTGTGGAAGTCATCTGATCATTGGGTAACTTCTTGAGCAAGTAAAGTAAAAATAAGGGCACCTGAGACCCCCAACAAGGATACCAAAGGGTCATCATCATAATTTTAAGTCCCTATGACCTTTATTTGATCTTATAAGGGGTTGGAAGTACACAAAGTTGAAGAATTTTAAGCCAAATGCAAACTTGCTATTTTTGGAAATGACTTGTAATGGAAACTTTCCATTTTGGGAAAGATTTTCAACCTATTCTTTCATGACCAAAAATGCTTCAAATGAAAAATTCTTGGACATGAAAGTTGTAGATTATGTCTTCCCATTTTCAAAAAGTACTAGAACATGTCTTGATTCATCCTAGAACTCAATATATGGCCTTTCAAAGTTGGCAAAAATCCTATAATTTTCAAGTTCATGCCAAAGAGGATTTTTTGAAAATTCAAGTTTCAAGCCATTTCATGAAGTCTAATCAACTTCTAAACATCATACCAACATAATGCAACACATTTTGATCAAGATTGCACCAAAAATCATAAGTTTCCATGCCTTGCTTCTCAAGAAAGTTCAAAGAGGGAAATTTGCAAAATGCCTTAAAACTCTTCATCCACTTGTGCCAGCTGCATAACTTTGATCCTAGGGCTATCCACAAATCATGTTGAGGCCAAGACACCCCAAAAGCCAACTCTGCCATGGCCCATGCTTGAAGTACAAAACTTTTGACTTTTTTGCAACTTGCCCATACCAATCAAACCATGCCACTACCAACTTTCTGACCAATCAAGACATCACATACAAACATTATGGAGCTCATTACACAAGAGAAGCAAGCCTGAAACCTCCCACAACTCAGAATTGCAAAAAATCCCCAAAACCTTCATCTCTTCGAATCTGATCACACAAGCCAAAAACCTCAAAACAAACTTCACCAATTATCTCAATATCACTCATAGAACACAAAGCAACCCTTGAATTGGCCTGAAAGTACACAAAACCAAAACACGATTTTTGTTGCAGCAGAACTGAATCATCAAAATCAGCCATCACAAACTTGTTTCAAGCATTCCAGAAGCCTAAGGGGATCCATTGGAGTGTTTTTGCATCAAGGAAAGGTCCAGAAAGCCCAAAATCAGAAAGCTTCATCTCAGGTATACCTCAAGAACATTTTTTCCAGTAGCTTTATTTTAAGTTCCTATATGATTTTATGTGTTCCCCAGAGCATGTTGATGTAATTTGTTTTGAAAATGGTTGAGATTTGAGAGTGTATGAAGCTTCTGAAAGTTTGACCTAAAATTTGTTCTTCTTCGATTCTCTTTGTATGTGCATGATAAATTGTTTTTGTTGATGGATTTGAGTTTATTGATGTTTAAAGTTTGATTCTGGAGCTTTTGGTGAGTTTTTATGGTGATTTGAGTGAACTCAGGGGAGGGGTGTAAACACCCCAAATTTGCCCTCACTCATTCACACCATGGCTTGTGATCATTCTCATATGCATAAACACAATCATATCACCCCATATCTCATTTTTGATTCACTGGATAGTTTCTAAGTCATCTGCACCTAGGGTTTGTGATCTGAGCAATCCCAAAGCTTCTTGAGCCACCCCAAAGGTCACCAATCAATTCAAAGGGGTCTACATGTGTTCAAGCATCATGTTACATCCTCTCAAGGTCAAGATTTCCAAAGAATCACAAGAACTAGGGTTTGAATGGATGCAGAGCCAAGTTTGACTGCACAGTTGACTTTAAAATTAGGGTTTTGGTTTCAGAGGCCATAACTCCAAATTTTTTGGTCATTCTTGTTTCCATTGGTCTCTATATGGTATAGGGAGTATGCATATCAATTTTCATGAAGAAATTCCATGGGGAAGTCATCTGATCAAGAGTTGACTTTTCAGACAAGTTAGTGTAAAATCAGGGCATCTGAGGCCCCCAATGACCCAACCAATGGGTGATCTTCATCATTTTGAGTGTATATGATCTTTATTTGATCATGGAAGAAGGTTGAAGTTCATAAAAGTCAAGAATTTGGAAGTTTTGCAAATGTTGACTTTTTGGGCATAGTTGACTTTTCAAGAATGCTTCATTTTAGGTCATTTTTCAAGCCTTGATTATTGATCCAAAAATGCTTCAAATGAAAAAACTTTGGTCATGAAAGTTGTAGATCACATTTTTCCCTTTTCAAAAAGTACAAGAACATGATCAAACTCCTCTTGGATCAAAAGTTATGGTGTGGCAAAGTTGGCTAAAATCATTGATTTTCAAGGCATGCTTCAAATGAGAATTTTGCAAAATCATGAACCAAAGCCAATTGTAACCTCTAATTCACTTCAAACCAGTATGCAAACATTCTACATGTCCTAAAAGTCAGAATTGGATCAAGGTTTCTCATGTTTTGGTTCATGTAACAAGACTTTTCTTCATGAAGTTCAAAAAGCAAGCAACTTGCAAAATCATCATGATCACTTCCTACAACTTGCTGCATTGGTTACTGCACTTTGCTAGCCTCTCACCTCATCTTGCTGCACCAGAGCCATGCTTTGTACTAGTTGTAGACCAAGCCATACTTTCTCTTACAAAGAAGTTGACATTTTGCAAAAGGTGACCTACCTATCACAGCAGGCCATGTCACATCCCCTGACCTATGGGATTAAAATATACTTTCCATATGCTGGCCATTCCATACATCTAGCAAGGCTGAAACTCACTCATCAATGACATACACCAAAACACTCCATCTTGCATCTTCCTTCGAATTTGTTTTCTCAGCTTGCAAACACAAAAACCATTTCCATAGATCAACTCACCATACTTCATAGACCTGAAACCACCAAGAGCCAGGCCTGAAACAAGCAAGAACACCCCACTGCCATTTCTCACCTCAACTTGCAGTTTCATTCGAAACTCTTTCCACAACACACAAACATACAAACAAACACCACAGACCTTCTCCATTCACCATCTGGATCACAAAGAACCATTTACAATGACCTGAAACTGCCTGAAACTCCATTGCCATTTCTGATTGAGCTTGAGCAGAAGCTTGTCAAACTCCTCATCCAGCCAACATAAATTCCTTTTGAGCATTCAAACATCATCTGGGGATCAAGTGGAGTGGATTGCACTGAAGGAAGTGGCCAGAAAGTCATCAGAGTGAAAGCTTCGAATCTCAGGTAGCTTGAAAAATATTTTTCCAGAAATCATTTTTCTTGTTCTAAACTTGCTCTTTGTGCCTTCCTGATCATGAATATGCTTTCAGTTTTTGAAATGGTGATGAAATGAACATTTAATTGCTCTCTGAAACTTGCGTGCCCTAGTTCTTATTTTCTTCGATTCAGCTTAGTTAGGAAGTATAAATTTGTTTTGAGAGAGGGTTTTGATTCGTGAGTGGTTGGAGATCATTTCCCAATTCTTAGATTTCATTTTAGTTAGCTTTTTGGGGTTTTGGGGATTTCTCAGGGGAGATGCTGGCCGGAGAAGACGACCGGAAGTCTTCTCCGGCAGCCTGAAAGTGTTTAAGCCCTAATTGTGTAATTAATTGCCATTTGAATGTGGACCATTGGATGCGTTGACTCCATTGACCTCCCGCGCGTGTGAATGGTTCAGATCAAGCCATTATGCCCTAATCCACGTGTTTATTTTAATTAATCCATAATTAAATTAATCTGATCAGAAACAATCTGGACCCTCCACTAGCGCGCCAGTCAACCATTTCAAACTCAGAGCTCATCCTGGCCCTCCATTCTGATTACTTCCCCTTTTATTTAATTTTAATTCATTTTCTTTTCATTTTATTTGCATAATTTATTAAAAATAGCAAAAATGTCTTAAAAATTATGAAACTTTTTATTAAAAGTTTTATTAATTTTTAAGACCCAAAAATATTTTCATTTTATTTTTTATCATTAAAAAAGTATTTTTAAATATTTAAAAGATTATTTTTAATTGATTAATGGAAATTAATTAATTAAAAATACTTTTAGGTATTTAAAAATCACCAAAAAATTCATGAAATGTTCTAAGACATTTAGAAACATTGTCCAACCTTCAAACCAAATTTCTTTTTTGATCTTGATGCATTTTGAGAATTTTCCATTGAATTAAATCATTTTTTGTGCATTATTTTGATCATAAGTTCAAAAATTCATTTCTGCCTATCTAAGAAGAGTTGGACATTGATTCTTTTTGCATTGTTTTGTGTCTAGCATGTAGTTTCTAGGATTAAATGGCCATGATTTGATTCCCTATTTTCAATTTGTTTGGCATTTCTTTTGTTTAGGAACCCTAAAAAACCTAATAACTTAGAAAAATCATAACTTGAGATTGGTTAAGAGTTGAGACCTCCCCTTTGGACCTTGGTTTAGTATAAGTTTAGGGTTTCTTAGGATGGCATTTTCCATTTTTTATCTTAGGGTTTGCTTCTGTTTTGGTTTTTGTTTGATGTTTGTTTCATAAACCCTAATTTGGGCTTTCTCTTGCATCCCCTTTGCATTCTCTTGCATAACATGACTTGCCATGACATTCCATGCTTCCATTTGGTTCATTTGACATCATAAGACATGTAGAAAGAATGTTTGATCATTGCATTACATATTTGCCATGTTGTATGCTTTGTATGCTTCATAACTTTTCATGTGCATCCATGCTTCTAAGCTTGCATCATTTGCATCCATGATCTTGTATGAACATCTCCATGCCTTGCCTCATGTTTGCAGCATCTCATAACATCATTTTCATCATCAACATGCTTCTGGTTTTGTTTAGCATCATACCATTTCATTTCATTTGGCATTGCATTGCATTTCTTTCTAACATTTCAGGTGGTAAGTAAACTTGAGAAGTGAATTTGCCTTCACTTCTCATAACTTTTCTTTTCATCTCTCTTGCATCCATTGCTGCATTTATGTATGTGTTTGAGATTGAGTTTGCTCATTCTTGTTCCTCCCACTTTCTTTCTTCAAGTGACTTGACTTCTTGAATGAAGCAAGTCACTTTGCTTCTCTTGATCTTGTTCATCTGCTTCCTGGTGGTTCTCTTTGAAGATCTTCTTTTGAAAACCTCACAAACCTTAGGGACAACCAAGCATGACAATGATTAGGGTTTTGATTAGTTTCCCCTCTTAGTTTTACCTTTGTGTCTCTTTTGAGTCTTCTCTTCTCATCTCATAATCAGGGACTAAACCCTAAAGGCTTTAAGGCTTTGTGATTAAGCTTATGCCTGCATCCTTCTATTAGGATGGAGTGTATAACTTTAATCCTAAGTGTTAAACCCTTAAGGTGTTTAAATCTCTTAATCAATTCACTTAATAATCATCAAGACATTACACTTGTAACTTGGGCCTTGCATTAGGGTTCTAATTCTTCCTTAATTGGTTAAGAAGGACTAACCCTAGTGTTAATGGACAAGTCCCCCTCAAGTTGTCTTACAAATCATAAAATCACTTCTTCATCTTACCACTAAATAAAATCCACTTAATCAAAGGCTTGTTTTGTCATGAGTTTAATCCCTAATCATGGATTAAGTTGAGGAGTTTTCCTCAGCTTAAACATTCTCATCTATTATCCTTCTATTAGGATGGTGTAATGAGTCTGTTTAATCCTTGATTATGGCTTAACCTCATTACTCAACACTAAACAAAAACCACAAAAACATCTAAATAATCACAAGTAGGTTAATGATCTTAATCCTACACCAAAGGTGATTAAGTGTGAGAATCTGACTTCACACTTAAGGTATTCTCATTACCCCTAATCAGAGGGAAGATGTGATGAGTTTACTAAATCCATTGGTTTAGACTTAAGCTCATTATCTTATGACAAACTTTCAAAAGCAATAAAAGACTGAAAACAAAAACAAACAATAATCGTCTCCTCCGGGATTCTTTTCTCATCACCTTCACTCATAAACGAGAACTTGCTTCTTCCGTCTAATGCAAGACAGTAAGCACCTGAGCCAGACAGGTCATACACTTGAGCATTGACAAGCAGGCAGTTCACAAGTCAATTCGTCTTTCAGTCTCTTTGGGTCGAACTACGGTGTTCTGACTTCCTCATTGCACGAGAGGATACGTAGGCATAACTTAACAGTTATCGAACAAAAGTCTCTGTACATTCCCCCTCTTTCTAGCCTCATTCTTTTAGCCTCATGATCTTGAGCATTTCACTCCTGTTCCTACACTGACACATCATTTACACACTCTTCACTCCTTACACTGACACCTGTACATCCTTTTCCAGCTATTTTATACACAGATTGCACTGACACTACCCCTTTAAAACACAAATCTTTCAAGCGTGGATCCCGTCGAGTACGACGGACAATCTGGGTGCTAATACCTTCCCAGGTTGTAACCAACCCCCTTTCTCAGTCTCTCTGGTTCGCAAACCGTCTTATCCATATCTTTCTAGGTCTATGCAGCATTACCTTTCCTCCGGGATAAAAATGCCTAGCTGGCGACTCTATTCATCTCTAGTGAGTTCACGGCTGTGTGTTCTCATTGTCCCTTCGCCGACCGTTCGTGTCTGTACCTTCATCTGATCCATTTTCATTTGTCGGGAGCGACAGCTTGGCGACTCTGCTGGGGAACCTTATACTGCAACCAGGGCTTCTGGTTCTTTTTGTGGGTTCCTCCTAGCGCTTGTTTGATTTGTGTTTACTGGGGTGTTATGTGCTTGTTTGTGCTTGTATTTATTTTTTGTTTATTGCTTTATGTACAGTTACTTTACTGCTTTTCTTTATTGCATTTGTATATATCATACTGTCATGTTCCTGGCTGGATCTGTTGTTTGCTTTGGTGGGTGGGGTTCTATTGAGAGTTAAGGTCCTACACCTGGGACCTGAGTGACACCTAGGCTAGAGTGAATCATATTCTTTCCCATTCCATTTCGGTCTGGTGCGGGAATATGAAACACGGTTCAGATGTGGGTTTCTTCTTGAGAACTCTGTGTTGCAGATTTCCTGCAATGCTAGGGCTATCTGGGAAGCTTGCTAAGTCTGGATGACCTTTTAGTACTGACCTTCAGAAACTGAGGTGAATTAGAGGAGGAATTGTTATGGTTATTGTAAACACTGTACCTCCGGGTTAGAAGTGTTTACACTTCTCATAACTGATCCAAGTCTGAAGATCCTTGTTTTAGAACACCACCTGTGAGGGGGTTGGGTTGTTTACAGGTTTGCAGGTACCTTGACCTCAGAATACCCTTGTTACTTTGATTGTTTAAGAATACTTCAATTTGGGACAGTTCTTGTGATTCTAAAACCCTGGACATGTGGCTCTTTATTTGAGTCCCCTACCTTGGTTACTGGATTTATAGACCTCATCTGGAATTCTTGAACACACTTGGACCTATATCAGAACAGTTTGATCAGATCCAGCTCAGTCACAAACCCTTTGCATACCATTTGCATACATAATCATTGCATCATATTGACATTTGCTTATTTGTTTCAGGGTATCCATCTTCATTTGGTTTTGGTTTTGACCCCATCTTCTGTATTGACCTATCTTCACCAGCACTTGCTTCAGCTATCACCAGCACCAGCCAATCAGTGGCCCTCTCTTCAGTATCTTCATCAGCACCTGTCTCTACTCAGTCTTCAGCATCATGGCTCCTAAAAAGAGCAACATCACTTATCACTTCTTCCAACCAGAGTTATCAGACATCAGGAGGGTTCAAACCCTGATCACTCCAGATCACATACCATTGTTCAGGGAAAGCTATGGAGATATACTTGATATGGTTATGGATCTGGACCCATCACAGAGAAGCCTGATCCACACCTGCATTCAATTTTATGATCCTCCACTGAGATGTTTTACTTTTCAAGACTTTCAGTTGGGCCCCTTATTGGAAGAGTACTCCTCATTAGTCGGTATACCTATCAGAGGTGGAATCCCTTTCAACCCTGAGATGGTCTTTCCTGCTAATGGAGAAGTAGCAAAGGCTTTGCATCTGGAACCTGTTTTGATTGAGCAGCATATGACCTCTAAAGCTGGAATCCCTGGCTTCCATCTGGACTTCCTGATCTCTCAAGCTACCTTGAAAGCTTCTCTAGGAGAGTGGAAAGCTGTTTGTGCTTTACTGGCCTTGAGTGTATATGGAATTGTGTTGTTTGCAGATGAGCCTCGATTCATTAGCAAGAATGCAATCCATCTGTTCATCTTGAAGAACCCAGTGCCAACTTTATTGGGGGACCTTTACTATTCAGTGCATCAGAGGAATAAAAAACAGAGGGGAAGGTTAGTGAGGTGTTGTGCTCCATTGTTTCACACTTGGCTTCTCAAGCATCTACCCAGGACAGATGCATTTCTGAACCCTCATCAGCAAAGCAACTGGGCTAAAAGACTCACTGTTCTAACTTCAGCAGACATCAGATGGTGCACTCAGAGCACCAAGGGCAGGGATATCATCACCAGCTGTGGGCATTTTCCTAATGTGCCTTTGATAGGAGTTAAGGGCAGTATTAATTACAATCCTCTGCTGTTCAGAAGGCAACTGGGCTATGCACTGGTCCACACTCCTAAGGCACAGGACTTGGAGGAGACCCTTTATTGTGAGAACAAGACTAATTTGGCTGTTGTTAGGCAGGCTGCCTGGGCCTGGGATCATGTTCAAACCAAGGGAGTCACCATTCTGGGGAAGTGCAATAATGTGGCATCAGCACAATATTATGAGTGGTCCCGTGCCAGGGCCCAGTTCTCTGGAATGCCCTTTACCATAGAAGATATGCCTGAGTCATCTTCAGCACCACCCCCTGCCACTATCAGTTTGGAGGAGTATGAGAGCTTGAAGGAAAGGAATGAGAAGTTAACTCAAGCCTTGCAGAAGACCCTCCGGGAGAGGAGTGAAGGTATGAGGGAGATTGAGAGGTTGGAGAAGATGAGAGTAGAGCATCTGACTAAGATTGAGAAGTCTGGGGATTATATCAAAAAGTCTAAGGCTGGAGAACAAATCCTGAAGAATGCTTGTAAGGAAGCCCAGTTCCAGAGAGCAAGGACAGACTTGTATTTGAAGGAGAGTCAAGCCCGGTGGGTCAGGATCACCGAGGCCCGTACCCTGGAAGACAAGAGAGTTCAAGACAAGATGGAGCAACTGGAAGCTAGTGCAAAAGAACAACAAGAAGCCCTGGCAGCAGCCCAGAGGGAGATATCAGAGCTAAAGATCAAAGCAGGGGTGAAGAGGTCCAAGGACCAAACTCAGCATAAGAAGCTAGCAGCAGCTATTGCAACCCGGAACCTCCTTATCAGGAATCTCACGGAGCGTCCGGCTGATCCTGTGACCGAAGCACTTCTCAAGGAAGTTCGTGAGGATGAGTTTGGTCTTGGTGTTTGACCATTTGTTTGTTGTTGCTTTCTTTCCATGTGCTTTTATTTTCTTGTACTGTATTTTGACCCCTTAGAGGGCTTGTGTTGTAAAATGAACAAGTTGTATTATTTCACCTTTTGTAATATATTTGTGTTAGTTTGTTCCATCTGAGTTCGCTTTGAAAGCAGCATCAACAATATCTTCAAGGGTCTGGAAGGGTCAAAACTGAATGCCAAACCGGATACCTTGAGAGCAAATAAGCATAACTGCATTGCATGCTAACCCTTTGTTTGTTTTGTAGGTTTTGTTTTATTGTTGCTAACCTCTGTTGTGGTGCCTCAGGAACTATTGCTAGGCGCCGGGTATTTCCCCTCAACCGTCCGCACCGTTATCCCACCCGAAACAATCTTCCGGGCATTCAGATGGACCAGGTACAGCAGGACCTTGCAGAGGTCAGAAATCAAATGGCAAACGAAAGATTGGAGATGAGAACGCAGATGACGCAGTTCATGGAAGTTATGAACAACATGGCTCAGAGCCAGGAAAGATTGAGGGCCATGGTGGAGAGGCAAAATCAAGAGGATCCACATATAGGGACTGCCGGTACCAGTAACAATGAAAGGGTACAACCTCATGTCAACCCTCCGGTATTTGGACCACACCTCCATCCTGAGGTCAATATTCCTGCAAATGTTCAAGGGACTGCCACCGCAGCTAGGGTACTTCAAGAGGATCCTCAGGAGGACCAATTCACAGTAATGGGCGCTGGTGAGGAAGCTTATGATAGGAGATTGGATGAGATAACTGAGAAGTTGAGGTCCTTAGAATCTCAAAACTCTTTGGGCTTCGATGTCATGGACATGGGCTTGGTAGACGGGGTCAGGATCCCCCATAAGTTCAAGCCTCCTTGCTTTGAAAAGTATAACGGGACTTCATGCCCCCGGACTCATTTACAGTCATTTCTGGGAAGGCTGAAGGCCTATACTATGGATGAGAAACTCTGGATGTTCTATTTCGAAGACAGCTTAACTGGAGCGTCGAGAGAATGGTACTCTCACTTGACAAGGGCAACTATTAGATGCTGGAAGGACCTGGCAGAGGCCTTCATCAGACAGTATCAGTATAACTTAGACATGGCACCCAACAGGACCCTCCTAATGGGAATGTCACAGTCGTCAAGGGAAAGTTTCCGAGAATATGCACAGAGATGGAGGCAACTGGCTGCCGCTGTTCAACCACCTATGTCTGAACGGGAAATGGCAGATATGTTCATGAACACCCTTCAGGGAACTTATATTGACAGGCTGGCTGCTTTCTCTTCCACTAGCTTCGCAGATGTTGTCATAGCCGGGGAGAGAATTGAAAGCTTGTTAAAAATGGGAAAGATCTCAGACAACGGTTCAAGCTCGTCCAGTAGTACAAGAAAGCCTTTTGTAGGCCCGAGAAGAACTGGCGAGACCAATGCCATCCATTCAAACAGGGGCAGGCCCCAGTACGTTCAGAGGTCAATAGCAACAGTCACCATTCCTGCTCCAGCTCATCCTCAGCCAGTCTATCAACCTCCGCAACAAAACTATCAGCAACAACCTCAGTACCACCAGCAAAGTCAGTATCCTCCAAGGAATTACAACAACAGCAACAACAACAGTCAACAGAGGCCATTTCAGCAGAGGCCTTCTCAAGCTAACAGAGTGATCGATCCGATCCCAATGCCATATGCTACCCTGCTGCCACAACTCCTGAAACTCAACCTAGTTGAGCTAAGGACGCTGGCACCTCCGGATCCCAACAGTCTACCAAGGAACTATGACTCCAACGCTAGGTGTGCCTTTCATTCAAACGCACCTGGCCACAGTACAGAAAAGTGCAGAGCTCTGCATATGAAGGTACAAGACCTGGTAGACTCCAAGGCTCTGAATTTCGCACCACCGCCCAATGTCAATAAAATCCCAATGCCAAACCACGGTGGTCCTAGAATTAACGCTATTGAAGAAGACAAGCCGTCTTATTTAATAACCAGTGTGGGACAGATCAGGACGCCATTGGTAGAAATCAAGGCTCAGCTCTTGGAATGTCAGATGTTCCCAGGGTGTGAATTAGGCTGTGCTTACTGCAATATCTCTGTAAATGGGTGCGATAATTTGAGGAATGGCATAGATGGCCTCATTCAGAGTGGCCAACTTCAGATCACCACATCATTTCCAACAAATCCAGCAATATCATCAGCAACGGTTTCAGAACCTCCTACAACTGCAGCAACTATTGTTCCTGACAATTCTTCGGCTTCATCAACAAGTACTTCATCTATTATCTCAACTGGTCAATTTTCAACAAATCTTCCTGCTACAGCTTCAGCATTGCTCCATTATGAAGCTCCTACAACAACAACATCATTTCTTCCGACAATATCTCCTATAACACCAACAACCAATCATGAAGATGTCTCCACTGTCACAATATTTTATGATCCTGAGAACAACTCTGCCTACCATTCAGAAGGTGCTGCTCCCACCAGAGCACCAGTTACAATCTTTTATGATCCACAAACAATTACAGTCCCTTCAGCAGCAGCAATCAGCCCAGTCACTGTCACGGTGCCTGGACCAGTACCATATGAAAGCAATAGGGCCATCCCTTGGCACTATGGCTCTGACGTGTACTGCGAAGGAAAAAGAATCACCTTTGAATCATCAACCCCCGCACTACAAATTGACAATGTGGGAGGAGGCGGAGGCTTCACTCGAAGCGGACGTCTCTTTGCTCCACCAATTCAAAGACCTACCGCCGAAGCAGAAGCTGCTGCTAAGGCAAAAGGGAAGAGCCCTGTGCAGGAAGATCAAGCTGTTAAAGAAGCCTTGAAGACGCCGTTCGATCAAGAAGTTGATGAGTTTATGCGAATCATCAAAAAGAGTGATTATAAAATTGTGGATCAGCTTCACCAGACGCCATCCAAGATCTCTATCCTCTCACTGCTTATGTGCTCCGAAGCCCATCGGAATGCACTACTCAAAGTCCTGCACGCAGCTTACGTGCCTGAAGAGATCACTGTCAATCAGCTGGAGGCAGTAGTTGGAAATGTTAATGCTAGTCACGGACTAGGGTTCACCAATACTGATTTGACAACGGATGGCCGCAACCACAACAAAGCCTTGCACATCACCATGGAATGCAAAGGGGCAGTCCTTTCTCATGTGCTGGTAGACACGGGGTCGTCCCTTAATGTCTTACCAAAGAAGGCTCTGGTGAAGTTAGAATATGATGGATTGGCATTGAGACCCAGCAACCTGGTAGTAAGGGCCTTCGATGGTTCTAAGAGATCGGTTCTGGGAGAGATCGAGCTACCTGTGACAATTGGCCCACAGACCTTTAAAACTATCTTTTATGTGATGGACATTCAGCCCGCCTACAGCTGTTTGTTGGGTAGACCCTGGATTCACGCCGCCGGCGCAATAACGTCTACCCTTCACCAAAAGTTAAAATTTGAGTGGGAAGGCCAAATTGTTACAATCTGTGGGGAGGAGGATATATTTGTTAGCCATCTGGCTACTTATAAGTATATTGAAATGGATGGGGAGATCCATGAAACAATGAGCCAAGGATTTGAAGCCTTGAATGTCAATGAAGCATCTGCTGTATCTGGGATCTCCATGTCATCATACCAACAAGCCCGGAAGGTTGTTGAGGAAGGAACTGCCCTAGGCTGGGGCAAGGTTTTAGCTGTGGAAGAGAAGAAAGACAAATTTGGGTTGGGTTACAGACCAACTCGACATCAAGCAAAGGCTGCTGGAAAGCCTGGTTTTGTCAGTGGGGGGATGCTTACCCCCGATGCTATCAACTGTCTGGAAGACGAGCTGGAAGAGGAGCGCAATCTGGAGAATTGGATTCGTCCGAAGATCCCGAGGAGCAGTGTCTCGAACTGGTCTTCCCAGGAAATTATAAGAGTTACTCGAGCAGAGTAATTATTATTTCCTGTATTTTTATAGCATGCATCAAAGTCTTGCATCTTGCCCAAGATGACAAGACTCATTTTGTAACCGGGCCATCTGTACTTTTTGTGCAACAAGATTAATTAATGAAATATCAGACATCTTTTTGCAAACGAGTCTTTTTCTTTTCTGCTCACTGTTTTTTCATTTTTCTTTTTGTACAAAAAAATAAATGGCGGTGTTTTCAAAATGATAACTTTATTTCACTTTTTCTAAGGCAAGATTAAAATTAATCACTAAAATGAACAAATTAAACCCTTGCAGAGAATGCCTTCCTGACAGCACCGACAACAGCACGGCTATGACATCGTATGATTTTGACAATCCAATCAATCAAGCTGATGAAGGGGTTGAAGAAGAATATGAGCTTCCTGAAGAGCTAGCCAGGTTGTTGAGACAGGAGGAAAAGGTTATTACTCCTCACCAGGAGGAGGTTGAAGTGATTAATCTTGGTACAGAGGAAGACGTGAAAGAGGTTAAAATCGGGGCCTGCCTGCAAGACTCAGTAAAGAGACAGCTGATTGATCTGCTTCAAGAGTATGTGGATGTGTTTGCTTGGTCATACCAAGATATGCCAGGGTTGGATACCGACATTGTTGTGCACAAGTTGCCTTTAAGAGAAGAGTGCCCTCCGGTCAACCAGAAACTGCCCCGTACTCGTCCAGACATGGCTAATAAAATCAAGGAGGAGGTACAAAAGCAATGGGACGCCGGGTTCCTTGCTGTAACTAGCTATCCTCCGTGGGTTGCTAATATAGTACCTGTGCCTAAGAAGGATGGCAAAGTAAGAATGTGTGTTGACTACCGGGATCTGAACAGAGCTAGCCCGAAAGATGATTTCCCATTACCTCACATCGATGTATTGGTTGATAATACGGCTCAGTTCTCGGTATTCTCCTTCATGGATGGATTTTCAGGATACAATCAGATCAAGATGTCACCTGAAGACATGGAGAAGACAACATTCATCACACCCTGGGGCACGTTCTGTTACAAAGTGATGCCATTTGGGCTCAAGAATGTCGGTGCGACGTATCAACGGGCTATGGTAACATTATTCCACGATATGATCCACAAAGAAATCGAGTGTTATGTGGATGATATGATTGCCAAGTCCCTTACAGAGGAAGATCACCTGGTGAATCTGCTCAAGTTATTCAAGCGTCTGAGGAAGTACCAACTGAAGTTGAACCCCAACAAATGCACATTCGGGGTGCGATCTGGTAAGCTGCTGGGCTTTATTGTAAGCGAGAAAGGGATTGAAGTGGATCCTGATAAAGTCAAAGCCATTCAAGAGATGCCTGCACCAAAATCTGAAAAAGAAGTTCGAGGGTTTCTAGGTAGATTGAACTACATCTCAAGGTTCATATCTCACCTTACGGCAACCTGTGAGCCCTTGTTCAAACTGTTGAGAAAAGAACAGACGGTCAGGTGGAACGAAGACTGCCAGAAGGCTTTTGACAAGATCAAGGAGTACTTACAAGAACCTCCAATCCTCATGCCGCCAGTTGAAGGAAGACCTCTGATAATGTACCTGACAGTATTAGAAGAGTCAATGGGGTGTGTGCTGGGCCAGCATGACGAGTCTGGTCGAAAAGAGTATGCAATATACTACCTAAGCAAAAAGTTTACCGACTGTGAACAACGTTATTCACTGCTCGAGAAAACTTGCTGCGCTTTAGCGTGGGCTGCTCGCCGACTGAGACAGTATATGTTGACCCACACTACTTTATTGATATCCAAAATGGACCCAGTTAAGTACATTTTCGAGAAGCCAGCACTTACCGGACGGGTTGCAAGATGGCAAATGATTCTCACAGAATACGATATCCAGTACACCTCTCAAAAAGCCATCAAGGGCAGTGTACTATCTGAATATCTTGCTGAGCAACCCATTGATGATTACCAACCTATGAGATTTGACTTCCCTGATGAAGACATCATGTTCATAAAATCAAAAGATCATGAGGAGCCTGTTCACACTGAAGGGCCCGACCCGGAAGAAGAGTGGACTATGATGTTTGACGGGGCGGTTAACATGAATGGTCGTGGTGTTGGTGCAGTGCTCATTACACCCAAAGGAGTTCACATGCCTTTCTCGGCAAAACTCACTTTCAACTGCACTAACAACGAAGCTGAATACGAAGCTTGCATCATGGGTCTTGAGGAAGCCATTGACCTCAGGATCAAGACGTTGACTGTATTCGGGGATTCAGCTTTGGTAGTCAATCAAACCAACGGAAAATGGTACACCCACCAAGATCATCTGATACCTTACAGGGATTACACAAGAAGGTTATTGACTTTCTTCACAACAGTCAGGCTTGAGTATATCCCTCGAGACGAGAATCAGTTTGCAGATGCTCTTGCTACCATTTCATCCATGATCAAAGTTCAAACTGCTAACTTTGTACCTCAGATTTCAGTGTCCAGACTCGACAGGCCAGCATATGTATTTGCAGCAGATGTTGTCAAAGACGATAAGCCTTGGTTCCATGACATTAAGTGCTTCTTGGAGGATCAAACATACCCCCCTGGGGCATCTTCCAATGATAAGAAGACTTTGAGAAGGCTTGCTGGAAGCTTCTTTCTGAACACTGATGGATCTTTATACAAAAGGAACTTTGATATGGTACTCCTCCGATGTGTTGACAAGACGGAAGCAGATTTGTTGATGCACGAAGTGCACGAAGGATCTTTTGGTACCCACGCAGGAGGGCATGCAATGGCCACAGATTCATCCTGGTCGCCATTGATTATTTCACCAAGTGGGTCGAAGCAGCTTCCTATGCCAACGTTACAAGACAAGTGGTAGCTAGATTTCTGAAAAGAGATATCATCTGTCGATATGGAGTTCCCGAGCGAATCATTACTGATAATGGTTCCAATCTAAACAATAAAATGATGGCAGAACTGTGCCGGGACTTCAAAATTCAACATCATAATTCTTCTCCTTACAGGCCAAAGATGAATGGCGCTGTTGAGGCAGCAAATAAGAATATCAAGAAGATTGTGCAGAAGATGGTAATCACTTACAAAGATTGGCATGAAATGCTACCGTTTGCCTTGCATGGGTACCGCACGTCAATCAGAACATCCACTGGGGCAACGCCGTATCAACTTGTGTATGGTATGGAGGCAGTCCTACCTGTTGAAGTTGAATTACCCTCTTTGCGAGTATTGATGGATGTTAAGCTGAACGAAGCAGAATGGGTTAGGTCCCGATACGAACAGCTGAGTCTGATCGAAGAGAAGAGATTGGCTGCAATCTGTCATGGGCAGTTATATCAGAAAAGAATGAAGAAAGCCTTCGATCAGAAAGTCAGGCACCGAGAGTACCAAGTGGGAGATCTTGTGTTGAAAAGAATCCTCCCTCCTCATACAGACCACAGGGGCAAATGGACTCCAAATTATGAAGGACCATTCGTGGTAAAGAAAGTTTTCTCCGGTGGAGCACTGATGCTCAGCACCATGGATGGTGAAGATTTCTTGTCCCCTGTGAATTCAGATGCAGTTAAAAGATACTTCGCATAAAATGACCCGCTGGACACAAAAACAGAATGGAAGTCCAGGCAAAAATAGGGCATCCCGGCGAGTCAAAAACAGAATAAAAGACTCGGGCAAAAATAAGGGAAAACAAATAAAAAATGTACACCCGCTGAGTTGAAAAGCCAAATTGGACAACTCAGGCAAAAATGGGTATCCCGATGGATTGAAAACCCGAAAGGGCGATCCATGCAAAATAAGGGAATAAGCGAACAACTGCATTCTGAATTCGTCTGTATCACTCGCAACTTGGAAAGTTTCAAAAGGATCAAGCTTCAATCAGAATCAACTTTCTTCAGAAAGCAGGGCGAGAAGAACGTCATTGTCATACGAGTCATAGCAGAAGAGGAAGTTCCTTTGAAAGCGTCATCAACACTGCCAACATTTTTGTTTCTCAATTTATAGCAATCTCCTCATTTCAGGAGATATGTTTCTTTGACTGTATCTCGCCAATTCAGGGCATATGAATTAATGAAATCAGATTTTCAGTCATGTCTCGTTTTATACATTTTATTTGCAAAAAATGTCTGATGTCTTAAAAGGAAAAATTGATTGCATAAGTACAGATGTTCTTCTCTAAGAAAATAAAGAAACATGCTTGCAGGGAATACACTTACTCTCAGAAGTATCCTAACTCCTATGACGGAATCCAGTAAGGGATACCTCGGGATTATCTTGTGCGTTTTTCTATCTTTTTCAGGATTTGCAGGTATCCAGAACGTAACTTGGGGCATGAAAGCTTCACCCTCAGCAAGCTGGCAGACCCTTATCAACTCGGTCTATCTTCCATGTGGCGCTGGAAGGTGCCCCTTTCCCCAGCGAAGTTGCCAAATCAACATACACTCAATCTCAGCATCTGAAATGCTCTATCCCCAGCTGAGCTGCCTCTCATGACTTCCCCCAGCTGAGTTGCCTCTTGTTGCTCTCCCCAGTTGATTTGCCTCTCATAATTCCCCAGCCGTAGTACCAATCATTCCTCCTCAGCAGAATGCAAGAATCAGGGAATCATCTCCCCACAGAATCCGCAGCCTCTATTCAGAAGAGCAACGCACGAAGGAATCACAACAGAGTGAAGAAAGCTCCTACAAACCCCAGCTGGGTCTCTCATTACAAGGACATGTCAATCAGTGACCTGTATCCCCAAGCAGATACATCTCTCCAGGTCTATCAACGATCTCACCCCCAGCTGGGATGTCCATTTCAAACAGATCAGCCAGAGATCTTCGCAGCAACGGGATCCGAATCCCGGTTTTGATATCTTTGCATAATCATGGAATTTGCATCATATTTTCCCCTCAGAGCGTAGCATTCCGTCTAACACGGAGCATTACGGCAAAAATCAAATACATAGCATAATTATAAGTCATGTTGTGAATCGAACACTTGTGAATAATAACCGTTCATCATCATTGTACAGAAATCCCCACCAGAGTCCCAGCAAAAGCAGTTGCCTCACAAACCATCAAGCACCAGTATATATACACCTTCTGGCACCCGTCCGTGCCATCTTTCCCCAGCAAGGTCGCCTGAACACTCTTTACAAACAAATCACCCATATCACGGATACTTCATGACACCCGTCCGTGTCATATCACCAGCAGAAAGCCGGAGACACCCTCTTTGCACTCACACATACTTATATATACACTTTCTTGACACCCGTCCGCGTCATATCCCCAGGGCAGTCGCTCATATACTTGTTGATATCACACTTTTCTCCTTCTGACACTCGTCCGTGTCACCCTCCTCAGCAGTTAAATACCATCTATACAACACTCGCTCTCATACAGATACTCGTCCGTATCTTGTACATACCAGTTATATACCCACAGATTCAACAGTAGTCTTTGTTCTTTGTTAACCAGTTGGTACTCGTCCGTACCATCATCTCAGAACATTGCGTCTAGTGTTTGTTTCTACATGATACTCGTCCGTATCATAGTCTTAAGGATGCTCGTCCGCATCTTTAATCCATACACCGTGTCTAACACTTGTGCCTTCTTGAATATAGATACTCGTCTGTATCTACTATCCCCAGAAGAATCCCTTCAGATTCGACACTCGTCCGTGTTCTTTGTTAACCAGTTGATACTCGTCTGTATCATCATCTCTGAACACGTGTCAGTTTGTTTCTACCCGATACTCGTCCGTATCGTAGTCTTAGGGATGCTCGTCCGCGTCTTTAATCTATACACAACATCTAAACACTTATACTTTCTCTTCTTGGTTGTAAATACTCGTCCGTGTTTACTATATCCCCAGTAGATTGCCAACAAAACAAATTTTCCTTCTTATCTAACACTCGTCCTGTGTTATGATAAACCCTGAGAGCAGCCGTACCCTGCTAGGTGGTCGTCCTCCACCTCTTGATGGTCGTCCTCCATCATGCTCATCCGATGGCCGTCCCCATTGTTGATTTCGGTTATCTGGCATTCGTCCTATGTCATGAGAAACCTCGAGAGCAGCCGTACCCTGCTGAGTGGTCGTCCTCCACTTCTTGATGGTCGTCCTCCATCATGCTCGTCCGATGGCCGTCCCCATCGTTGACCTTTTCTATCCGATGGCCGTCCCCATCGTTGATATTTTCGGCAGCCGTACCCTGCCAGGTGGTCGTCCTCCACCTTTGATGGCCGTCCCCATCATATTTCTTTTATCCCCAACAGAGCAGCCGTTCCCTGCTAGGTGATCGTCCTTCACCTTTGATGGCCGTACCCCATCATCTGTTTATTTCATTTATTCTTTAACCCGATGGTCGTCCCCGTCGTGGTCCCTTTTCTTTTTTTAGCCCGATGGCCGTCCCCATCAGTGGTTACTTTGCTTTATGAACTCGATGGCCGTCCCCGTCATGTTTCATTAAATCCTCAGAGAATTTTGCAGCTTTATCTTGATGGCCGTCCCCATCATGATTTTATTTCCCCAGCTAGTCGGCCGTCCCCGTCTTGGTTTTACCTTTTATCCCCAGCATGTCGGCCGTCCCCGTCATTGCTATTTACCCAGCAGTCGTCCTCTGCTCGACGGTCGTCCTCCGTCGCCCACACCTTACAATATACTTTATTTTCCTTTACAATCTATATCCCTTTTCTTCTTCATTCTGTGAGTGCAAATTTTGGACTGTCTTTGGCATTCAATCACAAGTTATCTTGTTTGCCTGTTAAGCCGTTGCTTACAACCTGCACAGCTAACTCATGTTTGAATAGGGGCAGCTGTAAACACCCCAAATTTGCCCTCACTCATTCACACCATGGCTTGTGATCATTCTCATATGCATAAACACAATCATATCACCCCATATCTCATTTTTGATTCACTGGATAGTTTCTAAGTCATCTGCACCTAGGGTTTGTGATCTGAGCAATCCCAAAGCTTCTTGAGCCACCCCAAAGGTCACCAATCAATTCAAAGGGGTCTACATGTGTTCAAGCATCATGTTACATCCTCTCAAGGTCAAGATTTCCAAAGAATCACAAGAACTAGGGTTTGAATGGATGCAGAGCCAAGTTTGACTGCACAGTTGACTTTAAAATTAGGGTTTTGGTTTCAGAGGCCATAACTCCAAATTTTTTGGTCATTCTTGTTTCCATTGGTCTCTATATGGTATAGGGAGTATGCATATCAATTTTCATGAAGAAATTCCATGGGGAAGTCATCTGATCAAGAGTTGACTTTTCAGACAAGTCAGTGTAAAATCAGGGCATCTGAGGCCCCCAATGACCCAACCAATGGGTGATCTTCATCATTTTGAGTGTATATGATCTTTATTTGATCATGGAAGAAGGTTGAAGTTCATAAAAGTCAAGAATTTGGAAGTTTTGCAAATGTTGACTTTTTGGGCATAGTTGACTTTTCAAGAATGCTTCATTTTAGGTCATTTTTCAAGCCTTGATTATTGATCCAAAAATGCTTCAAATGAAAAAACTTTGGTCATGAAAGTTGTAGATCACATTTTTCCCTTTTCAAAAAGTACAAGAACATGATCAAACTCCTCTTGGATCAAAAGTTATGGTGTGGCAAAGTTGGCTAAAATCATTGATTTTCAAGGCATGCTTCAAATGAGAATTTTGCAAAATCATGAACCAAAGCCAATTGTAACCTCTAATTCACTTCAAACCAGTATGCAAACATTCTACATGTCCTAAAAGTCAGAATTGGATCAAGGTTTCTCATGTTTTGGTTCATGTAACAAGACTTTTCTTCATGAAGTTCAAAAAGCAAGCAACTTGCAAAATCATCATGATCACTTCCTACAACTTGCTGCATTGGTTACTGCACTTTGCTAGCCTCTCACCTCATCTTGCTGCACCAGAGCCATGCTTTGTACTAGTTGTAGACCAAGCCATACTTTCTCTTACAAAGAAGTTGACATTTTGCAAAAGGTGACCTACCTATCACAGCAGGCCATGTCACATCCCCTGACCTATGGGATTAAAATATACTTTCCATATGCTGGCCATTCCATACATCTAGCAAGGCTGAAACTCACTCATCAATGACATACACCAAAACACTCCATCTTGCATCTTCCTTCGAATTTGTTTTCTCAGCTTGCAAACACAAAAACCATTTCCATAGATCAACTCACCATACTTCATAGACCTGAAACCACCAAGAGCCAGGCCTGAAACAAGCAAGAACACCCCACTGCCATTTCTCACCTCAACTTGCAGTTTCATTCGAAACTCTTTCCACAGCACACAAACATACAAACAAACACCACAGACCTTCTCCATTCACCATCTGGATCACAAAGAACCATTTACAATGACCTGAAACTGCCTGAAACTCCATTGCCATTTCTGACTGAGCTTGAGCAGAAGCTTGTCAAACTCCTCATCCAGCCAACATAAATTCCTTTTGAGCATTCAAACATCATCTGGGGATCAAGTGGAGTGGATTGCACTGAAGGAAGTGGCCAGAAAGTCATCAGAGTGAAAGCTTCGAATCTCAGGTAGCTTGAAAAATATTTTTCCAGAAATCATTTTTCTTGTTCTAAACTTGCTCTTTGTGCCTTCCTGATCATGAATATGCTTTCAGTTTTTGAAATGGTGATGAAATGAACATTTAATTGCTCTCTGAAACTTGCGTGCCCTAGTTCTTATTTTCTTCGATTCAGCTTAGTTAGGAAGTATAAATTTGTTTTGAGAGAGGGTTTTGATTCGTGAGTGGTTGGAGATCATTTCCCAATTCTTAGATTTCATTTTAGTTAGCTTTTTGGGGTTTTGGGGATTTCTCAGGGGAGATGCTGGCCGGAGAAGACGACCGGAAGTCTTCTCCGGCAGCCTGAAAGTGTTTAAGCCCTAATTGTGTAATTAATTGCCATTTGAATGTGGACCATTGGATGCGTTGACTCCATTGACCTCCCGCGCGTGTGAATGGTTCAGATCAAGCCATTATGCCCTAATCCACGTGTTTATTTTAATTAATCCATAATTAAATTAATCTGATCAGAAACAATCTGGACCCTCCACTAGCGCGCCAGTCAACCATTTCAAACTCAGAGCTCATCCTGGCCCTCCATTCTGATTACTTCCCCTTTTATTTAATTTTAATTCATTTTCTTTTCATTTTATTTGCATAATTTATTAAAAATAGCAAAAATGTCTTAAAAATTATGAAACTTTTTCTTAAAAGTTTTATTAATTTTTAAGACCCAAAAATATTTTCATTTTATTTTTTATCATTAAAAAAGTATTTTTAAATATTTAAAAGATTATTTTTAATTGATTAATGGAAATTAATTAATTAAAAATACTTTTAGGTATTTAAAAATCACCAAAAAATTCATGAAATGTTCTAAGACATTTAGAAACATTGTCCAACCTTCAAACCAAATTTCTTTTTTGATCTTGATGCATTTTGAGAATTTTCCATTGAATTAAATCATTTTTTGTGCATTATTTTGATCATAAGTTCAAAAATTCATTTCTGCCTATCTAAGAAGAGTTGGACATTGATTCTTTTTGCATTGTTTTGTGTCTAGCATGTAGTTTCTAGGATTAAATGGCCATGATTTGATTCCCTATTTTCAATTTGTTTGGCATTTCTTTTGTTTAGGAACCCTAAAAAACCTAATAACTTAGAAAAATCATAACTTGAGATTGGTTAAGAGTTGAGACCTCCCCTTTGGACCTTGGTTTAGTATAAGTTTAGGGTTTCTTAGGATGGCATTTTCCATTTTTTATCTTAGGGTTTGCTTCTGTTTTGGTTTTTGTTTGATGTTTGTTTCATAAACCCTAATTTGGGCTTTCTCTTGCATCCCCTTTGCATTCTCTTGCATAACATGACTTGCCATGACATTCCATGCTTCCATTTGGTTCATTTGACATCATAAGACATGTAGAAAGCATGTTTGATCATTGCATTACATATTTGCCATGTTGTATGCTTTGTATGCTTCATAACTTTTCATGTGCATCCATGCTTCTAAGCTTGCATCATTTGCATCCATGATCTTGTATGAACATCTCCATGCCTTGCCTCATGTTTGCAGCATCTCATAACATCATTTTCATCATCAACATGCTTCTGGTTTTGTTTAGCATCATACCATTTCATTTCATTTGGCATTGCATTGCATTTCTTTCTAACATTTCAGGTGGTAAGTAAACTTGAGAAGTGAATTTGCCTTCACTTCTCATAACTTTTCTTTTCATCTCTCTTGCATCCATTGCTGCATTTATGTATGTGTTTGAGATTGAGCTTGCTCATTCTTGTTCCTCCCACTTTCTTTCTTCAAGTGACTTGACTTCTTGAATGAAGCAAGTCACTTTGCTTCTCTTGATCTTGTTCATCTGCTTCCTGGTGGTTCTCTTTGAAGATCTTCTTTTGAAAACCTCACAAACCTTAGGGACAACCAAGCATGACAATGATTAGGGTTTTGATTAGTTTCCCCTCTTAGTTTTACCTTTGTGTCTCTTTTGAGTCTTCTCTTCTCATCTCATAATCAGGGACTAAACCCTAAAGGCTTTAAGGCTTTGTGATTAAGCTTATGCCTGCATCCTTCTATTAGGATGGAGTGTATAACTTTAATCCTAAGTGTTAAACCCTTAAGGTGTTTAAATCTCTTAATCAATTCACTTAATAATTATCAAGACATTACACTTGTAACTTGGGCCTTGCATTAGGGTTCTAATTCTTCCTTAATTGGTTAAGAAGGACTAACCCTAGTGTTAATGGACAAGTCCCCCTCAAGTTGTCTTACAAATCATAAAATCACTTCTTCATCTTACCACTAAATAAAATCCACTTAATCAAAGGCTTGTTTTGTCATGAGTTTAATCCCTAATCATGGATTAAGTTGAGGAGTTTTCCTCAGCTTAAACATTCTCATCTATTATCCTTCTATTAGGATGGTGTAATGAGTCTGTTTAATCCTTGATTATGGCTTAACCTCATTACTCAACACTAAACAAAAACCACAAAAACATCTAAATAATCACAAGTAGGTTAATGATCTTAATCCTACACCAAAGGTGATTAAGTGTGAGAATCTGACTTCACACTTAAGGTATTCTCATTACCCCTAATCAGAGGGAAGATGTGATGAGTTTACTAAATCCATTGGTTTAGACTTAAGCTCATTATCTTATGACAAACTTTCAAAAGCAATAAAAGACTGAAAACAAAAACAAACAATAATCGTCTCCTCCGGGATTCTTTTCTCATCACCTTCACTCATAAACGAGAACTTGCTTCTTCCGTCTAATGCAAGACAGTAAGCACCTGAGCCAGACAGGTCATACACTTGAGCATTGACAAGCAGGCAGTTCACAAGTCAATTCGTCTTTCAGTCTCTTTGGGTCGAACTACGGTGTTCTGACTTCCTCATTGCACGAGAGGATACGTAGGCATAACTTAACAGTTATCGAACAAAAGTCTCTGTACATTCCCCCTCTTTCTAGCCTCATTCTTTTAGCCTCATGATCTTGAGCATTTCACTCCTGTTCCTACACTGACACATCATTTACACACTCTGCACTCCTTACACTGACACCTGTACATCCTTTTCCAGCTATTTTATACACAGATTGCACTGACACTACCCCTTTAAAACACAAATCTTTCAAGCGTGGATCCCGTCGAGTACGACGGACAATCTGGGTGCTAATACCTTCCCAGGTTGTAACCAACCCCCTTTCTCAGTCTCTCTGGTTCGCAAACCGTCTTATCCATATCTTTCTAGGTCTATGCAGCATTACCTTTCCTCCGGGATAAAAATGCCTAGCTGGCGACTCTATTCATCTCCAGTGAGTTCACGGTTGTGTGTTCTCATTGTCCCTTCGCCGACCGTTCGCGTCTGTACCTTCATCTGATCCATTTTCATTTGTCGGGAGCGACAAGGGGGTGCCGGAGAAGATGACCGGAGCTTGCTCCGGTCACGTGAAAGTACTTAGGGTTTGTGATTAGGGCTAATCCTCCCAGTTTGAATGTGCACTGTCAGATTGTGTTTAGCGCGTAATTAGAGGGCCAGGATGTGTCCACTTAATTTTAATCCTTTTTAATTAATTAAATTAATTAGGGTTAATTAATAAAAAGGCCAGATTGAATGATAGCTAAAGGATAGCGCGCCAGCAAACGTCTCTCTCCCAAATTTGAATCCTGGCCATCAGATCTTCATACCTTTCATTTAATTTCATTTTTATTCATTTTCTTTGTATTTATTTTGTTCATTTTATTTAAAATATCAAAACTTATCAAAAAATTCTCATATTTTGCATTTCTTATCCAAATAATTTTCTTAACCCAAAAATGATGTTTATTTTATTTTTTGCATTTATAAAGTATTTTTTAAAATATTTAAATGTTATTTTTAATTAATTAATGGATTTTAATTAATTAAAAATGCATTTAGGTTTCTAAAAATCACCAAAAAATTCATGAACCATTCCAATACATTTAGAAACATTTTCAAACCCAGCATACAAATTTATTTTTAGGTTTGATCATGATTTCACAATTTTCTTTGAATTAGGGTTCTTAAAAATCACATTTTCTAACCCTAACTTGAAAAATTCATTTCTGCCTAACCATGATGAATTTGAACTTGATTCTTTTTGCATTGTTTCAAATATTGCATATAGTTTCTAGGTTATTTTTCTCATGAATTTACTTGCATTTTCAATTTGATTTGCATCTCATACATTCATAAAACCCTAATTTCTCATGTTCATTTGCATTCTCCTTTGCATATCATCATCATATGAACTTGCCATGACATTTCAAGCATTTGTATGACATCTTAGACATCTTAAGACATGCTTGAACATTGCTTGATTATTCCTTCATTCATTTGCTATGCTTTGCATCCATTACATTTCATGAACATTCATGTGTTTACAAGCTTCTAAACATGCTTCCTTTGCATCTCATCTTTGTATGATCATTCTTATGCATCTTGTATGACTTTGCATCATCTCATATGTCATTTACATTGCATTTTCACTTCTTACTTTGATATTTGCATCTCATTTCATCTTATTTCCTTTTGCTTTACATCTTATGCATCCTTACTAACATTTTAGGTACTTTGGTAAGTTATTTAGGAAGTGGATTTGCCTTCACTTCCAATCTCTTCTCATCATTCATATGCATATTTACTTTTCTTTGAAGTGAACTTGTTTCACTTGTGTTCCATTCTTCTTACTTTTCTTTCTTTTAAGTTACTTATCTTCTTCAGGAAGTAAGTAACTTATTCTTCTTCTTCCTTCTCTTTTCATATGCTTCTTCCATTGGTGGCCTTGAAGATCCTTTCTCTTAAACCTAACTAACCATAGGATACCCAAGCATGATAACTTTTAGGGTTATATATAGTCCCCCCTTTGTCTTTTACCTTTGAGTCTCCTTGAGTCTCTCTTCTCATCTCAATAATCAGAGACTAAACTCTTAAAGCTTTAGGACTTTGAATTAGGGTTATGCCTGCATCCTTCTCTTAGGATGGAGTGTATAACTTTAATCCTTAGTGTTAAACCTTTAATTTGTTTACACCTCTTAATCAAAACACACTAATAATCACCAAGAATTTATCTTGTAACTTGGGCCTTACATTAGGGTTCTATCTCTTCCTTATGGTTAAGAGGGACTAACCCTAGTGTTTAATGGACAAGTCCCCCTCAAGTTGTCTTACAAACCATAAAATTCATTACTTAATCTCACCCTTTAATTAAAATCCATTTAATAAAGGTTTGTTATATAATGAATTTAATCCCTAACCATAAATTAAATTGAGGTATCTTCCTTAGCTTAAGTGTTCTCATCTATTATCCTTCTATTAGGATGGTGTAATGAGTTCACTAATATGTGATTAGAGATTAAACTCATTACTTAACACTAAACAAAAAACCAAAAAACATCTTAATAATCACAAGTAGGTTAATGATCTTAATCCTACATGATCATGGTAATTAAGTTGAGATGCTTATCTCACACTTAAGTATGCTCATTATCCCTAATCAGGGAGGATATAATGAGTTTACAAGCCCTTGATTTAGGCTTAAGCTCATTAACTTATGCAAAACACAAAAAACAAACAATAATCGTCTCCTTCGGGATCCTTTTCTCATCACACTCATTCACAAACGAGAACTTGTTTCTTCCGTCTAATGCAAGATAGTTAGCACTCGAGCCAGACGAGTCATGCACTTGAGCATAGGCAAGTAAGCAGTTCACAGTGAATTCATTTTCAATCTCTTTGATTCGAACTACGGTGTTCTGACTTCCTCATTGTAAACACCCCAAATTTGCCCTCACTTGTTCACACCATGGCTTGTGATTCTTTTCATTTGCATAGTTTCAATCATAGCATCTCATATTGCATTCTTGCTTCACTGCACTGGTTCTAAGTCATCTACATCTAGGTTTGTGATCTGAGCAATCCCCGAGCCATCTGAACCACTCCAAAGGTCATCAATCATCTCAAGAGGGTCCACATATGTTCAAGCATCATATTATATTCTCCCAAGATCAAGGAAGCCAGAAAATCACAAGAACTGAGGAAGGTGTGGAAGCAGAGCCAGGCTTAACTACACAGATGACCTAAAATTAGGGTTTTGGTTTCAGAGGCCATAACTCCAAATTTTTAGGTAATTATTGTTTCTATTGGTCTCTATATGTTATTAGTATCATGCATATCAATTTTCATGAAGAAATTCAATGGGGAAAGCATCTGATCAAAAGGTGACTTCTTGAGCAAGTCAGTGTAAAATCAAGGCATCTGAGGCCCCCAATCACACAACCAAAGGGTGTTCTCCATAATTTTTAATGTGTATGATCTTTATTTGTTCATAAAAGATGTTATAAGTTCACAAAATTGAAGAATTTCAAGCCATTTGCAAAGTTGCCTTTTTGGGAAAGTGACTTGTAATGCAAGATTGCCATTTTGGGAAAGTTTTTCAACCTTTTCTTTTTGATTCAAAAAGCTTCAAATGAAAAATCTCTGGTCATGAAAGTTGTAGATTGGATCATTCCCTTTTCAAAAAGTACAAGAACTCATTCTAATTCATTTTATATCAAAAGTTATGGCCTTGCAAAGTTGGACAAAATCACTAAATTTTCACTTTTGTGCCAAAGAGGGAAACTTGCAAATTCACATGCTAAGCATTTCTATGACTTCAAAATGACTTCTAAGCATCACATAAACATAACACATGACC